>JAUIMM010000217.1:0-1200000 GCA_031769625.1 Taudactylus pleione
GAAAATCCTGATTAATGACAAATCTCACTTCTTTATATTTCCCCCAGTGTGTTTCTTTGTCTAGAATGAAACTCCCACCCATTGGTTTTGGATGCAGTAAAAGTCTAAAATGAGGTTAAAGTCTAAAAAAACATCTCAAATTTAAGTAAAATAAGGGAAACCCCACAAGTCAATGTTTAATTGACTCCCTATTGTTCAACATCTTGCGCAGCATGTTTCCATGCTTACACTAGGTGGACTTTCCATGCGCAACCATAACTGTACCACAAAATAAGCTCAAATTAAAATTGTCCTTATCTGACCCAACATGTTCAGTCCTTTACACTGTTTAGGAAATACTGTACTGTATACTTGCAGTAGCACACAACACAATATAAATACAAAAATACGTAATCTGGGTACAATTTGTGGTGCTATTGAAATGCATTACGATGTAAGTGGCCAAGACACATGACACTTAGAAGTACGAGGATCCCATATTTATGCAAAAGTGTCACAAATATGTGGGATCGACTTTTTTTTAGAAAATAAAGAATGTGTTTAAAGTAACTTATAGATATATATATATATATATATATATATATATATATATATATATATATATATATATAGTTTATTTCCAGGGGATATATTGTAATTATCGGGGGAATAAATGTCATCCTGTACCAGTGTATATACAGTATAGCTGTGTACTAATCTGTTACATTATGAATGCAATGAAAGGATACCTACTGATATGTAGTAAAAACCCCTGTGGGAAGCCGCCTTGCACTGCATCGTATTACAGGCCAATGGGAAAATGCACTCATAGGAGTGTTCATTCTAATAGCCGTGAACCGGCTCACCCCACCAGCAAATGTGCGCTTAGGGGCTGCGTACAAGAATCCGCAAGCTTGGAGCGTAATGGGGGAGCTTGTGCCCTGGCTGGCGCTTCCTAGTCGTTGTGGCTAATTGAGTTGACCCCTTAGTTTTGTCCTCCTATACAACACAGCAAACCAATAGGCTACAGTTTCATTGTAGACGCTAGTCTTATTGTATCTTATATGTTTTAGTCAATAGTAAAAACCTAAAATATTCTATTAATGTACACCTTTGTGTAACGGGCTGTCTGTCGGTTTTGTTTCTCTTATTTTCCAGGAGAGAGAGAGGGTGACAAGATCTGCTATAATGTGAGATAATAGATTGTAGCTGCTGCAGCAGAAAAATAATGTTTTCATTACATGATCAAATACTAGGCTTTACTTTAGAATATTTCTATGCAAATATAATTATTTGCACAAGACATAATGGTTTGTTGCCATGTTCTAACTAGAGCATATTGTTGGCATCTAACATTTTGTTTGTCTTGTCAATTTTTTTTTTTTTCAGTTCAAAAAAAAACTACCTGTGGTTTTTGTAACAAAATCCAGACTGCTTGTCAAGACAGGGGAACCGTTTGAGGTGACCTGTGTGGTGAGGGATGTTAACGCTGTACAGGTCAACTGGATCAATGCTCTGCATATGGTAAGCAGGGGCTCATCTTGATATACTTAGGGTAAATAATATTAAAATTGGATGTGACATTTGCCACAACAGATCAATCAATTTGTTTTTTTGTCAACAACCCATTCTGTATTGCAAATGAAGACACCTCTTTGAATAATGGCCTTCAAACAGTGCTAAATTATTAAAACGTGGTTGTGCCACTTACGTATTAATTTGCTGTTTTGGTCACATAAAAGCTTTTGTGATTTAAAAGGCTCCTATAATGGAGAGATAGACTGCAGTGTGGTAACAGCTGGTGGGTGTCGTGAATTCTCAGTGCATTATGAACAGAAGTCTCTAGATTCAGCACTGGGCGCCTTGAAGTGTATTCACGTTTTATGTGAAACAATGCTTTTTCCAGAAGTGATGTCTTTTTAGTACCAGCTATCCTGGGAAATAGATTACTGCAAAAAAAATGTCCTGTCTACAAGTAATTATGTGTAAGTATCTCCCATATCAACATCTGACAGCCTTTTTATATGTCGAAAGGCAGATCCTCTTTTAGCCTTATGATTGGCGTTATTTAAAGTCCCCTATATTCTGACTTGGTGCTGAGCTTCAAAATGTGCTGGAGCATTACAATTGCAAAACTACGTCAATTAGTCTGCTGTGGGTGACATGTACTAAGCCATGGACAGTGATAAAGAGGAGAGAGATAAAGTACCAACCAATCAGCTCCTAACAGTCACTTTACAAACTGTATTTGAAAAAATGGCAGGAGCTGATTGGTTGGTACTTTATCTCTCTCCACTTTATCACTCTCCAAGACTTAGTACATCTCCCCGACATAAGAACACTCTTTTTAGAACACCTGTAGTATTTACGTGAAAAAGTATTTTTCATAATATATACACAAAAAAGTTTCATATCCCTCAAAAATTAAATACATTCTAATATATTACAGAAAGTTTTTTATTTGTTGTTTTCTTCATTTCTAATTTAATGTTACACTTATTACTTTATATAAATTAGTAATTAAGTAACTGCCTTAATGGGAGACATGGTTCGTAATCTAATATGATAGGATAGTTTACATCTTAAAACATAAATATTTCCTTCAACTGGTCTGTATTTATCCAGTTAGCGACTAGCGAGGGGACGTGCTATTGTTGTTTAGCCATAGGCTTTTCAAGAAATACAAGTACGCGTGCAATGTGTTCCCATATAGCTGTTACTATGGACATCTCAAATTACAGCATCATGGTAACAGTGTTGTTGAAAGGTCGTGCTCTTATATGTAGTGCAGAGATCTCTTACCCATTGTCCTAACATCATGAATGTAACCTGTGCTGTCTAAAGGGTCAGCGAGCCAGTTGCAAACAGCGTAGACTGGTTTCAGTGTCACAGCATTGGAATTTAGCTGTTCACATTGTAAATACTGCATTATAAGATGTGCCACGTTATAGTTTCCTGAAACAAAACCGTAAACAAAATCGTAATTATTAGTGGAAGGTGTATAGTGCCATCCTTACCAGGATAGTGCACAAGATTTACATTTGTACTATGCAGCTGAAGCAGGTTATGATTATAAACGTATTTATAGATTTAGTTTTGTGACAAGGCGTAAACAATTCAGACTAAGTCATGATGTCACCGGAAAGCTTTATTTGGAATACAGTGTAAACATACTGGCTGAGAGGAGAGCTGGGGCACAGACAAGAAGAAAAAAAGAGATATCTTTAATAGTCATAACTGACCTAATATTAATAGATCTTCTGTTGGCTCTAAAAAAAAAGGCAACAGAAGATCTTTTAATATTAGGTCAGTTATGACTATTTAATTAATTTTTTTAAACTAGAAACAATATATAAACATTATACATAAATATTGTGTGTGAGGTTTGCGTACATGTCCGATGGCGGGGGGAACTGCACATGTGCAGAACTGGTCCTGCAAAATCGCTCGCAGTGCTCCCTAAGCCACAGCTTGATTGAAAGGCTGCGGATGTTTGGGGGTGGGGAGGGGGCGGCCACCGGTCCGTTTTACAAAACGTGGACATGTCAACCCAGGTTTGTAGGTGTGACGAGGCCAGGGTCTGCAGTTTATGCTGGCCCCAGCTGAGCAGTTCCAGTGACAAGTCTAATCAAGCTTAGGCTTACTCACATGGCCAATGGCTACGACCGATGGTTGCGATGGTGATCCTATGCTGAGTTTTGGGACGCAGCACTGGGATCCGCAATGCTGGCAGGAGGCGTCTTTTGTTCTCAGACGCAGCAGCGATGCTATTAGCGTCCATCTCGAAATCACCCCCGATATTTCCCTGTAATCTAGTATTGACCTGCTCCATTGCAGTTTATACCTAATTTATTTAATCTGGTCATTATTGACAGATTTTATTTTACGATAGGAATTTTTCTAGCTTTCTTACAGTAACTGCCTTATACTGCAACAATCTTAATGGTAATCAGTTGTCCCTCACCTTCCCTGCCATAATTAGCATATTCTCTGTAGCATCTTTGAAAACGAAGTAGCATTTTTTGGAGTCTTAAGACCCCCGCTTCCTTCCTCTTTTATAGCAATCCCTGCAGCATCGACCTTCATTTCCTATCTGTCACTTTGTTACATTCCTTTTGTGTGCACATAAAGATATGGCCACCTAGTATTCCGCAATTAGCATATTTTAATGAAGTTGAAACGGTGAATTTACTATCGGCAACATCGCAATAATAATCTGTTCTTCTGTACTAATTCACCACCCAGTGTCTGCATTGTTGTATTTATCAATTAATCTGTCATTAACCAATTGTAAGGAAAATGTTTGCGTTAGACAGTTTGGCGGGCAGATGCTTTCAGCTATTTCTTTGGATGCTTTCTAGCTTGTCATGAGGAATCGGGGTCAAGGTGAAGGAGTTTTTTGTCAAGTTAGTTCTGTAATTTCTTTGCAGACGATCAATGAAAAAAGTCAGTATGTCGACAATAGAAACTTTGAACGGAACAGCACACTGAGAAGCAACGCGGTTCAGTTTAATGAGTCCGGGACATATGTCTGCGAAGCAAAGAATGACATTGGTGCAGTGAAAGTCATGTTCACATTAGATGTTCTTGGTAAGTCTCAGAAAAAAAAATGTCTGGCTTTAGAATTTTTTGTCAAATTTTGATTTAAATTTCTATAAATGAATTCAGCTGGCTGTTTGGTTTGCCGGCCTAAACTGTAATATGTTTCCCAGAGCTTACTTTGTTTTCTGCTTCAGTGTTCGTATTGAGCAACATTTAGCCGATTTGTGGTACTCCAGCAGCTGAGAGTACCTCTGGCCTTCAAGTCTGAAGTGCTAAAGCCAATATTTCTTTCTAGATCGTTTATTGAAGGAATTATTTAGGAACTGTGGGCCTGATTCAGAGCCGGACGCTCTGACCAGAGCGCTCGCTCTGAATCAGGGCCGGCCTACCTAAAATTGGAGCGGCCTCTTGGACGCTCGCATAGCTGTGGGTTACCACCCACAGCTTATGCGAGTGTCCATGATGATGGTCGCGATGGTCAAGACCATCGTGACCATCGGGCTTGCGACGAGACAATTGCGGTAGGGTCTCGTTGCCGCAAGCCCTGGAGTGATTTTGGCTCTATCAGAGCCAAAATCACTCCCACTGACATCACTAGTGATGTCAGTGGGGCCGGACCCAGACGGAAAGCGTTCCCATAGGAACGCCTCCGTCTGGGCAGCCACACCCCCGGCACGCCCACCAAAGGGGGCGTGCTGTCACTCACCATCGACAGCACGCCCCCTTTGGTGCGAGACCCCGAGCGACGGCTTCCCCGTCGCTCGCCGGTCTCGCGCATGCGCACTTGGGCACCATTGACCCGCTTGCGAGCGTACAGCGCTCGTGAGCGGGTCTGAATGAGACCCTGTATACCATGTGAGAGAAACAAATAAATGGAAATATTTAGCTCTGTTCCAGCCCATTATTATATATTTATAACATATAATAGATTATTAATATACTTATCATGTATATGCCAGAAATGTTTACGTGACTTAGGTTTCCACATGAATGGACAGTGTAAGAAGATGAGGACTATAGGCTTGTCTAATAAAATACGGTTATACAACTTGTGGTCTTCAAATTGGAATTACATTTCCTATTATGCTGCACTTTTATATTGTGCTTTTTGAAGGCTCTAATACAGGTTGTAAATGTATGATTGTTGTTATTTTTGTGGCTAGAGATGGGATACATCAGCCTGGATGTCACAGAGAACACAACAGTTGATGTAACTGCTGGGGAGAACCTTGTGTTGAGGGTCTATATTGATGCATACCCCCGACCTGATGAAATAATCTGGACTTACATGAATGAATCCCTGCTGAACACTTCCGGACACTTTGTAGAGTCTCGAGATGAAGGTTACAACAGGTAAATTAATCGTTTCTCCTTCTGGTGATAGTTCTGGACTGAAACATATACTATATAATATGTTCTTAAAAAGTAATAATACATTTACAAAATGACGTCAAATAATGTCAGTCGAGATTTAGACAGTTCAACAGTGTACAGTAATGATATCACGTTAGTGATCATATCAGGGAATTGCAAACCCTACTGTAAATATTACAGATATTGAAGGTCACCTCTGATATTAGTGACCTATATAAAAGTAATCTGCCTACAGGCTTGTGCTCTTAAATTACACCAGGTAGAGCTCATGGGAGGATTGGGACGGGGCGATCATTGTGCCCTCCCACCCTCTTAACACTTCTCCCCTATACACTGCTGCGATGCAGGGAAAGAGGGGAGACTCAGTGGCCAGCGGTAATGGACAGGTGAGAAGTGTTTCAGGGTAGAGGGGCAAGCGCTCTGATCCCCTTCCGCTACCTGGGTCTGCCACTGGTAGAGCTCTGTATGAAATCGCGAATATACCATATGTTTCTTGGCCTCATTATTCAGTCTTATTTGCAAACTCTTGTGGGTGAGCTGCTTTCTACCATTTGGTTTTCTGCCTTTTATGTGTCTTTCTAGTTTGCTGCTATGTGCATCTTTATAGTATATTTTGGTCTTATGTGAATAAATGTTGATTATAATAATTATCATGATAAAACATAGTACATATATCACGATGACGCCATTGATTGGCTGATCACTTAGATGTGATGCTCACATTTTGATATATTTCAGTGCTTTCAGGTTAAAAACAACAGTGTTTTATAACTAAATCTTGGATAGCATATGAAGCCATATTTGCATAGTTTAATGATAGAATCGTGTGACTTTTATTGCTTAACCTTTAGTTGCAGACTCATGCTTGGGATTTGGACTGTGCAATACACAGGCTTGTTCCTGCATCTCATGTAGAAGCTCATATTCCCAATTACTAAAGTGCACTTTATTCACACTGCAGGTATATTAGTGAACTACATCTGATCCGCCTGAAAGGGAGCGAGAAAGGAATTTATACGTTTTACGCCGCCAATTCTGATGCAAACTCATCCGTCAGCTTCAACATATTTGTCAAAAGTAAGTATATTTCTAATTACTCCGCATGGGTTAACACAGCTGTGTTTTTCTGACCAGTTTATATCTAACACTGGTTTTCTTATATATTTCTTCAGCAAAACCAGAAATCCTAATTGCAGAGAAAGTTAGTAATGACGTGCTGCAGTGTGTGGCCTCCGGGTTCCCTCTGCCCTCCATCGAATGGTACTTCTGTCCGGGATCTGAGCAGAGGTAATAAGAAAATTAAATGTTTTGAGATAAATAAATGTTTTTAGATATACTACCATTGCGGGTACATCATTTAGGTAATTCCATAGGATCACCTGTCAGCAATATTGGCACATAATCTTCAGGGCACAGATGGAAAACAGATGGCACTCCTGCTGCCAACCAAGATAACTTGGGGGGGCATATTGAAAAAAAATGATGTACAATTTTCAGAAGCTTTTTAGGGGGGTCTACTTTTGATGGTGGAGGAAATCTGGGCATGTAATCACCCACAGGATACCCTGGCATTCTGTCCGTGGTATTAGCAGATACCTGGCAGAGTCAAATATAACTGAAGGGAACAAGTAACAGGGGGGTATTTGCATTTAGTTGCTCATACACATAAAATAGATTTAGATGGAGAACTCTTTTAATCCTGCTTGAAATTCATGGTTCACAAAAGCAAAATTGACACTGTCTAACTCAGGGTTAATCTATTCAAATATCTCAACTGACAGTAATGTTGGATGCACAGTAAATACTTGTGCATCCAAATAAAGGATGTTGTCCTGATTGCTCCTAACACACTGCCAGGCATTGCTTCTTCCTATATTGGATCTGGTATAAAATACTGGCAGCTCATTAGCCGCCAGTTTAAATCCCAACAACGGCATCCTGGTATCTGAAGATCCCAACAGGGGTGGTAAGTTTTCTATCCCTACCCCTCTCCTAATCCTCCCTTAGTTGTGCCTAACCCTAACCTCCCGCGGTGCCTAACCCTAAAGATGGTGCTTATCCCCCCTGCCGGTTGGCTAACCCTCCCGGGGGTGCCTATACCTAACCCCCCCCTGCAGCTATGATCTAAGAACCCCCGCTTATCTTCGCTCGGGATGCCGGCTATCGGGATTTAGGCGTGGAGCTAAAGATAGGCGTCGGGATTTCGATGCCTGTCTTTAGTCCCGGGTCGGGCTTCCACTGTCGGGATTCTGATGGCCGGCATCCCAGCCACCGGTAATCTAACTATATCCCCCTATATTTCCATGTGTTCTGACATCGACATTTTGTGAGGTTCAGAATCAGGCCCACTGTGTGCTAAGTACAATCACCAGTGTGTGATCCAGTATCATGGGAGTAACACACAAAGCTGTTTTGCAAGGACCACAGTTCATCTAACAATATCTGCCAACTATGCCCTATTGAAGTCTATAAAATGAGGAGGCAGAGGAATGGTGTTTTATTTCCATACAACTGTTCCTGCAGCTGTAAATTGTTCCATCATTCTAGTATGTTACTACAGGATCTGCATTTTAGTTCCTAATCACATGACATTGTTATTGCAGGTGTACAGATTACGCGATGCCGCCATCTGACACTAAGTATAGCCAGGAGAATTCCTCACTTGGGCGTATGGTTGTGGAAAGCTACATCGACGTCAGCTCCATTAAGAAAAACGGCACTGTGCAATGCATTGCGTCCAATGGGGTGGACAGCATTTCATCTCATTTCAGCTTTGCCATCAGAGGTAAATAAAATAATCGCAAATTATTGTTTTCATGATGAGCCAAATTGGTACATGGTCGTGGTAGTACATTGCTATGCGTTTATGAAAGAACACTTTTATGTATTTTATTAAGGTACTTATGAAGAGAATCCTAATGTATTACTCCTCTGTTTCTGTTAGAGAAAGCCCACACTTTGTTCACTCCCCTGCTGATCGGCTTCATAGTAGCTGCTGCTGTGATGTGTGTCGCTGTGACTGTCCTTATGTACAAATATATGCAGGTACGGCGCACGTAGCACAATAATTGCTCATCCTTTGTCTCACGTTGTACTTCTATTTGTATTTAGCGATTACATATTTTTATTTACATCTTCTTTTACTTAATAGAAACCCAAGTATGAAATCCAGTGGAAAGTAGTAGAAGAAATCAATGGAAATAATTACGTTTATATTGACCCAACACAACTTCCTTACGACAACAAATGGGAATTCCCTCGAGACAGGCTGTGCTTTGGTTAGTGCATTAGACTATACAGTTACTGTATTAAACTAGGCACTTCTAAGATTTATTATTTAAACCATGAAATAATAAATTTAATGTCTGGACTTTGCTTCTTTATTTACCAGTTTAAGGGGTCTATTTACTAGGCGGTGTTAGGAGACAGAGTGAAAAGTGATAAGGTACCAGCCAATCAGCTCCTAACTGCCATCTCACAGGCTGTGTTTGAAAAATGACAGTTGGCAGCTGATTGGCTGGCACTTTATCACTTTTCACTCTGTCTCCTAACACTGCTTAGTAAATAGACCGCTAAAACATAATACAGATAGCACACAGTTGTATAAGCTTTGAAAAACTATAAATAGAATATATGATCTGTAAAAAAAATGGCAGAATCTGATTGGTTGCTTTGGGTTACAGATGATTGCTATGGGTTACATCACCTTTATTTTTTATTTTATTTTTTTGCAATTGCCTGCAAACCACATAAATATGCCAAATGTGTTTTATTTTATTTCTTAAACCCTTATATATCATTTTGTCTTACTTTTATATTATATGTATAGTAGCTAAAGTTTTGTTTATTTTTTTTTATTTCTTTTGCAACTAGGCAAAATTCTGGGTGCTGGTGCTTTTGGCAAAGTGGTTGAAGCCACTGCTTATGGCCTTTTGAAAGAAGACAATGCCCTTACCGTTGCTGTGAAGATGCTGAAACGTAAGCTTCGGTGCCTTTTTGTCTCCTGTCAATAGTTAATTACGCTTTACATGTGATGCTGAATAAAAATGTCTGTAATTGCAGCAAGTGCTCATGCCACGGAGAGGGAAGCACTTATGTCTGAACTGAAAGTCTTAAGCTATCTTGGCCATCACAAAAACATTGTGAATCTCCTGGGAGCCTGCACTGTGGGAGGTAAATGAATATATAAGTAACTATCTGGAAATAACCTCATGGAATATGTTTCTTGTAATATAAATCAAATCTACATCCAAGTGTTCTGAAATAGAACACTGGGCAGCTAAAGAGGAAACCACAAATTACTTTTTTAATCAATTGCTGCATGTCATTTAGGGGTTTTCCGATTTTATCAAATCCTTTTCCAATTATAGTAACTTGGAAGGGGTCCCGCGCCCAGAACCTCAATCCTTTGATGTAATTAGCAGGGCCCTGACATTTAAATATAGCTGTCGACTGTGACAATTACTGTCAGCACAGCGTGGCTCTCGCTGCAGACGGGGATTGGCTCTCGCTGCAGACGGGGATACCGACATAGTTGTTCTAATGGAAAGTTGGACTGTAATTGGATCAGCATATGTTGTGTTTATATGTAAGAACCAGGGCGCTGAAAAATACAGCTGATGACATGGCCCCCCGGAACAACGAGTAATATTATTAGGAAAGAGAATCATTTATAAAAAGTGGAGAAAAGCACTTTATCATTGTTGTTATAAACCTCACAGAGAAGTCTTTACCAATCACCCTTTTACACCCACAACCACTGACCTAGATGTCACATACATGTAGCAGCTTTTATGGCAAAGTAGGACCTAATTGTATGGGCCCAAATAGTCTACTGATCAAGGTCAACATCTGGTCAGGATCTATCAGATGTCATTTAGGATGGATAGTAAACCTGATGGATGATCATCCAATTGCACTACAGGTGACTCATTGTGTGTGGCCTGATCAGTCTGAACACTAGACCACAGAGACGTCTGATCGCACTGCTGATGGGCGCAATCATAGTGTCAGGACGGAATGTGTATAGGTTTCAATTTACATCAGTTGAAACTATAATTTCATTTAAAATGTTAAGCTTCATGCTTTGGCACGATTCAGATATGAGCTGTTAAATTATCCAGAAGTGTTCCCAGATTTACCATTGAAGTAACAATCCTTTATTTACCAAGACTCAGTCGTCCATGCTGTATTTATATGTAACCAGTGCTGGAATTGAAAATGATGTGTGTGTGTTTTCACATCTTATAAATCACAAAAACACAGAAATATCTGTAGTCTGGTGATTAGGTGACAGAACGTTTATATACACCGCCTTACTACTTATATTACACCTGCAGTAAATATAGCTCTTTGCAAGGTAACTAAATGGGGAAGTTGGACACACAGATAGTGTGTATTCATGAAACAGGTTGTAAATGCTAAATCTCTGTCATGTGTTACAGACAGGTAATATGATAGATTAGTCTGGTGTATTTTTTTTTTTTAAGAATTACACGGTACTGACAAAAGCGTACGTTCGCGACATAAGCCACCTGGTTGCCTAAGGGGTTAATGATAATTGCTTAATTGCAAGAACAGCTTAAGTCGCAGTGTGTGACTAAGCCGTTGTGGAGCCAGTGAAAATTAAAGCACTGTTAATGTGGACTTGTGCTGCTATATGTGGAGCATAGTAAATGTGTCATCGTCAAACAGAAACACACAATCTATTCAGTAGAGTTCAAGCAGCGATATGCTTTAATGTGCTATCTCTCTCTGTGGTAGATTACGTGCATTGTAAACATGCGCTGGGGCAGATAAAGGGAGCTCACCATCTTATCACTCTCTCACTCTATAAAGCGGTTACAGTGTCTCACACAAGTACAACTTGTGATAATGTATGTGTGTGACAATCAATTTGGTTCTACAAAGAAAGGATCAGTGTTCTCCTTAGATGAGACTAGCAACCACAACTCTTTAATCTGTGTACATGTCCTTGCGTGTGCTGACTCTCCAGACAAGTGTCTCAGTCACATGCTGTTTACCTTAGACGTGTAACTGATTGCAGACTATCTAATAGTTGAAATGGGGGATGGGACTGATTTTTGTGGTAAAAGCTATGCTCATTTAAAGATCGATAAATCTGAAATTTAACGTCTTAAATAAAAGAGATGCTAAACTTATACAATTTTTTTCGGTGAAAGTTTCCATGTCTTCACAGAACTGGAGATATCTGATAAAAGTTGGGTGACAGTGCCTGGTGGTCTGTGTCCTTCACTGATGTTACTGGCAGGGTGCCCGCCCCTATGATCACACATTTTCCTAAAATATCTTCATTTCGAATAAGCTTGTGATAATGATACATATAGATTTTTGAATATTATTAGTAGCTATTTAATATAAGCCCACTTGTATTTTAGGATTAGTCGATTTATTATTCAGACTTCTTTAACTTGTGAATTTTGTATTTGCTATTAATTGGAAAACGCCAGCCTCAGGAACGCTGGTTTACGTTCCGGGTACACTGGTGGAATGGAGGATATTTATTTCCCTGAATTTAATTTCCTACAACTCGTTGCCTATGATAATGGTGCTCCAGCCAATCAGCTCCCAACTGTGATCTGTTTGAAAAATGACAGTTGGGAGCTGATTGGCTTGCGCACCTTTTATCATACACAACGAGTTTTAAAACTCGTTGAGTATGAAAAAACATTGATAAATGGGCCCCAAAATGTTTAAAAATTAAAATGAACCTAATAGAAAGCAGAAAAGTTGCTAAATTTATGAAATTGAAGAATAAAATGATAAATACTACAACTGCATTGTGTTGGTCTGTTCCTTTATCGTTTGGACAGGTTGTTTGAATGTATCAGCACTTCAGCTATATCATGTGGCTCCTCTTCCATTATATTCTAGAGCACATTACTTTGGGAGTTAGTTGTCGTTTTATCCTGAAGACGATACTGAATTTTAAGATTAGATTTAAGAATTTTCAGCTAGATTGATGGATATTCCCACAGAAACCTGGACTACAGTGTTCTGCAACCTTATTTATCTCTGCTCTTCCAAACCAAAATAACCTCAGATGAAATAAATAATTCATTTAGAACACACTTTTTTACCATTAATTACTAACTATACTTGGAAAATCAGTGGGAAAATCATGAGCAGAACATTGTATTCTGAGCCAAATAGGACGCGCTGGTAAGTTTGCAAACTCCTAGAGCGTGTATCTAATCAAAACCAAATATATATATATATATATATATATTAGGGGTGAGCGGGTTCGGATTTCTGAAATCCGAGCCCCCCCGATCCGAGTCAGATCCGAGTCAGGCTCGACTTTTCCCGCCTGACTCGGATCTGAAATCGAGGCAAAACGTCATCATCCCGCCTTCCGGGTCTCGCGGGTTTTGGATCCTATATAAGGTACCCGCGTCGGCGCCATTTTCTCACTCAGCTGTGGACAGTGAAGAGGGAGGGTGGGAGTTAGGGCTGGCTGGGCTGTGTAGTGTAGTGTAGTGTAGTGCAGAGTAGTGTTGTGCTGTGCTGCTGTTGTCCACTACTTCAAAGTCCATAGGGGCTGGCTGTGTTGTGCTGTGCTGCTGTTGTTAATAGGGGCTGTGTCCACTACTTCAAAGTCCATAGGGGCTGGCTGGACTGTGTTGTGCAGTCAGTTCTCCATAGGGGCTGTGTCCACTCCAAAGTCCTGTGCAGTGTCCCAGTCCTAAAGGGGTGCTGTAGTGTTGTCCAGGGGGTGCTCTGTCCATCAGGGGTGCGCCCCCCAAGTGCTAAAAAAATAATATTTTTTCTGTGTTTGTGAATTGTGTGCGCAGTAGCCGCACGTGCATCAACAAAGTAGTGCCAAGCGTGCGCCTGTGTCATAAGTAAAGGGCCGGCTGGCTTGACCGTTAAAGGGTGCTGTAACCCCCAAAGTACACTCCAAACCAAAAAAATATATATTTTCTGTGTTTGTGAATTGTGTGCGCAGTAGCCGCACGTGCATCAACAAAGTAGTGCCAAGCGTGCGCCTGTGTCATAAGTAAAGGGCCGGCTGGCTTGACCGTTAAAGGGTGCTGTAACCCCCAAAGTACACTCCAAACCAAACCCCCAAAAAAAATTATTTTCTGTGTTTGTGAATTGTGTGCGCAGTAGCCGCACGTGCATCAACAAAGTAGTGCCAAGCGTGCGCCTGTGTCATAAGTAAAGGGCCGGCTGGCTTGACCGTTAAAGGGTGCTGTAACCCCCAAAGTACACTCCAGTCCAAACCAAATAACAAAATATTTTCTGTGTTTGTGAATTGTGTGCGCAGTAGCCGCACGTGCATCAACAAAGTAGTGCCAAGCGTGCGCCCCCTGCAAGTGCTGAAAGGAGCACCCACAGTCCACTTGCTGATATGCAAATTGAAGATGTCACTGTTGAAGTACAACAGGATGAGGATACTGGTGTAGCTGGCGCTGAGGAGGAAGTTGGCGAGGAGGATTCTGATGGTGATGTGGTTTGTTTAAATCAGGCTCCGGGGGAGACAGTTGTTGTCCGTGGGATGAAAAAGCCCATCAGGGTCATGCCTGGGCAGAAGACCAAACATTCCACCTCTTTGGTCTGGCAATATTTCTATCCAAATCCGGACAACAACTGTCTTGCCATATGTACCATATGTAAAGGTGACATAAGTAGGGGTAGGGACGTCAACCACCTAGGAACATCCTCCCTTATACGGCACCTGCAGCGCGTTCATACAAAGTTACTGTCAAGTTCAGAAACTTTGGCTAAGACCGTAAGCAGTCCAGGGAGACCTAAATCCCGTTGTCCCTGTTGTATCCAAGCGCCTGCAAACCACACCGTCAACTCCCTCCTCGTCAATTTCCTCCTTAGTCAGGATCGGAAGTAGTCCTGCAGGCCATGTCACTGGCATGACTGACTCTCCTATCCGGGATTCCTCCGGAGGATCCAGCATTGCTACGCCTACTGCTGCCGCTGCTGCTGTTGCTGCTGCTGGGAGTCGTTCATCATCCCAGAGAGGAAGTAGGAACACCACTACTTTTACTAAACAATTGACCCTCCAACAGTCCTTAGCGAGGAGGATGAAGTACGACAGCAGTCATCCTGAAGCAAAACGTATAACTGAGGCCTTGACTGCAATGTTGGTGTTAGACGTGTGTCCGGTATCCGCCATTAGTGCAGTGGGATTTAGACAATTGATGGAGGTAGTGTGTCCCCGGTTCCAAATCCCGTCTAGATTCCACTTCACTAGGCAGGCGATACCGAGACTGTACAGAAACGTCAGAAAAAGTGTCCTCAGTGTCCTGAAAAATGCCGTTGTACACAATGTCCACTTAACCACGGACATGTGGACAAGTGGAACAGGGCAGACTAAGGACTATATGACTGTGACAGCCCACTGGGTAGATGTATCACCTTACGCAGCAACAGCAGCAGCGTCACCAGTAGCAGCATCTCAGAAACGCCAGCTCGTTCCAAGGCAGGCTAAGCTGTGTATCACCGGTTTCAGTAAGAGGCACACCGCCGACAACCTCTTAGAGAAACTGAGGGAAATCATCGCCCAGTGGCTTACCCCACTTAGACTCTCCTGGGGATTTGTGATATCTGACAACGCCACCAATATTGTGCGGGCATTACATCTGGGCAAATTCCAGCACGTCCCATGTTTTGCTCACACAATAAACTTGGTGGTGCAGAATTTTCTGAAAAGCGACAGGGGCGTGCAGGAGACGCTTTGGGTGGCCCGAAAAATTTCTGGCCACTTTCGCCATTCAGCGACTGCGTGCCGAAGACTGGAGTGCCAGCAAACACTCTTGAACCTGCCCCGCCATCACCTGAAGCAAGACGTTGTGACGCGGTGGAACTCAACCCTCTATATGCTTCAGAGGATGGAGAAGCAGCAAAAGGCCATACAAGCCTATACATCCACCTATGACATAGGCAAAGGAGGGGGTATGCACCTGACTCAAGCGCAGTGGAGAATGATTTCTGTGTTGTGCAAGGTTCTCCAGCCCTTCGAACTTGCCACACGTGAAGTCAGTTCAGACACTGCCAGCTTGAGTCAGGTCATTCCCCTCATCAGGCTTTTGCAGAAGCAGCTGGAGAAAGTGAAGGAGGAGCTAAGACGGAGCGATTCCGCTCGGCATGTGGGACTTGTGGATGAAGCCCTTCATTCGCTTTGCCAGGATTCCAGGGTGGTCAATCTGTTGAAATCAGACCACTACATTTTGGCCACCGTGCTCGATCCTAGGTTGAAAGCCTATGTGGTGTCTCTCTTTCCGGCCGACACAAGCCTGCAGAGGTGCAAAGACCTGCTGGTGAACACACTGTCAGCTGAAGCGGAACGTGACACGTCAACAGCTCCTTCTTCATTTTCTCCCGCAACTGGGGCTGCCAGGAAAAAACTTAGGTATCCTAAGCAACCCGCTGGCGGTGATGCAGGGCAGGCAGGACCAAGTTTGGACATCTGGTCCGGACTGAAGGACCTGGCAACAATTTCTGACATGTCTACTGTCACTGCATATGATACTGTCACCATTGACAGAATGGTGGAGGATTACATCGATGACAGCATCCAAGTAGGCATGTCAGACAGTCCATACCTGTACTGGCAGGAAAAAGAGGCAATTTGGAGGCCCCTGTGCAAACTGGCTCTATTTTACCTGAGTTGCCCCCCCTCCAGTGTGTACTCAGAAAGAGTGTTTAGTGCAGCCGGGAACCTTGTCAGCGAAAGGCGTAGGAGGTTGCTTCCACAGAATGTGGAGAAGATGATGTTCATCAAAATGAATTATCAGCTCTTCCAGGGAGACCAGCCTCCAGAACGTACAGAGGGACCTGTGGTGGTGGATTCCAGTGGGGACGAGTTAATACTCTGTGAGGATGAGGATGTACACACTGAAGAGGGTGAGGAATCGGTGGATGAGGAGGATGAGGATGACATCTTGCCTCCGTAGAGCCAGTTTGTGCAGGGACAGATTAATTGCCAGCTTGTTTTGTGGGGGCCCAAACGAACCAATCATTTCAGCCACAGTTGTGTGGCAGACCCTGGCGCTGAAATGATTGGTTTGTTAAAGTGTGCATGTCCTGTTTATACAACATAAGGGTGGGTGGGAGGGCCCAAGGACAATTCCATCTTGCACCTCTTTTTTTTCTTTGCATTATGTACAGCTTGGGGCCTAGTTTTTCAAACTGCCATCCTGTCTGCCACTGCAGTATCACGCCTAGATGGGTCACGTGTTGTGCCGCCCACTCGTGTCGCTTAGCATAGTCATCCAGCTACCTCGGTGCAACCTTTTGGACATAAAAACACTATTGTGAGGTGTTCAGAATAGACTGGAAATGAGTGGAAATTAGGGTTATTGAGGTTAATAATAGCATAGGAGCAGAAAAACCTACAAATTCTGTGATTTTAGCTGTTTTTATGCTTTTTTTCAAAAAAATACAGATCCAAAACACAAAACCCAGAACCCAAAACACGGAAGGGTGGTTTTGGCAAAACCAATCCAGATCCAAAACACGAAGAAAGATCCAAAACCAAAACACAAAACACGAAAAGTGGCCGGTGCACACCCCTAATATATATATATATATCAAAATAACGCCGGCACTCCACAAATAAATACACTGTACATGCCTGGGTGCCCTCTGATGGTCCCAATGGATCAAAGATATACATGCAAATAACAGCGGCACTCACAGGACTTGTAAAGAAGACTCCAGACTCCCAAGGTCAAGTTCAACGTTTCAGGCAAACGACTTTTATCAAGAACTTGATAAAAGTCGTTTGACTGAAACATTGAACTTGACCATGGGAGTCTGGAGTCTTCTTTACAAGTCCTGTGAGTGCCGCTGTTATTTGCATGTTGCATGTGTGTATATATATATATATATATACATAGCGATGGATGTCACTCGGATAAAAACCATGTACCAAATCTGAGGTGGATCAACGTTTCAGGGCGCAAACCCCTTTATCAAGACAAGATCAAGGGGTTTGCGCCCTGAAACGTTGATCCACCTCAGATTTGGTACACGGTTTTTATCCGAGTGACATCCATCGCTATGCATATATGATACCTGGGTATTCTGGATGGGCACCGGGACTGTTGTTACTTTAAGGTCAGTGGAGTGCCGGACATTGTGCTTGTTATATATATATATATTAAAGAATAGCACTACTAATGGATTCATGGGAAAACGCACTTATCACATGTTCATGTGATGCTTGATGAGTGCAGCATTTATAGAATTAAATATAATGGGAGGTTTATGTTACACTGATCAATGGCCTTATTGCTTATTGACGGCTAACTGGTTCTTTAAACTGAGAAAATATACTTACAGGATTTTCTTTTACTTTACGTTTAACTATTAATGATCAGTAACAATTACTGATTAAATGCAGTTAAACAAATCATCTGTTAAGCATAGGAATACCATTGTTAAACTCAGATGGAATGTTTGTACAAACAATTAATTTTTGATCTTTCCTGTTACCTATCCTTAATCACTGCAGTGGAAGTAGATTATTTAAAAAATTTACTACATCCGAATGTGACATCTTATTAATGCAGGCCATTGCCTTTTTAACTAACGTGACAATTAGTAGGGACATTGACTCATTTTAGTGCATGTTATATAGAGTACAGGTCTTGTGATTCCTCGCATCTTTCTTCCAGACAGTGAGCTATTTCATCTATTTAATTAGACTTTCTCCTGGCGATTCAGGACCTGATTCAGAGGTGGTCGCAGTATCGATGGTTGCGCAGTTGAGTGATTATTCGGTACTGTACATGTGTAAAATGTCCTTAAGACCCCAAAGACGCATACATAGCACAGAGTGTACTCAGAGACCGCCGCTGTATATGAAATCGCTCAAATTTGAGCTGGCGGAATAAAACCATGGACATTCCTGGGAGGTGGCTTGAAGTGATCGCAAAAAAAGCCAGTCTCATGGGCGTGTTATGGGAGTGTCCGTGAACGTGGCGGCGCTCTGAATCGCAGATCTGCAGCCACAGAGGCTATGATTATAGAAAGTTCAGAAAGAGACACTGCACCTGCCATAGGTTGTCATAAGTGGCGATAGTGATCGCGATGGTGCACCGATGGTGGAATGTCTAAGTCCACCTGCAGATTTGCACTGACCGCGTACATTGTAAGTGGACGTCACTGGGCTTGCAATTTCTGGCGCTCACACTTACACAAGGGTAAGGCTGAGACTAGCATTTGCATATTATCGCAGCTGCAAATCCAAAATAAATGGCAGCCGCACACGCATTAGCGTCCACCTCTGAATCAAGCCCTCGTTTACTAGCAATTTGCTGCTGAGCATCACCGGAATGTACAGCTGTGCACATTATCAGCCATTTACTGTACTACTCAGCTCTATGTGGTGCGAGGAAAAACTTGTGATGTGGATGGACGTATTGTGCCTCATCCCCACCATCACGTTGAATAGAATCGCCACCATGGTGTGATAAAGTACAGTATATGTTCTTTTTTTCTATAATGTTTATGAATCTTGATTTTTTTTTTTTCACCAGGCCCAACTCTGGTCATCACTGAATATTGCTGTTTCGGAGATCTGCTGAATTATCTGAGAAGAAAGCGCGATTCCTTCATCTGCCCAAAATTTGAAGACCATTCAGAAACTGCCCTTTATAAGAACCTTCTTAACTCACGGGATCATGTTTGGTGAGCAGAGAGACGTTTTTCATATATTTTTTACAAATGGTACTAATTAAAAAGTAGCAGGATTAGAGCGAACTCATACTTTGTCCAGATATGTTTTGTAGATAGATAGATCAAAGTAGGAATGTGTGCTTTTTGCATCCATTTATTTAATTTAATGACTATTAAATCCAATTTTTGCATGTTGGTGTGAGAGTGCACACAGTCAACAGAGATCTTGCAAATCCGCACACTTACCCCACGCTGGGAACAACTGTGCAAGTGACTTTACAAAACAGAATTTGATCTGTTCGACCCAGATGGCTCTTATGGTCTGAATGACTAAATATAAAGTGTGTGCTAACTTAGAACTTTTTTTAAATAAAATTACTGTTATTGACTGAAGGTGCCCAGACGGATCGTGCTGTCACCGCCGGCAATTGTGCGGTCCCCGCTGACCGCACGATATGCCGGCTCCCCCCTCCTTCATCTGAATGGGATCGTACATCGCATCCCAGATCAGATGAACATGCAGGAAGACTTGGGGATCCGATTTACGATCCTGCAGGAGTGCGCAGCACGATATCAAGTATGATATCGTGACCATACACGGCACGATATAGCACCTATATCATTCTGATCCGTTCGATCGGCACGTGTATCATGCCGTGTATGGGGGTCTTAAGAGTAAATGTTTCAATAATATTATACACAAGTGAAATAAATATATATCCAGTTGAAATATATCCTTATGCTTGGTAATGTCACTCAAGTAAAATAATTTGGAGAGTAGTGATATCACTTCTGCATAATATTACTTCTATTTGGGGAGTGTGATGTCACTTGGGTTATATAACTTATCTTCAGCGTCTACTGTGATGGAATGTGTAGCTGTCAGTAAAGGCAAAAGACACCTGGATATGAAGATGAACTCATACAAGCATCTTAGTGCTGTAAGGCAGTAATGCTAGCCACTACACCATGCATGCTGCCCGTTATAAAGAATACCATACCCTCTTATTGTTAAAATAAAATCATATTAGAAGTAGGGATGTGCGCCCACCCCCGTGTTTTGGTTCTGGATCTGTATCTCCTTCAAGGTTTTGGATCTGGATTTGGTTTTGCAAAACCACCCTCAAGTGTTTTGGTTTTGGATCTAAATTAAAAAAAACAGCTAAAATCATGTAATTTATACAATCCAAAACCCAAAATTAGGATTTAAAATCCGAATTCCGAACCGCAAAAAGATCAGAACCACAACACAGATTTACCCGAATCTCCTCAGGAGATCAGAACCGCGACTCAGATTTACCCGGATTCACAAAATTCGGGTGGATTCTGATTTCTGGAGAACCGAACCGCACATCTCTAATTAGAAGTTACCTTTAGAGTAAAAGCCTTGTGCTTTTATTTGGTCACGCTGCACCTGTGCACTTACCCCTTTTACTTTCTCCTTCCCGGGAAGGGGCGTGCTTTTTACATCATTATGCAATCGCATCATTTTAGCCCGTCCCCTCCCTATGGACCCACGATAATGCTATTATCTCCCCATCCTGCCAATTTTACTAGGAAGAGGGTGGGATTTGGAAAATCCACCCACTCTTCCCGGGGTCCGGGGGACTACTCAGAAAATTGTGAGTCTCCCGCACATTTATGGGAGAGTAGGTAAGTATGCTCTGTGGCCTCTTCTATCCTTCTATTTTAAATTAGGGGTTAATTATTCTAATTATCTGGACTGTCTATTGCCGTACCATGTATTCAGTCATATCAACATATTTAAGAGCAGAAGGAATGTACCTGACCTATTAGCAGCATATGTAGAAGGTCATGTTACATGTAAACAATATTGGCTTCAAATTTCCCCAGAGACGGGTCTATTGTTCATCACTCGCTGTCATCCCCCCGATACTAATTGTTATAACTTCTGCTCCCAGCATATGTTATGACTTTATAGGACAGTGGAGCGTACCTGATGCTGCTATCCTGCATAAATAAACCAGCATATGACACATAAGAAGCCTTTGTAAAAAAAAATGTAGGTAGGATTTGAAGACAGCAATTCATGTATGAAATAAAAGGGACTATTACTCTCTATGGCTTTGTTGTTGAAACCAATGGTTGTGTCTCAGTGAGCTTCTGCAATTAGTATTTAGACGTGCATCCTGTGCTGCAGTTACTGAAGAATATGGATGTCAGGAGTTGTTATGCTTTCCTCTTGCCAAGTAAAACAATTCATATCCTTGTCTTTGTTCTTGGAATCTTCATTTGTGGAGCTGTAAATAGGGACAGTGTTTTCAATCCTATCCTTCCTCTTGTGTTCCAGTGATGGAATCAGCGAGTACATGCATATGAAGCCGGGAGTACCTTATGTAGTGCCAACTAAGCCAGATAAGAGGAAATCAGGTAAGTTGCATTCATTCTCCAAAATTGGTTTTACAACGGCTTTAGCCATTAGTATTCAGCAGACGTTTACATGCACGTCATTTGGAAGAAACACAATTTACACCAAAGTGAAAGCTAAACTTATTATAGTTGTTATGAAATTGCCATATTTCTTCAAACTGGGCATTTTTTGTTTAAGTTTCACATAGTTTTATTGTGGAAAAATAAAGAGGTAATTGCTCAGAACCAAGACACGCTTATTTAAGACTTCAGTATAACTGTTTAAACCGTTTATCTTGAATAGGTCCTTATGTTGATCGAGATGTCACCATTGCAGTGCCTGAAGAGGATGATTTAGCTCTAGATACAGAAGATCTGATTAGTTTTTCATATCAAGTTGCACAGGGCATGAACTTTCTGGCGTCTAAAAATGTAAGTTAGTACACAGATGCGTACAGACACACATACGCTTGTACGTGACATACAAGGCAAAGATACAGCTGCAAAAAGAAATATATGGACTGATTATCTGCGTGGTTTATGCAGTTGTCTTTAAAGTAATCTCAGCAGTACTTATAGGCAAAAATACAACCATGCCCATTCTTGCGCTGTTAATATTTTCAGACATCTTTATAAATTATACTTAGTTGGACAAGTGGCAACAGATACATTTTACACACTGATCCATATGGCCAGCTGAATATTCCATATATACTCACTGTAACATAAATGCAATAATGATGCACAAATAGGCACTAGTCTTGTACTCGCTTTCTTTCATTCTAAGTTAAAGTTACAGTTATGTCCTTGCTCGTCTAGCCTCAATACGCCATGCAGCGCGATATGCCTGGCGTGAGTGAGCCGTTAGGTCCCATGGAGCTCTGCTATCGGCGGGCTTTTTTTTTTTTTTTTTCCAGAAAATGCATCTAAGTCGCAGTGGGAGACTGTGCTGATTAATCTGATATGTGATACTTGTATATCTGTGTGTGACTGAGGCCCTGATTCAGAATCGGACCCTCGCTCTGAATCAGGGCGTCTTTTTTCTTTTTTATGGAGCGGCCTCCTGGCCGCTCGCATTGCTGTGGGTTGCCACCCACAGCTAATGCGAGCGTCCAGGATGATGGTCGCGATGGTCAAGACCATCGCGACCAACCGACTTGCAACGAGACCCTTGTGGTAGGGTCTCGTGGCCGCAAGCCCCAGAGAGCTTTAGGCTCAGACAGAGCCGAAAGCTCTCCCACTGACATCACTTGTGATGTCAGTGGGGCCGCCCCCAAACGGTAGGCGTTCTCATGGGAACGCCTCCGTCTGGGCAGCCACCCCCCCCGGCCCGCCCACCAAAGGGGGCGTGCTGTCACTCAACATCGACAGCATGCCCCCTTTGGTGCGAGACCCGGAGCGACGGATTGCCCGTCGCCATCCGGGTCTCACGCATGCGCACGACGGAGGCGGCTCCGTCGTGCGCATGCGCTCTGGGCCACCATCGACCCGGTTGCGAGTGCTCAGCGCTTGCGACACATGGCCCTGAGACTAAACGGAACGTGGCTGGCATGGTAAATAGCTGTGGCCGCTGTATTGAAGCACTTTGCATGCTGATATACCAAGGTCACATATCCAATTAATCAGCACAGTCTCCTGGTACGTCCTAGTCGCATCACATTGGTACATGGATGCATTTCAGCACAAAAAAGACGCCTGGTTCTAGCAAAGTCTCACTGGACCAGGAGGACCAAGAGGGGCTGTTTGATGCGACTGTAGCAAAGATGAGTGAAGACACATCTGTATTTCAAAACCACTATCCACTTTCACGTTTATGTCTTCAATTATTATTACCAATGTCTAATATTCACCTCAGATTTTTTCCTAGAATTTTTGCATTTGCATTAGCTCCTATAGAGTCTGAAGTTATTTACTTAATTATACAATTTGTCACATTTTTATTTAAAAGCGAGAACATTTTTATTATCATTATTTACAGATGAATAAAGGGAATGTGTATAGGTCAGTTAAGTAAGTCCCCAGGCAAATTCCATTTTCAGTAAATTAGAAAATGGAATTATTAAAGTGGAACATAGCACTACACATATTTTTTTTTCTATTTTACTCATCTCTACATGAAATTTAGTTTCACATAAAATCTATTCTCGAGGGTTGTTTGCTTGCTGCGTGAGGTGTTTTTCTTCTCCTATTCTTACCTAATTTGCTTTATTTTTATTTATTTTTTATAGTGCATTCACCGAGACCTTGCAGCAAGAAATATCCTCCTCACTCATGGACGAATAACAAAAATCTGCGACTTCGGCCTGGCTAGAGACATCAAAAATGACTCAAATTATGTGGTTAAAGGAAATGTAAGTCAAATCAGGTGTAATTCAGTTAGGGTTACTCAGCGTTCTCAAATTCACTTATAAAACATTGAGAAGATAGCAAATCACATCAGGACACTCTCTCTTGTAGAGTACATAATGATTTGGTGATATAATGTAAAACTTCATGTAAAAATGACACTTTAGTAGACCTTTCAGACACACTTTTATTGTCCGTAATGGAAGTATTGTACATAATGTACATTTTACAGAAAAAAAAATAATGTATCGACCGTTTTAAACCGATTAACAATTGACGGAAAAGGTAATACAGCTGGAATTATTGGATAGGAATACATCAGAACCTATATTTATAAGATATTTCTTTTTCTAATATTTCACTCAGTGATAAATAGACAAGCTTTGTTAAATTACACATTGGAATATAATTTTCTTTATTCCTGTATTCTTTCTTGGAAACATTTCCACTAAATACATTGTCACAAATATCAAATAGTAATGTTGTATACAGAAGGGTCAGCCATTTTCTGGAAACCAACCAATAGTAATGAGAACTAGTAACACCATTGATGCATGGGACACAAAGGGCAGAATTCAATTGTTTATGCTGTCCGGATCTCCCGTCTAAAGTGACAGGAGATCGCGGGCTGCTATTCAATTGCTGCCATTTTTCACGCTAATCGTGCCCAAAGTGGTTGGGTTTAGCTGCGTAAAGCAGCTACCCCCGACCAAAGTGCTGGGTGCAACCGCGAAAAGTGATATTTGGGTGCCCAAACAGGTCACTTTTCGCACATTTCAGCTCTCACCCCTCTGGGGCTGCGAGCTGATATGGAGCGCTGACAGCTGATCGCGCCCGACAGGAGCAACAATTGAATAGCTCCGTCGGGCGTGATGGGGGCTGGAAACAATTGAATTCCGCCCATAGCGTTCATTCACTACTGGTTTAACTCTATAATGGTGGACTCCGTTGTGTTCATGTGATGGGTCCTCTTTTAGAACCAAAATAGCATTTTTCTTGTCCCCAAACCTTTAATTAGCAAGATTATTCACAGATCCCACTTTCATTTTTAATAAAGTAGGTGCTGAAATCTAAACTTGTCTTTTCTGAAAAATGACTCTATCATAGAAAGCAGTTGAAGCTTCAAACAAACCTTGAATTTAGTTTGATTTACATTATCTATGGCAAATCAGCATAAAACCACGTCTGACTAGATATATAGTGTATAGACTGTGTATATTTATGTAGTGTATGTATATAGTTTATAAACTATGGGTCACCTTTAGATTTAAAGGCACATCAATTATAGAACTTGATGCATAGTTCATAAAACGCATACAGTATTATCAAGCCTTTTTATCTTTTTTCAGATATGAAAAAAGCACATTTCACCTTCGAAAATAGATCAAATCTTAAATGCACAACACGGGAACAGCCACAAGAGATATATAAATGTGTCATGAAATTCAGCCCTTGTTAAACTGATAAGTAACAGATCAAACTGCAAATTTTTCTAGTGAGACCAGGCATATTTATTTTTTGTTTAAAAAAAAAAAAGTGATTTTCATATGTCAAGTAATGTAAGCAAAGCCTGAACCGAAATTATAGACAACCTTACGAAAAAAGAAGTTTTGGTTAAAAAACGAAAACAAATGGCATCTTTGCAAGAATCTTGCTGGGAAACAAATACAAGGAGCCCATACTGTTGTGGTCTGACCTTTCCTGTAACTGGGGCAATATATTAGCAAAAGATTTGAATAGGAGATTAGTAAAAATGTTTTTTTAGGTCAGACTATTTGTTTTACCTAGATACGCTACTTTTAAAGAAACGATAACTTTATATAACTAATTATATATTTTATATGTATCCATTAGCTTTATTGCTAATGGCATTATATGTTAATGTGGTTTAGCAAGTGATCTAGATAACAGTTTCTCAACATGGCTCTTCCACCTCTATAGCGTTAGATACAGATTTATACAATATTTATTGAGAAATATGCAGCTCCCAAAGCTATTTATCAATCAGATCTTCAAATATTGTTTTTCAATAGGCTCGGCTCCCGGTGAAGTGGATGGCACCTGAAAGTATATTTCATTGCGTGTACACATTTGAAAGTGATGTCTGGTCTTATGGGATCCTACTTTGGGAGATCTTTTCTCTAGGTATGTTGTGTTTGGATGTTGGGCAAAAAAAAACCCATTGAAACCAAGAAGTTTGAAATGCATTAATTATTCACCTAATTATTCTATGTTTAACACAAGTTCATTAAAACAAACTGAACTGTACAGAAACTGAATATATACACAATCCACGCAGTGTTTCCTAGAAATTCATTTTTTTATAGCTGATAATCTTAAAGAATAAAATTGTATTATTAATTTCTTTTATGATAGAAGTAATATAAGTTAAGACACTTTATTTGTTTTTTGCGTTTTGAAATATTAACTTAAGATTTTGTAGAATTCTTTGTTATTGAGGTTTTTTTTTTTGCAAATTATGTTTATTGAATACTAACACAAAATACAACAAATACAGCACATCATAAGAAAATAAAATAATAAGAATTTGTTATTGAGTTAATCATGAGGCCCGTCAGCTGTAACTGCACCCATTTCATTATTTTCAGTGTAACACTCCCCATACTATAGTTTTCTTCTCCAGCAATTCCTGTCCTGTTGTAACACTTTGTTGTCTGATTAATGTACAGGAAGCAGCCCCTATCCTCGCATACCGGTGGACTCCAAGTTCTACAGAATGATAAAGGATGGTTACCGCATGCTAAGCCCAGAATGTGCCCCGGCTGAACTGTAAGTAACCGCAGAACACTTTACCTGTTTTCTTGTGAATTTTTAACTGGGGGTTTAGATTGCAGAGTCTATAACAGGGAAAAAAAATAAATAAATATATATATATATATATATATATATATATATATATATGTGTGTAGCAATAACAGCAAATCCAGCTTAAAGGATGCAAATTTACACCCAGACAAAGCAATGCTGTGATGCCGGAGAACATTACGGGCTGCTTTTGCACATAATACACTGATACTGGGCAGATTTTTTTTTTATACTGCGATTTACATTTGAAATAGAACATTAGTGTTCCTTTCTAGGTCCAGCATGCCATACTGTAAAGAGGTGCGCACGAAAAGGGGGCGTGGTTACCAGAAAAAGAGGGCATATCCTTAAGACGCGACCCCTTTTCATTAGTCTTGGGCATGTGCCCAGCACCTACAGGATTTTGTATTGGGATTACCATGGAAATCTTATGACATCATTATAATGTCACCAAGACTTTCTATCAGGTTAAAGGCAACCATATCAGAGCATGAAAGACCTATTCCAGTACCCCTCTAGATTTGTAGATCATCGGCAGTAAGGATCTGCTGCTAGTTCGCATATCAGCTTACATTATATTACTATTATAAAGTAATCTAATGTGATATGTGGGGGCTGGATCGGATAATATCAGCATTGTAGCAAATGAAAGTCATGTATTACCAGGAAATAATATTGCTTGGGAAGACTTAAAAAAAATAAAGAAAAAAATATTCCCAGTGAAACCAATGCCAAAAATATCTAAAAATGATCTGATCATGAAAAGGTAAAAACATTCTGGTCATTAGAAAAACGTAGTAAACACAAGCGTCCTGGGTGCTTTTCTGATTAATTTCTTGGAATAAAATAGGGTTTAAATTGATATCTCGTATAGTGTTTCTGTACTCTCGTGGTTGTAACTAACATGCGATCAGTGAAGTAACTGCTTCTGTGTAATGAGGTCTTTGATGTTTATATAGCACAAATCCCTATTTATATATTTATGCCACGGGGGCCTATTCATTTAAGAGTCTTATTATCTGTCCAAATGATTCACATAATATATGTATCTCAGAATATCTTGAGAAATGTGTTCTGGTGGCTAAAATCCTCTTGTGTGATGTATAAATAAATCACCGTGTTACTAAAACATATCATTTGATTTTTTTCAGGTATGAAATCATGAAGAGTTGCTGGAACTCAGACCCACTGAAGCGACCAACCTTTAAGCAGATTGTACAGATGGTGGAACAGCAGCTGTCGGACAGCAAGGGGCATGTAAGTGCAATTCTCCCTACACCTAAATGGGACTATGGGCTTGATTCAGAGATGGACGCAATGGCAATATTTACGCAGTTGAGCAATGTTTTGCTACTGCATATGTGCAAAAAGTCTCGAAAATCTTTACTGTGCACGCGGGGACCAATGTGAGTGATGCCGTTCACAATTGCGTACAGTATAGCTCACACTTGAAAAGGGTTTTGCGATCCCTGGGAGTTTCAGGGTGGAGGCTGGGAGGTGACCTTAAGTGATCTCAAAAGAGGCCATTTCCTGGGCATGCTGTGGGAGTGTCACAGGTGTGTCTATAAACGCTGCTGCGTTTCCAATCGCACATCCAATGCTTCAGACGCCATGTGTAGTTGGATTAGAGGAGAGTAGCTAGAGTAAAGCCCAGGCTACCGCAAATGTTGATGATGCAACCAATGTTATTACCTCGATGTTGGTGTGTTTACACTCTTCATCTCAAATGCACAGACAATGCAGACTTTCACCGCTCATACACTCCCATCGCACTGTCCCACACAAAAGGAAGGCTGAGAATAGCATTTGCATATTCCCGCAGCCTCTATTGCCAGAACGGCTGGGACCGCGGCTGCATTACCAATCATCTCTGAATCAGGCCCTATGCTCTGTAATGGTATTAGCAAGTGAGTTTCTTATGAGATGCAGAAGTGCCTGAAATGCTATAATAGGTTATCAGGCTACAGTGCTAAACCTTGTTATTTAAATTGACTTTTATTACTTAACTATTCCTGTAATATTTCTTCATACACATAATAGTACACACCCATATACAGTAGATACAATAACATATTATAATGTTTGAAATTCATCCATGATTAGGGGGAGATGTACTAAGCTCTGGAAAGTGATAAATTGGAGAGTGATAAACTGTCAGCCACTCAGTTCCTAACTGTCATGTTACAGGCTGTGCTTGAAAAATGACAGTTGGGAGCTGATTGGCTGGTGGTTTATCACTCTCCAGTTTAGCACTTCTCAGAGCTTAGTACATCTGGCCCTAGGTCAGTACTTTTCTGAACCACTAACCCTGTTGCAGTTTAGGTCATTGTAAACTAACTTAAGGAAGAGCCGCGGGTCCGATATTGTGGAATAAAGTATAGCAGTAAGGCCTAGGGATGATCAGCTGCTGTTAAAACTATGTGTACAGAAAAGATTCAATCTTAGGGGGGGAATTCAGTTGAACGTGATGACTGCTTAACCCGATAGCCAGACATTGCTACCTGTCTTGTGTACCTCCATTAGGTGCGAGGAAAAATTGGTAATGTTACGGGTCACAAAGTGCCTTTTTGCCTGATCCCCTAGAGCGTCTTGGGGCACTTTGCGGCCATCATGCTGTATTGTATTCCCCTGATGCTATGTGATCAGTGCTATAAGATGGGACTTCTCATATGAAGCTTCTGGACTCTATTTATTGTAATTTTCTTGTGTCCTTTCTGCACTAAAGTCAGAAACACTTAGGGGCAGACTTAAAAAGACAGCTTGGTGGAAATGTATCAAACCTTAGAGAGAGATAGAGTGGAGAAGTTGGCTATACAACAATTCAGCTTCTAACAGTCATTTTATAGACTTTGCTAGATAAAATGATAGGTAGAAGCTGATTGGCTGCTATGGTAACATCTTAATTTTTTCTCTCTCGAAGGTTTCATACATCCCACCTCTAAAATGGTAAAGTGGAGCTCTTGTCCATAGCAACCAATCAGATGCCAGCTATCATTTTCTAAACTGTACTGGATACATGAAAACTCGAATCTGATTGGAGCTATGGGCAAAATCTCCACTTTACCTTTGGAGAAGTTGTAATAATTCTAGCCAATTGCATGCATTTCTAGACCAGAGATGAGCCTGATGGGGCCTTCTGGGATATGTAGTTCCACAGTTACTGTATAACTACAGTTAGGCTAAGCTTGTACTATAGCTGCACAACAATCTGTGCAAACAATAATCTTGTCTCCAATTGTTTTCTTGGAACCAGGCATTTTCAAACAGCTCCCCTGTATGTCCGAATCATGCGCCAGTGGATCACTCGGTGAGGATAAATTCGGTGGGGAGCAGCACCTCATCTACTCAGCCATTACTAGCACACCGGGATCAATGAGTAGCCCATCATGTCACCTCAAGCTGCTTGTGGATTTCCTCATTTTCATACACCAAATGTTCCAGTGCTACCACTGTCCTGTACAGAGAGAAAGTGGGAAACTGAGCTAATTTCAGGAAGAGCCGTCACTGCCATCGGTGATCCAGGCATCAAACTTCTCCCCTCCGAGCAATGTGATACCTGAGCAAACTGTGACATCTATCTACAATCAAAAAATATTTGTTGTTGTTGTTTGTTACTGGAGACAAGGTAGTATTGACTTATTAGAACACAGTCCAGCTCTGCATAAAGCTCAGCAACCATGACAGGTACCTGCCGAAGACTATAAAGGTTGAGATCCATGCTTACTCCTACTGACATTCCAGTTCTGAGCGCTTTGATAGAGACTTGAAGAAGTTAAGATGTTCAGCTGTAGCATTAGAAAACGTTGAAGTGCGTTTGCAAAACAGATGCAAATCTGCTACTGAACGGTTCCTGCTGTATAACTTCACACACATACTTCTCCAGTCCATTGCTACTGAATCAGTTCTCCTATACGGTCTCATACATGCAGATATTTATTGTTCATTCTCATGCACTTAATCACATTGATAGATGCAAGAAATGTTATAGTTATTACACTTAAATTATTTGGGTAAGTAAGTTTCATCTTCAGTACCAGAGGGATGTCATGCCTTATGTAGATAATGCTTAGCTTGAAGCGAGAACTCCCAATTGGCTTACTGCAGAACTACAGCTTCCATCATCCTCGATTACGTTTTACCTAGACCAGGATAAAAGGAGTAGTAGAAGATAGACTGGCCGTTGTATCCTAGCAACAGCTGTCAATAGCTTAACCCTATATTACTGTTAACCCTTTCTTTGATAGCTTGTGGTTCTTCTACAGAAAGGTTCGCTGAGGCATCGCCCCGAATTTGCACTGCATTTGTCTCCGCTGTTTTTGCACCTTTTAATATGTTGAAATGTTTTCTGGGGGGGAAAAAATAAAAAAATGCTTTGACCTTCCTGCTCCTGGCCGACTGCGCTGTTCAGGGAGTGAGGTGGAAAATTCCACTGTGTGATCCTGGACAGATCACCTCAATATGCGTGCTAACCAAACCATTAATACTAAGGTACTTTGGGGGGCCACTTAGTCGGACACATTTATTTGAATAGTTTAAGATGTTATATTTTTGTACATTTTTTACGGCAACTGTTACTTTCAGTGTGACTTGATGTTACAGTTTCTTCTTTCATTTTGTGTTATTTTGTTTCTGTAAATATGGAATATATTGTAATGATTTCTTTGGAACCCCCAGCTTTTCCCCACACCAAATATTCAAAGTATTTTTGTATGTATGTAAATAGGTGTAAGTAGTGTTGCAAGTTTCCAAAACATTTGGGGTATTGTTGTCAGAACAATTGTTAATAATAAACGGTTCTGTCATGTTACATGACACTTTGCCTTTTTATGTGGTGGGTTTATGTTCGGTTGATAAGATAATGTCATTGGATGGATGGATATATGGATGACTGGATGGATGGATGGATACAAGGTTCAAGAAGATCCAGATTTGTCCACACAGACCCAGAATTGTAGGGGCGTAATGCTGCTCTTTATTTTAGCATGTTGCTAATATATTTTCTTATGTTCCTGCAGGACATTGGTAATTTAGTTATTGTTTTATTATAGTTATGTGGCAAAATATATTTGTTCAATGCAAATGGAAAATGGTGAATGTTGGTGACATTTTAAGGAGTAACATGAGGATGGAGCAGTTGGTAACACACCACAAACGGTCTCAGGGTGCAGATTATATAAATCCAGGACTGGATTTATCAGAATTGAGGATATTTGAGATGAAATTGCAATTGTGGTTGCAACAGAGATTTTTTTTTTCTGATACACAAGAGACGTCCTGGCTGTAAGCCAACTAAAGGAGTCGGCAGTCAGCCTCTCTCAGTCTGAAGTGGCTGTTAACAGAATAATATCTCGCACTCAGCTACATAGTAAATGTCCATACAGAGCCACACATTTTGTGAGACGAAAAAAGTGCTACCGCAAAACTATTTCCGAGAAACAGAGGTTTTAAAACCAAAGACGTACCAAACAAAACACTCTTTCTTCTTCTTCAGGGTCCAAAGGGCACCACAGGGGAGACAATGGGGGTGTAGGTGGGGCCTGGAGGACCGGACACCAACAGCAAAGCTTTTCAATCCCAGGATGCTCCGGTCCTGTCCCCTATACCCACCCACAGCCTGAGGGTAACTCAGTTTCGTTGGTGTCTGGCAGGAGCTGGATCACTGGGCCTGATTCAGACCCGCTCGCGAGCGTTGAGCGCTCGCAAGCGGGTCGATGGTGCCCTAGTGCGCATGCGCACGACGGAGGGAGCTCCGTCGTGCGCATGCACAAGACCCAAATAGCGACGGCCAAGCCGTCGCTATGGGTCTCGCACCAAAGGGGGTGTGCTGTCGATGTTGATTGACAGCACGCCCCCTTTGGTGGGCGTGCCGGGGGCGTTGCTGCCCAGACGGAGGCGTTCCCATGGGAACGCCTACCGTCTGGGGCCGGCCCCACTGACATCACTAGTGATGTCAGTGGGAGTGCTTTTGGCTCTGATAGAGCCAAAAGCACTCCTGGGCTTGCGGCAGCGAGACCCTACCGCAGGGTCTCGTCGCAAGCCCGATGGTCGCAATGGTCTTGACCATCGCGACCATCTTTTTGGCCGCTCGCATAAGCTGTGGGTGGTCACACACAGCTATGCGAGCGGCCAGGAGGCTGCTCCAATAATAGGTAGGACGGCCCTTATTCAGAGCGAGCGCTCTTGTCAGAGCGTCCGGCTCTGAATCAGGCCCACCGTTTTAACAGAGGGCTTTTAAGGAGCCCAAGCTTATTTTTATGATTTAAATTTATTTTCATTTATCTACTATGAGCTGCAGCACGAGACAGTCCATGGGACGTCTGCACTGCTTCTCCATCACCCCTCCGTGGCGCCGTGACACCAGCCCTCGGCTAGGTACTCTCAGCGGGACTCTGAGGGGGACCTAGCTAACAGAGGCTCCCGGGCCCCAGACTGCAGCCGGGAATCAAGGGGACAGGTAAGGCGGATCCCTGCTCGCCCGGGATCTGCATGTATGTGCAGTCTTACCTCCGGTCTTGGAAGTCCACTAGACTACTAGGTCATTATTAGCACTGGTGCAGGACATTTGTAATGCCAGAGGCATTTGTAAGGTGCTCTCCGTGCGGCCCCTCCCCTAGCTCAGGGCGCCATTCCACTGCGGTCTTGCTGCTCCCTGGGCTGCTCCTCCCTCACCCTCCGCCCCCTGTGAAACTCACGGCATCCATTTTCTGCTTTCAGGTCTCTTGGAACGCTGGGTCCAGTCTCCCTGTATACCTCTCCCAAGGGCCAGGTTATACAGAGCTATATTCTACCAGCCACTGCGGTCTGTGTAGTTGATTTTAGTGGCCACTGCAGTTATATTGTATTTTCTGCATTGTATGTGACTTATGCTAGCGCTGATGTCTGATTTCTTTTTCATATGACTGTCAGCTTATACCTTTCCCTTTCTTATGCTATAACCCTGGCATATTAAGGTATAGGGGGTTCATTGTACCTCACATCTCCATATATTTGTGAGGGCTATCACATACTACATATTGCTGTTGCGCACTACACTGTGCCATATTACACATACATCTGTGTTGCTCACTGCACTGTATAAGATTGTGTGTTACATTATTCGTGCAGCTATGTCTGGCAGAGGCAAGAATGACAAACAGCCTGCTCCTCCCACTCTGGTGTAAGTCCTGCTCAGCAGGCTTAACTTCAGAGGGCCTCATTCAGGATGGTCTTTGTGTATCGTGTTACACTGCCCCGGGCTCATCATCCCCGGTGTCCTTTCATCAGGACCCACCCTGGGCTACTTTTTTCACAGGTACTGGCAAAAATTGCGGACCATCTAACAGTCCCTGTGGTAGCTTTCCCTATGGGATGCCCACAGCAGGTACTCCCTGCAAAGCCTTTGCCTCCCCCATGGGTAGACGTACTTTCTACCTCAGGGCAGAGTCTGGCGGATACCTCTACAGCCTTTCCGCAAATGCTGCAAAAAGAGAGACCATTACCTAGTAAATCTACTAAGCGTGCTGTATCTTCTCAGTCCACCCAGCTATCAGATTCTGATTTATCTGGGGAGCCAGAAGATGCAGACCTCTCTCACTCTGACTCCCCTTCGTGGACAAGGAACCCCCCTCTAAATTGAATATACCTGCACTGGTGAGAGCTGTAAAATCTATTCTTCAAATAGAAGAGACAGAACCTGCTCCTAAGGCAAAACAGGGGTTAAAAGGGGGTACATGCAGGAGAGTGGTCTCTACATCCAGAAGTCTTTCAGCTTCTGGTGGACAAATGGGGTCTACCAGATGTGGATCTCATGGCCTCAAGACACATCCACAAACTTCCAGTGCATGGAGCCAGGACAAGGGACCCCAACAAAGCATTCATGGACGCAGTATCTGTGATATGGATCTTCCATTTGGCGTACCTCTTCCTCCAATTTCCCTTCTTCCTTGAGTTCTTTGGAAGGTCAAACAGGAAGGGGCTTGGCCCAGACGCCATTGGTACTCCGACCTTCAACGTCTCTCCATAGACGTTCCTCAGAAACTTCTTCTACGACCAGACTTATTGTCTCAGGGTCTCTGTCTACATCCGACCTGGCACGCCTGTCTTTAATGGCTTGGCTCTTGAGACATCCCTCCTATGGTCTAAGGGATTTTCTAGCTCTGTGGTCCAGTCCATGATCTTACCGGGTGGCATACATATTTTCAGTGGTGTGCCCCTAGATACTATGACCTTCAAGTTTTTAAGGTTTCAAGAATACTTTACTTTCTTCAGGCTGGATTTGATCTTGGACTCCGTCTAGCATCTCTGAAAGTGCATGTCTCTGCTCTGTCCATCTGGTTCCAGCGTAGAATTGCTCCTCTACTGGATGTTCACACCTTCCTGCAGGATGTTTTACGTATACAACCTCCCTATGTCCCTCCTGTGGCTCAGTGGGATTTGTCAGTGGTTCTCCACGCACTTCAGGAACCTCCAATCGAACCCTTGGCATCAGTGGATGTCAAATGGCTCACTGCGAAAACTGTTTCTTCTGGCTATAGCATCTGCTCGTAGGGTATCAGATTTAAGGGCACTTTCATGTTGCTCCCCCTTTTTAATCTTTCACCAGGGCAGGGCTGTTCTTAGAATGCGCCCGGGCTTCATTCCCAAAGTGGTTTCTCGTTTCCACATTGAGGAAATTGTGGTTCCGGCCTTTCGATCACCAGACCTCTCGGCAGGTGAGGCCTCTTTGGATGTGATCTACGTGGGCTGCACTAGAGTTCCTTCAGGAAATCAGGCTCCCTCTTCATCTTATATGGATTCAATAAGAAGGGATGGCCAGCAAACAGTCTCTGGCCAGATGGATTTGCTTGACTATTCTTTAGTGTACCAGTCTTCCTTCTCCCTTATCCTGCCTTGGGCTTGTTAACAAAACTGAGTTACCCTTAGGCTGTGGGTGGGAGTATTGGGGGAAGGACCAGCGCATCCTGGGATTGAAAAGCTTTGCTGTTGGTGACCGGTCCGCCAGGTCCCACCTACACCCCCATTGTCTCCCCTGTGGATGCTATGGACTTCGAAGAAAGAGTTAACAAGGGTAGTTTTACCATAACTTTCCTTTTTATGAAAAACGATTCAAGTTTACAAAAAAAACTATTTACAAAGTGCAAAATGCCAACTGAGCTGTGCAGAATCCACTTTGGTCCAGCCACATACGTGGACCTACTGTTCCTCTAAAGAACATTTAATCTGCAGAGAAAGATGGTGGCATTTGTGGAGGAGTAGAAGTTTGTGCAGGTTAGAAATGGGTGGAGCAAGGGCAGGTCTTGGCAATACGGAGTTACCGCCCTGATTTGTACCTAGATTTGTGAAAACAAGAGGTACTTTTTGTGGAGCAAGATTATTGAGATGAGATTATGCATTTTTATATTATTATTAACAGCAATAATTAGCAAATCTCATTTAAATAATATGACTAATACATGTAAATATAGTGCATGATAATTATTAACAATAAATTGTAAACTTGCATGATTTAAATATATAATTAACCACTATTACACAGGGCAATTTTAGAATTGTCTGCGATAGTCTTTTTGTAACAGATATCTTATAAGATTGCCTTGTAGACGACATTAGTGGTTTTTTCTCCTGACGTCAACATGAAAAGATTTAGTCTTGACGTGACATACAAAAGGTCCACGTAAAGTTGTATATGAGAAGAACAGTCTCCACTTAGGTCAACAGTAAACAGGGCTTACACCAATTTTACTGGATAATATGTATCAGTCTCTTCATGGTATAAAATAAACTCCATCGTCGTGATATATCTTGAACAGTTTAGGCAGTGTAAGCCAAGAAAGCACTCGGACGTCCATTTTTCATTGACTTGAGATGTTGCGTCTTGTGGCAGTGTCGCAGATGTGTCGGCTGCATAAACAGACACTCAGCCACTCACAGTGGAGGCCATATTCAGACGGAAAATCTGCGCCTACCATAGGGCTGGAGCAAATTTCGATGGTGCGTCTGAAGATGCACCACTCTGTATTTCTACGCTGCATTGGCCCATTATCTTGTAGGTGAAAAATAAATGTCATACAACATTTTAAATCGGAGTAATCTTCTTACAAAACGCCATAATTTGTATCCAGGAGGCTTGCAAGCTTACCCTACATGTACACCCTGAAATAAATGCAGCTCATGCAAACAATAGCAAACTCAAAAATGTTGTTTAGAGGAATCTGGAGAGTAAATTGTAATTTTATTGCAGATTAGAGTCCTGTGTTATTACAATGGTGGCGAGTTTCCACTATAAAATATTACAACACTAAATACTTTGCTTATTAAGTATTCGCAGTTCAAGCAGGCCAGAAAAAATGAAATACTTGAAATAAATTTTTTTCTGAAAGAGTTTATGGCCTTTCATAACACTGAAATCTGGAGAGTTATCAAATGCTTAGCGGTTCTCTTCTCTTCTGTACAAACATCTTGAAAGTAACAAGTTCATTATTTGTGCAGTAAAAGTTCAGACAAAATGACATGAAATGGTAAATAGTTCAGACCAGACTGTGCTCCCATTGTGAGATTTCCAAAGCTTCAATTCTTTTCAATTTACTTTTTAACCCCTCGAAGACAAGAGGTCTTTTTATTTCTTAATATATGCAACCAATTTTTTTTTTCAGGACACACTGTATTATAGTTGTCTTTTCTTTAGTATAATGAGCTACAAGTCCTAAGAGAGGGGTAGGCAACCTATGGCACTCCAGCTACTGGGGAACTACACATCACAGCATGCCCTGCGACTGCTTTAGCATGCCAAAACTATGGCATGACATGCTGGAATAGATAGTTCCACAGCAACTTGAGTGCCACAGGTTGCAAACTCCTGTATTAAGATATTATATTTAAGTGTATTCACCTAGATCACCCCTGTATAATGATGGGGCTGTACTCATGGACTGAAAGAGTTAAAGTGGCAGAATTTTGTCTTCATTCTCTTAATTTCTCTTTTTTTTTTTTTTTTTTACCAGTGCAGACCTTTAGGAGACAGCAGATGGTTAAATAGGTCTCCTCTGTTTAATCACTAATTGATTCAATACATGACCAAAATAGCAGTTAATGTTAAAGTCCTGTTACAGTAGCACAGATATAGGAGTCCCGCCAACCTGAAAATGATCACATTTTTCCCAACTCTTGGGAAGATTGGAGTTACCTCCCTATCACAATCATCAAAAGGGGTAGTTCTGTGGGTGCGTGGTTTAGTGGATGGGAAGCAGAAGGGGAAAGGCAGCTTAGAGCTTCTTATCTGGAAGATATGCCCTTGGACAATGTGGCACATTCCCACATGGTTTGCCCACTCTGCAATGGGAACAATGGGTCAAGTGTGGGATTAGGTGCAGTGTGGGGTGAACCGAGGAGAACCAGCATATGCCAAGTTCTTTTTACTAGGATGTTATTGTCGTGGAACTCCGGAAACTTTTTTGGTTTAAACGTCCGGCACCTAAGTAGAAAAGTAGAAAAGCATTGCCTACCCCAGCTATAAGCAATGCCTCGTCTTGGAGAGGTCATTCAGCTCAGCTACTTGCCTGGTGTAATTGCATTGTGCTGTGCGTTAACTGACATGGTCGCAAACGATATAACCTGTCAGAAATGCACAGTGAGCGGCTATCGGAAGATAATCTAGCAGCCACCAATAGCAGAGGGATCTTCTGGCTAATGCGTCCGGCGGTATTCCATACCGATCCCCCTTGGCCAACCACATTTTAATATCTGCCAGTCACTATCAATTACTGAACCGAACCAGCAGACAAGGTTGGTTTAAAAGAAGAAAAAAGCAAAAAGAGATACTTGTGTTATTGCATCATGTAAGCGACAACTATATGAACTTGTTCCTCCTGTTGCTGTCAATCAATGTAATGGTATGACAAAAATAAGGGTAATAGTTTTGTTATAAGCACACTATAATATCTTACAGACTTGTTGTTGTCTTAAACTACTACAAAGGAACTGATGTAGCTTCAGGCAGCATAGAGCAGACCCAGTCAGTATCTGAGTCACGATATTACTTGTTTTTGTGGGCTGCACAAGATCCACAAGCTGAACAAATGTGTAGGACATCCTGAGCTTTCGCAACAGGAACATGATAGTTAGTGTTTTATGAGCTCGACCTCTTTACAGTGGTTTGTGGCCCAGAAGATATTTTTTGTAGACTTTAGTCAGATTGAGGCAAGACTAGGAATACCACAATGGTCTCTTTCTTCTGCATTTACTGTGTGATGGACTTTTTTTGTTTTGCAATAAATTAAACTATTTGTAATTTGGTTTAAAGGAAAACTTTTATCAACATTGTTTTGATACATTACATTGTTATAAAACATAAACATATGTATTGATTGTTTAAAATACCAATCCTGTGTAATATTTTGGTTAGTATGCTTCTCTTGGTCTTTCTAAGTCACTAAAGGGGCCTATCCATTAGCATATCGTTCTGTAAGATGAAAGACAAAAGATTCGTCTCTTGAAAATCCCTGGGGCTGCTGTGACAGATATCTGTCATGTACATGACCGATTTTTGCAAACGACGAACGATATTGCATGACGTCATTCTGGGAGTGGATTTTTTTAATGTTTCTATTCATTTTCATTAAAAATATCGTTCGTCGCGACAGATATTTCTAATATCTGTCAGCGATAAACGATAATTGACCAACATGTTGGAAAGACCAAATTTGTCGGCCACGGGAGTGCGCATTTTTATTGTTTAGAGCCTATCCATTAGCAGATAAATTGAACAACTGAACGATAAATCGTTCATCGTTCAAATTTATCTGCTAATGGATAGGCCGCTTTAGGGTCATTTCCGAAAAGTCCATTTTAGGGTGGACTTTGCCAGATTAGAGTTTGAGGGGGGTACGGTATATTTTCATGTGCACAAAAGCACCAAATCCTCTTACTTATGCTCAACAAAAAGAAAACCTTCATTTTCTTCAACTACATGGCTTGCTGGGCCACTCTGATGAGCCTGGGCCTGGGTTATGCGCCCATGACAATACTCATACTCCATTAATAACCTGTCCTGGCAAAGAGTCTTTAGAAAAGTAATAGCTTTTGCTACGACTTTACCTCCAGGCCTGGCTTTCTCAATGCACAAGCGCCCCCGAAAGTAAAGGTGCCTACACACTAGACGATGTGCTCACGATGCATTATCATGAACGATTTCCCTTGAACTCACCCCAGCAGATGCCCGGGACTCCAGGACACGATATGGTGCTAAAAAGTGTCCAATTTGACCAACGATCTATGGTGCGTCCTTAACGATTTCCAGTGCGTTGTGTACGAGATTGGCAGATCTTGCCTGTTGTAGGCAAGATCTGAAGATACGATGTACGACCCTTGGGTACGCGCATCGGCAATGTTATCGTGAGTGGACATTCATGACTTGCACATATTTTGCACGATTTATCTTTCTGATTCGCCGAAATTGGGCGATTTGTGCAAAATATCATCTAGTGTGTACTCATCTTTAGTATTTTGTTTGTGTAAGATAAGCATTTACATACTGTGCATTACAATCAAAGGATACATCTGTATTTAGGCTTTTGCCTATCATTGACTTGCATCTCCTTATGCTTGGAGAGTCAGAATGGTGGCCAGCAGTGGGAGGCGAGCATTGACCAAGTACATTAAGGCTGTGTTTATATAACTACAGTGAAATTATACATTGATACATCTGCAGGTATGACTTTTAGGAAGCAACTCTCTTGCGGCTACCAGAGGGCTGGTCCAATCACATGCAATTATGATCATTATAAGCAGCATTATTTAGCTTCTGATTAGCTGATTGCAGATTGTCCCTCCTGTTTATAGTACTTAATTAGCAATATAGCTATATTATATAAAGTCGTAATTATATTTATATAATTGTTTTTTAGGATTTAATTACATTTACTATGTGATTTTCGAATGTATTAATAGCACCAGGTTGTTTCAATTCACCACCCTCTTCTCATATCTCACATAGAACTTTTTTTGTTCTCCCTTTTCCACATCAAATTATTAATTTCAGAGTTTACTTATACAATTTCCTGACTTTGTGGTAGTATTCAAGTCTCAGTTGCAGATTGGTAGCTGTGATTGCCAAAGTCTCTATGTAGTTAAACCTAGGTTCCTCAAGTAAACAGAGAGCATACATACTATACAAGATATATATCTGCCATGGCTTTACTCCACTCAGCATTATGCGAACTATGCCAGAGTGTTGGGCCCTAGTGAAGGGATTGTACTCGCAGGGGGAGGCTACTAGAGAGCAGAGGGTTCCCACACATAGGACCTATGTTACTAGGGAGCAGAGGGTGTTCCACATAAGACCTATGTTACTAGGGAGCAGAGAAGTACCCACATAGGACCTATGTTACTAGGGAGCAGAGGGTCCCCACACATAGGACCTATGTTACTAGGGAGCAGAGGATTCCCCACATAGGACCTACATTACTAGGGAGCAGAGGATTCCCCACATAGGACCTACGTTACTAGGGAGCAGAGGATTCCCCACATAGGACCTATGGGCCTGATTCAGAGCCGCGCTCGCTCTGAATCAGGGCAGCCATTTTTTTTTTTTAAATCTGGCATCCTGGCCGCTCGCATAGCTGTGGGTGACCACCCACAGCTTTTGCGAGCGGCCAGGTGATGGTCGCGACCATCGGGCTTCCGACAAGACCCTTGTGGTAGGGTCTCATTCCCTCAAGCCCCAATGAGCTTTCGGCTCTAATAGAGCCGGAAGCTCACCCACTGACATCACTCGTGCGCACTGGCCCATAATCAACCCGCTTGCGAGCGGGTCTGAATCAGGCCCTATGTTACTAGTGAGCAGAGAATTCCCCACATAGGACCTATGTTACTAGTAAGCAGAGGGTTCTCCACATAGGACCTATGTTAAAGGACCTATGTTACTAGGGAGCAGAGAATTTCACACATAGGACCTATGTTACTAGAGTAGCAGAGAAATCCCCACATAGGACCAATGTTACTAGGGAGCAGAGGATTCCCACACAAGGACCAGAGGCGGATCCAGGGTGGGAGCGATCAGGGTGACTGCTCCATCACTCCTGCTGTGGCCTTCGGGGTCCAAGGCACGTGCCACCCTACTCCACCTGGAAAAGGTGTGTGTATAACGGGCTAATTGCCCTGATCGCTTCCGCCCTGGATCCACCACTGCATAGGATGTGTTTTTGCCACCTGAGGGTATTCTTTAGGGGGAGAATGATAAACTGGAGAAGTAGCCCATGGCAATCAATCAGCATATTTCATTTATAGACTGCTAGATAATTGATAGCTAGAAGCTCATTGGTTGTTATGGGTAACCTCTACTTTTTCTCTCTAAGAGGCTTGACACATCCATTTTTGAAAGAACCGACAACACTATAAACAGGAAAGTACACAATCAAATCATTGCAGCCTAGAATATTTTGTTACACTGGCACTCATCGTTTCCTGCATTTACTACTAACATGGCTCAGAACAGCAGAATTATACTGGCATTCCCGTAATACAGGCTTCATAACGGCCTTTGACATTTCCAAATCCCAAATTAAAGTACAGTAAGTCATCTTTCAATTGGTACGTCAAGCATGATAGTGATTGTGTAATGGTCATCTGCTGTTTCATATGATAGCCATGTGCACAGCTACACCAGCCCCATTCAAACATGGTTGAGAGATGTTATTTATAAACTGATTAATTCACCCATGTACTGGAAAAGCTGGTTTGTGATTACTTTGTAACACACTTACAGTGGTTTTACAATTCTGTACTGTACTAGTAGCCATGAGAGTTTTATTAAAATGGAATATAATAATTTCTAAGAAAAATAAAATATTTCTCAGCATTATGCAGACAGGTATTTATTGCATGTAACAACATACTGGAAGGAAGCGTGGACGGCGCTCCTGCGGGCCTAGAGATAAACGGCCTGATTCTGAGTTTCGTGCAACTTTGAATACGTCCGCATGTAGCGGTTATTCGCATACTGCACATGCGGCTTTGTAAACGTGTGTACAATTCAAAGTCATGCGCATCTCAGACATGAAAGAGGCATTTCCGGGAAGCAACTGGGTGGCAGCAATTTGAACGCAGGCATAGTAACTGTTTTGTGGGTTTGTTGGGGTGTATTACTATTCTGAGTCATGTGCATGCAATGTGGACACCAAATTCAGCCGCGTCTCCTGCACCTAGTATGGCGGAGGTGGAAGTGCAGATGATAATTGTGATGGCTGTTCTAATGGATGCTGTGTAATCGCATAGATGAGGACACTTTAGAACGTACGTGTACAGTAGTTGCATTTGTATTCCATTTACAGTGGGCGTGGGCGTCAGAAGTGGTATTCACATTACCAGAGCCGTAACTATACTTTTTGGTGTCCTGTTCCAGAAAGAGCATTGGCGCCCCCCTCATTTTTCAAAGGGACATAATGCACCCAAAAAAGGGCCATGGCTTCATGTGGAAGGGCCGAAGAAGAGATAGGAGAGGCCAGGAGATGCTGGGGATGAAATAAGAGGAAGCTACAAGCAAGAATGATAATAAATAGAAATTGGACAGGCCCAAACAGCACCCTCTGACCTGTGGTGCCCTGTGCGATGGCACCAGCCGCACTACCCTAGCTACGGCCCTACGCATTACGTACAACTCAGTACCTAAGCTGTTAAACACGAGCCTGAGCGCTGAGCACTAAGACCAATGTCTAGTTTGGTTCACACTTAGTATTGTTAGTGTGGCCAGAAGATTTATTTCAGGCAAAGCTCTACACACTGTACAGTATAATACCTGTGATATTGCATTGTGTGACACCTGCTCAACATTTAATTTCAGGTTGATCAATTCAGGAAAAAAGGCAACTTGGGTGAAAGTTGGTCTACTTAATTCTTCACCAGCAAAGCAGCAATACCTAAGGTAAATGCATTTATTCATTTTCTGAAAATGATGCCAGCACAGGTCTTCTATTACAAATCCCCATAAGGTAGTACCCCGGACCCTGCTACTAAGCCACTGCAGGAGCAGAGTGGTAAAGCTCTCATGTCTCAGTGCTCCCAACATTTTCTTAGAATTTACAGATCTAATACTGATTGAAGCAGAGATTTTTGATACATATTGGTCTGCTTAGTGACACCCTCATCATAGGACTGCCCTACTTTTACATGATTGCACATTGATTCAACCCGAAATGCACATGATGAAAAGCGTTCATCTCACTACAATGAGGCTCCTTGCATTACTCCAACATTTCCATTTGTCTACAAAAATACTCCTTGAGCATTAGGGGGCAATGGGACTGTATATATTACATGTGACACTATTTTACATTGGTCAAAATGTGCCTTGAAATGTGGTATCCCAAATAAACTGTATACCAGAGCAGGTATTCCGCTATGCACTGTACTGTGGCTCCCCCCCTCCCCATACACCTGCGCACACACACACATTACTCAAGGAGCAACCCCATCATTTTGCCATTTCAACACCATAAATCTCATTTAAATCTTGTCCTACACAAAAATGTTGGTGCATACTAGGGATAAGTGGTTCGGTTTTACTCGGTTATGTTCAGATCTCAAAATCATCTAATTGGTTATCCGACTCTCACATGTTTTGGACAGTCAATAAGATAACTATGAACTTGCAGTAATTTGGCGAAACAAACCGACTCAATACTGAACCGCTCATCTCTATGCATAATTCAGTGTATTTATGTGCCCATCACTCATCAGGAGACGTAAAATATTATATTCCCAAATTGATGGGTTTGCTTTTTAATTCATACAAAAATAGGTGCAAATGACATATGCATGTGTTGTACTTTTGGAAATTACCTTATATGTCTTGAAAACTACAGGTCACTCTTGCTGAGGAGGCAGCCACATTGTCTGCACAGCGGGGGGGGGGCATGGCGCAGTCTTGAAGGCATGATGGGGAATAACCAGCATTCTGCAGCTAGGAGTGGGGCCACGAAGACGCAATGCCGTGCGAAATGCATCATTGGCTCCCCCCAGACCAGCCACCTATACAAGGTGGGAACGGAAACCGGTGGTCCGGGAAACTTGCCCGCTCTTCCAGGGGGCTGGGAGAGTAGGCATGCATGTTATAGGTACTCATGCACACTGCAATTATCCTTGTCAGTGAGGGTGTTTTAGACCAATGTAGCATCTGACTGATCTATTATTATACTCTAATATGAGAATCTACATTCTTCAAGCTCCAAAAATAGATAGATTTCAGAGTTTGATTGCAGAACTAATGCCATCTTCAGATGGTGTTAGTTCTTAGGGACCCAATCCTTCTTATTGGAAGGAGGTCCTTGTTGTGAAGAGAGATCCCTTCGAATCCCTTTGCCCCCTGCACGCAGTGCATTTGCATAACTCAGTTGCACAGTGACACTGCTTGGTCAAACTTTCCAATAGAAACTTTTGCCACTAGTAATTAGCAGCTAAAGTGCTAGTGGTAGGGCTCGTGGGCATTGCTGCTTTTTGGAGCAGCTGTGTCCGCACTGAAGCAATATTGAATGCTTTAGTAATTTTGTATTCACCGCCACAACTCTTGGCAAATCGGATACCTAATTAATGAATTAATGTGGGGCAGATGGGGTAATATGATGAATAGGCTCTTGAGTGTAAAGCCAAACAAAATCCTGTGACGGCATTAACGATCCTAAATTTATTCCAAATTAGACAGTGAATGAATTAACTATTTCTAATATCAATAAACAGCATTAAGTTTTACATGTTTTGAAAATGTTTGTTCTTGAAAACATTCCTATTTTTAAACAATTTCAATTAATAGTTTAAAACTTAAATATGTTTAAAGATGAATGCTTAAGATGGAAAAAATGATATTACAAATTGTGCTCATTAAAGGTGTTATGGCCGTAAGGCCCACCACTCATAACATGCAGAAAAGGGTCCCTAAAAATAAGTTTATATTGTTGGCAACTCCGTAACTCATAAAAGGAAGAGGACATCAGTGATACATTTACATTAAGTTTTTACATACACTGGTTTACTTGTCTTATTGATTAATATAATATCTGATATGCTACTCTGTATTAAACTACGTTACTATGAAGTACATGATGTTCTCTGAAAGTCTGTTCCTAGTGTTGGGAGTAAGTTATTACATATACAGAACGGATCCGTCCTTCACAAAACTTCTCCCTTCACAAATAAAGACCACCTCATCACCTATATAAAATGGATGTAATGGCAAACAGTAGACCGCAAAATACAACAGAATAAAGTGTTTGGTCACAAATCACTATCCACGATAATGGTAAGTCTGTGCATGGATTAATCGGTCCTCTGGACACAATGGCATTTCTTAGTGGAAGCTCCTGTCATGTTAGATTACTGCTAAATTTTCAAAACTGTTCCACAAAATATTCACCTTATTATACATTTGGCCACAAAGTTTTGCATATGCTCTGGGAAGAAGTTATATGCTCCCAGTCCTACCCTGACACATCACACAGCAGAAATTATTCATTTTTCTTGCAATTCACTTTCATTTTCTAATGCAGTATTTCAGTGAAAGTAGTGTAACCTGCACCTAATACAGTTTTTTTTCCGATAATTAACAAAGAAATCTGGAAGCTCACTTAGAGATCATTGATATGTGTGGTGTGACGTTGGTGTAATGCACATCTTTCTCACGTAGAAAGTAGAACATGCTCTATACAAAGATGTTCTACTTTCCCCAATTGTGCTCTATTGTCTGTCCTTCCACAGCTGCCCATACCCAATAATCGTATTGCCTCTATACAATGCACGATGTATGGAGGCGATCTCCATTCACCGCCTAATGCCAGATACACACTAGATGATAAGTTGGACTGTATGAACACTACCGATATCGTTATTGTTCATCACATTCAATATCATCCAGTGTGTATGCAAGATATCGTTATCGATGCGCGTTAACGATGTCTTTCATCACCCGTACTTGCAGGGCAACCTGACGATATCGTCAGGTTCTGCAAGTACGGTGATGAGGGAGGGTGTCGTCACTAAACGATATAGTTAACTATATCATTCAGTGTGTATGCTCAATGTCGTTTTCGACATTGAGCCCGGAAATGCAGGGAAAACACTTAACAATATCGTTCATGGAACACATCGTTAAGTGTGTATGAGCCTTAAGTTGTCTGAAAGACAGTTGGGTGCATCAGACTGGTTTGAAAACCAAACTGTACGATCCAGACAGTTTTTCAGGCTGTGATTGATCATCGTTCAGTTCCATGCACTGAACGATAATCTATTTGTTGGCTGATTTGCACAATTATCACTCAGTGTATGACCAGTTTAAGAGAGAGAATACTGTGCACTGAACTATTGTCTCTCTGTAGAGATCAATGTGAGTTTTCTTTAGCTGTCAAAAAAGGGTCAGAGGAGAAAATTAATTAGTACAACTTTGCAATATTACTGAACTGAATAAGGAATCTGGATTCACTCGTGCGAGAATCAGAGAGGGCATTGTAGTTAAATTGTCGACATGTTGCTACTGACAGTCAAAATGTTGTGATGTTGATGGGACAATGCTGACAAAATAGTAATGGGAGTTAAAGCATTAAATAAATAATAGATAGAAGCTGATTGGTTTGTTGTGCTCATCTTTGCCACTTTATCTCTCGAAGGTTTCATATATCTCCCCCTTAAAATCATAATGCCGACAGAGTTAACATGCTACAAATCACATTACTACCATGCCGGCATTCTACCGTCAACATGACACTGGGCCTGATTCAGAGCCGGACGCAATTAGCGCTCGCTCGTCCAGAAAATAGGGGTGGCTATTCAAATGAACCGTTCGCTCTTTGCGGTCTGTTCACGCCTCTAGGTCTGAACGAGCGAACAAAACTTGTGGTCGTTTTTTTGAAAAATACGCCCCCCTGGCCGCTCGCATCCTACGTCATGTCCGCTATTTATTAGATTAATCGAGTACATCGACCAGTGTATGAACTGCTCGCTATTCTTGGGGTTGGTTTTTGCTACCACAATCTTGCGAGCAGTTCAGGCTATAAAATAACCCAGTGACGTGGTCAGTGACACTGCTGTTTTAATTATGCACACCCATAAAACGCCCGTTTTAACCTTTAAGCACGCCTGCGTTCGGATCTCCACTCCCCGTTTTCAAGCACCTTCCCCTGTTACCACCCACTTACGCCTCTTTCTGTCACTCAAATTTTCAGGCATTCGCTATTTTGCAAGCACATGAATTTCGACCGCACTGACTGGTTCGCGCATGCGTATAACGATCCGTACGCATGCGCAGTTGGGCAACCATCGCTCAGAGCGAACGAGCGGCCGCTTACGAGTGGCTCTGAATCAGGCCCACTGTCCGCTGTCGACAGTTTGACTGTCGTACAGCATACATATTTCTACCAAATTTATGTATCCGACCGTAGGGAAGATTCTCAACCCATACAACCAGGACGAATTGGTGGGGAACTAGCTGCATATTGCTTTTTAAGGTTATACTCATGTGATGGCTGCTGTTACTTTGTGATTGGTTTCTTCTCTTTAAATTGACTCTCGTCTGATTCTACTATAGGGTCTGTTTGTTTTTAAGTCTCGGAATGTTGTATGAACCAGGACCGATTCCCAAAGACAAAAATTGAATGCAAACTCTTTATCGGTCAGACTGATTTGCTCACCTTGAGGCTCTACCCACTGTATAATGCCCATTATTGTGTTCTTGTTTGTGGTTTCAGTATGACACGGGTTAATGTCAAGTGTTTGATAATGATCAATAATTCATTCTGACTAACTGCCAAGAAAGTTCTTCTCAACCTGTTCTCCACATCTACGTGAAGAGTCATTTGGCTACACCGTTTAAAAAGCAATTATCACATTATATGCCAGATATAACCATTAATAATTTATATATCGTTCAGTTAAAAACAAATGCATTAAATGATAATTTTCACTAACAGACCCTACATATATACCCATGTGTACACAAAGCGTAATAAAATATATACTTGGGGAGAGTTCATGATTTAAAATTCATAATTAAATACTTCATTTTGGCACAAATTTTGTAACAAAGACCTAGAATAGAATCTAAATTAGTATGCATGAAAGAAATAAAATGAGTTGTTTGCATTAGTAGCTGCAGAATGCCTCAGGGTCTTATAGTGTCTCATAGTGTTAAGTCAGAAAATAAATATATCATTTTTTTACTGAACTACTGTCATGAAAAATATGTAGATCTAAAACAATAGCAATGTTTCTCTATTCAGCTGCTGAGAGCTGGAGTCAGGTTGCATGAACGCATGACTCTAAGTATGACGGTGACCTTATTTGACCTCAGTCATAAATGATGTGTGAACTATTAATGAAAACACTACACACAGGCTAAATTGATCTGTAAAGAAACAGTTATAGATCTCGGTGGCCAGTCTTTCTCAGATAAGCTTCTTCTCCAATATCACTGTAACTATTATAAGTTCTTCCCTATCTTGGAATCGTTTGACCATTTGAAATGTTGAGAGGTAGGAAAAGTATGGTGATATGTAATAATATATTTGAACAGTGCTTCTAATTTACTTTTTGTCCATACTGAAAGTAGTGTATTATTGTTTATTTGTACGGTACAATGATCTCCCGTATATTATTAGTACATACATGCATACTCACCAGAATGCCACTACTGAGACGTCGACGGCAGACCAGGAAGAAGATGATGTAGCCGCCGGAGAAGGTAAGACACTACAAGATCACCAGGGAGAGTTGTCGACAGTTCATCATGTCATCACATCATCTGTGTAGACATTATGTCAACATGGTCACTGTCGACCAATCATACCACATCCACAGGCTCATACTCAACATTAAAGTACAAATTATACTGTCACCATTCTTTTAATACCGCCATTTATTGTCTTTGTATTCAGCTTCTCTTTATTTTTTTGTTCTTGTCTCCGCCTGGATGTTATACTTCTGGTAATTGCACACCTTGCCAGATGTAACCTATGCAGTGTACCCCAGATGGCTACCACGGATAGTTCTTTCTTGGGCAGGATGAACAACACGTGGATCTATTCATTCAGTGCCTATCATATTACACACGTTTTAGTCACCCGTATATGTCATAGTTCCTTGTATGGCTTATCTCACACATTGTACTCTTTGTAGTGCACCCAAGATGGCTGTTTCTACTGGTACGCCCGAGGGTGGGATGAAAATACTTGGAACTGATGGTTATGTAAGGGCTCTGTTTCTACTTTTAGTATGCTGGAAAATCCCCATTTTGTGCCATCTCTTCTAGGTGTTCCTTAGTTCACCCAGGGTAACCTATCTAGCATGCCCAAAATGTCTGCTTCGTCTGGTACCTTTCATGGGTGGGTTATATAACCTGTGTAATTTATTACCCAAAATGAGGGAGACAATGGGGACATACATAAGCAGATGGGTAGAGGAGACAAGGAGGGCATACATAAGGCAGGAGGGGCAGAAGAGGCAGGATAGAGACAAAGAGGGCATACCTAAGGCAGGAGGGGCAGAGAAAACAGGATGGCAACAAGGAGGGCATACATAAGGCAGGGAGGAACGCAGCGGGATCATCCTCCGATTATCACCCTTTGGATTTGTTTGACCCGGAACACCAAACTGATTCAGATATGAAAAGGTTAACATTCTTGCAACACACTTTTATATTACCCAGTAAGCTATAGCTATTATTCAAACCAACATGAAAGAACTAAAATGGTGCTTAACACCCTATGTAAAGTTATATAACAACTTAAATCCTTTAAAGACAATTACCTGTAACAACTTATGGGGCCTATTCATTAAACCTAAAATTTCGATAGAGATAATTAGGTTTAGAACTCGCATGGAGTTCTACCTAATTATAGGTGGAATTCATCATTCCACCTCTCCATAAGTATCTATTCCGAAAAGTTGTCATTTTTGCGATGACAGCTTTTCGGGAAATAGATACTTTTCCCTGCCTACACTACCTTATCGCATCTGGAAACAGTGCTACGCATGCGTTGTTACATCTGTAAAACCAGCGCATGTGCAGCACTGCCTACAGATGTGGTAAGTTTGTGGACCCCCCCTCCCCCCTCCGCTCACCTCCCCCCCCCCCCCCGACTTACCTGTCCGCGCAGTAGCCTCCGGCTCCGTCCTGCTGGTCTGTCATGTGGTTTCCCAACAGACCACATGACAGATTAGGGAAAAAAACAAAAACTTTTTTTTTCTTTTTCTAAACTTTCTTGTGCTCTGCTGGGGAGCACACATGTCCGACCAGCCTCCGGAGCCTGAGGACGGAGCAGAGCGCCGGAGGGACTCGTCGGGGGGACCTGCACACGCGGATACAGGTAAGTCGATTCTGCTATTAGTAACTGCATCAAATTCCGAAAATTCATAATTTTCTGAATTTGATGAATACCACAATTTCCACATCCCCATACTAATGTATGGGGAGTGTGGAAATTAACGCAGGGGAACTTAGCAAGGAGATATCTGTGATATTTCCTGTGCGAAGTCTGTTCATGAATACCAATATAACGTTATTTAAGTAAAATGTCCTTAAAAACGTTATTTCAGTGTTGATGAATAGGCCCCTATATCACTACATTACACTTTGGAATATATTAGTACATTTAATACATAGTTGTCCAGCTGGGTCTGTAGACTCTACAGACCCAGCTGGACAACTATGTATTAAATGTACTAATATATTTCCAAAGTGTAATGTAGTGATATAAGCTGTTACAGGTAATTGTCTTTAAAGGATTTAGGTTGTAGTAGATTTAGTAAACCATACGATGGTTTACTAAATCTACTACAGTATATTAGTATTGTCAAATCCTGAGGGAACTGGTTTGCGCCAACACACTAAACCCAGTTTGTGGCTAAAGGGTTAAGTGATAGATAGTCTATGGTGGCCTATTATCACACTGTCACACAGTCTGCTGTCGTATGTAATTTTCAGCTGGAGATATAGGGTGAAAGCAGTGAGGAGGGATGAGGTATAATATGGTCCTGCTTGATCCAGCACACTATGGGGCATATACAATTGAGCGCGAGGTTTAGCGAGTTAAAAACCTTGTGCACCTCGCGCCCAATTCTGGAATCCCTGCTGGTATGCGCGCTCCCGCTACCTGCGGTATTCAATAAAAAAAATAGTGGTCGCGGATTTTCAGCTCTGAAAACCCCGTGCCGCATAAAATGGAAAAAAAAAAATCCTACCTGGTAGGGAGTATCCGCGGCTCCCAGTGGCTTCCTCTCTCTCTTCTTACTGGAGAGGGGGCTGCTGGGAGTCCCGGGGGCTGATGGGAGGAGCCATGGCTGCTGGGAGATGTAGTTCTCCCAGCGCCCATTCCGGGGGGGGGCCACACACACCGCACCGGGGGTCACACCCACACACTCATACACACTCACTCACTCATACACACTTACATACACCACACACACTGACATACTCACCCTGCTGCAGAAGACAACACTTCGGAAGGTGAGTAATTAAGGACTAATTAAGCGAATTGGATACTTCCAATTGCTTAATTAGTCCCCAGGGGGGGTGCCACGGGGGTGTCAGAGCAAGTCCCGGTGATTTTTCCTAAAATCACGCTTGCTCAGGAGATTCGTGAAAAAAACCTCCTGGTTCGTGTTTTTAAAAAAACCAAGCACCTAATAGAATAGCAAAAAACCCGCACCAGCAGGAAAAACCTCGCAGGTGCAGGTTTTTTGCTATTCTCGCACACAATTGAATATGCCCCTATAAGTCTATATCACACCTGCTGGGTAGGTATGCAGTTCTCAGCTGAAACCACTGAATTGCTGCTATAGGGAGGGCTGAGGGTTACTTTAGGCTCTTTACCTATCTTGTGCAGATTTTAGATACGGGCGTCTGCAGTGTATAATCTGGAGGTGGAGTGGTAACTGAATAGTTACTACAGACTTGACAGACGAGACCTCAGGTGATCGTGAGCACTGGCGCTCTCTACTTGGAAATGCTAATTACAGCCAGAGGAAGGGCAAAAATCTCAGTTTGACTACTGCTTAAGGCCATGATCCAGACCCACTCGCGAGCGGCTGTCCGCTCGCAAGTGGGTCGATGGTCTGCACTGCGCATGCGCATGACGGAGGGAGCTCCGTCGTGCGCATGCGCGAGACGCGACGAGCGAAGGACTTTCCTTCGCTCGTAGTGTCTGATCAAAGGGGGCGTGCTATCGATGTTGATTGACAGTTGATTGAACAGGGCGTGCCTGCCAGACGGAGGCGTTCCCAAGGGAACGCCTACCGTCAGAAGCTGGCCCCACTGACATCACTAGATGTCAGTGGGAGTGATTTTGGCTCTGATAGAGCCAAAATCACTCCTGGCCTTGCGGTTGAGAAACTCAACCGCAGGCTTCTGCTCGCACTGGCGATGGTCGCGATGGTCAACCCACAGCTATACGAGCGTCCAAGAGGACGCTCCATATTTATGGAGGTGGGCCCTGATTCAGAGCGAGCGCTCTGGTCAGAGCGTCCGGCTCTGAATCAGGGCCTAAGTTCAGTCCATGTTACAGGGGCTGCAGCCATCCTCCATAACTGTCACACTGCTCTCACAGCTCTATTGCCTCAAACAAACCTCTGCACTCCCCTCACTGAGGTGCCAACTCCTGCACTCAGATGTGGCTCCACACTTGCAGCCTCCGCAGTTAGCTGTCCCCTTGCAGCCTGGACCTTCTCTTAAGCGGGCACCTCAGGACGCAGGTACCGTGCCTCAGTGCAGGTCCGCTTCCTCATACCGTCTCTCACAGAGTCCCCTGCGCAGGCCTGCTCCCTCAAACTGCTGCCTCAGGACACCCTGTAACTGCCTAAACTGTCCACCTCAGCCCCCTACCGGTTCTGTCATGTCACCTCCTGCAGCTGACCACCGCATTACTCATGCCTCCTCTCTTTCCTTTGTTGCTTTGGGTTACCCCAACATAGTAAATACACAGCAGCAATATGAATATTGACACTATATATACATAAATCTATATATATCTCACATACAGTAGGACACAGCATCAGTAGGAACACCTAGGGTCTGGGGTACCACACATGAGGTTAGAGGGGCAGAGAAAGCATGAGGGAGACAACAAGAGCATACATAAACATATGTGGAAGAGCATATATGATGGAAACAAGGAGGGAATACATAAGGCAGAGAGGCAGAAGAGTTCCAGTATAATGGAGACATGAAGGGCATACATGAGGCAGGCAGACATGTGAGACATAACAGAAACAGGGCAGGGCACGCGGCACCAGAGGAGATGGCACATGGTATGTGAGAGTTGAATGAGCAGAAGTGAAGTAAGGTGGCAAAGGTGACAGACATAAAACTAATGTCAGAGTTCAGCTGTGGATCGGCCGTCCCTTAACGTCCCGCCGGCTTCCTCTGACTTCCTGGGCAGTCGGGCGGCTGGTGTGGCGACGTGGGAGGTGCTGAGCATTCTCCCTGATGCTGGTGTGTCGGGCGGCCTGGTGCGTGGGGATCGGAGTCTCCGTCATGGGCGCCGCAATGACACTTCTTCCTCTGACTTGCCTTCCTTCCCTGACAGTCTGGCCAGTCAGCTGACGCTGTGGACCAATCAGCGGGCTTCCAGGGGTATACATCCGGCTCCTGTGTATCAGGTAGTTGCCTGAACAACCACTGTTGCTGCTAGTGTTACTAGTGGTCTCTCGTTCCAGGTTCCCTTGCTTTCAGTGAGCTACCCCAGTGTGTGCAGCTATATCGTCCATCTCACCAGTGCTTTATCACCTCAGCCTGTGTGCAGCTATATCGTCCATCTCACCAGTGCTTTACCACCTCAGCCTGTGTGCAGCTATATCGTCCATCTCACCAGTGCTTTACCACCTCAGCCTGTGTGCAGCTATATCGTCCATCTCACCAGTGCGTTACCACCTCGCCTGTGTGCAGTATACCTCCATTTCACCAGTGCGTTATCACCATTGTCTGTGTGCAGTATACTATCTATTTCACCAGTGCTTTACCATCACAGCCTGAGTGTAGTTAAACGTATCCACCTCTCCAGTGTTATCATCTCTGGCCGGGCCCTATACCACTACCCACCTCGTTACTGGACTCCGTGGTTCCTACCTACGTTTTACAGTATTACACCGTGGTGTACTCCTTCTGACCGGCAACCCGGTAGAGTGTGTCCGCAGTGCACACTCTCTTGTACCTCAAGTACAGTATCCCGAACTAGGGGTTCCACCCCAGCCCCTACGTGCCTCTTACTGGCACCGACCCATTGGGCCACAAGTGTTCGTCTCTCCTTTTCCCACGGGCTTTGGTCACCTAGTCAAAGGACCGCGACCTGATTGCGGGGTGCAGCTCAAGCCCACATCCCGATTGGAGAGGTCACTGGTGAACACCACCTCGTGGGTTAGATTCCGCATTTTTGACTAGGTCTCGCCAATGACCAAGAGCCGTGGATGTGGAGATCGTACATCCAGGCCCCTCGCCTCCGTTTTCTCCCGCAGCCTCAGTCCTCAGCTTTCAAAGACCCGCCTCCCAGCGTGACAGTTTGTTCAGGCCCAATGAAAGCTGCAGGCTCCCCAGGTACTGGGACTCTTCAGGAGCTAACGACTCACATGGATAATCAAGAGGCGGCACAGCAACATGTGGCCCAGTACCTACAAGAATTATCCGGTCAGCTCATGGCCATCCAGAACACTCTGGCAGCTATGTCTCCTGCGCCGCCTTCTGTCGCTCCCGCGGTTTCTTCAGGATTACCTTCAGGGGTCGTTCCACAAAAGTCCCGTTTGCACTTGGCTACTCTCCCCATTGTGGGAATGAGCGGATCCGGTGGTATAGTAAAATTTCAAACCCTGGCGTCCGAACTAAAGTGGAAAGAGGAAGCACTTATGGCAGCCTTCCTACATGGCTTATCTGAGAGGATGAAGGACGAATTGGCATCGAGGGACTTACCTCCCACCTTCTCAGCTATTATATCCCTCTGTATAAAAATTGATTTTCGCCATAGAGGGCGGTGGGGAAATAGGAGGCGTGGAGATCGTTCTCGGGATTGTCCATCCTTGGGAAGTCATTCATTTCCTTCCTCCTCTAGCAGCGAGGAGCTGATGCAAATAAACAGATCCCGGTTAAGTACAGCCGAACGGAATTGGCGTTTTCAGAATAAATTATGCTTGTATTGTGCTGCTCCGGAGCACATATTAAGGAATTGTCCTTTACTGGCGGGAAACACAAAACCCTAGTTGATGTTGGGAGCATTCAATTGGGGGTTATTACTGACTCCTCCTAGATAACTGACAGTTTTTTGCCCGTGTCGCTCTCCTACCAGTCCAGGACAAGGATGATTAAAGCCCTTGTAGATTCCGGGTTGCCGGCAATTTCATTTCCAAACCACTGGTTCAGACCCTAGGCATTCCGGTGGTTCCGTTGCCAAACAGATTACTGCTCTCTGGTGTAGATGGCAAGACCATGCTAGGGAAATCTATTTCCTCAAAAATCCTGCCAGTGTTCCTCCAGATTGGATGTCTGCACCAGGAAACAATTTAATTTTTCGTTCTCCCTGATTCAGCTTATGAGTTAGTTTTAGGCCTCCCCTGGCTAAGAAAGCACAATCCTACGTTTGAGTGGTCCAGTATGCAAATTTTATCTTGGGGTCCAAGTTGTTTCCATGGATGTCTCACCCAAGTACTCCCTGTCCACACTAACGCTGTTCTCTCCAGTGGAAACGTAAGCTCCTCCTCGTCTGACAAGCCAAAGAGATCCTCTGTTTCCGGTCTACCGGCAGATTATCAAGATTTTGCCGATGTATTCTGCAAACAGGCTGCGGATAAACTCCCACCTCATCGTTCCTGGGACTGTGGTATTGAGCTCCTGCCAGGGAAGAACCCTCCTCGGGGTCAAACCTATCCATTGTCAGTTCCTGAAACAGCCACCATGGCAGCATACATAAAAGAAAATTTAGCTAAGGGATCTATCCGGCCCTCCACCTCCCCAGCAGGGGCAGGTTTTTTGTTTGTTAGCAAGAAGAACGGTGGGCTCCGGCCCTGTATTGACTACCGTGGTCTCAACCAGATTACGGTAAAAAATGTATACCCTCTGCCGTTGATTCCGGAGCTTTTTGACAAGGTTTGCGGGGCTTATTTGTACACCAAACTAGATCTACGGGGGGCATATAACTTAATACGTATTATAGCTGGAGATGAGTGGAAGACCACTTTTAATACCAGAGATGGCCACTTAGAATATCTCGTAATGCCCTTTGGACTCTGCAACGCCACAGCGAAATTCCAGGGTTATGTGAACTAAATCTTCCGGGATGTCCTCTACAGTTTTGTCATCGTCTACTTGGATGATATTCTAATTTTTTCTAAGAATCTGCAAGATCATCGCCAGTATGTTCGTGAAGTCTTGTCACGTCTTCGGAAACATCATCTTTATGGAAAAATATCCAAGTGCTTTTTCGAACAAACCTCGGTACCCTTCCTAGGACATATAATTTCTGGGAAGACCCTCCGGATGGATCCGGAGAAGTTGAAAGCCATTTCAGACTGGCCGCTACCCAGATCCTTGAAAGCTACTCAACGCTTCTTAGGATTTTCAAACTATTACAGACGATTTATACCAAATTTCTCCACACTGGTGTCACCTATTACTAGTCTCACCAGGAAGGGTGCCAACCCCATCCGTTGGCCAGATACTGCCATACAAGCCTTCCAAAAATTAAAAGAAGCCTTCTCCTCTGCGCCTATCCTGTGCCAACCCCAATTGGACAAACCGTTCACAGTTGAGGTAGATTCCTCTTCAGTAGGGGTAGGGGCAGTTCTGTCTCAAATCTCAAGTGATGGAAAGAACCACCCCTGTGGGTATTTCTCTCGTAAATTTTCCACTGCCGAAAAAAACTATGGAATTGGTGATCAAGAGCTACTAGCAATGCGGTTAGCTTTAATGGAATGGCGGCATTTGTTGGAAGGAGCCAGCTTTCCAGTTACCGTTATTACGGATCATAAAAATTTAATCTACCTCCAAACGGCTCACCGTTTAAATGCTAGACAGGCCCGTTGGTCCTTGTTCTTTTCAAGATTCAATTTTAAACTTCAATTTCATCCTGGCAGTCTAAACAAAAAGGCTGACGCCCTCTCACGGTCCTTTTTGTTCAACACTCAAGAAGAGGATCTTCAACATTCCCAACCAATTCTAGATCCTGTGGTCTTCGCCTCTACTCAAATTTTAACTCCTACTCTAGGGAAAAATTTCGTGACCCCAGAACTACGGAAAAAATTGTTAACTTGGGCTCATAGCTCTCTGTTCACCGGTCATTCAGGTATCCTCAAAACTTACAAATTCCTTCAGCGTTCCTATTGAAATGAAAAGGGACATTTGAGAATTTATTCTATCATGTGTGAAATGCTCTCAGCATAAGACTCCCCGTAAGAAGGCAGCAGGTCTCCTGCGACCCCTATCCATTCCTAATACTCCTTGGACTTCATCTCTGAACTCCCATGCTCCAAAGGATACAATACCATATGGGTAGTGGTGGATCGCTTTTCAAAGATGGCACACTTTATTCCATTGATGGGTCTCCCTTCTGCTCCTCAGTTGGCAAAAGTTTTTGCTAAGGAGATATTCAGGTTGCATGGACTTCCTAAAGAGATCATTTCCGACCGCAGAGTCCAATTCGTAGCTAAATTTTGGAGAGCTTTATGTAGCACTTGCGGAACCAAGTTAAACTTTTCATCAGCCTATCATCCACAAACTAATGGGCAAACCGAAAGAGTTAACCAAGAACTGGAGACCTTCATAAGACTCTTCGTTTCTTCCTCACAAGATAACTGGCTGGATCTACTACCTTGGGCAGAATTTTCACACAACTTCAAATATCATACTTCCTCCAAAGCCACTCCTTTTTTACGGTGTTCCGAAGACATCCTCGAGTCCCAGATTTTCAAAATTTACCCGCAGTAGAGGTTCCTGCAGTTTCTAACTTGGTGGAGTCTTTTGCAACCATTTGGAAGAGGGTTCATTCTTCTCTGAAACAGTCGTCTAAGAACTACAAAAAAATTGTGGATAGACGAAGTGTCGCTGTTCCACTGCTGAGAGTTGGAGATAAAGTCTGGGTGTCTTCCAGGAACACTCGATTAAAAGTACCCAGTATGAAGCTAGCCCCACACTTCATTGGTCCTTACCGTGTTCACAAGGTCATCAACCCAGTTGTGTATAAATTGGACCTCCCTCCTCAACTAAGACTATCCAATACATTTCATATTTCTCTGCTGCGTCCTCTGGTGTTGAATCATTTTCAGACTTCTGCTCCCAAGTTACCTCAAGTGCAAACCTCTCAAGGTACAGAGTTCGAGGTGGGGAAGATTCTGGACTCTCGGTTTACCAAGTCTAACAACCTCCAATATCTCATTGACTGGAAGGGGTATGGTCCTGAGAAAAGGGCATGGATCAGAGCCACAGATGTTCACGCGCCTCAAATGGTTCGAGCCTTCCATATTAAATTTCCTGGTAAGCCTGGTGGGTGTCCGGTGTCCACCCTGAAAGGGGGGGGTACGGTCAGAGTTCAGCCGGGAATCGGCCGTCCCTTACCATCCCGCCGGCTTCCTCTGACTTCTCGGGCAGTCGGGCGGCTGGTGCAGCGACGTGGGAGGTGCTGAGCATTCTCCCTGATGCTGGTGTGTCGGGCGGCCTGGTGTGCGGGGATCAGAGTCTCCATCATGGGCGCCGCCATGACACTTCATCCTCTGACTTGCCTTCCTTCCCTGACAGTCTGGCCGGTCAGCTGATGCTGTGGACCAATCAGCGGGCTTCCAGGGGTATACATCCGGCTCCTGTGTATCAGGTAGTTGCCTGAACAACCATTGTTGCTGCTAGTGTTACTAGTGGTCTCTCGTTCCAGGTTCCCTTGCTTTCAGTGAGCTATCCCAGTGTGTGCAGCTATATCGTCCATCTCACCAGTGCTTTATCACCTCAGCCTGTGTGCAGTATACTATCTATTTCATCAGTGCTTTACCATCACAGCCTGAGTGTAGTTAAACGTATCCACCTCTCCAGTGTTATCATCTCTGGCCGGGCCCTATACCAATACCCACCTCATTACTGGACTCCGTGGTTCCTACCTACGTTTTACAGTATTACACCGTGGTGTACTCCTTCTGACCGGCAACCCGGTAGAGTGTGTCTGCAGTGCACACTCTCTTGTACCTCAAGTACAGTATCCCGAACTAGGGGTTCCACCCCAGCCCCTATGTGCCTCTTACTGGCACCGACCCATTGGGCCACGAGTGTTCGTCTCTCCTTTTCCCGCGGGCTTTGGTCACCTAGTCAAAGGACCGCGACCTGCTTTCGGGGTGCAGCTCAAGCCCACATCCCGATTGGAGGGGTCACTGGTGAACACCACCTCATGGGTTAGATTCTGCACCTTTGACTAGGTCTCGCCAATGACCAAGACCCGTGGATCCAGAGATCGAACATCCAGGCCCCTCGCCTCCGTTTTCTCCCGCAGCCTCAGCTTTCAAAGACCCACCTCCCAGCGTGACAACTAAAGACTGGAGCAAAGATATGTTGATAGCTCTCCATATGTAATGCTCAACTAGCTCGGAAGAAAAGCCTAACCTCCAACGTGACCCATTCCACCAGGTACAAAATGCTTTGCTCCTGGATTTCCCACCTAATTTATGATTGCAGTCACCTATGTTGAACTAGTTAATTGATGAGACAGGTGCTTCAACACAGGTGGCTGCAATCATACATTAGGTGGGAAGTACAGGAGCAGAACATTTTGTACCTGGTGGAACGGGTCATGTTGGAGGGTCTAGAAAAGGGAAGACAGGATACTGGGAAGGAGCCGTAGATACTAGCATCAACTGCTTCATAGGATGTAAAAATATTTGTAGAGCATGCTCTGTGGAAAAGGCATCTTTTCTGCTTAATACATATGTACAACAAAGAAAGAAAATAAATCAACACCGTGAATGAAATGCTAACAAAATCAAAGTAGGCCTATCACTATTGACCAAGTGTAAATAATATGACTTATTATATATCATACTACAAAATATTTATTAGAAGCAATGTGTATGAATCATTTGTTTCCAAAGCAGGTGAATAGGTGTTACTATAATGTCTGTGATGTAGTGTGGGGGCGAGCTGTAGACCATAGTGCTAGACAACTGTCTCAGTGACATGTTTCCAGCCTGGCTGTAGTAGGATGTTAAATAGACTAAGCCCCTGAGGGCAGTCATTATGGAAGGGTAAGAGGAAACTCATCCTCCCACATACACACTATAGCCAATTAGCCGGCACAGCAGATGGTATTGGCTTAGAAGAACATAAATAGTACACAAGTAATCTTTCTTACTATAATTAATATTTTACATTTTTTTCTTAAATTGAATCTATGTTAACAATATACTTTATTTCTATTAATCAAAATGCTTTTTACTTCTCTCAGTCTCTCTAAATATAATACACTCACAATTTCTTTGTTAGATCAAAAGTTCAGCATTGCCCAGTACGCATTTCCTATTCCTTAGCAATCCCATTTGTTGGAGGTTCCGAGCTCTTATTTTCCTATGGTGTGACAGCTTAGGACTTCAATAACTTAACCATGTGCTCTTACTGGTGGCAAAGTGATATGGAACAAACTGGCAGCATCTGTGTTTAAAAGGTAACTAAATCTAAAATTCAAGACGAGGCGACAGTAAAGGTCACGTTTAAAAGCTGGTATTTTTAGTTTCTGTACTCTCTACTGTTCCATTATTGATATTCATGTCTATTACCATCCTTTGTATCTGCATGGATAGATTCACACACTCAAGTTTTATGATTAAATGAATCAAAGTTGTTTGATCCGTGTAACGTTTTTCAAAGTTTTTATATTAGCCTAAAAATAATACTGTATATTGTATTACACTCAAGTAAAGAACCTCCCGCCCCCCCCCCCCCCCAGATTTACCCCTGGCAAAGTGCTAAAGGAACCCAGTGCGACCAGTTTTCTTATGAAATTGTTAAAAAAAACACTATAAGGACTTATTTTGTGGGATCTCTGCTGCTGTTACACAATATGATCTGTATTAAACAGATATACTCAATATTTTCTCGAGTCTTGACGGTACATTGCCCGGCCACCACTAGAGGACTGTGATCTATAATCAGCACTTTGTATATGGCAAAATGATTATTACAGTTTGTTTTTACAGGGATGTAGTTATAATCTCGACAGTCGGGATGGCGGTACTTAGGGTTAGGGGTAGGCACTAGTGGGAGGATTAGACACTAGTGGGAAGGTTAGGGTTAGGTACCAGTGGGAGGGTTAGGGTTAGGTACTAGGTTGGGAAGGTTAGGATTAGGCACTAGGTTGGGAAGGTTAGGTTTAGGCAGCGGGGAGGGAGAGTTAGGAGTAGGGGGAGTGTTAGGATATTGACTGAACGGGGTCAGTATCCTAACCCTGTCAGGATGCCGAAGTCAGGATTTTGACTCCCGGGACCTCGAGCTCCGGCATCCCGTACACAACTCGTTTTTACACTGGGAGGAAACCCACACAGACATGAGGAGACATATAAAAATCAAAGAGAACCCTGGTTGGGTTCAAACCCATGACCCCAGTTCGTTCCAGCAGCAATACTAGCCACTGTGCCACATCCTAGGTAAACATACGAAGCGATGTACACACCAGAACTGCAAACAACTTATTGAGTGTAAAAATTTGTATCTAGTTTCTGGAGAACTTTCATTAACTATTAATGTTCTTTATTATCATTTCTTCATATAGTACCACCAAATTACGCAGCGCTGTACAGGGAATTAGTCATATTTACATCAGTCCCTTCCCACTGGAACTTACAATCTATATTTCTACTACAAACTACTGTAGGTCTGTATATCCATTTTGACAGGAGCAAATTAACCCTCCAGTTTGTTTTTGGACTATGGGAGGAAGTCTGGGCACGGGAGGAAACCTAAACAAGTATTGGGAAAGCATTTGTGGTATGGAAAATGTCAGGCATCAATGCTAGCCATCCTGTAATTTGTCACTTGTGTAATTTGTCACTTTTGTTGTACTTTGTTATATACTACGGGCAAAATGTAGTAGCTTGTGATCTTTAGCCCCAGATAAACTAAGCTGATCTAGCCTTTAAAATGATTGCCACTTTAAAAATACGGGGAGACTCGCATAAATCCCAGCACTGGCTAAAGATTACAAGCTATTACAGTCCATATTGCAGGACATTGATTTCATAATTTTTCTATTTCATTGCAGGTTTTTGTACATATGTTCATCACCATGGTAATGGTACACTAATTTTAGCCACGCCCCCTGGAGACGTCCGCTGCGTGGGCACAGGGTCGCGCCGGTGACGTCATTGGGTCTCCATTCGGGAGCTGTTGCAGTCATTGCATCACAGAGGTGTAAAGCACAGGTATTTATTGTAAGTTTTTTATGATATATGTAACTCTTGATAAGAGGGATTGTCCCTGAAATGTCATTAAACTGCAATGTCATTAAGCTGATGTGAGCGACCACCATACATTTTGTTTGCAGTTTTGAGAGGCATGAAGGGAGCCAGCACTGGGAGGATGTGCTGGTCCGTATAGTACCATGTGGAATTTATCTGGGATACCTCCTAGGTGAGTCAGCTCTCGGCTTGTACATGTGCTGTTATTATGCAGTACATTAATTTGTAATTATATGGCCCAGAGTGGGTGCTACTATTAGGTAGCAATAATTATTTTGGGGTGAGCATTTGGGTGTGGGACCCCAGAGTTGCTCTGGCTGGGCCTTTTTCAGGGCATCACCACTTAATTCACATAGATACTTTTTTCATCACCTTCCTATTTGTTTGTTTATTATTTATGTCATTTTAATTCTTCTTAATTTTATTAACACTTATTGATTATCTTTACACATCTATACTTTACGCTTCACTATCACCTTTTTTTCCCCCTTTCGTGTGATGCCCTGGGGATGATCCTTGGCTGGAATTTTCTGGGGAACCTACGCCTCGCATGTGAACCCATTAATGTTAGGGACGCCAGTATAGAGGAGCCTTGATGCTGGCCTGGCGCTTATTCATATATTTGCAAATGCATGTAACTAATACCTCTGAATTTCTATTATTATGTAGAAGTATTTTTGTTGATATTGCTGCAGTGTGCTGGAGGGAATCTCCCTTTTTTCTGTTGTCCAAATGTTGTGCAGCAAACTTTAAACGATCTTCAACATGCTTTTTTCTTCAGCAATGGAGTCTTGCGTGGTGAGCGTGCATACAGGCCATGCAGGTTGAGTGCATTACTTATTGTTTTCTTTGAAACAATTGTAGCTGATAATTCCAGGTCTTTCTAAAGCTCTCCACAAGTGGTCCTTGGCTCTTGGACAACTCTTCTGATAATTATTTTCACTCCTCTGTCAGAAATTTTGCAAGAAGCACATAGTCGTGGCCGGTTTACAGTAAAATTATATTCTTTCCACATCTGTATTATAGTCCCGAAAGTGCTCACTGGAACATTCAGAAGTTTAGAAATCCTTCTGTAACCAATACCATCAGTATGATTTGCAACAATAAGGTTGCAAAGGTCTTGAGAGAGCTCTTTGCTTTTACCCATCACAAGATGTTTCACCTTGGTAATGAGACCTTTTTATAGGCCATCAGTTGGGACTGAACCAGCTTACATTAATTTGCACTGACAATGGGCAGGATTGCTTTCTAATTACGGACAGAGTTCAGCTGGTGTCATTTCACATTATTATACATAACTTAATTTATGGACATCTATGGTGTGATTTCTTTGCATGTGTGGATTGCATGGGTTGTTGCTGACATTTGTTGAAAATTTCATTACAATAGTCCCATTACAAATATATTTACTGAGAAAAATGTTGATGTGTTCAATACTTATTTTACCCGCTGTATATATACTGCATATATATATATTTATATATTATATATATACATACACACACACCTATGATTGACACTTTATTCAATAGGATTGGGTCACAATAAGAACACTTTAGAACACAAAATATCGGGGGGACTTACAAAACATTTTTTAATAATATAGAGTTGCACGCAAGTCGGCGGTAATTGCCCCACAGTGCATGTACAGAAATAAATGCGTAATATAGCCCTCATGTAGACTTGTATACATTTCTGGAATGCACCCACCCAGTATTAGTATGCCAAGTGGGAGATGCACTTGAAATGCGTACGACTCGCCTGAACATGCATGTGCTTGGTTCCAGAGCAGGTACAAGGCAAAAACGTACGCTCAACTCTGCATCAGCCCCTAAATCAAATTCTATATCATTATAAACTTAGCACTCAGTTCTCAAATATTTTTCAATGAATCACAATAAAGACAAGTAATATAAAATAGTGGTTGCTCAAATCAACTTAATGCCCCTCCACAGTTGCATGAAAAAGGAGGGGTTAATCAAGACAAGAAACAGGACCAGCAGTGAGACTTGAATATTACATGATAATAGAAATACAGAAATCTCAGTTCGCATATATTTGCAAAGATATATTTAAGCCACCAGGCTTCTTTGTTCTGATGGTCCCTAACACTACGTGATAATACTACCCACACTGGGTCATATAATTGCATACTGTTAGGCTGCTACATGATAATAGCACATACATTAATATATCTAAACTGAGAGCCAACTCACCTGGAGAAACCCCAAAATCCCACCAATGGCACTACAGTAACTAGAACACCTTCCTGATGCTGGTCCTATCCATGTGTTTCAGATAGTAATATAAAATGCTGGTTGCTCAAATCAACTTAATGCATACCGTGAGCCACCGGAGAGGACCTGCTGCTCTCATCTTTCAGGAGGGGGGGGGGCAAGACCAGACTATAGTCATCATTAGGCCCGCCCCTTCACAGGGAAGCCCTGTGATTCGCAGGGGTCCGTGAGGATTCGCATCATTTAGCCCCGCTCCCTCCCTATGGACTCAAAAATTTCTCGGAAAATCTCCCAATCCTGCCCTCTTCACTAGGAAGTGGGCGGGATGCGGGAGATTTGCCTACTCTTTTGGGGGTGCGGGGGGTTACCCCAAAAATCGGGAACCTCCTGCGACTCCCGGGAGAGTAGGCAAGTATGACAAAATGGCCCTTCACAGGTGCATGAAAGGGAGGGGTTAATTGAAACAGTCCCAGACATCACCCAGGAAGACTCATGGTTTTGTCTCACCAGTTCTAATTCCAGAGCCTCCGTATGCAATCAGGGCTATAGTGATTATTTCCAGGCCCCGGTTATTTTTGGGAGGCGTCGCATTATTGCAGTTGGTGTGGCCACGCCTTCAAGGGGAGGGGATTTGCCATGTGCCCCTCAGCCAGGGGCAAATACGAAGGGAAGCACGATCAGTGGGATCGCTCTCCCCCTGCACTGCCAGAGAAGACTGCTGCTGCTAGTCAGTGACAGCAGTCTCTCTTGTTCCACTGCAGCCCAGCACACAGCAGCGTGAGCTGGGCGAGTGATAGGTAAGGGAGAGAGGGGAGGTGGGTGGCGGACCTGGCCCCTGCCAGGCTCAATCATGATGCCCGGGCCTGGGTAATTAGTATCCGCTCCCCCCAGATGGCCACTCGTGTAATAAATCTTTTTTCATCTCAACCAAAGAAAGAAAAACTTACAAATATATAAAAATCTATATGTTTATCTGGCTGTATTACAGGAACCTTTACATGCATGATTGTTAGAGAGCTGTATGGTACTGCCTTCTTCTAGTTTTTTTAGCATTCCTAACACTAAGGGGTAAATTTACTAAGAATCGAGTCTGGGAGAGTTTGCTTTTTTCAACTCAATTAGCTTCACCGAAACTCGGGTGATTTGAAACCCTTTTACCGAGGCTCCGAGGCCAAAGCATTATTAGCCCAAGCCAATCAGGCCAAGTCGGGGATCTCAGGGGAGGTGGGGACCCCCCAAAGAAAGGGGTCCCCCCCTCTTCTTGAACCCCAGGCTTGGTCTGAAGCCCGGGGCTCTTCCCCGCACCCCTGGAGTATTGGGTACGGGGAAATATAAGTAAACTATTGTATTTTAAAGTGGGACTACAGGTGCCAGCATGCCTGCCCTTTGGCACTTGTGGAACTACAAGTGCCAGCAAGCGGCCGGCACCTGTACCCCTACTGTAAAATAAATAGTTAAATAAATACAAAACACACACACCGTGTCAAGTATAACTTTATTACATACACTTACCCATTCACACATATTTACCTTTATCAGATGCTTCTGTCCTCTTCTCCAGTAGAATCCTTAATGACTGGCCCATTCAGATTGCATACTCACCTATATCCTGGTGCTAGTCTCCGCAGTATGGACCCGGTATCAGTATGTGTGTTGCCACACATACTGATACCTCCCGAATGCCAGCTGACGGGACTGCACGGGCTTTGCAGTCCAGCCAGCCAATCAGCGGCTGTGCTAACTGTAGAGCGGCCGCTGATTGGCTCCGGCTACTGACAGTTCCCTGGCGGGACGTGCAGTCCATGGATTACTGCAGAGACCAGCGCCAGGATATAGGTGATTATGTAATCTCTTTTGCATGGCCAGTCATTAATTTCTGACAGAGGAGTGAAAAGAATTATCAGAAGAGTTGTCCAAGAGCCAATGACCACTTGTGGAGAGCTTTAGAAAGACCTGGAATTAGCAGCTACAATTGTTTCAAAGAAAACAATAAGTAATGCACTCAACCTGCATGGCCTGTATGCACGCTCACCACGCAAGACTCCATTGCTGAAGAAAAAAGCATGTTGAAGATCGTTTAAAGTTTGCTGCACAACATTTGGACAACAGAAAAAAGGGAGATTCCCTCCAGCACACTGCAGCAATATCAACAAAAATACTTCCACATAATAATAGAAATTCAGAGGTATTATTTACATGCATTTGCAAATATATGAATAAGCGCCAGGCCAGCGTCAAGGCTCCTTTATACTGGCGTCCCTAACATTAAGAGGTTCACATCCGAGGCGTAGGTTCCCCAAAAAATTCCAGCTAAGGATCATCCCCAGGGCATCACATGAAAGGGGGAAAAAATGGTGATAGTGAAGTGTAAAGTATAGATGTGTAAAGATAATCAATAAGTGTTAATAAAATAAGGAAGAATTAAAATGACATAAATAATAAACAAACAAATAGGAAGGTGATGAAAAAGTATCTATGTGAATTAAGTGAAAAAGGCCCAGCCAGAGCATCTCCGGGGGCCCCACACCCAAATGCTCACCGGGGCTCCAGGGCCAAAGCATTATCAGCCCAAGCCGGTCAGGCCAAACCGGGGATCTCAGGGGAGGTGGGGACCCCCCCAAGAAGGGGTTCCCCCCTCCCGAAACCCTAGGCTTGGACTGAAGCCCGGGGCTCTTCCCCACACCCCTGGAGCGTTGGGAACGGGGGTAATAAAGTGGGGAGATATAAGTGAACTATTGTATTTTACAGTGGAACTACAAGTGCCAGCAAGCGGCCAGCACCTGTACCCCCACTGTAAAATAAATAGTTAAATAAACACAAAACACACACACCGTGTCAAGTATAACTTTATTACATACACCTACCCATTCACACATATTTACCTTTACCAGATGCTTCTGTCCTCTTCTCCAGTAGAATCCTTAATGACTGGCCCATTCAGATTGCATACTCACCTATATCCTGGTGCTGGTCTCCGCAGTATGGACTTTGCAACAAAAAAAAACGAGTTTCCCGATCCACGCACCCGGTATCAGTATGTGTGTTGCCACACATACTGATACCTCCCGAATGCCAGCTGATGGGACTGCATGGGCTTTGCAGTCCAGCCAGCCAATCAGCAGCTGTGCTAACTGTAGAGCGGCCACTGATTGGCTCCGGCTACTGACAGTTCCCTGGCGGGACGTGCAGTCCATGGATTTCTGCAGAGACCAGCGCCAGGATATAGGTAATTATGTAATCTCTTTTGCATGGCCAGTCATTAAGGATTCTACTGGAGAAGAGGACAGAAGCATCTGGTATAGGTAAGTATGTGTGAATGGGTAGGTGTATGTAATAAAGTTATACTTGGCACGGTGTGTGTGTTTTGTATTTATTTAACTATTTATTTTATAGTGGGGGTACAGGTGCTGGCCGCTTGCTGGCACTTGTAGTTCCACTGTAAAATACAATAGTTTACTTATATTTCCCCACTTTATTACCCCCATTCCCAACGCTCCAGGAGTGCAGGGAAGAGCCCTTCATTCCAAGTCTGGGGTTTTGGGAGGGGGGGTCTTGGGGGGGTCCCCACCTCCCCTGAGATCCCCGGCTTGGCCTGACCAGCTTGGGCTGATAATGCTTTGGAGCCCCGGTGAAAAGGACTCTGGGCTGTGGCATTACAGCCCGGGCGTTTTGGGTCCGGTGCTGGTTTTAAATATAGGGGGTACCCTATGCATTTTTTCCCCCCTATATTTAAAACCAAGACTGGCCCTGCAGCCTGGTGTTGGTTTCTAAATAGTATATAGTGGTTGACTCCAAATTCCTGGTCCGGAAAATTGAATAAGTGTCCTCCAAGTGCTCTGGTATGTGGGGGTCCATATGAAGACTCAACGCGTTTCCGTGCAGAAGTATCCCGCACCTTCATCAGGAGCAAGTGTGTGTGTGAGCCACAAAGGCACTGTTATTTAAACTGTTCTAATTGCAAAATTGGTTACAGATGCACAAAATCAGATGACCAATTGACCAAGCCATGTAAAAAAGATTATTTACTTTTGCTTATATATAACAATATTGTCTAATAAAATGAAGGCAATCATATAAGGGACCACACTGTTGAGATAAGATACAGAAACGAATGTTCATACCATATAAATTAAAAGCATATTGCTGTGTGTTTATTCTCAGGATGCAGTCACATGATCGGCTTCCCGATCATGTGATCAGCAGTCTCTTGAGCACTCATTATAGGTCAACTAGCAACATGTGACAGAGTGTGAATAAGAGGATGTATATGGTAGACCACAATGAATGGGTTTAACTGCTTTCTTTTCACATTAGCGATCACATGACCAATCCTCATATAGAGTGAGTGGACATAGTACAACTATAGGAATATACAATTCACATTAAAAATCATAAATAAACATAAGAGGATAATGGTGAAATATAAGTGAAATATATTCACTGACTTGTGTAAATATTGATGTTAATACTATTATATAGATCGAGGAATATGTACAGTGAATAGAAGTTGGAACAGAAAAAAATACATATCGCTAAAGATTTAAAACAAAAAATAGGGAATAATGATAATAAAATAGAGAGTGTTAATAAAACATGCCATATATACTAATAACTTGTAAGTGACCAATCACGCTGGTAGTTTAAAGAGTATAATTCATACTATTGGTAACCCTATGTTCACGTCCGATGTAGGATTAAACATCGATACATCCGATGTCCAGAATAGAACCACTGTATATATAATTAACACTTGATAAAACAATAAGTATAAAGAGTATATATGAGAAATGTGTAAAAGGTTGCATACACATAGGTGTGTAAACAGATGCACATACATATTAGAAAAAATTATATATCTCTTATTCAACATATAATACTCAAAATGCAAAAATAAAATAAATGAAAACCAAAATCACAAGGATATTGATGTTGTGATTAGTAGGTCACATAATAAATAATTATAATTATTGTAATTATAGTCCTATCAGAAAGGCAAAGAAGAGAGTTTGCCGGGGAGAGCTAGTGTAACCCAATATTAAATAAACTAGTGCTAACCAAAAATTTAACAAATCTCTGTGGATAAGACATGCTATTTGTAGCATATTATAAAGGTGATGGGGAACCTATCTACCCTATATTGTCTACAAATCAAACTTATCACATGATGGTGTTCAATTCCACAGATTCGTTCAAACCATCTGGATATAGGTTGTTTAACTGAAAAATCCAATAGACCTCCTGGCGACATAGGGTACGGTACCTATCTCCCCCACGTATTGATTGGGGGATATGTTCTATAGCAGTAATTTGCAGGCTACTGCTATCTCCATTGTGAACCTGAGAGAAATGTCTCGGTACACTGTGGTTGACTAAACGATTAGTGATGTTACGGCGATGTTCCATAATTCTTGTCTTAATCGCTCTGGTGGTTCGGCCAACGTATTTAAGGCCGCATCCACAAGTAAGTAAATAGATAACATATATAGTGTCACAGTTAATAAACTGGTTGATGGTATGTGATTCACTTTGATGGCACAAGTTAACAGAAATGGTGCATCTTGGAATATAGGTGCATAAAGTGCACCTGTTCTTACCGCACCTAAAAAAGCCAGGTGGTCTGTTGGGCAACCACTGTTCTTTTTTGGGGTTTGTAGGGTTGGTATTAAGAGACTTGACTGTCTTTAGGTGACAGTGCGAGTATGTTGCGCAGAGATTTGTTCTTTCTGTATATAATGCGTGGTTTCTTAGGTATTATTTCTCTTAAAACTTTATCACAACACAATATTTTGTAATTCCTTGTGACAATGTTTCTTATTTCTTCATGTTTAGACGTATATTTGCGAATAGAAGCCAAATCTCTATCAAAATCAGGTTCCTTTATATCTGTTATCTTAGGTCATAATAAATCAGCTCTATTAATTTTCTGAGCCTCTGTGTAAGCTTTTTGAAGGATGGTTCCCGGATACCCCCTAGATCTAAAAGCATCCAACATTTTTATAGCTTGTTCCTTAAATATATTGTCACGGGAACAGTTTCTACGTAATCTTGTTAATTGTCATAATGGGATATTAGTTTTCCATGGTTTATGATGTGCGCTCTGGAAATGAAGGTAAGACTGGGTATTTACTGGTTTTATATAGTTAGATGTATGAATAGAATTCTCTATTATCTCGAGGGTCAAATCCAGGAAGTCAATGCGCTTCCTGTCATATGTGTGGGTGAAGAAAAGATTGAAAGAATTAGAATTGAGAGAAGAGACAAAGGATTGTGCTGAAGTGTGATCCCCATCCCAAATAATAAAAAGATCATCTATGTAACGGCCATAGAAGACCAGAGATGCGCCACAGTCATAGCCCCAAACATGAAGGTCCTCAAATTCCCCCATGTATAGGTTGGCATAGCTTTGCACGAATCTGGTCCCCATGGCCGTCCCCATGACTTGAAGGAAAAAAGTGTCGGAAAATAAAAAATAATTGTGTGAAAGAATGAAGGAAATGGAAGATATAAGAAAAGACTTTTGTCCCTGAGTGAGGCTCCCATCTCTGGAAAGACATGCAGCATTTTTTTCTACTCCTAATTGGTGTGGAATATTAGTATATAAGGACTGGACATCCAATGTTAAAAAAGCATATGATTCCTTCCAAATGATATTCTGAATATGTTGTAGAAAATGAATAGTGTCTTTGAGATGGGACCTCAATGCAGGGACAAAGGGCTGAAGAAAGGAATCTATGTAAAAAGAAAGGTTGGAGGTAAGGGAATTAATACCAGAGTTAACGGGACAACCTGGGGGTGCGGTGAGGGACTTGTGAATTTTGGGAAAATTATAATACACTGGAATTGTGGGAAAAGGGATGTACAGGAAGCGCCAGGTGTCCCTGGATATGACCCCATCATGTAGAGCTGAGTCTAACAAGGATTTAAATTCGGTTAGGAACAAGGGAGTAGGGTCTCGGTTGAGGATTTTGTAAAATTTGGTGTTAGATAACTGATTATAGGCTTCTTTCAAATAATCCTCCTTATTTTGGACTACCAATCCCTCTCCCTTGTCAGCCTCTTTAATGATAATTGAGGAATCTTTAGTTAGTAAGTGAAGTGCCCCTTTCTCAGCTCGTGTCAGATTTGATGAATGTGATGATCTTTTGGAAGTATTGTTACACAGAGACTTAAAGTCTTCAAGGGTTATCTTGTAAAATGATTCTATATTGTTGCTTCTAGCAGAAATTGGAAAAAATTCTGATTTAAGTTTAAAGTGTTTAGAATCTTGTTGTGCAACATCATATAATTTCATTGTGGATTCTTGATTCCCAGTATTACCTTCCTCCCAGAGCTCAGTCAGGATGGAAAGGGGAACCTCATCAGTGGAATCTAAGATAATGGGAAGTGAATCATCACTGTTGTGTTTAAGTGTTTTATGGGCAAAGTATCTCTTCCAACATAAAGTTCTAATGAATTTATTTAGATCCACAAATAGATCAAAAATATTGGGTTCACTCATTATAGTGTTGTGGGGCCAATCCCTATTGCAATATTGCACATTTTAGCTTTTATATTCATGTTTTTATACGTTCCTATTAAACTGTGTTCATTTTGACCAAGCCATGTGTATATGATATACATTTATTTAAAATATCTCTGTATCCATTAGCGCTGTTACTTTGTTTCAGTATTTTTTTCACAAGTTTTTACAGGAAAGTTTTCCCATCTCATGAGAGTTTAGAAACTCTCTGCTTGGTAAATTCCAGAATCCTATCTTCACTAGTGAAAAGGTTTTGCCAATGGTGAATTGAAGAGAGTTTGCTAACTCTCTAGTATTTTCCCGTAGCAAAGGAGATCTCTCTCCTGAGGTTGACATTAGTAAATTTAAGAGTGGTAAAGAATGCCTGAACTCTCCAGAGTTTGCAAACTCTCAGCTTAGTAAATTTACCCCTAAGACTATGTTTTTTGGAAGTCTGTGGGACTAATGGTTGCATCAATCACATGGCTGTAATGAGGGGTGTGTGACTGGTGCCATTGCCCAAGGCACAAGGCCAAGGGAGCGGCATGATCTCTAACCAGACAGCACCCTACCATACCATTTAACTTTAGAATACACCTGCTGGCCACCTTACTACTGCTTTGTTGCTTCCCCTTTCTGCTGCTTTGTTGCGTCCCCGGCACCCCCGCTACTAGCGGGGGTACAGTTTCTCTGCTATGGCACAGAAGCATTATATATAACTGTGACAAAAACTTGACTATCCCAGCTCTCAGCTCCCATACCCCTCCAAGCTCTTTAAGAGTCCTTTGCCTACAATCTTTCTTCCCTCACACAACCTATTGGAATCCATTTCAGTCAGGCTTTTGTTCCACTACACAGAAACTTTCTCAATTGTCTGCTTAAGGCTACTGTGCAGTGTCGTCCCTACAGGGGGAAGTGCGTGGCTCTCTTTGCAGCTTACACCTTCAGTCACGTGATCACTGATATCACTGGAGGTGTGCTGTTAATATCAGGCAGCATATTTAAATTCCACTCTGGCTGTAGGAAGTTGCCAGGGTATTAGGCGTCACACGCCTAGTCTCCAGTGATCCTGACCTGTCTCTGATATTACTTGCAGTGTATGACCCGGCTTGTTGATGACTATCCTTCGTGACACCCACCAGCCAGCAGAAGTTACTTGCCTGACATTTCTATTACTGCTAATAGCATGATTATAACTCAGATCTGTCCTTTGCTCCCCACATTTAATCTGTACCATTGTGTTACATATATACTAGGAAAGGGTATGTAATGCCCGCTGTCGGGGTGCCTCCTGTCTCAATAACAAGAGTGGCATCCCGATGGTTAGTATCCCGACAGGGATTGGGTAAGTATGCTTACCCTCCCCCCTTCTTCCCCTAATCCTCCCTTCTTGTAGCCTAACCCTAACTCTTCCCACCCCACACCCTAACTCTCCTCGTTAGTGCACATATAGAAACCGTTGTAATTCCTACACCGTTTACCTGATTTGGATGTAATTACCCTCAAATTAAATCTGAAAGTCTGCAGTTAAAGCACATGTTGTTTGTTTCATTTCAAAGCCACTGTGGTGGTGAATAGAGGCCAAAATATGAAAGCTCTGTCAAGGTCCCAATATTTATGCACCTGACTGTATATATATATATATATATATATATATATATATTAAAAGGATGGAGGGTATTAATGCAGGGTGGGTGAGAGGAGGGAGGGTATTAATGCACGATGGGTGAGAGGAGGGAGGGTATTAAAGCAGGGTAGGTGAGAGGAGGGAGGGTATTAATGCAGGGTGGGTGAGAGATGGGTGACTATTAAAGAGGAGGGAGTATAAGGATACTGACTAGTAAAAAGCTAGTGGCAGGGTAAGAAGTGAACAGGAATACAGGATGGGAGAGCAGGAGAGCAATGCCAGCTGTAGGGACAGAGGTGCATGTGGACAGTGCAGTACTCATGCAGGGAGAGATGCTGGCATCCAGGCTGGCTCCTACCGGGCACCGCAGCTCTGTACGCCCTGGGTGACAGTTGCTGGTTCCAGTGGTGTGGTACTGTGACCCTGCATGTGCTGTTCCTGCCCCGGCCGGTGATCCTGGATGTTCTCCCCAGGCGCGGCCGTCACTTCCTTAACACCAGCCCGTGGCTTAAAGGGACTGCCACAGCGCAGCAATTGGCGGACAGCAGCGTGTCAGGGCCAGCAGCATTGTCTAACTAATAGATGGCCCTGAGTAATCACCCCCGGCCTGTTCTGCTTGTGTTGTGCTGGGCTGTAGGCTGGGGCATCCTCAAGGTGGCTCCGCCTCCTAGTACATGCCTCCGGGGTCCGAGCAATGCCAGACCTGCTCTGAGTAGAGGAGTCAGTTTCCGGGACAGCCGGGGGGCCAAGTGAGTGACTCACACTGTCACTGTCTGAATCGCCAGGCAGCGGCATGTTGGCACCCCCTAGAGTGTGGCGCCCTACCCAGCATCATTTTTAAACTGCATCAAAAAAAGTTTAAAAAATACTTTAGAACACCCCAAAAAAGTACTTTCGTTTTGGGGGCGAAAAAAAAAACAAAGTTGGGACACAAACTTAAAAACTAGCGAAATAGACTCCAGGGGGTCCCCCAAGTATGCTTGTGTTTTTTGGATTGCATTTTTTTAAAAAGCACTTTAGCGATTTTTAACCATGCTTGCAGACATTTTCATGTACACCAAATTTGTTGGGACTACTTATTTTCTCCTAAAAAAAACTGCTAAATGCTATTCTTCACCACTTGTACAAAGACGCTAAATAGCACCAATTGAGAGCATTTAAGCATTTAAGCACCCCAAATACTTTCAGCAGGGCTATTCGGGGGTATCCATAGTGATCCCCCATGTCAGTGCATCTTTTGGGGGGTGTCAGGATGATTTCCCCATTTCTGACAGGACTTTTCGCCGATTTGAGTTTTGCGGCCTTTGCAGTTGAATAGGGCGAAAAGCGGTGACGAGCGCGAAACTTTTTGTGAGTCAAAACTAGCGATGACGGCGAAAACTCCAGCATGCGAAATCTCCGGGACTTTTCGCCGGCAATTGAATACAGCCCTAAATGGTTATTGAAATAGTCTCTTTACTGGTCTTTTCCTTTTCAAACTTTCACCCTTACATTCTATTGCAGTTTGTATATTCTCTCCATGCTTGTGCGGGTTTCCTCCGGTTACTCCAGTTTCCACCGACAATCCAAAAATATACTGGCAGGCTAATTGGCTCCTGACAAAAATTAACCGTATTGGGACTGATGAGAGTGGCCAAAATTATCTAGAGTACAAGACACTCAGAACAGCTATAAACATGTGAACGGGACAAATAAACATTTCACAAAGTTTTTAATTCCCCAACTTTTCAAGATTAGTTAACACAAAATAGAAAACTATTAATTTCATTATTTTACCCTAAAGTCAAAATCAGGTGATCAACAAACTTTCTGGCAGCCAAGCACCATCTTCAGCTAAATCCAGAATCATGATACAAGCACTCCTCAGATACAGACTGATATCAGACAGATATCCCTTTATTCTTCATTCTTCATTCTAATATTTTGTATTGCTTGTAATAATTTAATTTCCCTTTATTCATTTACTGCATATTTGTATTCATTCACGCTTGTGTTCATAAGTATGAATAAAGGTTTGTTTGTTGCACATTCCAGCTCTATCGTTCTATTGTATTGTACATGTGCAATTGTCTGTGGGTCTGATTCTGCAAGGATCGTAATTGCAAAGCTGCACGCAGGCTATATATATATGATGTATGCAGGCAGGCTATGGATATATGATGTATGCAGGCAGGCTATAGATATATGATATATGCAGACAGGCTATAGATATATGATATATGCAGACAGGCTATAGATATATGATGTTAGCACGCAGGCAGCTTTTCAATTGCGATCCTTGCAGATATGGTAATGAAGCAGGAGGCATCACGCCCCATGTGCATTACTTATGCGAGCTGCATTGTCCAACGCAGCATCGGATAATCTGCGTACCATCGGCTGGCTGCTGTGACCCATGGGGTCCCGCAACCACTGCAGTTTAGAGGAAGAGGCCAGGAAATCTCCTTCTTCCCTCCCCCGCAACGGTGGCGACACTCCTCCATTTCGGGAAACGGAGGGTATCGTCGCCCACTCCTCACCCCACCCTTATACAGCAGCAGACTGTCAATTACTGACAGTCTGCTGCCAGTTTACGTGCGGCCTCGCAGACCCGTTCTGCACATGGGCAGAACGGGTCTGGTGTCTGCGCAGATTCCTGAACATCGGGAATCTGCCTTCAGCAGTGCACTCTATGCCCTGTATCCGCTAGCGCACATGGGGGGGGTGTTTATAGGTACCCAGAGACCACCCCCGACAGACTGGAGAGCAGGCACGATCTTCTTAAGCCCCACCCCCTCCTGGCAAAATGCAGTGATTTGCGGGTCATTTGGGAGGAGGTGGTGCCAATATGACGCGATTCCATTAGAAATGCATCATTTAGCTCCGCCCCCTCCCGATTGACTCGCGAATCGCAGCATTTTGCCGCTAGGGGGAGAGGTCTAATGACATGGTACCAGATTGCCAGGTTCCATCCTTACCAAGTCTACAACCCGCAGCTGCTGCAAGGTAAGTGTGTATATGTAGAGTATGTGTGACATACTGTACAGTAGATGTGTGTGTGTGTAAGGTATGTGTGAAATATGTATGTGTGTGTATATATATATATATATATATATATAATATATATAATAGTATATATATATATATATATATATATATATATATTGTGATAGGATCATTGGTAAAGTGGTCTGTGGCAGGTACATTTGTCCCAGATTCCTGTCTTATTTGTTTTAAACCCCCAGGAGGAAGTCTGCAGTGTAGCAGGCTTGAGTTTTGGCTTTTTGAAAAGCCGGTTTGGGACCTGGGAATTGTGGGTGAGAGGAGAGGTAGGGCTCCACCCACGTCCACTCCAGGTTTTGGTTCTCGCAGCCTGGTAACAGGCTTGATTGGGTTTCCACCTGAGAGTGGCCAATATAAGCCTAGTGTGTTGAGGGCTGATTGTCTCACCTGGGAGAGCAGACAGGAAGTTTGCTCAGAGACACTTGAAAACCTAACTGTAAGTGTTGTGCTGTGCCCTTGTTGCTGGTGAGGGAATTAGGCCCTGCCAGGTTCTGGTAGTGAGGGAACTACCTGTGAAGTTAGTGTCCCGACAGGGCTAGGATTTATGTTTATGTTTTCTTTATGTTTGTTTCTGACATTGTACAATAAAGACTGGCGCCGACCAGCTTGTACTTGCATCCAGACTGGTGTGCTGCTTCCCTGCTGCTGTGTGTGTGTGTAAGGAAGGAGTCCTCTACCTAGGAGAGGGACCCCCTAACCTAACTGTGTCACAATATGGTGGAGAATGCGGGCAGCCACACACACTGAAGTTGCAGCAAGAGGAAAACTTTCCGTTTAAAAATTAAAGGGACAGACACCCAATTTGTGAGTGTGGAAATAACACTGTGTCCTTGGAGTCCCATAGAGGAGGCGTCAGCCAATGCTCAGAGAGGCAAGGTTCAGCTTCCAACCTACACCCCAGGACAAAATGGAGGACATGATTAAGGCCTTGCTCCAAGCTACAGCAGCTCAGAAGGAATCTACCAGAGCTCAGCAGGAATCTACCAGAGCTCAGCAGGAGACTAACAGACTTCAACAGGTCGCCATTGAGGAAACCCGCCAGGCCTTAGCGGAAAACAGCCAGGCCATAAGAGAGGTGGTACAGCACCTGGTCGCCCGGCCCAGAGATGTTAATACTGGTCCTCCCACCACCACTCACTCCGTACGAGCCAGTCACTTCCTCCAAAAGATGACTTCGGGCGATGATGTGGAGGCCTATCTCACCACATTTGAAAGAACGGCCGAAAGGGAGAGTTGGCTGCAGGAGCAGTGGGCAAGTCTGGTGGCACCTTTTTTGTCTGGGGAGCCACAAAAAGCCTATTTCGACTTATGCCTGGCTGACGCCAGGCATAAAAAACTAAAACAGGAGATCCTAACTCGCTTGGGAGTCACCACCTTTGTTCGTGCCCAACGGGTCCACCGCTGGGAGATCCATAAGGACAAGCCTCCACGTTCACAGATGCATGACCTCGTCCATCTGTCCTCAAAATGGCTACAGCCCGAGACGCTGACGGGACCACAGATCGTGGAAAGGGTCGTGATGGACCGGTACCTGCGATCATTACCTGTGACTCTGCGCAAGTGGGTGAGCCATGCAGACACTAAGTCCGTGGACCAGTTGGTCGAGCTGGTGGAGAGGTACGTGGTGGCTGAGGAGCTGATGAGTATGCCCCACCGAGCCCCGATGGCACACCGGCGAACTCCCACAGACACTGGTAAGACTGTTCCAGGGGAGAAGGGTGCTGGGCGGTGGAATGTACCTAAGACTGAGGGTGTAGAACCTGGAGACAGGCCTGCCAGGCCAGGAAGGTTCTTGCCCCGTAAACGACTAGACATTAATATGACTCAGTGTTTCCGATGTGGTGGCTTCGGCCATATTGCCGCTAATTGTTTACTTACAACTGAACCTATGCCATGTGATACTGCTCATGTCTACCGCAGGGGGTCTTTCTTTGCACAGACAGCCTGTACGTCTGACCGGCAGGCTGAGACTGATAAGCACATGTGTGTACTCACTGTAGATGGCAACCGAGTAGAGGCACTGTTAGACTCTGGTAGCTTGGTGACACTTATAAAAGCTGAGCTGGTGAACCCCTTGAGGCATACAGGGAAAACTGTTGGTGTGACCTGCATACATGGGGATACTCAATATTATGTTACAGCCGAGGTGAACATCGAGACACCATGTGGCTCTGCTATAGTTTCTGTGGGTTTGGTGCATGGTCTGGTGTACGATGCAATATTGGGGAGAGACTTTGCTCACTTCTGGAAGTTGTGGGAAAGCCGTTTTGTTCCAGAGGTGAACAACCCCGATCCATTTGAGAAGGTTGTTGATGTAGTGGAGGAGGGAGTTTCTTCTGAGTCAGAGTTATTCTCTTTTTCTACTATGGTTGGCAAACTAGAGAATGCGGAACGTGACGGTGGCCCGCCAGCTGATGTGCCTCCCATTGAGGTGGGAAGTGTTGTTGGGCCAGGTGATCATCTGCCTGATTTAGAGGTCAGAAGAGAGGTCTTTGCCGTGGAGCAGTTGAATGACCCTACTTTGGTAAAAGCCAGGGAAAATTTAAAAGTAGTTGATGGTAAACCCGTAGACCCTGATAGTCCTTTGTCCTATCCCCACATGGCAATGTGTCAGGATTTGTTATATCAGGTGACTAAGAAGGGGGAAGATATTGTAGAACAACTAATAGTTCCCAAAGCCTACAGAAGAACAGTGTTGGATCTGGCCCATGGTCATATAACGGCAGGCCATCTAGGGGTAGAGAAAACCACTGAGCGAATAATGCAGAGGTTTTTTTGGCCCGGGCTTCATAAAGAGGTGTCTGACTTTTGCGCATCCTGCCCTGAGTGTCAGTATCATGCTCCCAGGCCACATTTTAAGGGTCCACTAGTTCCATTGCCTATTATAGAGGTGCCGTTTGAAAGAATAGCGATGGATTTGGTTGGACCCTTAATGAAGTCTGCCAGGGGACACCAGTATATTCTGGTCATAATGGATTACGCTACCAGGTACCCGGAAGCGATCCCGTTGCGCAATACGTCAACCAAGACCATTGCCAGAGAGCTAGTTCATGTCTTTAGCAGGCTGGGTATACCCAAAGAGATACTAACTGACCAGGGTACACCGTTTATGTCAAAAGTCATGAAAGAGTTATGTCGCCTGTTCAAAATTGAACAGTTAAGAACTTCGGTTTATCACCCCCAAACCGATGGGCTGGTCGAGAGGTTTAACAAGACATTAAAACACATGCTTAGGAAAGTGGTCGACAAGGATGGTAGGGATTGGGATTACTTATTGCCGTATTTATTGTTGGCCATAAGATAAGTTACCCAGTCCTCCACCGGATTTTCACCCTTCGACTTGTTGTATGGGAGACACCCAAGGGGGTTACTAGACATTGCCAAAGAGACATGGGAGGGGCAGTCTAGTCCTTACAAAACCGTGATTGAGTATGTTTCTCAAATGCAGGAGAGAATTGCTGCGGTAGTGCCGATAGTGAGAGAGCACCTGGAACAGGCTCAAAAGGCACAGCAGAGGGTATACAACCGCAATGCTCGGTTACGCAGCTTTGCTCCTGGGGACAGTGTTAGTATTGGTTCCCACTGTGGAAAATAAACTTTTGGCTAAATGGCAAGGGCCCTTTGAAATCTTAGAAAGAGTGGGGCAGGTCAATTACAAAGTTTACCAGCCGGGGAAAAGAAAGCCGGACAGATATACCATATAAATCTGTTAAAGCCCTGGAAAGATAGAACGGCACTGTCGGCCATCCGAGCCCCTCCAGTAGATCCAGGGCCCTTAGTTCCCGAAGTGACAGTGGCAAAAACCCTGTCGGCAATTCAACAACAAGAGGTCAAGGAGTTTCTGATCAGAAATAGGGTGCTGTTCTCTGACGTACCCCGGGAAAACCTCGGTCATTAAACATGACATCATCACTGACCCAGGGGTTAAAGTTAATCTAAAGCCCTATAGGTTGCCAGAAGCACAAAGAGAATCGGTGTTGAAAGAAATTAAAAATATGCTAGAGTTAGGGGTTATTGAAGAATCACATAGTGAATGGTCAAGTCCCATTGTGTTGATTCCAAAGCCCGACGGGAGTGTGCGTTTCTGCAATGACTTCCGAAAGTTGAACAGTGTTTCAAAATTCGATGCCTACCCGATGCCAAGAGTGGATGAGTTGATTCAGAGACTAGGGACGGCAAGGTATTTAACCACTCTTGACCTAACCAAAGGGTATTGGCAAGTACCGTTAACCGAGAGCGCCAAACAAAAGACAGCTTTTTCAGCGCCAGAGGGCTTGTTTCAGTACAAGATGTTGCCCTTCAGGCTACATGGGGCACCTGCTACCTTCCAAAGAATGATGGACAGGATTCTCAGGCCCCATAGACGGTATGCGGCTGCTTATCTGGATGACGTGGTCATTCATAGTCCTGAATGGCAGTCTCACTTACCCAGGGTACAAGCAGTTTTGGACTCCATCTGTAAGGCAGGTTTGACAGCCAACCCAAAAAAGTGTTGTCTAGGCATGGAGGACGTAAAATATCTGGGATACACCATTGGCAGACGCCTGATAAAGCCTCAGCTCAATAAAGTTGATGCCATACAAAACTGGCCACGGCCTCTGAATAAGAAGCAGGTGAGAGCCTTCTTGGGAATTATGGGGTACTACAGGAGGTTTATACCCAACTTTGCCACCATGGCAGTCCCACTGACTGACCTGACCAAAGGCAAACAAAAAGTCATGGTAGAATGGAGTCCTGAGGCAGAGAAAGCTTTTCAGGAGTTGAAAGTAGCGTTGTGTTCCCAACCAGTCCTGATGACTCCTAATTTTGAAAGGGAATTCATAGTACAAACCGATGCATCAGAAGTGGGTATAGGAGCGGTCCTGTCCCAGAACAAGGAGGGTGAGGAACACCCTATTTTCTATCTAAGTAGAAAGTTGAATGTACATGAGACAAACTATGCCACAGTGGAGAAGGAGGCGTTGGCCATAAAGTGGGCATTAGAGGCTTTCACGTACTACTTGGTTGGAAGAAAGTTCAAATTGATCACTGACCATGCCCCTTTGAAGTGGATGTCCGAAAATAAGGACAGTAATGCGAGAATTACAAGATGGTTCTTGGCATTACAAACTTTTAAATTTTCAGTGGAACACAGGCCAGGAAGCCAGCTGGCCAATGCTGACACGTTGTCACGCGTTCATTGTTTGGGGGCTTCAGTTGTTACATCCCACAGGTCGAAACAAAGGGGGGGGATATGTGATAGGATCATTGGTAAAGTGGTCTGTGGCAGGTACATTTGTCCCAGATTCCTGTCTTATGTGTTTTAAACCCCCAGGAGAAAGTCTGCAGTGTAGCAGGCTTGAGTTTCGGCTTTTTGAAAAGCCGGTTTGGGACCTGGGGGTTGTGGGTGAGAGGAGAGGGAGGGCTCCACCCACGGCCACTCCAGGTTTTGGTTCTCGCAGCCTGGTAACAGGCTTGATTGGGTTTCCACCTGAGAGTGGCCAATATAAGCCTAGTGTGTTGAGGGCTGATTGTCTCACCTGGGAGAGCAGACAGGGAGTTTGCTCAGAGACACTTGAAAACGTAACTGTAAGTGTTGTGCTGTGCCCTTGTTGCTGGTGAGGGCATTAGGCCCTGCCAGGTTCTGGTAGTGAGGGAACTACCTGTGAAGTTAGTGCCCCGACAGGGCTAGGATTTATGCTTATGTTTTCTTTATGTTTGTTTCTGACATTTTACAATAAAGACTGGCGCCGACCCGCTTGTACTTGCATCCAGACTGGTGTGCTGCTTCCCTGCTGCTGTGTGTGTGTGTAAGGAAGGAGTCCTCTACCCAGGAGAGGGACCCCCTAACCTAACTGTGTCACAATATATACACAATCCAATAATCCCGGCACTCTGGAACCCCTGCAAGGGGTATCGCGAACTGGTGCCTTCCTTAAGGGGGCCTAAACCTCCAAATACAGCAATCCACAAAAAGGCGTCACTCAGAGACTTGTAAAGCCACAAAAGTGTATTACTGTGATATAGGCATATCAACGTTTCGGGGTCTGCAACCCCGTCGTCAGGATACAGAAATATTTCACGCACGCACATTTGCAGCAGGTCTGACCAGCCGCAGAAACTGCAAGTCTTGTCGCACGCAGAGAGCTCGTATGCAATCACAGTTGCTAATTTATGGACGGCCATGCAACTGCGTTCAAACGGACAGGCACACCTGTGTTTGCCGACCACTTGCCCGTCACCACCCCCAAACACTCACGGCCTGTCACATTCTGCATGAGAAACAAAGTTTGGGATACACGCGCTCCCCTTGTTGGATAAAAAAATCAACGGTATGGAATGTGTTGTAAATACCGGATACTGGTCAACCTTATTTCAAGTTCACTGATGGATTTTTTTTATTTTTGTTTCACATTGTTGCTATTGATCTTTATCTGTGATTTGTCAATAAACCCTTAACGGTATTGCACCATATTGGGCTTCTATTTCTGTTCGCTTTTTGAGGCCATCATCTGAGTCCAATAACTGGCCAGAGTGCATCTATGAATAATCCATCATTGTGGGGACTAAGAAAACCTATCATCAGTGAATAAGGTTGACCAGTGTCCGGTATTTACTACACATTCCATACCATTGTTTTTTTTTATCCAACAAGGGGAGCGCTTATCCCAAACTATGTTTCTCATTCAGACTCTTTGGGTGCTGTTGTGGTCTGCACCTTTCGGGACTATAGCTGCACCCTGCTGGACTGAGCACAATTGTACTGTCATTGTTATTGTTTTTCACTCATTCTGCGCTGAATTCCTCTGTGTGTGCGTGATTGCAGTGCGGCTTATACACATGCACAATGGCTGACAATCGTTCGATCTGCGTACGTAGATGGCTTTTGCCATCGCTGCTGAATCAGACCCTTGAATAACAAACGTGAACTGCAAAATTTGATCTTCAAACTTTGGGGCTGAATAAGAGGTGGACGCTAAAGGCAAAGCTGCTGCATCTCTGTACGCAGCTGCTGTACGAAATTATGCAAAACCCGCAGGAGAAAAAAGACACCCATGGTGGTTTTGGCAATCCGCTGCTGTGTCTGAAGACGCGGCATAGAATCAACAGCGGGAACATTGGATATCTGAGTAACTCTCAGGTTACTCAGGATGTCTGATAATCTCGCTGCCGGGGTCAGTGGAGCTGTATCCAAGGACGCAGACACTGGTTTCGGCACGCCCAGAAAAAAGGGCCGGCATGCCCCCGTTCTCTGGAATGCTGTCTGTTGTTGCCCCATCGCCGGCCCCAAACTCCAGTAGCATGTCAATCATGCTGCAGCTTTTGGGATACTGCGAGTGACAGATGCGCAGTGCAGCCCATGCGCAGGTCTGCAAACATCACAGATGTACGGACACATCACATTTACATACATCTCTGAATTAGGCCCTTTGTTGTGTATGCTGTTTTAATAAATGAAAAAAGTTAATGTGCCAGTTTATTATTCACAAATAAGTAAATAGTGTTTACAAGTTAAAATATTTAAAAACACTCGTTTTAATGCAAACGGCGAACCTCAAACTCTCAATGCAAACTATGTGCACCAGCCGCAAATTTCTAACAGCAAATTCAAGCTGTCAGCTATTGACAATTGCACCACAAAGATGTTCATGGCCTCCAATTTTGAACATTTCTAAATGTGTGCTTGGAACTAAATGAGGTTGGGTATAATTCGGGCAAGATGGGCACAGGGTTACAAGCTAAATCAATGTCCTCCTTTTTTATGTAACATTAAACTGTTATGAATTCCTATTAATCTATGTACCCAAATGTCGCTATTTAGCATTGTAAGTCGCACAAGAAATAATTGCTTTCCAGACTTTGTTTGTGGTTCCAAAGCACAAAAAGATTTTATTATATAAAAAGCATTCAGTTACACGCCTTGCTCTAAACACAATTTAGCGCAAAAGGTTATACATATACAAGGTACAGTCGATATATACACATGCGCTTTGGATCCAGATTTCCCGGCATCAACTGTGAAACTTCTGCCAACAGAAAGACAATGATGACTAACTTCCAGATATAGAATGCTTGCAAATATACCCTTACAGAGATAGGCAATACAATAGAACGAGTTGGCATAAACCCATTGGTTCTTCCTCCTAGTTTTTCTGTTACGATGTAGTTCATAGGTCAGTTTGTACAGTAAAGGTTCAGCCCTCCAACGGCTCTTTGTGTGTGTTTTCCCGCGGAAGAACAAGTCTAAACTGGCTAATAAACATTACATTACAGAGTACATTTCAATGCCTATCTCTCTATGATCCATAATTCACAAACGCATTTTGCGATCTCCTTGCCGATGGAACTGGAGATCTGCAAATAAACAGTGATTTAGAATAGCACCAAACACTTATCATGCTTATCATGTACTAAACCCTAGATATCAAATACTTGCAATTCACAACATAATTGATAATAAGTAAAACCTCTAATATTAACCTTAATGTTAGGGAATCTTTATGTGTAAGTTTGCAGTGTGTTGGTGTGGGGATATTAAGAAAAGACGCTAGTATGCGTTGTGTATCTACGTGTTTGTGGAGTACACCATGGTATGTGCTTTGTGGGGTTGATCATATTATATGTATGAATAAATATATGTATTTGTATAATGAGGACTTTTAACCTGGGGCAATGGCAGACGCACAACGCTAATAATCATAACAGTGCTATACACGGGGTATCGTGTAGACAACGCAAAATGGTGTCGTGCAGACAATGCAAAGTGGCGTTGTGCAGATATTATTGTTACAATTTAGGTCTCAGCTAACCATCCGGCTTCGACAGTCCACCCTTTGATAGCAAACAATACGCTATCACACTCTGGTCTTAAAGTTTTATTCAAGCTTACATTATGGCATATTATTTAATGTTATATTATGGGATGGCACAATGTGGTCATTAAACCATCAATAATGTGTCTCTGGGAGGGACATAAAACTACCCTTATACACACACCGCGGATCTTGGAAGAACATGGGAAAGATGTGGGGATGCACCTAACCTATAAAGGAAGTCTTGAAGGGGATATGGACTTACATTATTTAGGATATTAAAATAACATTTAATAATACGTTTCATACATGGCTAAATCTATACATCATCTGATGTTACATTCTAGTTCAGGGTTGTAATACAGTTCTTCATTTAACTTGGTATTCATACTATCATTGCTTACCACCATCATGATTTAATTCTCATGGTTTACTTTAGTATTACATTTTCCACATTTCAATACAGCAGGAACACACCTGACACATAAGCCAATTACTAAGATGACAATCAGTATAAGGATCAGGAGCTTACCAACAGTAGCAACCAGTTCCTGGACCCACTCCCCTAGGCCGGGGAACCATTTCACAGGGTTCAACCATGAGAACCACTCATCTACCTTTTCCTCTACTTCAGTCACTGAAGCATTATGGTTCTTCCGAAATTCCCATTTTAACTGCAGAATTTCGTCCATCTTCTGGTCTATCACCTCCTTGGGGTCACTAGTGTTAATTGTGATATACGTACAGCATTTTACTCCAAATTGGGTGGCTAAGGTCACACAGTACCCTCCAGTGACAGCTGTCAAATAAATTAACACTAGTCTATGTTGTACCAGTTCTTTCTTATAAACCTGTAATTCTTTACCTGTATGTCTGAATGTGTCATCATACATCTCGGTGATATTATCTATTAATTTAGCAAGATCTTGAATATACCTAAAATTTAAAGTACCCCGAGCGATCCTGGTGGGATCCAATGCTACTAAAACTTGAAAGTCAGTTGTTTCACTAATCAACTGTGTGGCCTTATGTACATCACCAGGTATCATGTTTCTTTTTTCTCTATGTTCATACTGTGTGTGAAGATATGGTGATGGTGTGTTTTTATGAATACCAAGCATTTCACCATGTGTAAGGGTCATAACCTCTGGGAGTACCCTTCCCAGATAACACAAGCCTTCTGAACTCGGAGAGAGCCACTTATACGCTTTCCTTCCACATATAAAATACACATCATCGGGGAGAACATAAGGAATAGAATGCATCATAATCATCAAACACATTCCCCTAGCAAATGATTCCATCTCAGGTTCTCCTATCTGGCTAACACATGTTTCTGGTTGTATAACCTTGGCACAGTACCCTTCTGGTACCCTACCAACCATTTCTTTGGTGTCACTAAGTGTATACCGATACCGGAAGTGTCTCCCACCTAACCTAATTTAGCGTAGAAGTTCAGAATTTATAGGTTCATTATCAGCTCTTAGTGAGAAGGTCATCGTCTGGTTATTCCCAGTCACCTCCCAACTTCCTGGTTTGTTGAAGTTGGTGATGTTCAAACACAAAAGTGATTTATCTACTTGGTACTGGTGGAGTTTAAAATGAGGTGGTTTGGACATAAGAAATTTTCCATCCAGCGTCTTCCCTTGTTGCAATTCTAAAACCTCAGAGACATTTAATGGAAATGGCACTAACCCTACATTATGTTGTCCCTGAGGCACATGAGAGCACACCCAACAGTCAGTTTGATTTAAAACTTTGCCCACCATGGTATGATAATCCTCTAAAGGATACCCACCCCAAAACTGGTTATACTTAGGTTGGCACCGTTGGGTGCATCTCTCATCAATTAAGGACCCACAAAAGTCACAAATACAATATTCCTCAGATGATAGACCTTCACACTGTCTCCGAGTTTCCAGGCTAACAGATCTCTTAACAATTACTGTACTGGGTTTGGTAAGATACTCCCCCGATCGGTTTAGCACTCCTTCTCCCAACTCCACTCCATTGATATCACCATCAACTCCCCTCTCTGTCAACTGTCCTCTGTCACAGAAACCAGAAATCCCTAAACAAACTAGGATGATGAAAACTCTGGAAGAAGACACAAACGTAACCCCAGCACACCACTCCATTGCTGGAACAGTAATCTCAGGTGTCTCACTGCAACTTTTAACCCCCCGGAACAGGCTCGCAATTGACAGGTCTGCTTTATCAGTCTCGATACCGCCTTGTCTCTCCACCAGTTGGTTGACCTTCTTACACTAAGTGGAATGAACCCAGGTATCTCTCTCTGCCACTTTCAAGGGAGTTGTACTCATCAGCAACACTTGATATGGACCTTCCCACCAGTCTGTCAGACAACCTGAACGCAAGAAATTTCTTATCATAACAAATTCTCCAGGTTCAACATCATGACAGTTTGTTTCTGGCATATCATGTGACAACAATTTCAGTTTCTATTGCTGCTTCAACTGTTTACTCATTGTTATAAGATACCTTACAGTTACCTCATTGTTACTCTTCAAATCTTTCTGCGGACTTATAATCAAATGAGGTTGTCTACCAAACAGTACTTCAAAGGGGGACAGATTGAGAGGGGGTCTGGGAGTTGTCCTGATGCTATGAAGGACTAGCGGTATGGCTTCTGGCCATCCTAGTCCAGTTTCTGCCATGATCTTACTCAATTTATTTTTAATAGTACCGTTCATCCTATCCACCTTGGTGCTGGCTTGCGGTCGAAGTCTACTATTAATACCCATCAACTTACATGTTCTGAAAGACATCACCTGTGAAATGAGCACCCCTATCACTTTCAATAATTCTAGGGATACCGTATCTGCATACAATTCCTGAACAATCTTTTTAGCAGTAAAAGCAGCAGTATTAGTGGCAGCTGGATATGCCTCAACCCAATTAGAAAACACATCTGTGCACACTAATACATATTTGAAATTCCTGCAAGGTGGTAATTGGATGAAATCAATTTGTATTACCTGAAAAGGTCCGTCTGTCGGAGGTATGTGGGATGACTCAGTTGGTGTTGTTTGTCCAACATTCTTCCTCAAGCATGTCAAGCAGGACATTGCCCTCTTTTCAACTTGGGAAGAAAAACCTGGTGCACACCAATACGCCCTGACCAACTTGCACATACCTTGCTTTCCCAGGTGAGTCAGACCGTGCGCTGCCTCAGCCAAGCTTAGGTAATATGCCTTGGGTGCCACCAGCTTACCTTGTCCATCTCTCCTTGGATCTCCAGACTGACTTCTCCTGAATAGAACACTAATTTTGCATCTCAACCTATTTCTGCATATCAATCGCTTGAAACATCATCATTTTATCAACTGGTATGTTAAATCTTAAAACCTGCTGCCCATTTGGCAGCTTCGTCTGCCCTGATATTGCCCAGTGACACCGGATCGTACTCACATGTATGGGCTTTACACTTAATGATGGCCACTGCCTTAAGCATTTGGATCGCTGTCAATAAGTCCTTTTATATGTTTTGAATGGGCAACTGGTGTGCCTGCTGCTGTCATTACATTTCTTAGATGCCATAGAGCACCAAAATCATGTACAACCCAAAGGTGTACCTACAGTCAGTGTAGATATTAGCAGATTTGCCTTTTGCTAATTCATATGCTCTTCTTAGTGCCACCAGCTCCGCCAATTGGGCCAAGGTAGGTGGACAAAGGGGTTCGGCTTCTATGATGTCTTCATCATTTACAACAGCATAACCTGTACATAACCCTCCAGTGTCAGTTTGTCTATGACAACTCCCATCCATGTAAAATGTTACATCTACATTTTCTAAAGGTGTATCACGTATGTCAAGTCTTGCAGTAAAGGTGTGATTCAAATATTCCATACAATCATGTGCATCAATATACCTGCAGAACTCACCTTCCACCAGCGACTCACCTCTCTCCACCCTTTGTGCATCCTGAGGCACATATGGTAAATACGTTGCTGGGTTTAACATACTGCACCGTTTAATGGTGATGTTTGCAGGTGCTATTAGGGCTAGTTCCCATTTCACGAACCTAGCTGAGGAAACATGTCTGTTTTGGGCAGAATTCAGAAAAGCAAATACAGCATGTGATTTTTTAAACAATCATATCATGGCCTAATACTACATCCTCACTTTTACTGACCAATAGAGCAGTTGCTGCTACACTTCTTTAACACATTGGGAGTGATCTTGCCACAGTGTCCAATTGTGCACTGTAGTGTGCTACGGGCCTACTGGCATCACCATGTTTTTGTGTGAGGACACCTGCTGCGCAACCATTAGCTTCTGTACAATACAAATCAAAAGGTTTTTCATAATCAGGTATTCCCAATGCAGGTGCTCTTGTCAGACTATCCTTGAGGTTAAGGAAAGCCTGCTCTGTTTCCTCAGTGTGTATGACACAATCTGGTTTTGCAGAAGAAACTAAGTCCTGAAATGGTAAAGCCAAAATAGAAAACCTGGGATCCACATTCTGCAGTATCCACACATTCCCAAGAAGGTACGGATTTGCTTTTGATTTTGCGGCAGTGTCATGGTCTGTATGGCCTGGATTCGGTCAGTAGTCAGATGTCATAGCCCCTGAGTTAGGCAGTGTCCAAAGTATTTAACCCTGGTCTGGCATTTTCTGTAATTTGTCCTTTGCAACCTTGTGCCCTGTTTGCGAGAGATGAAGCAACAAAAGTTTAGTATCATTTAAACATGACATAAATGAATCAGAGCACAACAACAAATTGTCTACATATTGTATTAGAACAGATCCATTGGCAGGTTGAAAAGGCCTGGGAGAAGATACTGGGGCTGTATATGAAGCCCTGGGGTAATCGTGTCCATGTGTATTGTACCCCCTGTATGTATATGCAAATAGGTACTGACAGTCAGGATGAAGAGGGACAGAGAAGAAGGCAGAGCAGAGGTCAATGACAGTAAAATGGGTTGCAGTTGGTGGGATCTGCATAAGAATGACAGCTGGATTTGGTACTACGGGAAATTGTCTCTCAACTACCTTATTAACCCCTCTAAGGTCCTGTACTAACCTAAAGCCCCTCCCCCCAGCCTTCACTGAAACTATTGGCTACACTTGCTGTACAGACTAAAATTCCCTGTTACAATAACCGCTCAATTATGGGATAAACCCCTATCTCTACTTCTGGTTTTAATGGGTAATGGGGACATTTTGGAGCTTGCCTAGCACTTTTTAGATTTACCATTACGGGAGCTACATTTGCCATCAATCCAGTATCATGTCCATCTTTGGTCCAAAGTGAACCTGGTATTTGAGATAATATCTGCTCTACCTGAGATGGATTTTTATCTGAAACAGTAGAGTGAAACATTAACCTTTGGGGAATGTCCAATATATCCCTCACCTCGTGCGCAACTCTCTCTGGGATATCTAAAAATATACCATTAGGGGTACAATAAATGACTCATCCCATTTTACATAACAAATCCCTTCCCAGTAGGTTAGTAGGGGCCGCTGCTGCCAGGAGAAAGGAATGCCTGGTATGCAATGGACCGATAGTAACCTCTGCAGATTTGGTTAAAGGATAATGTTGCACTTTAGCCATTACACCCATTGCTGGTACTGTTTTGCTGGTCACCTGTAAATTAGATGGAGATTTTATCACTGATCTGGTCGCCCCTGTGTCTACAAGAAAAGAATGTTTAGTACCAGCTACATCAACTATCATTACAGGTTCTTCCCTGTTATCCTCAGTTAACCTGACTGGCTGTAGACTACAGGTGTGACCTGACCCCTAGAGCTGACTACCTTCTTCCAGCAAAGCATTCACTGCTACGATGTGAGCAGGTGATGGCTGGAATTGTCCTGATGGTGGTGGGTGTCCCTTCTGTGAGTATCTCGGTGTTCCCTGGTTTGGGGTTTCTCACGATCTAGCTTTAAAAAACCTACTTATGTGCCCCTCCTTGTTACATCTATAACACCTTCGTGGTTGACGTGTATTGAAAGGTTGTTGTAGTGTGGGTTGGGGAGTGTGAAAAGATTGTGTTTGTGTATGGGGATAAGGGTTTGGAGGTTGTATCGGATGAGTATATTGTGGCTGTGTGTGATAAAAGTGCTTCGGGTGTTATTTGCATTCCTTCCAGAGCTTGAATACTAACAGCCATTAGTTTCTCGCTGTTTTTATCATGTTCAATTGTAGATTCCCTGAGTGTGTCTACCGTAACTCCTCTCCAACCAGGAAGTGAAGTCTGAACCCTGGCCTTTAGAGTGTCTTTAAGACCATCCATAAGCACTGTGATTGTCATTTCCCTGTGGTGTGTGTTATCTTTTATATCCTCTATTGTGTAATAGTCTGCAGTGCTCTGGTGAAATAATCTGCTGCAGACTCACTCTCTTTCTGTTTAATCATAAAAATCTTACTCCAGTTTACTACTACTGGGAAGTCAACTGGGTGACAATGCGGGCTATGTTGTCCTGATTACCTTCATCAGTTATGGGACCATCTCCATACAATACACAGGCCGTGATAAACTTTTTCACATCGGTATTGTGCGGAAGACATGCCCGTAATACCACTCGCCAATCTTTGTTGGTTGGCTCATGAGCATTACCTAAATCCTTTACAAATCTCTGGCACTTTGCTAGTTCTTTCCTAGGGTCAGGGAAATCTGTCATTATGGAATGTAGCTCTACTCTAGTCCATGGACAATGCATCGCTACATTCCTTGTGGCCACTACACCATGTGAGTACGGATTCTCATTGGGAACAGTTATTGTCCGGACAGGATGGATGCCTGCCACAATGCTACCTTTGGCCTGATTACCTGGTTGAGGGTTCAGCCTACTACTACTATGTATGGTATTAACAACCTCCGCTACTGTTAAAGCGGGTGTTAATACTTCCTGCACTGGTGGGGCTACCTCCATTTCTGGTACTAGTGGGGCAGCTACCTGTGCTTGCTGTGATGGTACATCTAACATTTGGGCAACATGGGAGAGAGCTGACATTACAACAGGTTCATCATCTGCATCATAAACATGTTCCTTATAGTTACTTAGGAGAGGGTACAAGTTACTTGTTACATTTTTATGATTTTTGAGATCGACTGTACCTTCATCCCCATCTGCATAGGGGGCGGTGGTGGTGCGTGTGCACTACTAACATTACCTTCTGCAATGCTACTTTGCCATGTGTGCGTGCTATTTTGCGGTGTGCACACAATGCTATTTGCGTGTGCGCTCCCTTGTGTCGAGTGCGCGATGCTAGTTTGCATCACGTGCACACCACTAAACCACATGCTGCCACAACTTCAAACAATCATTAAACTTTATCCTTTTCTTTAGAGATTTCACTAAACATATACTCTCTCTAACATTATTCAGAACCTCCAAATCAAAGCTACCAATCTTAGGAAAAGGTATTCTACATTTCTTAGTCATCTTTACCCATATGTCGCAGTACGCAGTAGCGTACGTGCCATACTTTTTAAACATGACATATCTGGCCGACCCAAGCGGCCCTTCCATCAGCAGCACATCATCGACCATTACTAGAGATTGCCTTGCACCTATCTGAGAAAATGCTTAGCAATTTCTAGAGAATTTTGATTGGTGAACGATTTTCAGAGAGCTACGTTCACGCACTCCCTCCCGTTATGCACAGTCGGCCCGTCAGGCGTTGCAGTCGGCTTGCACAACAAGGAGCAGAATAACCACCTATTGTAAATTATTTTACCTGCCACGAATTCAAACAAGCTTCAGCCACTCGCTTCTTCCCACTATGCACCACTTTCCTGCTAGGTGATATGGTCCGTGTGCATAAACGAGGAGTAAAATAACCGCCTAGCAAATTATTTTAGAATTTAACTCCAAGCTTCACCACTCGCTTCCTACTTTGAGTTTACTCCCAGCTGGTAGCATCTAGGAGTTCCAATAACTCTTAACCTTGCCAGCAGTTTCACTCCCACAACAACCCACTTCACAATCACAGTTTATATAACTATGTGGTTCGATCGCATTGCCCAAAGAACCTAACTGATCAATGGACTTTGCAATTAATGGGTGTCGAACCAAGAAACCCCTTAGTTTCTCGATAACCACAAAGTACCTGCTTTGTACACTAACCCAGTAGTTTGTACGGCCCCGTCAGGCACCTACCGAGTTTCGATTAGGCTTAACAGACAGTAGCCTCCACTTACACTTAGGTTTAACCAGACAGTAGCCTCCGCTTTACAATCACACGTTTCAATTACATACACATTTTCTGCGCAGAAAACAAATAAAACCTTTTCCCTTAATATAGCAGTATAATTCAGAGGTTTTAACAAGCAATCATGCTATACATACATTGACCGTTTGAACACGTAGCAGCAATACAGGAAATATGCGTACACTATTGTGCGACTTACCCCCCTAACACAAAACTTTAACAATGAAAGAAAACAAACTTTTCCTTCCTTGTCTCTGGATTCTAATCAGCGCTCCTTGAACTCACACAATAACGGATATCGGTCTCTCAGCATCAAATGGTAGCAGGTTTTCAAAGGCAGTACGTTCTTTCCTGTGTATGGTGCCTCCACCCTTAGGTGAGAGACCGATAAACGTGTGTTAGCGTGTGAGTTGGTAGTGTGACATCACTCTACAAGCCCCCAACTATGAATTCCTATTAATCTATGTACCCAAATGTCGCTATTTAGTGTTGTAAGTCGCACAACAAATAATTGCTTTCCAGACTTTGTTTGTGGTTCCAAAGCATAAATAGATATTATTATACATTCAGTTACAAGCCTTGATCTAAACTCAATTTAGCGCAAAAGGTTATACATATACAAGGTACAGTCGATACATACACATGCGCTCTGGATCCAGATTTCCCGGCATCAACTGTGAAACCTCCACCAACATAAAGAAAATGATTACTAACTATCAGATATAGAATGTTTGCATATATACCCTTACAGAGATAGGCAATACAATAGAACGAGTTGGCATAATCCCATTGGTTCTTCCTCCTAGTTCTTCTGTTACGATGTAGTTCATAGGTCAGTTTGGACAGTAATGGTTCAGTTCTACAACGGCTCTTTGTGTGTGTTTTCCCGGCGAAGAACAAGTCTAAACTGGCTAATAAACATTACATTACAGAGTACATTTCAATGCCTAACTCTCTATGATCCATATCTTGCAAACGCATGTTGCGATTTCCTTGCCGATGGAACCGGAAGTCTGCAAATAAACAGTGGTTTAGAATAGCACCAAACACGGTCTGCTTATCATGTACTAAACCCTAGATATCAAACACTTGCATTTCACAACATAATTGATAATAAATAAAACCTCTGATATTAACCTTAATGCTAGGGAACCTTTATGTGTAAGTATGCAGTGTGTCGGTGTGGGGATGTTAAGAAAAGACGCTAGTATGCGTTGTGCGTCTACGTGTTTGTGGAGTGCACCATGGTACGTGCTTTGCGGGGTTGTTCATATTATATGTAGTAATAAATGTACGTATTTGTATAATGAGGACTTTTAACCTGGGGCAGTGGCAGACGCACGACACTAATATTCATAACAGCGCTATACACCGGGCATCGTGTAGACAACGCAAAATGGCGTCGTGCAGATATTATTGCTACAATTTAGGTCTCAGCCAACCATCTGGCTTCGACACTGGGAACAACAGCGTGCATACTGACAATTGCCAATTCAATAAAAGATGGTTATGCATGGGCTTATCACTTTTTATTACTAGAGACAACTGGAATTAATAACCCAGACATCTTCAGTGAATGCCAAGGATTGCAATCGGAGTGCAAAGTGGGGCACTAAAGGGCAATGGGAGAAACAATAATGCAGGTATATTCAAAATCAACTTTGGACCATACATGTTTCTTCATTGTAAAACAAATAGTGCAACTTTATTTGTGTGTTTTTTTTTTTCTTACCTAAGCTTAATGGTTTTTTTTTATTTGAAACATTGCAAGAGCAAAAGTGGAATCAGCCAGTATGTTTAACCACAAGAGCAAACCAAAATACGTTCACATCTTATCTTAGGTGGTGCCAGACTTCCTCGTTCCCACATAGAGAATGTGGCAAGAATATAACCTGCAACAGAAAGGAATCTTCAGGGTGATGTTTTGCTGTAATAAACAACAGAAGATTAACCACTAGTTTCTTGTATTTGGACGGATAGGGAACAAAATATGGAGTGGAATCTGCAAATGATAGAACAGACTATATTTACGTCACAGATGTTATCTGACAAGTATAACATCATAGTTTAAAGCCATTTTCCTGCTGAGTCAGTGCATATAATCCAGATCAAGTGTTCTGCAGATATATCTTTAGATGACGATCATTCATACACACTGAATGGCTATCATCTATTCGGCTGCAGCGGGTCCCGCTGGCAGGAACGCAGGGTTAGGGGCGAGGCCGCCCCCCTCTCCGTCACTGTGTGTGTATGGGCGGTCTACAGACTACAGACTGCACATACACACTTGCCGATGGACAGATATGTCTGTAGACATAAATGTCCATCGGCTGTACAGCACAGCCAATGCAATATTTCTGTGAACGACGCTGTGCACAGATATATCGTCTGTACACACTGGCCGACGGCCAGCAGATATATTGGCCGATCAATTGATCGGCCAGTGTGTACCCAGCATTACATCCAACGAGCCCCAGAGCAGTTAGTAAGATCTAGTTGTTGATGAAAACACATTGATACTTTTCTGAAAAAGCATGTAGCCATAGGGATCACTGTGCATTGACCAATGCAGGGAAATTATAATAATGATCCCAGTTGAATGTATATATCTGTTATTTATTTAATATGACAGCTACGTAAGGTGCAATCAGGGATATTACTAGACTCTTCACGGAGACAGGGAGATTGCTACTATTCAGGGAGTCTACCTGACAATAAGGGAGTGTTGGCAAGTATTATATAAACCTGTGATGCACATAAACCTTTTTGCACTATAATCCAAATCATGTGCATTTTTAATACTTCCTTTTCATTAAGTCCAAAAAATAGGGACAGGTAGTTAGAATAGAAACTGCATGCAATGTACAGAATAAGAAGATTTTTTTGCATTGATTGATTTTTAATTAGGTACATTTCCAGAGAAAAATTTAAAATACAGTTAAATCATGTCTACAGAAATCACAGACACTTGGTGACAGTATATAAGGTCATTTTACTTTGATGGATCTAAGGAAGATCAGGAAGTCACCTGAATTTGACTGACTCTCAGGGGTATAGTTACAAAAGTGCTGGCTTATAGAAGTGGAAGCTTTGCCCATAGCAACCAATCAGATTCTAGCTATTGCCTTCTAGGAGGTGCTAGATAAACAAAAAGTATAATCGGATTGGTTGCTATGGGCAACTTCTCCACTTCTAAAAACAAGCACTTTAGTAAATATACCCCTCAGTTTTATAATTTTCACATCTGATTTCATTGAAACAGGCTGGCACAGCAGAGATCACTTCACTTTCATTCTTCTGATGAAATAGGCAATACACCTGTGAAACACTAGGTTTTGGCTATCACTGAGGACTCCTCCATCAGTACAAAGCACCATATCAGAGACATTTAACACTTGTTCCTAAATGTGTTGTTATGGATTCATCTCCTTGTTAAAGGTGTTTATCAATGCATGGGCATTGATAAGACCTTTCTCATTGGAAGAGATACATTTCCTATCAGCAAAGTTTGGTGACATATTTAAAAACCGTACTACGTTAGGAAGCATTCGATTTACAGGTGTGAAAAACGAGTAATATAAAGACAGTGCCAACTATTTACTTTTCCTCTTTTCCTAGTTTCCCTGCGCCAGGGGGATTTCTTAAACTCCCTATGGTTGATATGTGCACTATAACTTACAGACTTAACACAACTAAAAACTTACCTAACATAAACACACGGACAACAGGAGTTGGATTTAAAATTTAAAGGTGAAATTTATTTGACATCAGATTATTAATAATAATTAATAATTAATAAAATATTGAATTAGATCATTAGATGTTGCCCATTGAACTTGATTGTGAGCTTAAAGTTAGTATGGTGGCGAACAACAAAAAAACGAACACTCCCACAAAACACATGCAGACCAAACAGATCACCATTGGTGTTCAACTGTACAGCAAAAAGCACGCCTGGACGAGCTGTGTTATTTCCCGGTAGGGACGTTTCTGGCCTATCATTGAACAAGGACAGCGCACCCATCTAATTTGTATAACTAAAAGTACACTACCGTTCTTTCTACCACAACACACAAAACAAACAAACACACAACAAACATGGAGGGAGGGTGGGATTTCCAGAAACAAAGAGGCCGAGTCTTTGGATAACAAACCTAATATACCAGCAAGGCCAAACGCCCAAGGAACTAATGATTGACACCAACATCAAAGTCCTTAAAGGTATACTGCTACCACAACCACGGGGTTTAAACTGGCTCAGTCAGATTGCACCTGCCTTATACTGTCCTTCCACAGCAGAGGTCGTTCTGTGTCTCCTGCCTACTTACTTCTTTGTCTCACAGGAGTTCTTGCTAGGGGAACTGCTAAAAAAGTGCTCATAATAACTGGTGTAGTTATAGCCTCTGACCCTCTAATTGGGGGCTATCTCTGGCCATCAGTTGTAGCACAATGTACAAGCTTATTCCAGGTTGAGATTAGAATGCTGGTCTCTCTTTAGTGATTAAGACAAACACATGGACAACAACAGTGTTTTGAGGTCTGTATAGCATTCTCAAGATATTGGGGTTGCATTTATAGTATCCAAGATATTGGTGTAGCATACTCACAAAATACTTATCTGCATTGTAGTGTACCCTCATAATACTGGGGCTTGCATTGTGGAGTATCTTCAAGAATGTGACTTCTGTGTCTCAGTCTTAAGATTTCGCTGATAATCTCATGTATTTTTCTTGAGCTCTGGGGGGGGGGCAAATTATCCTACAAATATTGGGTCTACATTAGATAGTAGCCTAGAAATTTGGGTTCTCTATTGTAAAGTAGTCTTCAGAATATGCTCTGGGATATATAGAGGTCATTGTAATTTACTTTGTATTATTCAGAGATGACTAGAATCATTCTAACCAGCTCTGTTTAATACATACTGTGGAGAATTCTAGTGACATATACCACCAATCAGGCATAACAATAAAATCACCTGCCTAAATTGTGTAAGTTCCCTTGTGCCATAAAAACAGCTCTGATTCGTTGAGGCATGGACTCCACAAGACCTCTGAAGCTGTTATATTGGCTGCAGATCCTTTAAGTCCTGTAAGTCCTGAGGTGGGGCCTCTATGGCTTGGACTTGTTTTTCCAGCACATCCCAAGAATGCTTGATTGGTGTAAGAACTGGAGAATTTGAACTCTTTGTTATGGTCCTCAACCCTTTCCTGAACAACATTGCCATTAGGGAATACCATTGCCATGAAGGGGTGTCCTTGGCCTGCAACAATGTTTAGGTAGTTTGTACGTGTCAAAGTAACATCCACATGAATGCCAGGACCCAAGGTTTCCTACCAGAACATTGCCCAGAACATCACACTGCCTCAGCCGGTTTACCTTCTTCCCTTAGTACATCCTGGTGCCATCTCTTCCCCAGATAAGTGACACACATGTGCCCGGCCCTCCATATGATGTAAAAGAAAATGTAATTAAACAGATCAGGACACCTTCCATTACTCCATGATCCAGTTCTGATGCTCCCATGCACATTGTAGGTGCTTTTGGCAGTGTATGGGCAGCATGGGCACTCTGGGCCTGATTCAGAGACGGACGCTCGCTCTGAATAAAGGTTTTTTTTTTTTTTTTTGTTCGGCCTCCTGGCCGCTCACATAGCTGCCCATAGCTAATGCGAGTGGCCAGGTTGTAGGTCGCTTTTGGTAGGGTCTCGTGGCCGCAAGCCCCAGAGAGCTTCTGGGTCTAATAGAGTCAGAAGCTCTCCCACTGACATCACTGGTGATATCAGTGGGGCCGCCCCCAAACGGCAGGCGTTCCTTTGGGAATGCCTCCGTTTGGCCAGCCACCCCCCCTGCCCGCCTACCAATCACCATCGACAGCTCGCCCCCTTTGTTGCGAGACCCGGAGCGACAGAGCACCCGTCGCTAGCCGGGTCTCGCGCATGCGCACAACGGAGCCGGCTCCGTTGTGCACATGCCCAGTGGGCAAACATCAGCCTGGTTGCGAGCGCTCAGCGCTTGCGACCGGGTATGAATCATGCCCTCTGACCGGTTTGTGGCTACGCTGCCCCATACACAGCAAGTTGCAATGCACTGTATATTGTGACACCTTTCTATCATAGGCAGCATTAAAGTTTTCAGCAATTTGTACTATAGTAGCTCGTCTGTCGGTTCAAACCAGACTTCACTACCCATGCACATCAATGAACCTCGGGCTCCCAAGACTCTGACGCTGGTTCACTGGTTATCTTTCCTTGGACCACTTTTGGTAGGTACTAAACTAACCACTGCATACTGGTTTGGAGATGCTCTGACCTATTCGTCTAGCCATCTCACAGGGGTGTATTTAACATGGGTTCAGGGTGTGCGGTGCACATGGTCCAGGGTGGCCTGCACAGCACACCTTGCACCCATATTATACTTACCTCTCCGATGTTCTACGTCAGCGCCAGTGTCAGCACTGTAAAAACGCCAGGAAAATGGCCGTGGCTGCCATTTTCCCGTTGTTTTGTGCATGCGCAGTACAGGGAAAATGGCCACCGTGGCCATTTTGCCAGTGATCTGCGCATGCGCTATAGACTCTGGGCACACTCCAGTGCCCAGAGTCTATCAGTGCAGCGCTGGCCACTGGACTGAGAGGAGGGGGCCCGTGATGGAGACTGCACACGGGCCCCTTCCTCTCTTGAAACGCCCCTGCCATCACAATTTGCCCTTTGTCAGAGTCGCTCATAATTATGCTTACCAAATTTTCCTGCTTTCAACACATTAACTTCATGAACTGAGTGTTCACTTTCTACCTAATACATCCAAACCCTTCCTAAGAGTGCCCCCAACAAAACCAGAGTCCCTTTCCTTCTCCTTTTTGGACATCCAAACCCTTGACAGGTGCCATTGTAACAAGATAACCAATATTATTCACTTCACCTGTCAGTGGTTTTAATGTTATGGCTAATCTGTGTGTATAATAATGGGAATTATTTAGTGACTACTGTATACATGGCCGTGGGTGATGGTGGAGCACCTAAATGCAACCAATGCCACTGCCTAGGGCACAAGGCCGAGGGAGAAGCATTGTCGCTGTCCAAGTGGTGCCCTTATCCAGCTTCGGGGGTGCCTACAATTTCACACTGCAGGCTGGAGAGGTGCATCCTTAGGACACCTCAGGCCAACAGCTACCTGACTGCTCATGACCTCCTCTTTGTGACATTACATGTTCTGGGGGTAGAGGGCTTGTGAGTGCCCTGCTACAGTTCCACTGTATAATACAGAAAGTAATTTTGTTGCCTCAATTGTCAATCAATTTCTTAATGTTATTAATTATTAATATGTATGTTTTTGATACTAAGCTTATTCTCTAGTTTTGATAAGTTTATATTTAGAGAAAATAGGTATCTGCAATGCAAAAAAAAAGATAAAATTTAGTAAACATGATGAGATGTGAATTTCAGTGTTCCAAAGTCCGCCAAGACAGTTGTGTGTAATCTATGTGGGTGCACTCCCTGAGCAGCAAAGTGTCACTGGAAAATATTCACTTCTCTCAAAATGTCAAGATGTTGCCTAATTAAACTCATTAATAATAATGATGCTTGAAATTGCCACAGCTACTATTTAACGAGCATATCTATATTTACACTTAATGAAAAACATATTTTTAATGTAAGGCTAAATAAATGGTACAAGATTTAATTTAGAGATAATTGAGAAGTAGCTATTATCACAAAAAGCACCAAAAACACAAAAAAATCCCCCAGCACACTGATATAAACCAATAAAAAAAAGCTAGCAATCTATATGTATATAAAATGCAGAAGTCTTAGTTACACACACTTGTAATATATGATAAGCCACTCGCCACTTCACGGAGGTTCTGCTAAGAGTGGTCCTAACTCGTGTCAATCAGAGTCCCTATAATGGATCATACATTTACAGTATGTATTTTTAAATGGAGAGATAACTTACCAGGAGATACACTAAGAGCCTTCAATGTGGTATTACATGTACCATCACTCCTTGCCAGTGACTGATCCCCATATATTCCTTTTAGACAATGATATACAGAAGAGTGGCTTATCATATATTTACAAATATGTGTAACTAATGCTGGGTACACACTTGATGATATATCGCTTGTTCTATCGAAGAGCGATATATTGCAAGTGCACTGGCAGCTGTGTACACCTGTTATGTCTGTGAACGACATCAGTCACAGACATATCAGGATGGCCCTGCAGCACAGCTGATGCTGATATATCTGGAAGATATATCGGCAGTGTCGGACTGAGGTTTGAAGGTCCCACCAAGGGAAGGCAGTGGAAAGGCCCCATGCTTAATGGGTGTAGCCAGCCACCACAGAGGCTTGCCCAACCATTATAAAGGACATAGCCTGCAGACAACATGGATACTATAGCACATGGTCTGTTCATCCATGTTCCTGCTCTAAAATGTAACTTACCCTGTAATAGAGTCAAATTTAAAATTCAAGTGCAGTGGAGCCCACCGGGGATTTCCCCTGTACCCCTGTTGGCCAGTCTGACCTTGTATATCGGTGCATCTGCAGTTGTGTACGGGCAACCGGCCGTACACTTGCTGCAGTGTATCTCGCCGGTTGGACGTGCTGTCGGCCAAGATACACATCATTCTGATGTGTACCCGGCCTTACTGTTCCTGGCCTTACCTTTCCTACAATTCTATCCCATTCCCAGGCCCACCGAGAGCTGCGGTGGGCCCGGGTAAAGGGGGCATAGCCTAATCGTGGGAGGTGTGGCCACGCCCCCTTCGAGGAGAAAAAGAAAAATTTTGCACACTGGCAAGGGGGGGTGCTCTGAGCCCCCTCAGCCCGGTGTATAACCAGTGGGGGGCGCGATCAGCTTGATCGCTCCCCCCACAGGCATAGGAGACTGCGGTGGCTGCTTCATAGCAGCCATGAGCAGTCTCCCAGTGCAGCCCAGCACACAGCAGCATGTGCTGGGCTACTGTGATGTAAGAGGAGGGGGGGAGCGGTACCGGACCCGGGTCCCCGCCGGGCCCCTCCAGCAAGCCCGGGCCCGGGTAAATTGTACCTGCTCCCCCCCTCTCAGCGCCCCTGCCCATTACCACCTTTCTAGTCTGAAACAAACACAAGTGTAAGAGTCACGCAAAGACATATGCATACATGCATGTTTTCAGGGCATGCGCAGAACCAATTTGCACATTTTACATTGGGTAAACTGGCAGAATTCCAACCCAGCATCACCCCTATTGTTTACCGTACGAGACTCAGAGAAGATTAGGAAATCAATGTATCTGCCAGTCTTTAAACAGCCCATCAGGAGACACAAAGAACTATAGTATATTGAAAACAAGAGTTTCCTGGAAAATGAAAGTTCAGAGGAGGTTACTAATGAGGATGTTGTCTCCAGTGTTCAAACGGATTTGTTCTTGTTTCCTGATTATTTTTTTATATTTTATTTTGGACACAGCTCTATGGATGTCTCAGTCTGACAAATAAGCATGGTAATTACATGCTTGACCTTATGCCACCAATACTCTTTTATTCTGTAACTTTAATATCTGTAGTGACATTTATATGTGAGCTGCTGAAGGATCATTAACCTGTTGTTCCCAATTAAATATATGACAGCTACAAATTAGCTCACAAAATGCATTATTTATCAATTTTTGATGGAGCCCTTAGGCCTGATGCAGAGTTGGATGAAAATCGGGTGTATATGCTCCCACATGGAAAAAATGTGTATATTTGCTCCTGTGCAACGTTGTGTGCTCGCCCAATAGGTGTACTCTTGGCTTGATTCTAGCCATCATTATTATCAGTGCACCAGTCCTATACTAAGTGCAAAAGATAGGTCTGCAAACGTGAACATTTATACATATGCCAAGTTCTGTTTAGCCTGCAGTTGCATCAACACGCCCTTACTGAACTTTGCCTATGAGGTACACCCCCATTACAGCCTAGTTATACCTCCTCAGTCATACTCATAAGTGTAGATGCATTCAGAATTTGCATAACCCTCACTGTCCATACTTGCGTACACTCTGCTCTGCAGAAATACACACAAGGCACGCTCCACTAGTAGGAGTAGGTGCAGCTCTACATCAGTCCCAATATCTTGACATATGCTCCAGCAAAGACAGAAATAGAAATTAGCTGCTTTTTAATGCTCCATCATCAGAGGAACTTGGTCCTCAAGATCTGCTTTTTTCCAAAGCAATATACAACGCAGCAATGCATTTGTAATAGTCTGGCACCAGGGGCATATTAAGAGAGGAGGGGGTCCGTGTTCACTCACTGTCCACGGCCCCCTCCTCTCTCCCCGGCTGCTGACAGCGAATTGACAGCAGTGGTAGACTCCGGGCACTAGAGTGTGCCCGGAGTCTACTGCACATGCGCAGATCACCGGGAAAATGGCGCGGCAGCCATTTTCCTGGTGATTTCCTACTACGCATGCCCAAGACGCAAGGAGAATGGTCGCAGCGGCCATTTGCCTGGTGTTTTCAGTAGCACTACTCCGTGGGACATCGGAGATGTAAGTATAAATAAAAAGTAGGGGTGCAGGGTGTGCGGTGCGGGCCTCCCCCTGGACCCCATATGCACCGCACACCCTGCACCCATTATAAATACGCCCCTGTCTGGCACCACTACTGTATATATTTCTTCTTCCATGGAGGCAACTATGAGGGTAGAAGCAATAGCGCCTCACTGTGGACTCTGTCAACTCCAGTGTCATCCGAAAAACTGTGTTCCGCCCTGGATGGTGGCACTTATCGCACTATCCCCGACTCTATCCTCAGTACTATCCCCGGTACGGCCCTGCCATTTGGGATTTTAAGCCCCAGAATGCTAGGGCTCCAAACTTAAACTCTGCTCAAAGCAGTAAGTACTGAGCGGATGTGGGTGGCCAGCCCGCCTAGCAAGGTAATTGCGGTGAAGCGGAATGAGGGATCGTAGATGCAAGGAAATGTTGCTGATATATATATTATTTTCCATAATGAAATACAGAGATAAATGCAGATAAATGCATGTATAAAAGTAACATTCAATTGCAGACCCATGAGATGTATATTTTAGATACATAAAATGTATCACAATTTTATAAAGAGCAATCTAATGCTGACAAGATTGCTAGAAGCAGACATTCCCAACAGATCTTCTCTGGGAAAATTTTAATCCAATTATTGTGTCTCTGGAACAAATAAATTAAGTGACTTTCAGGGACAGTGATCAAAATGTCTGTTAGAAAAGATTTTGGCAAGAGTCAGCTACTCCAAAGATAATGCCCTGCTAATTAGCCTCACACTCCCTCCAGTTATTTGGTAATTAACTTTGTGCTGTATATCTTCCACTGTACTTCTAAATGGAACAACCCCTTTGTTATTTGTATGCTCTGGGCCTATTTTGTGACTAATTGCTCATTAATGTTATGTCATTTAACTAAGCAATTCATAAAATGTGTCAAAAAAGTAGAAAAACAAAGAATGTGACAGCAATAATATTGTTAATTAATTGTGGTAGGCCTATAACAAATATGTAGTATGACTGGAATAATCTAACCTATATGATAAAATATAATGATAATAATAATTGCTGAAGAGTTCTGTGATAGTATAAAGGCGCAAAGCCAAAGTTGTGTTCTTTCATGCAAGACGTGAGATGACTTCTGTTTTAATATAATTTTTATTTTACAATAAATTATACATTATTCCTTATTATTAGGGTTTCCAGTGTTTTATGTTATTTTGGGGGGGTATTTGCTGTTTATAGTATTTGTTATGTTTTTCACATGCAAAAAATCTGCATTTTTTCATTACTAATGAAATAAACTCACCACAATAAAATGAAAAAATTACGTGTCTTGTTACAATCGACTAAGGGACTAACAACATGTCTCTTCACTTTTGGAGGGGAGATGGTTTCATGACACAAAAATGAAGATGACGTGGAAGAGGAAAGAATGCCCGGGGAATGTGGAAGATGTGTGGGGGCAGGATTCCATGTAAGGGCAGAGGGTGCCAACGGAAATGTTCCCAAGGGACAAGCTTCCAGGGAGATGCTATCAGGGGATCGGGAAAAGGTGTCAGGGAAATAGAAGAGAGGATGCCAGGGAATAGGATCCAAGGGTAATGAATTTGGTGCCAGGAGTGTGACGAAAGTGTCATTAGACCTGGGCTTTCAACTTTATATGCTTGTGAGTAACTTGAATGTTTTTGGCACGATTCCCGTTTTTTTAAGTTTTCATTATCTAAGTAATTTGTTGGTTGGTTAAGGACTGCAATACTTTCAGGTGTCTCCAGCAACACTAATTCATTATTTGATCACATGACAGATAACGCACCAAGGAATTGTTTGGAAGCAGAAAGGTATTGATTTAAAAAAAAAAAAGATTTATCAGAGAACAGTATCACAGAAGAGGAGAGAGGGTACCAAGAGGAAGGGAAGGGTGTCAGGGAAAAGGATCACAGGGTAGAGATATGTGAAGAATATTCAGTGAACCTAAAAAATGTAAATTAAGAGCAATGCACCACAGGCTTTACATAAGTCCGTCTTTCTAGATTCTATTAATGGATCAAATGTGTGCATAAATCTAAAAGGTCTAATACGGAGGTACAGCAAAGCTACGTGGTGTGAGCCTGACTTGTCAGAGAGCAGAGACTTAGGTGCATGGATATTATTTCTGAGAGTGTACAGGGCCATTGAAATAGCGGCGGGGTCCGGGTATTGAAGGGGGCTTGGCCAAATCTGGGAGAGGTGGTTATAAGTACCCGCTTCCCCCTCTAGTTGCGCCTGAGACTGTGCACCTGTATTTACTGAGTGGGGAAAAGCACAGGAGAAAAAAGAACTGGGTGGCAAGTACTGTATGTACCAGATAATATACATTTACTGTACACCAAATCACAGATGGACAACTGGCTACAATATAATATTATTCTTTTTATTATTATTTTTATTATTGATATTATTATTAATAATAATAATAATAATAAGAAGAAGAAGAAGAAGAAGAATATAACACCTCCAATTTGGTAACTAGTATTTAAATCAGACCTTAAATTTAGTGGATAGTATACAGTGGTGGACTTTACCTAGAGCTGCAGCCCGGCCCCCTCCACTAAAATGCACCAACCCCATTGATCTAGTGATTCCATACACTAGGCGTCTTCCCTAGCAATGGTGGTCGCTGTTGGAAGAGATATCTGCTAATCAAACACCAGACATACAGTCCTAGTGGAAGGTGTTTCTCCACCTGGGACTGCCAGTCTGTGCTGCGATTAATAGAGATTTTCTAATGGGAAGCTACAGTACTCCCTTACTTTTACGTCAGTCCTACCTGGCTTCAGGTGGCTACAGTCAATGCAGTCGCTAGAAGCTGGTGTTTGTGTATATGTGCCGGTTAAGGCGCCTGTCAGATCAATCGCGCAATGGACCTGGCAGGCCCAGCGACAGTCCAGACCACTGACAACATTGCAACACGGGCAGCTATTTCATCAAAAAATGTTAGGAGCCACCACTGCTAGTATATAAAGCAGACTTTCAGCATGGTGGCTTCAATGCAGTGTTGCAGAGAAGAATTTCACGTCCTATTGCAGTGGTATATTGCATCGTCCATGCACAGCTGCATCTATAATATGGATATAATGAGGCTGTGAATGTTCCCACCCAGCCTTCTTGATGCCCCTGCTTGTAAGCAGCCATGGCTCAAATATGCAATACAAAGAATCTGTGAAATACCAACTAGTTGTCAACCGTCAACACTATCAACTGCCTCATCATCACCTTACACAATAGAAGTATACTGCATGATGCATCAATCTTAAATAACACTTAGGGCTCTATTTATTATCATTATTTTTACTAAAATAAAGTGAAAAAGGGTGTTTTCACACCCTTTTCACATTATTTTAGTATCACCTAAAGTTACTACAGGGCAATTGGAGTAGAATTCGTAAAATTCTACTCCAACCCCTAAGTATCACTTATTTTTAGTAATCAGATCGCATTTCCCATAATTGTAATGGGAAATGTGATCTGCCTGGTAGTTACTAAAAATAAATTGTAAAAAAATACCGGGGAAAGCCGTGTGATAATAACGCCACCCGGTTACCGGGCTCCTACTCTGCTGTAAAGGGCAGAGCAGAGCCGGAGCCGGTCCCAGTGATCAGCTATGTAGTCTAAACAGACCGCAAGCTGATCTCTGCTAAAAAAAAGTAAAAAAAAAATTACTTACCTGAATCCATGGACCGGTGATCGGGGCTCCGGTGATGTCTCCCTCCGGTCAGCTGGTCTCCCATAGTGCACTGCGACCCGGTCATCAGGTGACCGTGTCCCAGTGCAGTATGGGATGTCAGCTGACCGGAGGCATGGAAGACATCACTGGAGCACCGATGACTGCAGGTAAGTGCTAATGAGGGAGGGGGGGTTGTGGGGGGGTCCGTAATCACGGGGGCGGGGCTTAGCACCAGGGGGCAGAGCTTAGCGCAGGGGGGATAGCAGCGACTGTCGGTCGGCGCATGCGTCGGCACTTTGTCACGGTAATTTTTGTGAAAATACTGTGCCTAGTGTGCGGAGGGGATTTGTAAGGACAGAGCTTTATTGCAAGCTCTGTCCCTGCAAGGGATTTGTAGTAAATCCCTGTTATGTTGCCTGAATTCGCAATGCGAATTCAGTCGATAATATCACACTACAATCTGCATTACAAATGCGGATTTTAGTAAATAGAGCCATTAAGGTGCCCATACACGGTGCGATGCACTGTGTAGGGCAACTGCCGATCCGTCACTGCCGGCAATCTTGCGGTCGCCGCAGACCACACGATATGCCGGCTCCGCCCTCCTTCATCTGAATGGGATCGCATCCCAGATCAGATGAACATGCAGAAAGACCTGGGGATGCAATTTACGATCCCGTAGGAGCGCGCAGCACAATATCAGGTACGATATCGTGCCCGTACACGGCACGATATAACATCTATGTCGTGCCAATCCGTCGGATCGGCATGTATATCATGCCGTGTATGGGGGCCTTTACTGTACACAGCACTCATGCTAAATGTCCAGACAATCAGGACTAAAAGGTCTATGTTTCTAGGTTATTTTACATAAAATTATTATTTTTCATAAAAAATGTAGTTTCCGCATAATTTTCTGAAGTGTATCTATGTACTAATAGCACAATGAAGGACAGTTCACAGAAATCATTATTATCAACGGGGACTATGATCTCAGCCCTATGTACCAAACTTCAAAAAGCAAAGCTTTTCAGAGTTTAGCTGCGGTAGTTTACACCATATGCAGATGGTGTAAACTGCTTTAAGCCTATGGATCTTCCGATCTCTCTCGTGCAGTCTCCGGATGGCAGCGGAAGCTAATACTGTGCCCATGCGCAGTGGTAGCTTTAGCCAGAGAAGTCTTTCACAAACGGGAACGACTTCTACATAATGCTGGGGATATAGGAGCTTATTCAGAGGCGGCCGCCTCGATGTTTTGCCAGTGCGCATGCGCACGAGGGAGCCGGCTCCCTCGTGCGCATGCGTGAGACCCGCTACGACCGACAGCGCTGGTCGTAGCGGGTCTCTTTCCAAAGGGGGCGAGCTGTCGATGTTGATTGACAGCTCGCCCCGTTTGGAAGGCGGGTCGGGGGGGTGACAGCCCAAACGGAGGCGTTTCTATGGGAACGCCTGCCATTTGGGGGAGGCAACACTGACATCACCTGAGCGGTCGTTAGCGCTGTGGGTGTTAACCCACAGCCTAACGACCGCAACAGAGGCGGGCAGTCAGGATGCAAGTGGCCGCCCAGTTTCTGAGCGACCGCTTGCATCCTCCGACCGCCTCTGAATGAGGCCCATAATTTGCAGAGATAGCAGTTACTGCAATTGCTGTCCCTAGTTGGGATATTAAAAACAAAATCACCCACCATATGGATACTTAATCGCTCCAATTCCATGAATATTCAGGGTTGCCAACATTGAGGCTGCCTCCTCCTCCAGCATATTGGGGGGGCATGACATGGGGCGGGGACAGGGACATTATCAGGAGTGGAGCAGCGGCATGACTGCGCAATCACTCATTGTGACCACGTCACCGCTACACAATGCCGCAATTGCTGGCATTGTGAAGCAGAGGACTGGCCCATGATTAGGCAATTCAATGCGAATCGTGTCATCGCCCCCTGCTGCAGGGGTAGTGGTAGGGGATTCAGGAGGTAGGTGGCCAGCCAGGAGACTTGTCTACTTTTCCGGGCAGCCGGGAGAGCCACCAGATTTTCGGGAGCCTCCGGCCATTCCGGGAGAGTAGGCAAGTATGTTATTAGTACATAGGCCTCTAAGAGATCTCATCTATATGCAGCCTTGATAATGTCCTCATTCCTACCAATATTTGCACTCCTTGTTGGTGCTTCATGGAGTCATGCTTGTTTGCATGGTCATAAACCTCATCTCTCTTGATTCCGTTTTCTCCTAACCATCGACTTCCGCTCTGTCCCTTACTATTCTACCTTCCCCAAACCATTGACTTCAACTTTGTCATCTCAAGGCTAAGCTGCTTGTATGAACATGTTGGGCCAATTGTAATAGGGTGAGAGTTTAGAAAATGTGAGAGTTTAGCAGTAACCTCTCACACTATTATATTAGTCGAGTTGTATTTTCAAAATGGGAAAACATCTGGCTGAGTTTAAATCGTGAGAGTTTTTTAAGTCTGAAAAACAGGAGAGTTTGCATGTTCTCAGACTCTACTACATTGGCAGAGTTTAAAAAGTGTGAGAAAACTTGCACCTTATTACATTTGGCCCCTTGTGTCTCACAGCCAAGTGGTTATCTGCAAGGAGCAACCAGCATCCTAAAGAATTCAGCCTTAAGCATTCCAAGAAAAATTCTTCCTATGTACAGTCAGGCGCATAAATATTGGGACATTGACAGAATTTTCATATTTTGGCTTCTATTCACCACCATGATGGCTTTGAAATGAAACAGACAAGATGTGCTTTAACTGCAGACTTTCAGATTTAATTTGAGGGTAATTACATTCAAATCAGGTGAACAGTGTAGGAATTACAACAGTTTCTATATGTGCCTCCCACTTTTTAATGGGCCAAAAGTAATGGGACTATCAACTCAAAAGCTATTTCATGGACAGGTGTGGGCTATTCCCTCATTATTTCATTATCAATTAAGCAGGTAAAAGGTCTGGAGTTGATTCTAGGCGTGACATTTGCATTTGGAATCAGTTGCTGTCGACTCTCAATATGAGATCCAAAGAGCTGTCACGATCAGTGAAGCAAGCCATCATTAGGCTGAAAAATCAAAACAAACCCATCAGAGAGATAGCAAAAACATTAGGTGTGGCCAAATCAACTGTTTGGAACATTCTTAAAAAGAAAGAACGCACCAGAGAGCTCAGCAACACCAAAAGACCCGGAAGACCACGGAAAACAACTGTGGTGGATGACAGAAGAATTATTTCCCTGGTGAAGAAAAACCCCTTCACAACAGTTGGCCAAATCAAGAACACTCTCCAGGAGGTAGGTGTATGTGTCAAAGTCAACAATCAAGAGAAGACTTCACAAGAGTGAATATAGAGGGTTCACCACAAGATGTAAACCATGGGTGATCCTCAAAAACAGGAAGACCAGATTAGAGTTTGCCAAACAACATCTAAAAAAGCCATTACAGTTCTGGAACAACATCCTATGGACAGATGAGACAAAGATCAACTTGTACTAGAGTGATGGGAAGAGAAGAGTATGGAGAAGGAAAGGAACTGCTCATGATCCAAAACATACCACCTTATCAGTGAAGCATGGTGGTGGTAGTGTCATGGCGTGGGCATGTATGGCTGCCAATGGAACGGGTTCCCTTGTATTTATTGATGATGTGACTGCTGACAAAAGCAGCAGAATGAATTCTGAAGTGTTTTGAGGCAATATTATATGCTCATATTAAGTCAAATGCTTCAGAACTCATTGGACGGCTCTTCACAGTGCAGATGGACAATGACCCGAAGCATACTGCAAAAGCAACCAAAGCATGCAAGGCGAAAAAGTGGAATGTTATGCAATGGCCAAGACAATCCTCTAACCTGAATCCGATTGAGCATGCATTTCACCTGATGAAGACAAAACTGAAGGGAAAATGCCCCAAGAACAAGCAGGAACTGAAGACATTTGCAGTAGAGGCCTGGCAGAGCATCACCAGGGATGAAACCCAGCGTCTGGTGATGTCTACACGTTCCAGACTTCAGGCTGTAATTGCCTGCAAAGCATTTGCAACAAAGTATTAAAAAGTGAAAGATAGATTTAGGATTGTTTAGTTTGTCCCATTACTTTTGGCCCCTTAAAAAGTGGGAGGCACGTATAGAAACCGTTGTAATTCCTACACCGTTCACCTGATTTGGATGTAATTACCCTCAAATTAAATCTGAAAGTCTGCAGTTAAAGCACATCTTGTTTGTTTCATTTCAAAGCCCTTGTGGTGGTGAATAGAGGCCAAAATATGAAAATTCTGTCAATTTCCCAATATTTATGCACCTGACTGTATTTTGTTCCACTTATAATTTCCAGAGAGTTTCCTTTACTATAAGCCAATCACAAGCTGACTACATGCAATTGGCTGATGGTGAAGACTTTGATCAGTGGTTCCCAAGCTCTGTATTTTGGCCACCTCACAAAATCTGAAATCATGAAGGAGGGACTTAAATGCAATCCACAACACGAAGACTGGAGTCAGGACTGGGACTCGGCTCAACTCGGAACCACTAACTTCAGCTGTGTTTGGTTTTCTTAAAAACTGAACCGCTCATCTCCACTTATAATACAAAAGAATATCACAAGTGCTTTTTGTTTATTTAACTTCTGTTTATTTAACTAAAACCACTTGTCAAAAATAAATCAAAACTCATGTCTTTCCCTGAGAGCATCACAATGCACCCATAGTGAAAAGAGCTGTAAGAGAAGATTTGATGAATTTATATTTTGACACCTTCAGCACCTGGATATTGCATATGTTCACACAGGTTCAACCAATTGTCTCAGGTCAGCGTAACCTTAACCCTTGTACAATTGTTAATGTGCCAGAAACAAATTGAGCTCTGTCTGTGTTTATTCAGGGCCAACTCTGTGCTAGTCTCACAACCAGTACTGTATACAGTACTACACCATGCAATGGAAACATACACACATTAGATATGACTACCAGAAAAATTTGTTTTAGATCCTTCTACATAAGCAATGCCCCTCCTGCATGGAAACAAAGTCATCACAGTGTGTTCATGTCCTTAATGTTTATACATTTAGCTTTCACTTACCAAGAACCACACTGACCTGCCCAGTTTCTCCCATTAGATGCTGTCATTTCCACATGTAAAAAACAAGCATGTTTTAGACGATCAAGCACATTTCCTAACCATAACCTCTGAGAGTATCACCGCGGGGTAAGCATGGCCGACAGACACTGACGGTTGGCAGCTATCTGTGATGCCGATGAGATGGCGATGGTTTTTCCATTAGGTTCTGGGAATGGTTGTTAGCATTGTATACTTCCTATGCTGCTTACCAAACCTGCTGTGTACACCAGGAAGGGGAAACTCTGTGTTATCCGCAGTGCTCTTTTGTGCATGTGCCAATTAAAGTTGTTCATTGTGCACTAGCATACCGTCAATGGTTAAACCATCAAATTTGTAACAGGCGATGGTTACATGCCATTACAAAGCAAGTTGCAAAGGAGTTAATGCCACAACAGTCAGATGGCACCCCTCCGATGGCCATAGCTGCTGTGGTAACCATGCTCAGCTTCCTGCTGTATTTTACCACCAACAAAGCAAGACATTTGAAACCCCAGAAAGTTGTGCCTATTACACCGTATCTGAGAGCTTCAAAACTAAATTCTGCTCAGGTGGAAAAGAAACTTTTATATACAGGGCAACCCACAGAGGAGGAAGAGGAGGTGCAGGGTTAGCTTAGTAATACCCGCTTTAAAATCTAAATCCCGGGTTCGATCAGGGTTATTGAAGACGGTTTCAGCCCATGTCACAGCTATTCATACAAAAATGAGTCATTAAAAGCTCCTGATCTGCCAATCAGCTCCTTTTACTGTAACATGGTTCGAATAACCCAGATCGCAACTTTCAGACCGCAACGTTCCTGGGTTGTTCCTGGGAATAACCAGTCGAGGACCCGGGACACACAACCTGGGTTGGCCCCTTCACACCAAGCCAGGACCCATGTTGCCCAGGCAAAATACAGAGTCAGAAGTTCAGTGTGAAAGGGGTAGGAAGGATAAATGGGAGAGAAAAGTGCCCCTTCTAGTAGCTTTGCCAGGAACTTCCACATTATTCAAAGCTCTAGTTACCCCTGTAAGGTCCATAAGATGATCACCCAGGACATGCTGTATATAACAGTCATGATGGCACTGTAGATGTAATTATTTGTACCGTACTGGAGATATTCTCATGGACCTGGGTGCTACTTCTGGGTTAATTCTGTTCTAGAAATAAATGTGAATGGCAATTAAAAAAATATTCTACAATAATGACAAGCACAGAAATTTCTAATTATTATTAGTTATTGCTGCTGCACAGAAACACTGATGATCAGGAAATACAACATTTTACCACTGGGCCCACAAGTCATATTGTTGGTGGATTTTAGCAGATCTGACAAATGATTCCTTCATGACTGACAATAGCATTCCCCATCAGACACTACTGTTCAATAGGACCCTGATGGAGACATTTTCCTTGAATTGTTCGATTACAAGATTACACGCTGGAAACATTCTTGTGGGAACTTAACATAAATATATAAAAATAACATGTTGGAAAAAATGAATCCATTTTTGTTCAAGCAGATAAAAGAGATCTGTGTAATCTGACATAACATTCATTCATAGCTTCAGGTTTTCACAAGTTCATGACATGAAGAGCAAGTGACATTCCACTTTATGGGAAAAGAAACCAGAGATAATCCTGTATGTGTCACCATGTCAGAGAATGAGCAATATCACATGGTTACTTTATTCATTAACTGTATGGATCACATTGGCCTTCCAAAGAGCAGATGTTCCCACCCGTAGGCCATATTGGGCGTTATTCAAAGTTGGTCACAGAAGTACCTGCAGCAGCGTCTACTGGCGGCCACCCACCTGCGTCTTTACACAAAATCCTTCCTTTGTGTTATTCCATGCATCTGACTGTGTAATGATTGAGGAGCCCACTGTCAGCATCCGTACACGCGGTAGTACAGATTGGTATGTCCTTAGTTGCCACAATAGGTCACGCCATCAAAATTTGCACCCGTCCTATGGCAGGAATCGGTATGATTTACCGCTGGCCGTATGGGCCTAACCCTAACCTCCCCCCCAAGTGCCTAACCCTAACCCCCCTCTAAGTGCCTAAACCTAACCTCCCCTTCCCCGCAGCCTAACAGTAAGTCTACCAGGGGGTGCCTAACCCTAACTCCCCTTCCCCTAGCCTAGCCCTAACCCTCCCGGCGGGGGTGCCTAACCCTAAGTCTCCCCCGGGAGCCCCTAATCTAACCCCCCCCCCGCGGCTGTCCGCGCCCAGCACCCGGCTTACCTTCAATTGGTAAGCCGAGTGTCGGGCTCCCGACGTAAGTCTAATTACAGGCATCGGGATTTCGACGCCTGTCATTAGTACTGTGTTGGGATTAGACAGTCTGGAAGCCAGCGGTCGGGATTTCGTCCGTCGGCTTCCCGACTGCTTCCCCTATGGCGTGTGCAGATTTTTCGTCTGAGATGGCCACCACAGATCTGAATGATTGAGAGTCTGTGTACACAACCACTTTCACCGGCACATCTGCGACACTCCTATATCATGCCCATAAGATAGACCATCTCTGTGTGTACGCTAAGGTACCTCCCTTTCACCACAGACTAAATTCCCACTACACTTCTCCCTGCGTGTGCCTGAAATTATTACTGTGACTTTGCATGGACACAAACAGGAGTGCTTATCATTATCTACATTGGACTGGTATTTGGATTTGTAGATTTTGGAGTGATCTAGGATCATCGCATATGGTGAGATTATCATTATGAGAAAAACAATAACCCCCCCCCACATACACACATATCGATGTCAATGTACAGTATATATATATAATAATCTTTAAGGTCTGTCCTGTCTCCTACATGCATGTGCAGTGGTAGCAGAGGCCCTAGCAGGAGAGGAGGAGGAGGTGACGGGAGGTAAGTATGGAGCTACGGGTAAGATGAGGTGTCTAACAGCCAAACATTAAAACAATTTCTTTGCATAATCTTTGCGTTCCATGGAACAACATAAATAGGTGAGTGATGTAGCTATATAGATATCAAATGATGCTATGTCAGTATACACTGCAAAATAATTGACTCCACCTAACACCATGTTGCTCGAGTTATGTTCATTGACTACTATGCCCATGCTTGTAACTTTCCTTATCTTATCCATATCAACATTCACATCTATTTCTTATCTTCCCTATCATGTGGAGTCATCTGGTGTGCAAGCTGCCTAGTACTTATTTGTTATAGAGTTAAGAGTTCAGCTAAATCCAATTAGGCCACAGCTCCACCCGTGAAATGACAGCCTAGTTAACTCTCTCAGACAGATTAACCTGATTTAGAGACCATGATCCTTCCCTACTAATCCCATGATGCCTGTGATGCAGAAGGCAGAGAGATTCAGCAGCATTCTCCTGAGCACTGTGTTACGCAAGGATGCAGGAAGATTTCTTAACTAGGGGCCTGATTCACTACAGATCGCAATACTGTGTACGCACGCAGTTCAACTGCGATAGCAAGCCAAACCACTGCGATATCAATGCAAACTCAGCACTACATAAAGGCGCCCACTTTATCATACGCACATCCTTAATACTTAGCAGAATAGCGAAACCATCGGTACAATCGAGTACCATCGGACCCATACTCACACTTGCACAAGCCCTGACCTTAATCAGAAATTGCTAACAGCCATGCACGCTATGAGACCTTACACTTTGTATGGCTTCGCAGTGGGTAATTTATGCACGCCCCTGAAACGGCTGCCTGCGTTCGGCGACCACCCCCCCGTTACCACCCACAAATGGCACTTCCTGTCAATCGCTCTGTGATGGGTCTACGTAGTCACTGAGATCGCAGTCCCGATCACAATAAATATTCCACGCATGCATGCGCAGATCACTACAATCGCCCGATTGCATTTGTAATCGTAGTTGCGATCGGTAATGAATAAGGCCCTCACTACGGAGCGCTATTGCGATTGCAGCTGAGATTACGCATGCAGACCTGCTGCAAAAAATATGCTAATGTCTGCAATCGCAAAGCCAGCATAGAGACGCCCACTACCACGTTCGCACATCCGTAATACCTTGAAGTGCTGTGTATAAATTGGGAACATCGAGTAACATTGGCCCCTCACACACAATTACAACAAATCTGACGTTACTCAGTGATTGCTAACGTCGTCACACGTCCTGTCCCTTGATCTGCGATGGCATTGTGTCTGCGTAGGGGATCGCGGTGCAATCGCAATGCTATCTCACACACACGCACTGCGGTGCATATGCATGAGCAGTACGCACAATCGGTGCATAGCATCCGACTCAGAATCAGGCCCATAATTACAGCAAAAACACGCTCTCTCATCGGTCAGAATCCTTTTCACTGCTTGAAGTTGGAACTGTCCAGTAAATATTGGGACTGTTGGGGGATATGTAAATGAATCATCAAGAGGGGCTATGGCGTAAAGGTGGGTACACGCTGCAAAGATATACCTGCAGATCGAGTGAACTGCAGATGTATCTGTAGATGATGGTCGTTATACACTGAACAACCATCATCTTCCAGGCAGCCGCGGGTCTGCTGGCCGGGGGACGGGTCGTTCACAGACATATCTCTGGTACAGAATGGCCCACAGTCACCTATTGATCTGCCAATATATCTGCCAGTGTGTACCCAGCATAATAGAAGACCTATATCAAACAATAATAAGCAAACAATAGCAGGGGAAACATATTGTCATGTATTAAGAATATGGCATAGGACCGATAAAATTATAATGTAATCACCAATGTAATTACTTAGTTAGATTATGGGGCTGATAAGCCTTACTGCTATCAAAACAGGTGTTTTTGAAAGTGATAGGATTTTTTTATTTTAGTTTCATACTATGCAAAGAGTTACTGCTAATGCATAACCCCTGCTGGTGGTAAGTTTATTCAACTTTGGCTATCAATAAGGACATTATATCTAAAGCTGGGTTCACATTATCAGATAGTGTTTGCTGATCCCATAAATGCTCCCATCTGGGTATGCAGTCGGGAAACCGGCTGCCTTAATACCGACTGCCGGCTTCCCGGCTGCTTTATCCCGGCGTGGGATAAATGACCGGCGTCTATATCTAGACGCTGGTCATTTACCCGACGCTGGGAGACCGGCGCCCAGCATCCCGATCGAAGCAGCAGCCTATAGTTTAAAAATACAGTCTGTGTTAACGCTCCCTTTTTGCTGAGGAATAACGTGGGGGAAAAAAACATGCAGGCCAAGCTTGTACTTGTAGTTCTCCAGCTGTAACGGCTAACAGTTCATGCAGAGTAAATGGCCCAAGCTCAATAAAGCACATGCAAGTTAGGCTGGTACTTGTAGTTCTCCGACTGTAACGGCTAACAGTTCATGCAGAGTAAATGGCCCAAGCCCAATAAAGCACATGCAAGTTAGGCTGGTACTTGTAGTTCTCCAGCTGTAACAGCTAACAGTTCACGCAGAGTAAATGTCCCAAGCTCAATAATGCAACTTTTACTACCAGAATTGCCAGCTGGGGTTACACAGGGCTAAATAAACAAGTAATGTACATTACATCATGGGAACTGACAAAGCAACAGATTCACAGTAAGCATACATCTTTTGTTAATGAGATGACAGCACAAGTAATATAAATTACAGCAGCATGAATGGACTTTGAAATGTATACCGGGCCAAGCAGTGTATAAGAGACAATTTATATTAACCCCAATATCAGTAAAGATTCAAACATTTCATGCAAGCAAAATATTAATCAGCATTGACAATAATAACACAGCGAGCAGTGAACAGCTTTACAGAGTGCTATAACAGATAAAGGGCTACGGAGGACCACTATCAACCACTTTAGCTAACACACGAGTCAAACAGTAAACAGAGCCAAATACATATCACATGGCATTACATTTAGTTTAAAGCTAGACATAAAATACTTTGTACATCACCCACAGTGGCATCGGACATGAGCCGACAACCATAAGGCAGGTCCCCTCCTGGACATGAGCCAGAGGTTCAAAGGAAAGTAAATGACCACCAATACAACTCTTGGGGAAAAGAGGGGGTGACCTATCTTTTACTTCCCTCCTATTTCATCACTACACACACACTTTACCTAATTTAAAACACTATTACTCCTTTCTACACCCAGTTGTGTGGGAGACTAACCCCCAGTCCCAGCTTTTACACAAAACCTAATCTTCCAGCCTAATCATGGTTAGCCACAAGGATAATGCATAAAGGATAATGCAATAGACCCAGGGGACCCAGATAGGATAGGTGAGGGGCAGGGCCTTAATGGAGGGAAGATAGGAGCTGTGGAGGGACAGAGTATAGGGAGGTTTTGGTATGACCCCTGGCAGTGGCTATTCAGCCTCCTCCGATGTCCAGGGCAACTCTGGGATGCACAGCACCGCACCAGAGCTCCCAGCTGCAGACCTCCGGCAGGTATTTTACAAGGAGCAACAGGTGCAAAATCCCTTTCCACAGGGGCTCTGTCCAGCAAACAAACACAGCAGCAGGAGGGGTCCTGAGGCACTCTTCCTCTGGGGCTGTCTTTTCTTCTGCCCGTGCGGCTGCCAGCAGGGTTTTCGTCACTGGCGGGACCTTTTCCTCAGCTGGGGCTTCATCCACGACGATGGAGCGATGAGACCTCCTTCCCAGACAGATCCTTTTCTCTCCCAGCATGCGCTGACTACCATATGCAGTGACTCCTGATAACAGGCACTTAGGAAGGCAGTCCTTTATTCAGAGGGGGCTTCTTCCAAAGCAGGGTGCTCTATGCAAATCCCCAGACAAGCTTCCTCCAGGGACTCACATCCAGCATCAGAGCACCTCCCCTGGCAGATTGGATAGGTAGCCTTCCGGGCTAATATGAAGTCTGGTAATTGTAATCCAGGGCAACATTAAAGTTATAGCATCCTTATTTTTACAGCTCCAAGGGCAGTCCAGAGCAACTCATTACAGACAGCATACCAGGTGCAGTATTTGTAATCCAGGGTAAATGAGAGGGATTACTGCTCCCCTATTTGTACAGATCCAGGGACACTCCACATACACTCTTTACAGCCAGCAGCAAGTGCAGTATTTGTAATCCAGGGCAAATAAAAGGGTTACAGCACCCCTCTTTTCACAGATCCAGGGGCACTCCCCAGATAAATCCTCACAGACAATCCTTTTTTCCAGAAATTCTTCCCAGACTCTTTCTACTGAAATTCCTCCCAGACTCAGCACTGACAGCCCTGAGAAAGGTGTTTTATAAACTTTCCCTCACTCTCCTCCCTGTCGGTCCGGCATCTATGAGTGGACAGAGGGGACCCAGCAACAGGCCGCCTACAGGGATCTCTGCCTAGACACCCAGGTTACCAATCAATGGGGCTGGACTTTCCCTCCAAAAATGGGTCGCTGACCAAGGGGGTCTTTCTACCTCCCTGTCTGCACATGCTCAGTGAGGTTCAGGGAGAGCAAGGTCAGTCAAAGTTCACTATTCCTGCCTATTATGTGGAATGGGACTGCAGTATATCTATGTGTACATACATAAAAAAAAAATATTGGGGGACCCCTATTTGGGAACAAACTTGGGGGTACCACAGGAGGAAACTGGAGTACCCGGAGGAAATATACAAACTCCGCACAGGTAGGGCCACGGTGGGAATCGAACCCATGACCTTAGTGCTGTGAGGCAGTAATGCTAACCATTACACCGTCTGTGCTGCCCTATATATATATATATATTAGAATGGGAAAAAATATCAAAATGTAGCCGAGTGTATATATCAAAAGGGCCGATTGTATATTTATTTGCTTTCTCTGTTTTATTGAAAGAATGACTTAGTTTGTTTACATTTCATTGATTGTAATCAGGGGCATATCTATAATGGGTGCAGGATACGTGGTGCACACTCTGCACCCATATTGTTTAAAACTTACCTCTCCGAGGTCCCGCGCCAGGTGTCAGCGCTGTACAAAAAGCTGTAAAAATGGGCACCGCTACATTTTTACGGCATTTTGCATATGCACAGACTCCGAGCACACTCTAGTGCCCAGAGTCTACTAATGCTCCAGTGGCTGGCCAGCCGCGGCAGTTGGCTGCCGGCCGCCGGGAAGAAAGGAGGGGGCCCCGGATGGGGAATGGACACGGGCCCCCTCCTCTCTAAAGACACCCCTGATTGTAATATTTTATTCTTGATTTAATTTATGCTATACTGGTAGCTGTAAATTTTCTTAGATGTCGCAATATACAGGAGTAAACAAATTACAATGATAAAATGAATTCCTGCTGTAAAGTAAAGTGAAGTCACAACAGCCCTCTTCAAGGTGCAGAACTAAAAAGGAGAAGGAGTTGGTGCTAAGCTATAATACTCATGAATAGCAATGGCATTTATCATGACATTATATGCATGGCTCCCTCCCCCCATTTGTCTATCAAAATCCTCTGTCGCATAAAAGGTAGCACAGATCAGCTCTCTTCCCTTTGTATAACTGACTTTGGTACACGTCACATTGTATACGTTAATGTTTTTAATTCACTAGTATTTGTGTACATGCAATTGTGCTTTCCAGTGTAACCCCCCTTTTTTTCTCTAAAAGGACACCAGGTTACTAATTCTTATTTCAGTAGATGGTTCATGTACCCACCTATCCTTTCACTAAGGTATACATAACGTTATCAGTGCCTCCACCCAAGTGTCGGTTTAGTCCGTATGGGCCTACTTGGGAAAACTCCTGTTAAGCTACTATTTATCTATTGTCTTCACCTAGGCTTACTTATAAAGGTATACAATGAGTGTATAACTTAACTTAACCTGTTCTTCTCTACTCCGTACATTACTGATTACTCCGCTACTCCTCTGGGCAAGTGACACACACAATACAGTCTGACAAGGGTATATTTATACAGATAGAATACATTGAGAGACAATAAGTAAAGAACAATACAACCTCTAAAATGCATCAAGTTATACTGTACATATGAAACACAACAACTTGCACATACAACAATTGATCACTATAAAAATATGTTTGTAGAGTCCTCAATTTAGCCTTGTAATGAGTCCACAGTTCATGCTCCAGTACAGCGGTGGCCAACCTGTGGCTCGAGCCACATGTGGTTCTTTCTTTGTTCTGATGCTGCTCCCAAGCTGGGTCCCCTGACTGACACTGACTGCCTCCTCTGATAGGCATGCAGCTGTTCAGAGGAGCCACATCCTTTGTTGCAGCTGTCTGCTCCGCTCCGGAGGCATATATGGACGATGTAGTGATGTCACGCAGCAAACAGGAGGAAGAGCTCAACTTGTGACTGGACCTGCAGCCACGAGGGGGATGCGGTCGCAGACACAGGAGCCTACCTACGTGACACAGACAGTCGCAACAGGGAAAGAGCTGTGGGGGTTTTTTATTTGTTTTTTCATTTTATTTGTGACATGTGAGGGGGCTGGAGTGGCCTGTGGAGTATTAGGGAGTGTGGGGGAAGGTGGCTGGACTGGAGTGGCCCAGGGAGCGAGAAGGGGGCTGGAGTGACACATGAGGGTCTGCTGGAGCGACATATCGGGCAGGAGTGACTCATGAGGGGCTGCTAAAGTGAGACATGGGGGGTTGCTGGATTGACACATGGAGGGGATGCTGTTGTTGTGACACACGAGGGGCTGCTGGAGTGACATGGGGCTGAAGTGACACATGAGAGGCTGCTAAAGTGACACATGTGTGGGACTGGAGTGACACCAGGGGGGGGTGGATTACATTATGTGAATCTGTTTTTTTTCAATGCATTTTATGTGGTTGTGGCTTTTTCAGTGTATTATTTATGGATGTGGCTTTTTTAGTGTATTTTATGTGGAATTGTTTTTTTCCAATGTTTTTTATATTGTTCTGGTTTTTTCTTTCCCTTTAATAGTTACCTCCATGGTAATTGCGTTCATGCGCTTTTACATGCTCCTACAAATATCATACCAAGGGCATGACCTAGATGGCCACACTATTTTTGCACATGTGGCTTCGGCGTGCACATGATCTCGACTCTTTGACATACCTACAGACCTGCCTCTCATAGCTCAGGATGGCTCCCGGCAGCCCAGCTCTGATCGGCAGCTGACCTCTTGATGTAGCCGCTGCTGCTCCATTCACACACCTGCAGACAAGCCCCTCTTCAGGTCCACAGCCTCTCAACCACGGGCCCCCGCTCACAGCCTCTGGCCGCGCACCAGTCCCTCTGCTTCCTGTAAGCGGTAAGCTTACACCGCTCCGCCACTGACAGCCAATGCTGCAGCCTCCTCACCGGCTCCACCCCCCCTGCGCCCGGCAGTCCACATGGCGGCACTGCCCGGCTCACAAGGAGGTGGACACACAAGGAGGGGAATGCCAGACTGGCCGGCAACGGCTGCTGGCCGCTCTATTTATACCCCTCACTCCTCTGGCCAAGAGCCCCTGTCCTTTCCACCTAGTGCTTGCGCTATCTGCCTCGCGCCAGCCCCTCTAAACCTATACTTGCTCTCCCTCGCTGCAGCTCTTGCCCTTCTACAAACTTCTAAGACAGCTCGTACCACAGCTACTGGCCTCTACCTCAAGCAATTACACATACCGTATACAACATGGGTATCTCCATTTTTACCATAGTATACCATGTTGATATTGTCTATATCGTGTCAGTCCCTCAAACAGAGCCATAGCTAGACTTTTTGGTGCCCTCTGCAGAGAGAGCATTGGCGCCCCGCCCCCACCAAATTTTTAAATTGGGACATAAGATAGTGCACCTGAAAAAGGGCCATGGCTTCATAGGGAAGTGCCAGGGAAGAGATAGGGGAGCCAGAAAATGCTGGGGTTAAAAGAAGAGGAAGCTACAAGTGGGAATGATAATAAACAGGAAAATTGACAAGCCCAAACAGCGCCCCCTTCCCTGCGGTGCCCTGTGCCATGGCACTGTTCGCACTATCCTAGTTACGGCCCTGCCCTCAAATACACGTTTTTAAATATTTTACACATAAGTTGCAATAAAATATCATACATAAGTGGAGATGTACAAAACTTTGAAAAGAGATAATGTGGAGAGTGATAAAGTACCAACCAATCAGCTCCTAACTGTCATTTTACAGGCTGTGTTTGAAAAATGTCAGTTAGGAGCTGATTGATGGTAGATTATCACTCTCCACTTTATCACTTTTCAAGGCTTAGTACATCTTCCCTATATTATTTATTAACTTAAGGAGATGAGGTTGGAGATGTAGGGAGCAGTGGAGTTAGAAAGGCCTTGTACGTGAAGGTGAGGAGTTGAAGAGGAATCTAGGGGAATGGGAGCCAGTACAGGTTTTGGTAGAGGGGAGGAGCGGAAGTGGAATGACGGGAGAGGAAGATAAGTCTAGCTGCAGCATTGAGAACAGATTGGAGGGGAGCCAGATGGCAACGTGGGAGGCCAGTGAGGAGAAGGTTGCAGTAGTGGAGCTGAGAAATGATTAGTGAATGAATAATCAGTTTGGTAGCATTCTGGGAGAGGAAAGGCCTAATGCGAGCGATGTTGCATAGTTGGAACCAGGAGGATTGAGCCATAGATTGAATGTGGGGGGTGAAGGAGAGTGTGGAGTCAAGGGTGACACCCAAGCAGCAAAGTTGGGTGACAGGGGAGATGATGGTGTTGTCAACAGTGATAGTGAGATTGGTTGAAGTGGAGACTCTATTAGGAGGAAAAATGATTAGTTCGGTTTTGTCCATGTTGTGCTTCAGAGAGTGCTCGGACATCCAGGAAGAGATGGTGGAGAGGCAGCTGAGAGAGGACAGAAGGGGAGAGTTCAGGAGAGGAGAGGTACAGTTGCATGTTATCGGCATAGAGGTGGTATTGGAGGCCGAAGGAGCTGATGAGTTCTCCTAGTGTAGAGGTGTTACAGGGAGAAGAGCAGGGGGCCCAGGACAGAACCCTGTGCGACACCAACAGGAAGGGTAGAAGGGGTAGAGGTGGAGCCAGAGGCAGACACAGAAAAGGAGCGGTTGGTGAGGTAAGAGGTGAACCAGGCATGGACAGTGTTAGAGATGCCAAAGGTCTGAAGGGTGAGGAGGAGGAGAGGATGATCCATGGTGTCGAATGCTGCAGAGAGGTCCAGGAGGATAAGCAGAGAGTAGTGGCCCATGGATTTTGCTGCAAGCAGGTCATTGGTGAATTTGGCCAGGGCAGATTCAGTGGAGTGATGTGGGTGAAAGCCAGATTGGAGTGGATCAAGGAAGGAGTTGTCAGAGAGATAGCTGGTGAGGCGACTGTAGACAAGCTGCTCAAGTAGTTTGGAGGTGAAAGGGAGAAGAGAAATGGGGTGGTAGTTGGTGGGTGAGGACAGGTTGAGGTCAGGTTTTTTAAGAATAGGTGTGATAATAGCATGTTTGAATGATGAGGGAAAGATGCAGATGGAGTGAGATAACTTGAAAAGGTGAGCAAGGTGGGAGCAGGCGGTGGTGGAGAGGGAGCGTAGAAGGCAAGAGGGGTGGGGGTCAAGGGGGCAGGTGGAGGGGGGAGAGGACAAGATGAGGGAGTGGACCTCGTCACCCATGGTGGGGCTGAAGGAGTACAAGTGGCATGGCCGGGGGGTGTGAATGGTGGAAGAGGTGGGGTTGCAGCAGGGAGATTGGAGGATATAATATGACAGTTTGCAACAATTTTAGAAGAGAAGAAGGAGGCAAAGTCAAATGCAGTGAATGAGGATGGGAGAGGTGGAGGGGGGGGAGAGGAGAGTGTTGAAAGCTCCAAAGAAGTGGCAGGGATTGGAAGACTGAGAGGAGATGAGTGACTGGAAGAAGGATTGCTTGGCGAGGGAGAGCGCTGAGCTGTAGGAAGAGAAGACAAACTTGAAGTGAAGGAAGTCCGCCAAAGAGCGAGATTTCCTCCAGAGGTGCTCGGTAATGCGTGAGCATTTTTGGAGAAACTGGGTCAATTTGGAGTGCCAGGGTTGGGGTTTGGACTGCCAGGGTTGGGGTTTCGGTGTCAAGTGCAGAAGTGAGGGTGATGTATAAGGAGGCTGCCTGGTTGGGGCAGGCCATGGTTGATAAGGGAGAGAAGAGAGTATCAAGTGAGGAAGGTAGGACAGCAGGGTCAAGAGTCTCAAGATTGCTCCTGGTGATGGTGGCTTTGGGTGAGTTGAGAGAGTGAAGGAGAGTAGATGGTGGTCAGAGAGGGGGAAGGGAGAGTTGAAGAAGTCAGAGAGAGCACACAGATGGGTGAAGACAAGGTCAAGGGAGTGACTGAGACAGTGGGTAGCAGCAGAGGTCCATTGAGAAAGTCCAAGAGAGGAGGCGAGGGCAAGAAGATTGGTGGATGCAGGATTCGTAATGTCAATAGGGATGTTAAAGTCACCAAGGATTATAGAGGGGAGGTCAGCAGAGAGGAAGTGGGGAAGCCAGGCAGCAAAGTTGTCGAGGAATTGGGTGGGGGAGCCTGGGGGACAGTAGATGACTGCAACATAAAGATGAATGGGGTAGAAGAGATGGATTGAGTGGACCTCAAAGGTGGAGAAAGAAAGGGAGGGCTCAGGTGGGATAATGCCTCCTTGGCGTTTGTCAGGTCTGACAGAGTGGGTGTAGGAGAGGCCCCCGTAGGAGAGGGCAGCAAGGGAAGAGGTGTTAGAGCAGGAGAGCCAGGTTTTGGTGATGGCGAGAAGATTTAGAGAGTGGGAAATAAAGAGGTCATGGATAGCGGGCAGTTTATTGAAGACGGAGTTGGTATTCCAGAGGACACAGGAGAATGGGAGGGAGGGGACGGGTGATATGTGGATGAGATTGGCTGGGTTGTAGGTGAGGGGAGGTGGGCTAATTCTAAGGGAAAGGTGTGAGCCGGTGGAGATGGTTGGTATAGAGCAGGGTCGAGGAGGCATGATGGCTGACTCAGGGTGGAGGTAGGAAGACGAGAGTTAAGGATGGCAAGTGAGCAGATAGGAGGAGGGCAGGAAAGCACAGCAGAGGATGCAGGTATTTAGAAGGAAGGCAGACAATTAGGCAGAATAATACATTGGTGAAGTAATGGAACAGAGTAGGTAAATAGTGTTGGAGGAATAACAGTCAAATGAAGAGTAGTAAATATTAAACTGTCAGGAAGTAAATTCAGACAGGGTAATCAAGTGTATAAAATGCAAAATGACATTGTTTGGGATGTGCATTCAGATGTTTCTCAGAAATTGAAATTGAAAATGCTAGTAACTGCAGCTACGGGGGTCCGCGATCGTGGGGGTGGGGCTTAGCGCCGGGGGCGGGGCTTAGCGCCGGAGGGGGTAGCAGCGGTGACCGGTCGGCGCATGCGCGGGCACTTAATCACGGTATTTTTTGCGAAAATATCGTGATAAGGATCCGAAGGGGATTTGCAGGGACAGAGCTTTATCGCAAGCTCTGTCCCTGCAAGGGATTTGTAGCAAATCCCTGTGATATTGCCTGAATTTGCAATGCGAATTCACTCGGTAAAGTAGCTAGGCCTAAATGGCCTAGCTATTCTGAACTGAATATATAGCACTACAAACATGTGTGCATCCTGATTTACCCCATCCCCTTACAAACAGCCTTCCACCCACAGCAAAAGGTGCTAATCAAATCTGTGCATAGTGAGGTCAGTATGCCACTCTAATCCCTTTAATTTATAAAACATTGTACAAGTTTAAAACAACTTACAGCAACTAATATTATCAATTTACCTATGCAATGTAATTGCTGCTATGCTATAAAAACATAGATCAGTTGCATCTGATCTGATGGAAGTAGTCAGTGATCAATTTACCTGTGGGATGAAAGATGGCGATGTCACTTCACGGCTAACAAGAGGCAAGCGCCGGTATAATGCTGATATTAATTTTAAATTCTCAATACCCTTTAGAACTAAACACTTCAGAAACTAAATGCCCTAACAGCCTAAAGGGCCTAGCAGCCTACTCTGAACACTCAGAATAGCACTCTTGAATAGTAATGACATTTATCATTACATTACATGCATGGCTCCCTCCCCCCATATGTCTATCAAAATCACACTGTATACGTTAATGTTTTCAGGCCCTGATTCAGAGCCGGATGCTCTGAATCAGGGCGGCTTTTTTTTGGGGGGGGGGGGAGCCGGCCTCCTGGCCGCTTACTAAGCTGTGGGTGACCACCAACAGCTTTTGCGAGCGGCCAGGTGATGGTCGCGATGGTCACGACCATCGCGACAATCAGGCTTGCGACGAGACCCTTGTGGTAGGGTCTCATCTGCCGCAGGCCTCAGTGAGCTTCCTGCTCTAATAGAGCCGGAAGCTCACTACTGACATCACTCGTGATGTCAGTAGGGCCGCTCTGAAACAGCAGGCGTTCCTTCAGGAACGCCTCTATTTGGCCAGCCACCCCCCCTGACCCACCTACCAAACGGGGCGAGCTGTCGATCAACATCGACAGCCGTCCCTTTTGGATGCGAGTGCCGGAGCGAGTGATTTCTCGCTCGCTCCGGGGCTCGCGCACGCGCAGTGCGTACGCCATGCATGCGCACTGTCCGGCCATTGACCCGCTTGCGAGCTCTAAGCGCTTGCGAGTGGGTCTGAATCTGGCCCTTAATTAATTTGTGTTTGTGTACATGCAATTGTGCTTTCCATTAATAAGTGCTCTGGACAGGGCCGGATTAAGGGGGGGGGCGACAGGGGCGGTCGTCCCTGGGCCCCACACACAGAGGGGCCCCCACTAGCAGCGGTGCAGCCGGTGGCTTCACCCGCTGCTGGTGTAGTGTAGACCGCGCAGTGAGTGAGGCCACACTACACAGTGACAGTCATACAGACTCTCATTGGCTGCTGCTTCAACGGAGGGAGCCGGCTGGAGCTCACTTATGAGCTCTGTCTTCCGGCTCCTCCCCCGGGTGATGATGGGAGTGATGTCATGATGCTGACGTCTCTCCCATACTGCAGGAGAAGAGGAGCCGGAGCAGAGAGCGGCGGTTGCGTCAGGAGCGGGGTTTCAGGTAAGTTGTGTTTTTTTTGTGTGTGTAAGGGGCACTGCATAGGGGGGCCGCTTCATGTGGGCACTGGGGGCAATGCATAGGACAACTACTGGCTGCACTGAATAGGGGTGGGCTACTACTGGGGGCAGTGTATAGGGGGGACAACTTCTGGGGGCAATGCATAAGGGGGGACTACTGGGGGCACTATATAAGGGGCACTGCATGGGGGGACCACTATTGGGTCTGGGGGCACTATATAAGGGGCACTACTGAGGGCACTGTATAGGGGGACCACTACTGGGGAGTTATATAAGGGGCACTGCATAGGTGGGACCACTATTGGGTCTGGGGCACTACTTGGGGCACTGTATAGGGAGACCACTACTGGGGCATTATATTAGGGGCACTGCATAGGGGGGGGACACTACTGGGTCTGGGGGCACTATATAAGGTGCACTAATGGGGGCACTGTATAGGGGGACCACTACTGGGGCATTATATAAGGGGCACTGCATAGGGGGACCACTACTGGGTTTGGGGGCACTATATAAGGGGCACTACTGGGGGCACTGCATAAGGAGCATTACTACAGGGGACGGGGGTATATAGGGACCCCGACAAGTTTGTTGCCCAGGAGCCCCAACAAACCTTAATCCGGCCCTGGCTCTGGAATGATGCAAAGGACTTCCCATTGAAAGTAGAAGTTGAGTCTGATCTCACTCACATACAAGCAGTTTTGCCACTTGAAATACAATATGATTCTTATAAAGTATAAAAAAAAACCTAATGAGCCCTCAGATTTTTTAAAGCTGTTCTGCATATAAGTGATGTAAACCAGTGGTTCCCAAACTTTCTTGAATCATGGCGCCCTAGAGTATCAGCATTTTTTTCACGGCACCCCTAGGCCAAAAGTTTCTTATTGAGAAATTCAGCAATTTTTGCTTAACTACGTAAATTGTGCTTACCTGACATCCTTAGGTTCAGTTATGTGGTGGCCAGGGTTATGCTTCTGTTTGTCCACATATTTTATGATCGGCACCCGCCAGCACTGGCTTTCCCTACCACATTGACCATAAATAATTCAATCTGGTACTGGACCACCAACCCGTGGCACCCCTGCAAGTGCTCTATGGCACCACCTGTGCCACGGTACACAGTTTGGGAACCTCTTATATAAACACAATACAGGCATTTGCTATTACCATCGTCCAATTACAGAGGCTTCCAATTCACAGAAACAACATACATAAATGCATTAATAGAGTGAACAGATAAGTACACTTGTCATGGGTTTCCATTAGTAGAAGCTACGCTACATACAAAATACAAGCTGGTTTATATAAAAGTGATAAAACAAGTACATATTCTGTCTATTATAATATTCTAGAACACTAACAATTATATTGTAAAGGCTATGTTTATTTTATAGAAGACTTTTTGCATTTAAGGTTTTAAACCTTACCCACCCACCACCCAGCCCCCCCAACTAAAAAAAACCTAAAAGTCAACTGGTTTCCCCGTAGCACATGTGCATGTGCATGTTTTATTCCAGGAGATGTGACTTAAGATAGAATAGAATCCGATTGATATTAATAAATGTGAATCGCATGCACCTCATAAAACTAGAGATGAGCGGTTCGGATTCTGTGGAATCCGAACCGCTCCGAACATTGGGGATCCGAGTCCACCCGAACCCTGTTCGGGTGTTCACCGTCTGACTCGGATCCCCGTTCGGGGCCGAACGGCGGCCGCCTGATGTCGGATTCTCACTAGAGAATCCGACATCAGGTCTCCTCGCGTGTAGGGCAGAGCGCAGTGATAGCGCTCTGCCCTACACAGACACAGACACACAGCCGCCAGTGGCAGCTGTGTGTTTGTTACAGCAGCCAATGAGAGTCACACAGACTCTCATTGGCTGCTGCACGGAGGGAGCCGGCTGGAGCTCACACATGAGCTCCGTCTTCCGGCTCCCTCCTCAGCGTGTGACAGAGCGGACGGCGCGGGAGCGGGGATACAGGTAAGTTTTATTTTTTTTATTTTTTTACTTGTCAAAGGTCCGGGGGCGCTACTGGGGGGGGGGGTCTGCACTACTGGGGGGGTCTGCTACTGGGGGGGGGCTATACTACTGGGGGGGCCATACTACAGAGGGGCCTGCTACTGGGGGGGCTATACTACTGGGGGGGGGGTCTGCACTACTGGGGGGGGTCTGCTACTGGGGGAGGCAATACTACTGGGGGGGCCATACTACAGAGGGGCCTGCTACTGGGGGGGCTATACTACTGGGGGGGGTCTGCTACTGGGGGGGCCATACTACTGGGGGGGATCTGCACTATTGGGGGGCCATACTACAGAGGGGCCTGCTACTGGGGGGGGGCTATACTACTGGGGGGGTCTGCACTACTGGGGGGGGTCTGCTACTGGGCAGGGCTATACTACTGGGGGGGCCATACTACAGAGGGGCCTGCTACTGGGGGGGGCTATACTACTGGGGGGGGTCTGCTACTGAGGGGGCCATACTACTGAGGGGCCTGCTACTGGGGGGGGCCATACTACTGGGGGGGCCTACTACAGGGGGGGCCATACTACAGGGGGGGGCCCATACTACAGGGGGGGCTACTACTGGAGCAGCCTACTACTGGGGGGGCCTGCTACTTGGGCAGCCTACTACTGGGGGAGCCATACTACTGGGGGGGCATACTACTGGGTGGCATGCTAATGGGGGGCATACTACTGGGGGGGCCTGCTAATGGGGGACATACTACTGGGGGGGCCTGCTAATGGGGGGCATACTACTGGGGAGCATTCAACTGGGGGCACTGCATAGTGGACCGTACTACTAAGGGGACTGCATAGGGGGCACCACTGCTGGGGGACATTGTGTAAGGGACACCGCTACTGTGGGCATTGTGTAAAAGGGTCACTACTGTGGGCATTGTGTAAAAGGGGCACTACTGTGTGTCGTAACATAAATAAGAGACACTACTTTATGGTGTAATGTGAATAAGGCCCTATGTGCGGTGTAATGCTAATAAGATTGTGCACTGTGACTCCTAGGGCCGTAGCCCACTTTGTAAACAAGTACTGTGACTCTGCTGGCCGTACCCCACTGGGTGGGTGCACTACTTTTCATTTCTGCCACTGCTGTGTGGCAATGTGTCATAGATGTGCTTTATACTGTGGTGTCTGTGTCGTTGTGCCGCTGCTTTGTCGCTTAGTAACCAGTCAGCTCACTGCAACCTTTGGCCAATAATGTTGAAAACAATATTATAAGCTGTGATATGGTCTAAATTGACTGGAAATTAATGTTATTGAGGTTAATAATACTCTAGGAAGAAAAAAAAGACCAATTTATGTGATTTTAGCTTTTTTTGTCAATTTTTGTAAAAAAATCCAAATCCAAATCCAAATCCAAATCCAAAGCCAGTCACCGCAGTTTGGCAAATCCAAATCCAAATCCAAAGCCGGACGACGAATTAGAACCAAATCCAAATCCGGCAAAAATGGTCCGGCGCACATCCCTACATAAAACAGAATTAAATACAAACACAAATACAAAATACAAGAACAAATAAAATGTATTCAAATACAAACATCTTTTAAAATCAAATAGAATATTCTTAATCGCAGTGGTTCCAATACAATATACAGTAAATGAAGTAATGCAAATAGGTGGCTTACTATACGTAGCTGCACTAATAATTTATATACTATCAGTGGGATTGTCATCCCCATTAATCCCAATAGTGCATACTTTGCACCAGTGGTTGTACTCAGTCTCACTATCCCGTCCCATCCACACCTCTATGACTCCAAGTGTAGAGAAGTATAGACCAAGTCAGGCCACTTAATCTAAGCAGCAGAAGTTGGACCTTTGACAAATTTGACCACATAAAGTAATTCCAGTCGGGACATGGGAGAATGGATGGATCCTATTTGGCAGAACTAGTAAGTCAGATGGGGCCTATTCATTAAGTTAATTATTTGGGGCCAGACGGACGCCGATATTTAACAATCCATCTCGCAGCGAGCGTTGGAGCAATTCACCATTGCTCCAGCACAGAGGCGCTGTTCCAAAACTTAGCTGTCTCCACGAATCCATTGCAGTGAAAATTAGCACTGCTGAGTGTGACTCGACAGTGCTAGTGCGTCTGCGTGAAGTTGGGTTCACATAGGCGCACAGATCCGCAGCGTCTGGCGGAAGAAGCCGGGCATGTGAAGATGGCGAATGTTCACGCAGTCAAACCCTAATAATATTGTATTTTCGGTGCTTGATAAGTGTAGGTTCCCATACTAGTGTATGGGGACAGCAGGCTACAGTGGGAGAGTAAGGTAAGCAGGAGATATCAGTAATATCAGTGATATCTATGCGTTACCTTTATGATGAATGGCCCTGATACTTCATTTTTACTAGGGGTGAGCGGGTTTGGATTTCTGAAATCCGAACCCCCCCGTGCCCCCCCCATCCGAGTCCGATCCGAGTCAGGCTCGACTTTTCCCGCCTGACTCGGATCTGAAATCGAGGCAAAACGTCATCATCCCACCTTCCGAGTCTCGCGGGTTTTGGATCCTATATAAGGTACCCGCGTCGGCGCCATTTTCTCACTCTGCTGTGGACAGTGAAGAGGGAGGGTGGGAGTTAGGGCTGGCTGGGCTGTGTAGTGTAGTGTAGTGTAGTGCAGAGTAGTGTTGTGCTGTGCTGTGCTGCGCTGTGCTGCTGTTGTCCACTACTTCAAAGTCCATAGGGGCTGGCTGTGTTGTGCTGTGCTGCTGTTGTTAATAGGGGCTGTGTCCACTACTTCAAAGTCCATAGGGGCTGGCTGGACTGTGTTGTGCAGTCAGTTCTCCATAGGGGCTGTGTCCACTCCAAAGTCCTGTGCAGTGTCCCAGTCCTAAAGGGGTGCTGTAGTGTTGTCCAGGGGGTGCACTGTCCATCAGGGGTGCTCCCCCCAAGTGCTAAAAAATTAATATATTTTCTGTGTTTGTGAATTGTGTGCGCAGTAGCCACACGTGCATCAACAAAGTAGTGCCAAGCGTGCGCCTGTGTCATAAGTAAAGGGCCGGCTGGCTTGACCGTTAAAGGGTGCTGTAACCCCCAAAGTACACTCCAGTCCAAACCAAAAAAAAAATTATTTTCTGTGTTTGTGAATTGTGTGCGCAGTAGCCGCACGTGCATCAACAAAGTAGTGCCAAGCGTGCGCCTGTGTCATAAGTAAAGGGCCGGCTGGCTTGACCGTTAAAGGGTGCTGTAACCCCCAAAGTACACTCCAGTCCAAACCAAAAAAAAAATTATTTTCTGTGTTTGTGAATTGTGTGCGCAGTAGCCGCACGTGCATCAACAAAGTAGTGCCAAGCGTGCGCCTGTGTCATAAGTAAAGGGCCAGCTGGCTTGACCGTTAAAGGGTGCTGCAACCCCCAAAGTACACTCCAGTCCAAACCAAAAAAAAAATTATTTTCTGTGTTTGTGAATTGTGTGCGCAGTAGCCGCACGTGCATCAACAAAGTAGTGCCAAGCGTGCGCCTGTGTCATAAGTAAAGGGCCGGCTGGCTTGACCGTTAAAGGGTGCTGTAACCCACAAAGTACACTCCAGTCCAAACCCAAAAAAAAATTATTTTCTGTGTTTGTGAATTGTGTGCACTGTGGCTGCACGTGCATCAACAAAGGAGCAGCGCCAAGCGTGCGCCTGTGTCCCATAAGTAAAGAGCCGGCTGGCTCATTTCTTAAAGGGTGGTGTAACCCACAAAGTGCACTACTCTCCAGCAAAAATAAAAAAATATTTTCTGTGTTTGTGTATGCTTTAGCCGCACGTATATATCAATATAACATAAATGGAGGACCAAACTTTCTCCGATAAAAATAAAATAGGGAAAGATCAAGAACCACTTCCTCCTAGTGCTGTTGCTGCTGCTGGGAGTTGTTCATCATCCCAGAGAGGAAGTAGGAACATCACTACTTTTACTAAACAATTGACCCTCCAGCAGTCCCTAGCGATGAGGATGAAGTACGACAGCAGTCATCCTGAAGTAAAACGTATAACTGAGGCCTTGACTGCTATGTTGGTGTTAGACGTGCATCCGGTATCCGCCATTAGTGCAGTGGGATTTAGACAATTGATGGAGGTAGTGTGTCCCCGGTTCCAAATCCCGTCTAGATTCCACCTGCATCCTCAAAGCAGCAGCGACAAGCGTGCGTCTGTCTGTTAAAGGGTGGTGACACCCTCAAAATGTGCTACACAAACAATAAAAATATTGTTCTTTTTTTTCTGTCTTTGTGAATTGTGTGGGCTGTAGCCGCACTTGCATCCTCAGAGCAGCAGCGACAAGCGTGCGTCTGTCTGTTAAAGGGTGGTGACACCCTCAAAGTGTGCTACACAAACAATAAAAATATTCTTCTTTTTTTTTCTGTCTTTGTGAATTGTGTGGGCTGTAGCTGCACTTGCATCCTCAAAGCAGCAGCGACAAGCGTGCGTCTGTCTGTTAAAGGGTGGTGTAACCCTCAAAGTGCGCTCCACAAACAATAAAAATATTCTTTTTTTTTTTCTGTCTCTGTGAATTGTGTGGGCTGTAGCCGCACTTGCATCCTCAAAGCAGCAGCGACAAGCGTGCGTCTGTCTGTTAAAGGATTACATCGGTGACAGCATCCAAGTAGGCATGTCAGACAGTCCGTACCTGTACTGGCAGGAAAAAGAAGCAATTTGGAGGTCCCTGTACAAACTGGCTCTATTTTACCTGAGTTGCCCCCCCTCCAGTGTGTACTCCGAAAGAGTGTTTAGTGCAGCCGGGAACCTTGTCAGTGAAAGGTGTAGGAGGTTGCTTCCACAAAATGTGGAGAAGATGATGTTCATAAAATGAATTATCAACTCTTCCAGGGAGACCAGCCTCCAGAACGTACAGAGGGACCTGTGGTTCCAGCGGGGATGAATTAATACTCTGTGAGGATGAGGATGTACACACTGAAGAGGGTGAGGAATCGGTGGATGAGGAGGATGAGGATGACATCTTGCCTCCGTAGAGCCAGTTTGTGCAGGGACACATTAATTGCCAGCTTGTTTTGTGGGGGCCCAAACGAACCAATCATTTCAGCCACAGTTGTGTGGCAGACCCTGGCGCTGAAATGATTGGTTTGTTAAAGTGTGCATGTCCCGTTTATACAACATAAGGGTGGGTGGGAGGGCCCAAGGACAATTCCATCTTGCACCTCTTTTTTTCTTTGCATTATGTACAGTTTGGGGCCTAGTTTTTCAAACTGCCATCCTGTCTGCCACTGCAGTGTCACTCCTAGATGGGTCACGTGTTTGTGCCGCCCACTCGTGTCGCTTAGCATAGTCATCCAGCTACCTCGGTGCAACCTTTTGGACATAAAAACACTATTGTGAGGTGTGAGGTGTTCAGAATAGACTGGAAATGAGTGGAAATTAAGGTTATTGAGGTTAATAATAGCATAGGAGCAGAAAAACCTACAAATTCTGTGATTTTAGCTGTTTTATGCTTTTTAAAAAAAAAATACAGATCCAAAACACAAAACCCAGAACCCAAAACACGGAAGGGTGGTTTTGGCAAAACCAATCCAGATCCAAAACACGAAGAAAGATCCAGATCCAAAACCAAAACACAAAACACGAAAAGTGGCCGGTGCACACCCCTAATTTTTACAAAAATAATTTTCACCTGATTTTGTATAAATTAAGTGATGATGAATAGACCCCCGTGGTGAGATAGTTGCCATTGGCTGATCATATTTCCCATCAGTCACAATCAACATCTCGTCATTCTTGATTACTTGAAATGTAATATCACCAATATTCCTTGAATTGAGTTGGGTTTATATGCATTAAAATCAAAAAAATTGTAAAAAAAAAAATACCTATTCTCTTTCTAGTTTGCTGTAAATTCCAGCATTGTTCTTGTGTATCAGGTGACAGAATAGGACTGGAAACACATAAAAAACATACAGTATACATAAAGTGTATGCTAATCTTGTGATTATCACAAATCACTTTGATCTCAGATTTCTCCAATCTGAAATAATGATGGCACCCAAAAATTAAAAATGTTGTCTATTTCTCCTTATTGCTAGACTTTCACATTCATGTAGTTCACCTGACAGCTCATTATAATTTTTCTGTTGTACAATTATGAGATATGATTACGTGGGATCATTTCCATAGGCAAATCAGCAGCTGGACACAAGAACAACAAAACAATGCAGAATTCTTTCTTCCCGTGTTTATTCACATAACGCACACAGAGCTGTCATTTATGTCATCTGTGTTTACATTGTCTTTCAGTGCCAGGAGCTACAAATTCTTCAGGCCATGCAATAGAGCAGGTTCACAGTCAATGAGTATTTTCTACTGTTTACATGTGTACTTCCGTTTGAGGAACTGCCCAGAAGCTCTGTATTATCTGGTAACATTCAATGTTCTATTGTGTGATGAAAGTTTCCAGTTATCAGTAGAACAATAAAAATGTCTTACTAGTGCTTAGTGAAGCCAGGGATGTAACTTGGGGTGTGCAACATAGAGCACAGGGCCCTAGGGGTGGCAAATTGCTGCCCCATGGCACCTGCATATGGCTTGCAGGGTGCCTGGAATGGGCACCCTGTAGCCAGTAGTACTTTGGCAGAGCTACCCCGAAGAGTGTCCAAGGACTCTCTGGTCAGGCAGCCTGTAGAACTGCTCAGAGCGCTCTTAGAGCTAGTGCCAATGCCCCCTAGGTGTAAATCATTACATCATGGGTTTAGGGGGTGGGGCTAGCACAGGGTGCACTGCCGCCCTGTTATGGCGCTGAGTGAAGCAACAACATAAGTGTTCACAAGGACTATATATGTGTTTTATAATGTACAATGAACAGTAAATTATAAGGATATTAAAGACTGATTCCAGTGTTCCATGCAGGGCCGGCCCGAGATAAAAAAATTTTGGTAAGCAAATATTTTTTTTTAGTGCCCCATGAGGTACCAGACAAAATTAAGGGGATATGGTCTCGTGGGAAAAGCTGTACCCACAAAATTGCGTTTGGAGGGCTGTCACTATGGCCGCCCACAATAAGTACAGCGAGAGGATCCGGGGAGTGTGGTGCTGGTGCTGCACTCACTGAGTATGAGTGATAACAAGGCAGGCCAGGAGCCAGGAGGGACTTTATTTAAAGTAACAGGCCGGCTCTGTCACCTCAGCCCTACTTTTTGTTTGGGTGAAGAGTCAGGAGGGTGAGGAGACTACCGATGGCCACCACACCCCATGCCCGCATTTTTATTGTGTGTGGGAAGATTCATTTTGGTGTCAGGAGACTCAGAACTTACTTTCCGAGGAGCCTGCTGATGGCCGCCGCCCGCCACTCGTCGCAGCTAGCAGAGACGCAGTCTCCTCCGGTTCTGGACTCCATGCCTACGGTGTCCAGCCAGCACCAACCCTCGTTGCCATTGTAACATGACGTCACGTCGCCCAACCAAAGCAGCCGCGGCCGCCCCTTGTGACTCTCAGAACAGCGCAGTGCTGCACAGACAGCTGTGACACAGTGACACAGTCTGTCTGAGCTTAGCTGCACCTGCGGCCACTATGTATTTAGAAATATGCATGTCGAGGGCATGTGGCTCCCTACTCGGCCGCGTAACTAGCATATATGTAAAACCGGCCCTGGTTCCATGTGATGTATAAACATAGCATTACTTTTCTGTGGTTATGGAAAGCTTTCCTGAAAGTTTTTTACACACATTCCTGATGTTTGAAAATCTGCGCATGCGCTGGACCTGTACTGCGCAAATACAAATATAATGGTGATGCTGCATGTGAAGGGCGGCTGCTGTGAAGCTGGTGGTCTTGAAAATGGACTGAGAGTGGTCTGAAACGTTGACATACATGCTGACATAAAAGTCTATGGTGTCTAGTTACTAAGCAGTGTTAGGAGACAGAGTGAAAAGTGATAAGAAAGTGATAAGGTGCCAGCCAATCAGCTCCCTACTGTCATCTCACAGGCTGTGTTTGAAAAATGACAGTTGGGAGCTGATTGGCCTGCACCTTATCACTTTCTTATCACTTTTCAGTTTGTCTCCTAACACTGCTTAGTAAATAGACCCCTATGTGGTGGTGATGATATACACAAGACATACTTGCCAACTCTCCCTCATTGTCAGAGACTCCCTGAAATAGTAGCAATCTCCCTGTCTCCCTGAAGAGCCTAGCAGTCTCCCTGATTGCACCTTACCCCATTATGAAGATGTTATATATAAAAATAAACAGAGATATTTACATTTAATTGGGATTATTAGTATCATTTCCCTGCATTGGGTATAAGGCACAGTGATCCCTATGGCTACATGTATTTTCTGTAAAGTATCAGTGTGTTTTCACCAAAAAATAGATCTTACTAACTGCTTTGGGGCTCGTTAATATTTGGATGTAAGTCAGGTTTATGACACGCCCCTCAGATGTAGTAGTACACGCCCACTATACCGCCGCGCTCATAGGTGCTGCTTTCACAATCTCCCTGAAATGCTTTTTCAAAAGTAGGCAAGTACGGGACACAGTGGTATGAAAAACAAAAGCCCACTATTCTTCATGACTTATTGAGAAATTTTAAAGGTGAAAATTATTAAAGTGATTATGTTTCATGTTGATTGCTGAGTACCCTGTTTTTGAAATTTACTATATATATATATATATATATATATATATATATATATTAGGGGTGTGCACGGCCACTTTTCGTGTTTTGTGTTTTGGTTTTGGATCTGGATCTTTCTTCGTGTTTTGGATCTGGATTGGTTTTGCCAAAACCACCCTTCCGTGTTTTGGGTTCTGGGTTTTGTGTTTTGGATCTGTATTTTTTTTAAAAAAAGCATAAAAACAGCTAAAATCACAGAATTTGTAGGTTTTTCTGCTCCTATGCTATTATTAACCTCAATATCCTTAATTTCCACTCATTTCCAGTCTATTCTGAACACCTCACACCTCACAATAGTGTTTTTATGTCCAAAAGGTTGCACCGAGGTAGCTGGATGACTATGCTAAGCGACACGAGTGGGCGGCACAAACACGTGACCCATCTAGGAGTGACACTGCAGTGGCAGACAGGATGGCAGTTTGAAAAACTAGGCCCCAAACTGTACATAATGCAAAAAAAAAAAAGAGGTGCAAGATGGAATTGTCCTTGGGCCCTCCCACCCACCCTTATGTTGTATAAACAGGACATGCACACTTTAACAAATCAATCATTTCAGCGCCAGGGTCTGCCACACAACTGTGGCTGAAATGATTGGTTCGTTTGGGCCCCCACAAAACAAGCTGGCAATTAATGTGTCCCTGCACAAACTGGCTCTACGGAGGCAAGATGTCATCCTCATCCTCCTCATCCACCGATTCCTCACCCTCTTCAGTGTGTACATCCTCATCCTCACAAAGTATTAACTCGTCCCCACTTGAATCCACCACCACAGGTCCCTCTGTACCTTCTGGAGGCTGGTCTCCCTGGAAGAGCTGATAATTCATTTTGATGAACATCTCTTCTCCACATTCTGTGGAAGCAACCTCCTACGCCTTTCGCTGACAAGGTTCCCGGCTGCACTAAATACTCTTTCGGAGTACACACTGGAGGGGGGGCAACTCAGGTAAAATAGAGCCAGTTTGTACAGGGACCTCCAAATTGCCTCTTTTTCCTGCCAGTACAGGTATGGACTGTCTGACATGCCTACTTGGATGCTGTCACTGATGTAATCCTCCACCATTCTGTCAATGGTGACAGTATCATATGCAGTGACAGTAGACATGTCAGAAATTGTTGCCAGGTCCTTCAGTCCGGACCAGATGTCCAAACTTGGTCCTGCCTGCCCTGCATCACCGCCAGCGGGTTGCTTAGGATACCTAAGTTTTTTCCTGGCAGCCCCAGTTGCGGGAGAAAATGAAGAAGGAGCCGTTGACGTGTCACGTTCCGCTTCAGCTGACAGTGTGTTCACCAGCAGGTCTTTGCACCTCTGCAGGCTTGTGTCGGCCGGAAAGAGAGACACCACATAGGCTTTAAACCTAGGATCGAGCACGGTGGCCAAAATGTAGTGGTCTGATTTCAACAGATTGACCACCCTGGAATCCTGGCAAAGCGAATGAAGGGCTTCATCCACAAGTCCCACATGCCGAGCGGAATCGCTCCGTCTTAGCTCCTCCTTCACTTTCTCCAGCTGCTTCTGCAAAAGCCTGATGAGGGGAATGACCTGACTCAAGCTGGCAGTGTCTGAACTGACTTCACGTGTGGCAAGTTCGAAGGGCTGGAGAACCTTGCACAACACGGAAATCATTCTCCACTGCGCTTGAGTCAGGTGCATACCCCCTCCTTTGCCTATGTCATAGGGGGATGTATAGGCTTGTATGGCCTTTTGCTGCTCCTCCATCCTCTGAAGCATATAGAGGGTTGAGTTCCACCGCGTCACAACCTCTTGCTTCAGGTGATGGCGGGGCAGGTTCAAGAGTGTTTGCTGGCGCTCCAGTCTTCGGCACGCAGTCGCTGAATGGCGAAAGTGGCCAGAAATTTTTCGGGCCACCCAAAGCGTCTCCTGCACGCCCCTGTCGCTTTTCAGAAAATTCTGCACCACCAAGTTTATTGTGTGAGCAAAACATGGGACGTGCTGGAATTTGCCCAGATGTAATGCCCGCACAATATTGGTGGCGTTGTCAGATATCACAAATCCCCAGGAGAGTCTAAGTGGGGTAAGCCACTGGGCGATGATTTCCCTCAGTTTCTCTAAGAGGTTGTCGGCGGTGTGCCTCTTACTGAAACCGGTGATACACAGTGTAGCCTGCCTTGTAACGAGCTGGCGTTTCTGAGATGCTGCTACTGGTGACGCTGCTGCTGTTGCTGCGTAAGGTGATACATCTACCCAGTGGGCTGTCACAGTCATATAGTCCTTAGTCTGCCCTGTTCCACTTGTCCACATGTCCGTGGTTAAGTGGACATTGTGTACAACGGCATTTTTCAGGACACTGAGGACACTTTTTCTGATGTTTCTGTACAGTCTCGGTATCGCCTGCCTAGTGAAGTGGAATCTAGACGGGATTTGGAACCGGGGACACACTACCTCCATCAATTGTCTAAATCCCACTGCACTAATGGCGGATACCGGACGCACGTCTAACACCAACATAGCAGTCAAGGCCTCAGTTATACGTTTTGCTTCAGGATGACTGCTGTCGTACTTCATCCTCCTCGCTAAGGACTGTTGGAGGGTCAATTGTTTAGTAAAAGTAGTGGTGTTCCTACTTCCTCTCTGGGATGATGAACGACTCCCAGCAGCAGCAACAGCAGCAGTGGCAGCAGTAGGCGTAGCAATGCAGGATCCTCCGGAGGAATCCCGGATAGGAGAGTCAGTCATGCCAGTGACATGGCCTGCAGGACTACTTCCGATCCTGACTAAGGAGGAAATTGACGAGGAGGGAGTTGACGGTGTGGTTTGCAGGCGCTTGGATACAACAGGACAACGGGATTTAGGTGTCCCTGGACTGCTTACGGTCTTAGCCAAAGTTTCTGAACTTGACAGTAACTTTTTATGAACGCGCTGCAGGTGCCGTATAAGGGAGGATGTTCCTAGGTGGTTGACGTCCCTACCCCTACTTATTTCACCTTTACATATGGTACATATGGCAAGACAGTTGTTGTCCGGATTTGGATAGAAATATTGCCAGACCAAAGAGGTGGAATGTTTGGTCTTCTGCCCAGGCATGACCGTGATGGGCTTTTTCATCCCACAGACAACAACTGTCTCCCCCGGAGCCTGATTTAAACAAACCACATCACCATCAGAATCCTCCTCGCCAACTTCCTCCTCAGCGCCAGCTACACCAGTATCCTCATCCTGTTGTACTTCAACAGTGACATCTTCAATTTGCATATCAGCAAGTGGACTGTGGGTGCTCCTTTCAGCACTTGAAGGGGGCGTACAAATGGTGGAAAGAGCCACCTCTTCCCGTCCAGTGCTGGGAAGGTCAGGCATCGCAACCACCACCACACTTGGACTCTCCTTGGGGATTTGTGATATCTTCTTAGAAAGCACAGTTCTTCGCTGTGCTTTTGCCAGCTTAACTCTTTTGATTTTTTAGTGGGAGGAGGACTTCCATCGTCATGTGAAGCTGAAACACTAGTCATGAACATACTAGGGATCGACCTTAGCCGTTCCTTGCCACTCCGTGTCGTAAATGGCATATTGGCAAGTTTACGTTTCTCTTCAGCTGATTTAAATGTCTTTTTCAAGGTCATTTTCCTGAACTTTGCCATTTGGGATTGTATGTGCCCTCTACTATGAAATTGGGCATCGGCCTTGGCAGACGACGTTGATGGCATGTTATCGTCTATGTCATGACTAGTGGCAGCAGCTTCAGCACTAGGAGGAAGTGGTTCTTGATCTTTCTCTGTTTTATTTTTATCGGAGAAAGTTTGGTCCTCCATTTATGTTATATCGATTTGATATATACGTGCGGCTAAACACAGAAAATATTTTTTTTTTTGGTTTGGACTGGAGTGTACTTTGGGGGTTACAGCACCCTTTAACGGTCAAGCCAGCTGGCCCTTTACTTATGACACAGGCGCACGCTTGGCACTACTTTGTTGATGCACGTACGGCTACTGCGCACACAATTCACAAACACAGAAAATAATTTTTTTTTTGGTTTGGACTGGAGTGTACTTTGGGGGTTACAGCACCCTTTAATGGTAAAGCCAGCCGGCCCTTTACTTATGACACAGGCGCACGCTTGGCACTACTTTGTTGATGCACGTGCGGCTACTGCGCACACAATTCACAAACACAGAAAATAATTTTTTTTTTGGTTTGGACTGGAGTGTACTTTGGGGGTTACAGCACCCTTTAACGGTAAAGCCAGCCGGCCCTTTACTTATGACACAGGCGCACGCTTGGCACTACTTTGTTGATGCACGTGCGGCTACTGCGCACACAATTCACAAACACAGAAAATAATTTTTTTTTTGGTTTGGGCTGGAGTGTACTTTGGGGGTTACAGCACCCTTTAACGGTCAAGCCAGCCGGCCCTTTACTTATGACACAGGCGCACGCTTGGCACTACTTTGTTGATGCACGTGCGGCTACTGCGCACACAATTCACAAACACAGAAAATAATTTTTTTTTTGGTTTGGACTGGAGTGTACTTTCGGGGGTTACAGCACCCTTTAACGGTCAAGCCAGCCGGCCCTTTACTTATGACACAGGCGCACGCTTGGCACTACTTTGTTGATGCACGTGCGGCTACTGCGCACACAATTCACAAACACAGAAAATAATTTTTTTTTTGGTTAGGACTGGAGTGTACTTTGGGGGTTACAGCACCCTTTAACGGTCAAGCCAGCCGGCCCTTTACTTATGACACAGGCGCACGCTTGGCACTACTTTGTTGATGCACGTGTGGCTACTGCGCACACAATTCACAAACACAGAAAATAATTTTTTTGGGGTTTGGACTGGAGTGTACTTTGGGGGTTACAGCACCCTTTAATGGTCAAGCCAGCCGGCCCTTTACTTATGACACAGGCGCACGCTTGGCACTACTTTGTTGATGCACGTGCGGCTACTGCGCACACAATTCACAAACACAGAAAATAATTTTTTTTTTGGTTTGGACTGGAGTGTACTTTCGGGGGTTACAGCACCCTTAACGGTCAAGCCAGCCGGCCCTTTACTTATGACACAGGCGCACGCTTGGCACTACTTTGTTGATGCACGTGCGGCTACTGCGCACACAATTCACAAACACAGAAAATAATTTTTTTTTTGGTTTGGACTGGAGTGTACTTTCGGGAGTTACAGCACCCTTTAACGGTCAAGCCAGCCGGCCCTTTACTTATGACACAGGCGCACGCTTGGCACTACTTTGTTGATGCACGTGCGGCTTCTGCGCACACAATTCACAAACACAGAAAATAATTTTTTTTTGGGTTTGGACTGGAGTGTACTTTGGGGGTTACAGCACCCTTTAACGGTCAAGCCAGCCGGCCCTTTACTTATGACACAGGCGCACGCTTGGCACTACTTTGTTGATGCACGTGCGGCTACTGCGCACACAATTCACAAACACAGAAAATAATTTTTTTTTGGTTTGGACTGGAGTGTACTTTGGGGGTTACAGCACCCTTTAACGGTCAAGCCAGCCGGCCCTTTACTTATGACACAGGCGCACGCTTGGCACTACATTGTTGATGCACGTGCGGCTACTGCGCACACAACTCACAAACACAGAAAATAATTTTTTTTTGGTTTGGACTGGAGTGTACTTTGGGGGTTACAGCACCCTTTAACGGTCAAGCCAGCCGGCCCTTTACTTATGACACAGGCGCATGCTTGGCACTACTTTGTTGATGCACATGCGGCTACTGCGCACACAATTCACAAACATAGAAAATAAAAAAATTTTTGGTTTGGACTGGAGTGTACTTTTGGGGGTTACAGCACCCTTTAACGGTCAAGCCAGCCGGCCCTTTACTTATGACACAGGCGCACGCTTGGCACTACTTTGTTGATGCACGTGCGGCTACTGCGCACACAATTCACAAACACAGAAAATATTTTTTTTTTTGGTTTGGACTGAAGTGTACTTTTGGGGCTTACAGCACCCTTTAACGGTCAAGCCAGCCGGCCCTTTACTTATGACACAGGCGCACGCTTGGCACTACTTTGTTGATGCACGTGCGGCTACTGCGCACACAATTCACAAACACAGAAAATATTTTTTTTTTTTGTTTGGACTGGAGTGTACTTTGGGGGTTACAGCACCCTTTAACGGTCAAGCCAGCCGGCCCTTTACTTATGACACAGGCGCACGCTTGGCACTACTTTGTTGATGCACGTGCGGCTACTGCGCACACAATTCACAAACACAGAAAATATATTATTTTTTTAGCACTTGGGGGGAGCACCCCTGATGGACAGTGCACCCCCTGGACAACACTACAGCACCCCTTTAGGACTGGGACACTGCACAGGACTTTGGAGTGGACACAGCCCCTATGGAGAACTGACTGCACAACACAGTCCAGCCAGCCCCTATGGACTTTGAAGTAGTGGACACAGCCCCTATTAACAACAGCAGCACAGCACAACACAGCCAGCCCCTATGGACTTTGAAGTAGTGGACAACAGCAGCACTACACTACACTACACAGCCCTAACTCCCACCCTCCCTCTTCACTGTCCACAGCCGAGTGAGAAAATGGCGCCGACGCGGGTACCTTATATAGGATCCAAAACCCGCGAGACTCGGAAGGCGGGATGATCACGTTTTGCCTCGATTTCAGATCCGAGTCAGGCGGGAAAAGTCGAGCCTGACTCGGATCAGACTCGGATCGGGGGGGCTCGGGGGGGTTCGGATTTCAGAAATCCGAACCCGCTCACCCCTAATATATATATATAAATCTATCTATACAATATGTGTGTGTAATATACATTAGGTTAAACCATATAGACATTAGATTAAAACTAATAAATCAGTGTCCGATAACTCTGTTAATGACCAATGGCCCTCATTCAGAGCCGCTCGTTAGCGGCAGTACGCTCGTTCCGATCGATGTTTGCACATCTGCGCATGCGTACGGTTTTTAGTACGCATGCGCGAACCAGTCAGTGCGGCCGAAAATCGTTTGTACGCTATATAGCGAGTGCCTGCTATTTTGAGTGACAGTAGGAGGCGTATGTGGGTGGTAACAGGGGAAGGTGCTTGAAAATGGGGAGTGGAGATCCGAACGCAGGCGTGCTTAAAGGTCAAAACGGGCATTTTATGGGTGTGTATATTTAAAACAGCAGCGTCATTGACCACGTCACTGGGTTATTTTATAGCCAGAACTGCTCGCAAATTTGTGGTAGCAAACACCAACCACAAGAATAGCGAGCAGTTCATACGCTGGTCGATGTACTCGATTAATCTAATAAATAGCGGACATGACGTATGGTGCGAGCGGCCAGGGGGCGTTTTTAACAAATAAACGAGCGTATGTTTTGCTCGTTCGTTCAGACTTAGAGGTGTGAACAGACTGCAATGTGCGTACGGATCATTTGAATAGCCACCCCTTGTTTTTAAACGAACGACCGCAAATAGCGAACGGCTCTGAATGAGGGCCATTGTTCACAAGTTAACTATTAATTGCAAAACACTGAAAACAGATGTTCTGTAAATAACACACGTGGAATCCAGTTCACACTATTGTTCGACCCAGTAATTTTCCTGTGATGTCTTTTCCTGTCGGATATAGTAACATACAGACGTGGACTGCTTACACTCCTCCATGGGATAAGCATCGAGCATCAGCCAAAGATGGCTAGCAGCTTTCCTCTTCCTGTGCAGCTGTTGTTTGCCAAAAGGATGACTTAAATTGATTGACTTTTTTTTTTATCAATGAATGTACAGTAAGCCAGTGTAACGTTGCATAAGAGTTGAAACAAAGAGCAGCACTGCCTTGTTATGGTCTCAGTAGAAAAACATCCTGAAAATGCAGGTGGAAACTTGGTGACGTGCTGTGTGAGTGCGTATTGTATCTAACTTGTCAGCTAGCGAGATACAAAAAGCAAAGACAAAAAAAGTAGTATGTTTAAGTAGTCATTGTTTTTGTGCTAGAGCAGCCTGGCATTGTATGGTCCCTGAGCTCTTTTCCATACATGTGCCCAGGTTCAGAGGTGGCCGCAGTATACTGTAGATGCCGCATGGGAATTTTGATGCAAGAGCAGTGAATTTCAGTGGGCGGTCTTAGTACTGTGTCTAAAGGGATGCAATCGGGAAGCTGGCTGACATTATACCGACAGCCAGCTTCCCGACTGTCATATCCCGGCGAGGGTGAAATTACCAGCGTCTAGATGCAGACACCATAGGCAAACGCAGGGGGGGTTTCCATCTGCCTGGAAACCCCCCTCCCCAAAACACACCATGGCCACAATAGAAATAGTAATATAATAGAATGTTATTAGTGCTGCATGTTCTTAGTGCTGCACCAACTGTGGATCTTTTAAAATGTGTCAGCCAGTAATAAATATATCTGTGCACCAACTAGGAGATGTGGAAAACATGCACTGTTAGGGGTGCACTGCTATAAACCATCAATAGGGTTAATAATTAACACTGTATAATAATACACTATCCAGTACATAAGGAGACCGATATGTACATATATGTCCAGGGCAGTGCTAGGTTCTTCTGCCACTCCCCCAGACTCCCAGACTTGCTCCAATGCTCAGGAATGGTGCCCACATCTGAAATAAAACATTCTGCTCAGACAGGATGGACCTACTGCTGCATCTAGTGGCTTACTGTGATCACTGGTCCTGTATATGCTGGAATTATGCAACACAATATACTTTGTATGTAACATATAAAAGCTGGATAAGTGGTAATTATACCCTCTTCATGGACTGGCCACACTCACTCTAAAATCAAGCATTTGGAAACCCCCCCTCTAGAAATCCTGCGTTTGCCACTGGACGCCGCTCATTTCACCGACGCTGGGAGACCAGCGCCCGGCATCCTGATTGAAGGGATGCCGAGCGCCGTGAGTGGACAGCCGCGGGGGGGTGGAGGGTTGGGTTTAGGGCTCCCAGGGTGGGACTTAGGGTTAGCCACACCCCTGGGAGGTTAGGGTTAGGCTAGAGGGAGGGAGGGTTAGGGTTAGGCACCCCCCCGGGTTAGGTTTAGGCAGCGGGAAAGGGGGGGGTTAGGTTTAGGCACTTAGAGGGGGGATTAGGGTTAGGCACTTGGGGGTGGAGGTTAGGGTTAGGCACCCCTAAGGGAGGGTTAGGGTAAGGGGGGTAGGTTAGGTTAGTATATACTTACCTGGGGACGATCGGGATTTCCAGCGCTGTCGGGCTGCCGCTGCAGGGATCTCTTCATCTGTCTGCCTCACGCTGCCGGGAATCGAACTGCCGGCCATGCGGCTAGCGGTATTACATACCGATTCCTGTCTAAAGACTCATTGGTGCTGACACAGGACGCCATGTTCAGATGCAGAAATTGTACCTGCGTTCAATGGTACAACTGATCGCGCACCGCAATTAATTAGCACCGCTGCGTTCACCACAGAATCAGCCCCATGGTGTGTTGTGACAGAGTTTAGACCATTGAAATGTAATGAAAATAAGTTATTTTGCAGTAGCGTCACTTGTATCACTGTATAATATGTGGTGTTATAATGACTTTTGTCTGACTGGTGTAATTTATAGCTGCCAACCTGGCTCCATTTCACTGTGCGATAATTGTCTGCTTCTGCTTTTCCACTTAGTTTTAACCAGGCTCAGCTTATCAACTAAAGTGTATAGGCAAATTAACCAGCAAACAGAACAGACTGTAATACTATCGTTATAGAGAGCCAGGTTAGCAGCTAATTCATTTAATAATACAGGAACAAAAAACACAAATGTTCTATATAGTAGCCTTCTTCCCCTGCAGTAGGCCGAGGAGGTACCTGAGCACCACAACACTCCAGTGAGAGGATACAAGAAGAAGAGAGAGTACATCCTCTCCCTATCCTGTCCCTATTCCTTCCAAGCAGTCAGTCACCACACCTGCTCCTGAAGTTATAGGCCATGCAAACAAGAGAGGTGGGACAACGAGGCAAGGTGTGACGTCTCTGCAATGCCTAGGATGGTGCTGACTGAGAAGTAGTTTCACCTAGCTCTGGTACATACTGGTAGGTATAAATTATGTTAATAAATGAAGTGTATGTAATACATAAAAGAAAATAGTATCTTGACAGTGTTAGGAATAAATGCAATTCACAATTTCCATATAAAATATATTGAAATACAAACACTTCCCGATCTATTGTTTAAACCTTAAAACGCCTATGGGAATCTCCTTTACTGCAGTAGTCCAAATGGCAGTGACAATACTGGAGAAGCTATGCAAATAGATAACCGTGACTTGAGGTTATGTAACTGTGAGGCTAATGACTCATGTGCTATCAGCTGGAGAGCCAATCAGAATTGACTATACAATGCTGCTGATGGTCATCACCACCATGTAGCTTTGCACCAGCCCTCCAGTCTTGGGCAAATTTATAATAGAGACAGGCCTCTGGGTCCAGGGGAGCCCACACCGCATACCCTGCACCCATTCAATATACTTACCTCTCCATCAGCGCCGCAGGTATCACTGGGAGCATGGCGCAAGTGCCATGTTTCCGGAGATCCGAGGCGCAGATATCACTAGAAACATGGTGCAGGCCTCATATTTGTGAAGATCTGCGCATGATGCACACTACCGAAATAACAGGTAAATGCCTGCACCATTTCGATTGGAGATCTGTGCATGTGCAGTACTGCAGGAGAAGCCGGTGAGAGAGAGGAGTGGGGGGGCACACGAAGGCTGCACATGGGCCCTCCCCTCGCTTGATCCGTCCCTGTCTCCAGTAATCTTAGAGGCAAAACTGGGATTGCATTCACAACTAATTATGTTGCCTAGAGTAGCATGCCCGCTCCATTCCCCCTGTCCAAGTGTAAGGGGACATACACTCAATTGTAAATGAGGCCCAATGTGAGCCTGATGCAGAGATGTACACATGTGCATCAGAACAGCTGCCTTAAAAAGACATGTTAGAAATAAAAAGTATAAATTACAATGCAACCAGCACTAAATCATAGGCCTATAGCTCAGTTTTATGTAGCATAGAGATATGGGGCCTGATTCAGAGGCACTTGCTTTTTGCACGCGCTCGCTCTGAATCAGGGCGGATTTTTTTTAAAAATCCGCCTCCAGGCCGCTCGCATTGCTGTGGGTGACCGCAGGGTAGGGTACCCATAGTTCCGCAAGGGTATCGCTTCTGGATAGCGGATGGCATAATCCAAGATCAACAGAACATATTGGTTACCCCTCTTTGATTTTCCCAGTGAACCAATGAGATCCATTACATTGGTACCTCAACAATAAATGAGGCCTTTGGTTGGTCTTCTGGCACACGGGACACCGTTGGCAGTATTTTTTTTACTTCAGCCATGATTCCTGGCCAAAAGAATCAGAGCAGAATATGTTCCAGTGTTTTCTCTTCTCTGAGATGACCTCCCCAAAGATGGGTATGAGCGGCTTGCAACACTAGTGGTATATGTACCCTGGGCACCAACTGCTCAATCTTCTTCCCTTGCTCCACTTTGACTCTATATAGTAGATTGGTGGGTAGGCAGTTTTTAAGATGCCATTAACTTCTATGACACTAGCCATGACATTCCCAAGGGCAGCATCGTTTTGTTGAACTCGGGCAAACTTTGCAGGTCTATGTCAGGCGGCAGCGTATCCCAATCCAGACTGGGGCTATTCTCACTTAATATTGTGAGTCAGACGTTCCTTCTCCAAAGGGGACTGGCCGCGCTCTTCCACTATTCTCCCTTTTCCGATGTAGGGCCTTTGAGACTTTACATTGGCGTTGTCTTTGTGGTTCCTTTAAGAACTCAACAAACCCTTGGAAATTGCATCCCAATATGATAGGGGAGCTTAGGATCAACTAGTTCACTCCAAAAGTCTATAATAGCTGGGAGTTCTCTGCCATTCAGTAACACAGTTTCTCACATTAATGGGGGTCTGGAATCCAGGGGTACCATCATGCAAAAAGCAGGGTACATAGCGCCCATATTAGCAACCCCACACTTCATAGGCTCGGTTTTTATGGGACAGTCCTGCCTTACATGACCTGGCTCTCTGCACTCATAGCAAACGACCCTGGCATCTCCAGTGTTGTTTCCTTGAGGAGTGGTTACAGTCGGAGACACAGGCCAATGGGGTGACATCTTAATGGGTCGCTCATTCCCCGGTTTCTTTTCTGGCATTTTTGTTATATTTCCTGCGGTCTCATACAGCTCCAACACTGTACTTAATTCTTCTAGATTCTGAGGATCAGCGTGTATGACCCAGTGCTGCTTATTCTGCCCTAGGGTTCTTATACACTGGTCAACAACCACCGTCTCTACAATCTGAGTGGCAGTGTGGTCTTCTGGCTGAAGCCAACTCGGCCCCTGTCTGGCGAGTTCTGCAACCTGCTTCCAAATAGGGACCATGGTAATAGGGCCCAATCGTGGAAGCACTGCTCTTTCCCAGAAGGAGTGAGACCTGACCTAGCTAGAATGGCACTTTTGACTAGGTCATATTTCTCAGCATCAGCAGAGGACAAATCAGCATAGGCTTTCTAAGCCTCACTAGTGAGATAGGGGCAAGTCTATCAGCCCAAGTACCTGCTTGCCACTTTAAACACTGTGCCACCCTCTCAAATATCAGCAAATATGCCTCTGGGTCATTTGAGGCAGACATTTTACCTTTAGCAATGCAGAACACATGGAAAAAAATTGGCTTTTTTTTCTCTCAGCACTGCAGTGTTTAATTAGACCTCAGCAATATGTGTGTCTTGCTCTTGTTGAGTCAACAGGTGAACTTAATTAGACAGCATACTAGCTGATGAAGTTACTAATCAGCATTTATATATATCTCAAGCACATTAGTAAAAAAAAAATAGGAAAGTAACTTTTTTTTCTCAGTACACACAAGCAACTTTTCTTTCAGTGCACAGCAAGCTCACAATATCCTTAATATAACTGTGTTTTTTTTGGTTTGCCAACCATACTCACATATACCGAATATTTTGCCTTGTCAGATCCTTCGCTATGCCACTGGCGTCTAGCGATTGCACTGTGACACAACAGTGCAGAAGTCCCCATACGGGCCACCATATGTAACATGGGGTATTGAAATGAGGACTCCAGACAGGCAGGTACTTAGTAAAGCAGTGGCTTTTAATGGCAGCAAACACTGCACCTTAGCATACATGAGCATAGGCCTGGATACACAATAGGCACATGACAGAAAATAAGCAAATAAACATAAAAGCACATTTCCTAGCACTCCTTGTGCTAATATCTGTGGACCTTCCAGGTCCTGGCACCCTAAAGCTGCTAACCACCACCCCCCAGCCTATCGCCTGGCCAGTTTGTCCGGCATCAGGAGCAATGAGCAACAGCTGTGTGGGAGTTTTAAACCCTTCCTGTGCTCCAGTGATTATTCCAGCTGGGCCTGTATAACTGTGAACACCTGGAATTCCACACCTCTACTGCTAATGTAGAATGCAGGTTTCACTCCAGCCTCCCTTGGAGGGAGCTGATTCCACCAGAATGTTAATAATTCAGGTGAGAGACAACTCCTCTCACCATGCTATATATATATATATATATATATATATATACATACATAGAAACAGCTTACACATGATTTAGGACCACTACAGTAAAATATACCACTCAGTCTATGAAGGGGCACACATACACTGACTGACACAGACACACACACACCTCTATCACTAAAAGACAAGTATGCAGCAGACAAATAAATACAGCCAACATGATTAATTACATACCTTCCTCCCCCAGTAGTGCCCTTTGTACAGTGCCCCAATAGTGGTCCCCCTATGCAGTGCCCCTTCTACAGTGACCTCAGTAGTGCCCCTTATACAGTGCTCCCAGTGGTGGTCCCTCTATGTAGTGCCCCTTATACAGTGCCCCCAGTAGTGGTCCCTCTATGCAGTGCCCCTTACACAGTGCTCCCAGTAGTGGTCCCTCTATGCAGTGCCCCTTATACAGTGCCCCCCGTAGTGGTCTAGAACAAACACACCGCTGACGGCGATATTTTTGTGACTGAAACTGACTTACTGAAACCGACGGTGCCACGCCACTGATCGGCGGGCAGGGGGGTTTCTGGGTACTCAGAACCCCCCCCCCCTGCATGCGTGTATGCTCTGGCTTGTCCTGTCCCATTATTTACTAGAAACAGCCTCAGCTAATTACCTTCACTTATGACCTGACAAGGAAAAGCAGGAACTGTTGTTAAATTCTGACAAAGAACTGCTGTGGCACTTACGTTATTATAAGATTTCAACTACCAGTTCTGGGAGTTTCAGCATACAGGATTGGGTTAGGCAATCTGTGACTATCCAGCTGTTGTGCAATTACCAAGTGCAGCATGGGCTGCCAGCTATCGACTTGCTGTGACTTGTAGTTCAACAACAACTGGAGAGCAGCTGAGTGCCTGCCTCTTGAATAATAATTGTCTCAGTTATAGATGAGTTTACATTTTATTTTTATTTTTAATTTCCTCTGTCTACAATTCATGAAATTAAGACTCAATCCAATTACCTGCGATGATCTTGCGGGTGCTAGTAAAAACGGCAACAGCCGCACTTTAAAGCTGCCCAAACTCGAACAAAAGTACTCGCGGCCCAATAGGGCTCTAAATTGTGCGAATTCGGGCTCAGAGTCGGGCGCTAGGGGTGCGAGATGCAGTGCCGGCGTTTTAACACCGTGGCAAAGGTAACTCGCATCCTTCGTGGCTAATTGGTTGAGCCCTTAAACGTAAGTGGTTAATTTATGTTTTCAGTCATGTTACTGTACTGTGTGAAAGAACATTTTTTTTCCTGTTATGAGTGTTGGCGTTTATTTTTTTTTTTTCAGCAAGGTTTTCTGTCTTCCTGTAAATCTTAGCCTCAGAACATGTGTATCTTTCACAACACACCTTATCTCCCAGACTCACATCCTTAATGAATTCATGTATCGTTTGGTAATGTTGTGACTGTTCCTGTTCATAACTGACAAACCAACTGCAGAACTTATTTACACATAACACATAACAAAAAAAAGTAAATCGGTAAAATTTAAAACAAATCTTGTGTACAAAGTCAGATTAAAAGAAGATGCGTATTTAAAGTAATATTGCTGTGTTTTTTTTTCACTAAAGTTTTATATATATATATATATATATATATATATATATATATATATATAAAATAAGGCAGCGTTATGTAAGTGGTGGGATACAAGTGGGTTGAGCACTAAAAGGATTTGGACGCCTTTGTCAGAACACACCTAGATGTATTATGGCTAGGTAACATGTGGATGGAAACTAGTGTACAACAACCCCAAATCATAATAGGAACTAGAGAGCAAGGGGCGGATTGGCCATAGACCTCACAGGGAGTTTTCCCGGTGGGCTGGACCATTTTGGGGCCACTGTAAACAATTTTTCAGATTTTTTCTTTTTTTTAAATATGTGACCCAACCTACCCTAATGAGAGTCAGCCCTGGCATATTAATGGCTGAAACCGACATGATTTGTTCATGGTGGCTGACCCCTCCCCAGGGACCAGCCACCTATGGCTGTGCTTCGCAGATCAGTCCACCCCTTCCTGATCCACTACTCACCTCCCTTGGTCACCCGCTATTGGCATCAGGTGATGGAAAGTAGGGATGTTAAGTGAGCATCACAGGCAGCGTCTCAAAGCTAGGGTTACACATATTCACTGACTGCCTGTCGATCTATTCTGTGGATGCTGGGATTGGTGGCTGCTGCCCCTCCCGGTCACAGCAGGAGAGGTCACCTGTCACTTCCGCTCCCCTGAGTGTAGACCCCCGGAGATCATCTTCTCTTTCATCAACGGGCATGAGTTAGCCAGCAGTGGACACCAAGCAATGCCTGCCGCTGGATGAATTCTGGAGTGTGCATGCACCTGGGGGACTACTGTCTGGGGTGCTGCTGGGAGTTTACCCACCTGGTTGTCTGTGAGGGCTGCAGCATCTTTCATTGCATTGTATTACAGGCCTCTGGAAGTACGCCAGGGTATATAGCCAGGCAGACTGGAAGTATGGTAGGGTATAGACTGCTGGTTTATGTGTTCCCCTCTCTGCCCTTACAGGACCTGGTCAAACTTTGAGGCTCTGGAGCTGGGTGCTCTCTACTCCTGGTAATCCAACTCATGTAGTGTCTGCAAACTTGTGAACAAGTTGTGACTCTTGTTGTTAGTGTAGCTGGGGACAGCCCCATGGGTACTCATTCCTAAAGGTGGTACCTACACTGGGGCCAGCCCCTTGGGCACTCACTGCTGAAGGTGTACCTACACTGGGCCCAACACTCTGGACTAACTGCAGAGAGGGTACCTACACTGTGGTTAGCACTCAAGGGCACTCACCTATACTGGGGTCAGCCATGAGCACTCACTGCTGAGAGGGCACCTTCATTGGGGCCAGCCCCCTGAACATGCACTGCTGAGGGGGTAACTACACTAGGGTTAGGCCCCTGTACACTCACTGCTGAGGGCAAGGGTGGATTGGCCATAGCTTCTCCAGTAATTCCCAGTGTACTGTTTTGTGTTTTTATTTTGTATATACTGTAAATAATATTTTTACATTGCCCAGTGGTGTAACTTCCCTATGTACAGCCATTCAAATAGGCTACATAACACAGTCTGCACTTACTGTGTACTGTGCAAAATGTCTCTGCCCCCAGCTGAAATTCCACCACTTGTCCTGCCCCCTTTGAAGAATAAGCAGCCTTGCATCTCCTAACCATGGCTGACATGCAGGGCTGCATTAATGGTTACATGGGACTGGGGCTGTAAATGCACCATTAATTCCTACTTATCTATACACCCTAAATGTCGCTATTTAGCGTTATAAGTCGCACAAGAAATAATTGCTTTCCAGACTTTGATTGTGGTTCCAAAGCACAAAAAGATATTATTCACCAAAAAGCAGATAGTTACACGCTGTGATCGAAACTACAATTAGCGCAAAAGATTATACATAAACAAGGTACAGTCAATACATTACACTGTCACTCTGGATCCAGATTTCCGGCATCAAAGGTGAAGCCTCTGTCAACATAAAGAATAGGATGACTCCCTACTGAATAAAGAGCGCCTGAATATATACCCTTACAGAGAGTAGGCAATACAATAGAAATGAGTTGGCCTAATCCTGTTGGTTCTTCTTCTTGGGTCTTCTGTCATAGGTCAGTTGGTACAATGGTAGTTCAGCCCTCCAATGGCTCTTTGTGTGTGTTTTAACTAATCAATAGACACTACATACAAAGTACATTCTAACACATAATTCTCTATAATCCATAACTTGCAGACACATGTTGCGATCTCCTTGCCAATGGAACCAGAGATCTGCAAATAAAATGTGGTTTAGAATAGCACCAAACACGATGTGGCTACTACATACTAAACCTTAGATATCAAATACATGCGTTTTATAACATTAAACAATAACGAATAAACCTTCTAATATTAGCCTTTATACTAAGGAACCTTTTACGAAATTTGTGTATGTGTAAGTGTAAGAGAATATTGCGTAAAGTTGCTAATATGCGTGGTGCGTTTATGTGTAGAGTGCTTATGATAAAGAGCGCAACTGTGCGTAATGTGCGGTGTCTATGCATGTAAGTCTATGTGTGTGTGTTATGCAATTCAGTGTATTTATGATGGATTAATATATATATATTATCCCTTTCAAACATATTTTAAAACTACAGCGCAAGGTGTTACAAGCAGCGAGGTTCACTTTCAAGCAGGTTGGAGACTCCCAGCTGTCTGCCGTTGCCAATTCATCTGATAGCTAATTCAAAGATTTTCCCCTGCCTATTTAGAGTACACTGGTCAGTACTTCTTAAGCAAACCTCTGACCATTGGGCCTGATTCAGACACGGCCGCAAGTGGCAGTTCGTTCGTTCGGCGTACAAGCGAAAAAATGTAAATTCAAGCACTCGCTCGTATGTTCGCTCGCAGCTAATCTTCCGCCCCATAGTCTCCCAACCCCTCCTCTAGCTAGCAAACGTTCAAAATAGCGACCGTCCGTCTCCTCTTTGGTTGCAGGGAACGCTTGCACAAGTCAAATCCGGAAGTGGGCCTGTCATTTTTCGATTGCCTGCTATTTCATTCTGCCAACATACTTGAATCGATTAATAGCAATCAGTATATTCATTAGTTTAATTGGTATTCACATCTTTGCAATCCGTTTTATTTTACAATGTCAATAAACTTTATTATTGTTCGTGTGTGTCATTCCTTCCACAGAATACGTACGTTTGTACCAAGGGGATGGTTTTTAAAATTTTAAAGTTTGTTTGAATGCTACTATTATTTTGCGTTAGTTTATATGCAGATTTTTCATCTTTATTAATATTATTTAAATTAGCTTACGCATGTCACTGCATCAAGCCTATCATAACTCACATTATATTTGTGAGGGTGTAAGTCACATGACTCATACAATAACCAATACAATGCTTTCTGTTAATTTTCAAAGTACATTAGCCAATCAAATTTTTTCTGGGACCTTTATTAAAACTGTTTTGTGTTGAAAAAATCATTGCCATCATGAGAGCCGCAGCATTTTGTCGTTGCGAACTCCTGGTCCTCATAGATGTGATGGACCGGAGAATAACCGAGCATCCGGCCCCCATCACTAACCGCCGCAAGCGGCAAACCTATGCGAGATGCGGCGCCGGCTGCGTACCTTGGGCTACCGCCACAATATCGGCCAGCTCGAAAGGCGATGGTCAGATCTCCACCGCAGATCCCCACGCCTTTTGGCAAATTTGCAGCTGCAAATTCAGGAAAGTAAGTGTATTTTTTTAACATTTTAAATGTAAGCATACCTGCGTGTGCATGTTATCCGTATAGCCCTGTTTCTTTATTTTGGCCATACCTGCGTGTGCATGTTTTCTGTATAGCCCTGTTTCTTTATTTTGGCCATACCTGCATGTGCATGTTTTCCGTACAGCCCTGTTTCTTTATTTTGGCCATACCTGCGTGTGCATGTTTTCCGTATAGCCCTGTTTCTCTATTTTGGCCATACCTGCGTGTGCATGTTTTCCGTATCACCCTGTTTCTTTATTTTGGCCATACCTGCGTGTGCATGTTTTCCGTATAGCCTTTAAAAAAAAAAAACATTTGGTGTGTCTTTTTTTTTGCAAAAAATATTAAATATGTACTAATATAAATTTGTCCAACTCATTTAGGGGCTGAGCGCAGACTTCGAACGTCAACAAAATCGACGAAGTCAGGCTCGTCCCCTATCCCCCACTCCCTCCCAAACATCCTCTCCCCAACCTTCCGCAAATTCCCCATCCACCCCAGACCTGGCAGGCAGTGATGCCCCTCCCTCTCATCCGATTCCCATCCCTCCAAATTCAAACTCCCCTCCATCCCCCCTATCTTTTCATCACCCTCCCCTCCACCCCCCCTATCTTTTCCTCACCCTCAACTTCCAGCCAAATTACCCCTCCTCCATCCAACCAGCACTGGCCCACCTCTGAGGAGGACGATATCGGGGCTCCTGGCCCAGTCAGCATAATGACCGGTATGTTTCCCTTTTAAACTATGGTTGCTTTTGAAATGTTTGCTTTTTTGTTGATGTTGTCCTTTTGCCTGTGCTGTTCAAAATTGTCGTTTTTCTAATGTTTTGGATATATATCTTTGTGCAACAATGTCTAGGATGTTTTTCCCTTACACATATGACACATGCCCAAACACTCACACTTGTGTCTTTCTTGTTTACGGTACCAACAAATGTAGTATTTTTGCGTAGTTGTCCCTATTGTTTTTTTTGTTTTTCTTTTGTTTTTGTATAGTCTGCTTTTTAAGTTGTTTGGTAACATATAAATTAAGGTGTCATTTTAGTAATCCACACATTTTTGGAACCCACAGAGGACCAGAGGCGGATGCAAGAAATGTTGGATGGCTTGCAGAGGTTGAGGGGCCATGTCATAGGCATGCTCGTGGTCCTGGATCATATGTCAGCGCTCCTGCGCCACTTATTTTTTTGATTTTCCACCCAGAAAATGTTGATAAAAATAAAATTTATTTTGATTTATTAAAGTCTCATTCCTTGTCTGGAAATATTAGATTGTTGAACCTTACATAAGTCGACTATTGTAGCTGAGTTTTTAAGTAATGTAAATTAGATTGTAGAAAGCTCAAGTAAGTATGTAAGCTGGCACATTAAACACCTAACAATACCAATAGGTTTGTAGAATTAACTGCAAATGTTTTTTTTATGTTTTTGTGGGTAATGTAAAAATTAAATAAAACCTGCTTAGGGCTAGATTAGAAAACATACTGATTCACCATAATACCTTTGGTGTTTGTTTTTTGCCACAAAGCAGGGTAAAATAATGTACAATTTAACACATTACAGGATTAGCCATTAAGCAAGTTTGCCTTTTTTGGACCAGGTTACACTTGCTTGTAATTTAAGAAGGAAATGTTTGTTTAACAGTAAAAATAATTTTAATGCACACAAATAATAAACACAAAGTGAATTGGCACAATCATTTCACACAGTGAAAACACACACAAAAATCCAGCCAACACCAAAAAGAACAAAATAACAACAATCAAGAACTGTTTGAAGAAGTAGCATGCCAACATGAATACACAAATGAGGCGAAGAAATCATTGTTCCCGAAGTAATATCCAATGTGTCCACATGAAGTCAATTTTTTGGATCAGGTAGTAGGCATCGGTTTTTAGCTTAATTTTTTGGAATAAAAGACAAAAAACAAGAAAACACAAATCAAAATTGCCCATTAAAATCTTACATGTCTACATTGTGTCAATTAACTGATTTTTTGAAAATAATTACCTAAAAAATCGGGCCACAATGTCATCGCGTATGGCCCCCCCACATACTGACCTCCGACCAACCTCGGGGGGGCCATCCTCAGGCAAGGCATCCTTTGGCTGCATTGGGACACCACTCCTTATGGCGATGTTGTGAAATATCCGACACAGGACCACAATTTTTGAAACCATAGCCGGCAAATACATGAGCTCGCCACCAGAGCGGTGGAGGCATCTGAATCAGCGCTCCACCACCTGCCTGGTGGCTGTAAGTGCGGAATTATAATCACTTTGTGGCCCTGGTGTGGGAGCCAAATAAGGAGTGAGCAGCCAGGGCGTGCAAGGGCAACCACTGTCTCCTGTGAAAAAACAAAAACAAACATCAGGACCATTGTGAAACAAGCTTTGCATTGGTTGCAACAGAAGGTGTCAACTTACCCAGAAGCCACGCATCACCAGCTTGTAGGTTGTCTAATTTGTGCCAAATCCCTGATTGCCGGATGACGAAGGAATCATGTGCACTGCCGGGGAATTTGGCATTCAGGGACAGGATCTGGAGGGAGGCATCACATACCACCATTACATTCAGTGAATGAAAGTGCTTGCGGTTCCTAAAAATAGCCTCCAGCCTTGCTGGAGGCTGAAGTGGTATGTGAGTGCCATCCACAACCCCTATGATGTGTGGGAAGCCAGCTATTTGGTAAAAATTGGCCTTTGCCACATTAAGGGTACCCATATCCAATGGCATATTAATAAAATGATGGAGGTGTTTGAAAAGGGCCTCCATCACTGCCCTCAGGATCCTTGAAAAGGAGGATTGGGATTTTCCAGCAACTATTCCCACAGTGGTTTGAAAGGATCCTGAGGCACAGAAATATAACACCGACATTAATTGCGTAAGTGGTGGTATTGCTGTAGGACTTTCAATTTGCAGTTCAAAATCACTCTCTATTAATTTGTGGCGGCAGATGGTATCGCCTTAATACCTCATCATCTGGCATTCCAAAAAGGGTGACACGTGTTCTATATATCTGGGGCCTTGCACGCCTACGAGGCCTACACCTGGGACGAAGTTGAGGTTGATCGGGTTCTGGAACCATGGCCAAGATAATACGACCAACATCAACCTGAAATGGTAAGCCAGGTAGTTATTGTTTTAGACAAATGTGTTAAGAAAAATATACTTATCTTTTCTCAGAAATCCAAAGATGCTTACAGGCCTGGGACGTGTCATGTGCAGAACACCCTACATTTCAAAAGTAGAAAATATGTTTAAGATTCATTAAATAAAATATGATTGTAAACAAATTGTTTTCGTAAAAAAATAAAGAAGGGAGCAAACATTAGTTCAGAAAATACTACGCTACATTTAGTGTTAAGACATGATTTTATACTGAAAATTTATTTAAAAATTAGTTTGCAAAATAGTACGCTACTTTTACAGTTAAAACAAGACACATTAGTTCGCTAAATACTACGCTACTTTTACAGTTAAAACAAGACAAATTAGTTCACTAAATAGTACGCTACTTTTACAGTTAAAACAAGACACATTAGTTCGCTAAATAGTACGCTAGTTTTACAGTTAAAACAAGACACATTAGTTCGCAAAATAGTACGCTACTTTTACAGTTAAAACAAGACACATTAGTTCGCTAAATAGTATGCTACATTTAATGGTAAGACATGATTGTTCCCAGAAAATAGACAACATTACTTTGCGAAACATATGCTAAGAACAACACATCTAATTTGTAAAATCATGAAAACAAAAACACTTACCAAAAACAGACAAATATCCCAAAGTTCAAAAACTTCACTGGGGCAATGCCAAAATAACTGTAAACCGAAAAAAAAAATATTACAAACATTTGTAAACTATTTACTATTATTTTTTACGGTGGTTTTTTAAAATACTTACTCAAAAAATCACAAAAAAATAGCTAAACAATAAAAAATAAAAAAACGGAAAATAAAGAAGCTAGAAAAAAAAAAAAAAAGCTCCGAAAATTTCCTCCTTCTACTCAGTCAACCGCAAAACCTCAAAAATACTCCTACGCCAAACCTCCAACAAACAACATGCCACATCGACTCCAGTCACACCAAGCCATAAATAGTCTTTATTTTCCAGCTCAAATTAAGGATGGACAATAGGAGTGCACAGTCAATGATGCGGCCGAATAATGCTGATGCATGTATAAAAACGTCACTGAAAAGCCAAATCGGTCTGCTGTAGTGAGACCTGAAAGTCCAAAATGACTACAGAGCAGCAAAGCACTGGCCAAGACGCGCCAGGTAAGTATTTCTCTTTTTTGGGCAAAAGGATACTGTTTAACAATAATTTTGGGAAAATTTGACATTATAAATTTTAATCCCATTTTAAAAAAAAGGTGTTGAGGATGCCATGGAAGAGGCTGCTGGGCCTAGTAGGCCAACTAAACCCCCCAAAAAAGGCAGCCACAATTCACAAGAAAGGAGATGGAGGTTTTGGTGCAAATGTGCAATGACAACCTGCCACAGGCAGCAAGGAATATGGGTGCAAGCCAGAAATGGAAAATGTGGGATGACATAGCCAGTGGTGTCAATAGGGTGGGTGATTTTGAACGTTCAACCCGGGAGGTCAAACGCCGGTACGTAAAAACTACATTTTAGTAAAAAGTGTTTACAGGTCCAAATACTGCCGGAATAATGCCAACTTTATACCCCACAGATGGAGCGACTTCAAATATCGTCTTAAGCAAAAACTGGCTGATAGGGCTAGGCATGCAGGGGGGACAGGTGGGGGTCCCACCCCTGTGTCACTGGAGCTCACAGATTTGGAGGAGCTGGCCCAGGGGTATGTGCAGGATGAGGAGGTGTTTGGCGTGTCGAACATGGATACCGACATGCCAGACTTTGCCGCTTCTCATGTTGCCCCAGGTAAATGTTGTAATGTTAACAACTCAGAAATGTGTTTGGGACAATATCTAGATTATAATGTTACTCTTTTCTCTTTTTTCTCACAGAGACACAGGCGGATGAGTCTGCTCCAGAGGGGAGTTCTGGTTGCAGAATTTCTGCTGGCTCTGCAGGGGAAGAAGCAGTAGATCCGGCTGGGGACCCTGTGGCAGACAGTCCAGGGCATTCCCCCTCGCAGGCAGTGGGCCTCCTCACTGATCTCAATATTAAAACGGATCAGCAGACCAAGATTCTGGTGAGAATGGACGCCAATCTGCAACGGGTGGTGGACGCCCTGGAGCAAAGTGCTGCGGCCAACGTGACCATTGCTAAGGCCCTGGCGGAAAATACTTGGGCCAACATGCGAATAGCAAATGCCCTGGAGCAGCTCGTTCGCCAGCACATGTTGGAGCCGGCCTCCCTTCCTGCCGGAACATCAGGACCCTCCACCTCTGGCACAACAACAGCCATCCCTCCAAATGTGCCTAGCCCTATGCCTAGTCCAGACGCCACAACATCTACCTCTGGCCAGGCCAGCAGAAGGACATACCGGACCCGTTCAGGCTCCCTCCCTACCCCGGCCAAACGGGCCAAAAGGCGATGACAGCACTGGCTAATTTTCCCACAATCCTTCTCAGTGTTTGCCCCATATTCCTTAATGCCCAAAACCTGCCTCTCCTTTCTTGTGAATTTTTTATTAATTGTGTTTGTTTGTGGATTTCAAAAGCCACTTATTTTGTTTGTGTGTTTTTAAAATCATTTGTTATTTGTTTTTACGTTATCAAGTTTTTTTATTTACCCAAATTTTTTTTACAAATACAAAACAAAAAATAAAATAATGTTGAAAATCTGCACAATTCTATTGTTAATTTATTCAAAAACTGGTTAAAAGGTAATCCCAAAAACAACATTACAAACAATACAACGGAAATCTAAACATTTTTTATGAAAAAAAAAAACAAGGGTTAAAAACAATTTATGAGTTTGAATTAACACTTAGCAAAAAACAAAAGGACGATTGTTTTCTTGGCCCCTAAAAAATGAAGAAAAACAACAAACCTGCGTACAATATTGTTGCCCTAAAAAAAAAAGAAAACAAATTTGGCAAAAACACGCAAATGTAAAATAAATTTGTAAGCTAATTGATTGTCTAACCCAGAAATTAGCAGCTGAGTAGTTCACCTGCGTTTTTTGCTACTTAAAAAAAGGCTATTGGCTAAACACCTTACAAGCATTTTTGCAATTCAAAACTGATTGTTTTTGAGGCCTCAATTGATAAATCGGGAAACCATCGATGAGCCTCGGGAAGAACGAAGAGACCATCGTCATTGCGGTAGAGACTATCAGACCACAAGCTGAGTGAGCAGTTTGAATGGAAAGTGGATCAGACAGTGATGTAACCCTTCTTCCGTTCACATTGGCCGTTCGCATCAGATAATTTATGTACGCCCAAAAAACGCCTCGACACGCCTGCGTTTTCCCATCTTCACCCCCGTCACCGCCCCAAAATGGACAGTTCTGTCAATCACATTTGACATGTCACTTCCTGTTCGCTATTCGACGAGCGACTGAAAAAATGATCGCAATCAGCCGTACGCACATGCGCACTGTTACACCGACGCATGCGTGGTTTAACAACATCGGATGACTACGAGCGTACGACCGCTTACGAGCAGCTCTGAATGAGGGCCATTGTTTCTAACTCTTCATTCAGGCAAATTCAATTGTGCATATCAGTGTCTGGGTTATATTTCAATTGCCACAGCCATACTTGTCTGTATGCGGGGCTTCTCAATTTATATGTAAAACACTCACAGTATCCTGGTGTATTTTTTTTTTTATTACTTTTCTCAGACATGTATACAGAAGCTGTTTCTCATTACTAACTAAACCCTGTATGAATATTGTGTTTGTCAGTGTGAGAGTGTTGTATATTATTCGCTATTTTGTGTTGTGCAAATGTGTGGATATGTGCGCACACTTGGTGCGTGCGCACGCAATGGTGCATCATGGATTGTACCAACATAAATCGGACAGCGGACGACCAAGTCGTCCGATAGTTGAATTGCGGTCACATGCAATTATTTGACTTTGACAGTGCAATGGCTTATATTGAGAAGGGGAAAATCTGTGACCAGTGCTGTGTGGGTGTGACCAGTGCTGTGGGTGTGGCCAGTGTTGTGTGAGTGTGGCCACCCCCTACACTCTCAGCCCCACTGTCTCCCTAAATACATACAAAGAGGAAAGTTGCAGAATTTTGAGAAAAAAATAGAAGTACCATTTTAATAGTTAAGATTTATGGCCAACTATTTGATGCCGCTTATCACCATCATGCTGCCATGATGCTAGGCCTATTTTTATGTGGAGGCCTTAATTCCATCGGCTCCATTGTTAATCTGGCCCTGCTGACAGAAGGAGAACAAACGCCCCAAGTCCAGCAGCTGGGAAACTCTCTCACAGAGAGGAAAGTCCTGTGTACTCGTTTACCAATGAGCTTGAAGATTCACCTCTGGGGATTAACAGAGTGGGTCCCAGCCAAAAAGACCTCTCCTCCTCAACATTTAATTGACTCCTCCTCTCTCATAAATGTGGTGAGGGAAATATTACATAATCATCCAAACATACAGTGCACATATGAAGATCCCTTTATCAAACTGACAGAAACACACTCTATTTAGATTGCCAGCATCAAAATACAATTGTGATTAAACCAACTCAGGGATACATAATTTGGCATTCTCGTATCGATATTAAGAAACCCCAATTGCATTTTCAGCGCAATATTAATAAAGTCTAGTTTTTACTATCCTTTCATATGTCAATTATGGCTATATATGCCTATTTAGCCTATATTATGTTTTTAGTACTAGTATAGGTTAAGATAAGGTTGTTGTAATTATAATTGTTATGTAAATACAAAAACAATATTTATAAAATTAGGGATAGTGAACGGATACATAAACTACAAATCCCAGGATTCCTTGATCAATTTAACCAGTGTTTGAGTCCGATCATGTGACTGATTTCACGTGATTTGATCATGTGGCTAATATCACGTGACCGAAACAATATTATCTTAAATCCATGTGGATGCTAAGTAAAGGCCGGGTGTCATGTGATGCATCGCATGTCACGTGGTTATTATGACGTGTCATTGACACGGGTTTCCGCTATCGAATCAGATGGCGGAAAGATGAAATCTCTTAGCAACATATTGATGCAAATCTTCAGAAGGACCCACTCAGGTCAACACGTGATGTTTATTGACGTCACGTGACCGGAGCAGGTTCCATAGAAAGAAGAGGTAAGAACAAGGTTTACGCTTAATTATATAAAATAACTTTCTTTTTAATGTTCCATTGAGTATAATATGTATATAGGTCTGCCTCTGAATTTGTTTGGTACTGTTTTTTTAAATATATGAGCTGATTGATGAATTAATCGGAATCGTGTATTTGAGCAATTGATTGAAAGGGTATAAAAAGACCCTCCAGGACATTACAACTTTACCTTTGAAAAAGCTGCTATAGGTGCAGCGAAACACGTCAGGTGCCTGCCTCTTTCCAACAAGTGTTTCTACTGGACATTATATACAAGCCTGGACCAGCTTCTGGAATTTTTTGGAACTACATTTGGGATACATCCTTTGTTTACATTTTGGATCCAACCATCTAATCCACACCATGAACTTTTGAGGGTTCCGAGGGCAGCGTATGGACAATATGCCAATAGGACCATCCCTCTATTGGTGATAGGACTTGGTAAATATCGCAGGAATACTTACTCATTATATTTCATCACAACTGAGATTGCCAAAATCTGGTATCTACCATCTGGAGGCGTATATAGAAACAGGCATATATCATACTATTGTTGGAAGAGGCTTAACGCTCATCCATTACGGTTTATGCCAATTTTAATTATTTTTTATTTTTATTGCTCATAATGATTGAATTCAAAGTGATTAGTGTATCAATCATGTTTTAATGTATGTCTATTTCAATGTATGTCTATTAAATAATGTTAATCTTTATACATATTTTTTAGCGCTGCTTTACTGTTTTATATGTTTATACTATTTGAGGGTCTGACGAACCCTTTTTCAAGCAGCTGCTTAGTTAAACAGACCATACCAGCGCCTGTATAAATTATTTATATTTATTCTCGTACTCTAGTCTGCAGAATACTAACTTTAACTAGTGGCAGGTTATGAGAAAACATACCTCTATTTAAAAAATAATGAAACCAAATTACTGGCTAATTTAATAAACTATAGGAAACAATTACTTAAAATACTGATGTAACTAGAATAACTATGCACACCTAAATAGCAGGGTGGATTGGTTGTAGGCTTCACTGGTAGATGTATTAAATTTGTTTTGTTCAACATGCAACGGTAATTGGGCAACAAGGGTCACTCAGGTATGGTGATCTGCCATTATGATGTACTGTATGGCATCACCTTGATGCTCAATGTACTGTATGACATTCAATGGAATGCTGTCTGTACATGATGGCAGTCACTGGGATGCTGTATGGTGATGATGGGATATAGCCTTTGCTGTATGGTGGTAGCTGTATGTGCTGTATTGTCACTAGGGTGCTCAATTTAACGTATGCTAGTCCCTGGAATGATCTATGTACTTTATGGTGGTAACCAAGCTGGTGGTGATGATTGAGATGCTCTTTGTACTGTAAGATGTTTACTGGGATCGCAAGCAAGACCTATGGGGGCCCAATAGCAACATTTCCAAAGCACAATATAGTTAGTGAGCAGCAAAGCTGGGACATTTCTATAATGGGCCCCTGGGTCCTGGGGGGGCCCATACTGCACACCCTGCACCCATATTTTTAATACTTAACCCACGTCGGGGCAGGTATCAGTGATGTCAAAATTGTCTGGAAAATGGCCGCCACTGCCATTTTCCCTGCATTTTGCGCATGCACAGTAAGGAAAACACAGTGAAAATGGCGCCGCATGTGCTGTAGACTCTGGGCACACTCTAGTGCGCTGCTGGCTGCTGGAGTGAGAGGAGGGGGCCCTGGACAGAGACTGCACACGGCCCCCTCCTCTCATGAAATGCCCCGGCAGCAAAGCCTTGTAATGGTTAATTGCAGCAAAAGAGTTGAAGATGGTTAATTAGCAGCAATATTATACTGTTCAGTAAATTGATGTTTAATTCATATAGTCAACGTATCTTATTAGGGAGCTGCCCTCTTGTGAAGATGGATGGGTAGACTGTATCCCTGGATATCCCTGCTACTGGCACACTGCTGTGGAGATGCACTGATGCTAATAAGTGGCTGACCATAGGCTAAAATGCTGCACTGGTCCCAGGACTGATAGACTGTACAGCTGTATCACTGACCAGCTCCGGCAGGCAGAAATAAGATTGGCCACAGTAATTTTCCAAAGATTCCACCCTGCGTTCCAGATGCGTGTCAGTCACAGGAAGTCCTCTGGCGAATTTCTCCACCTTTGGCCATGGCGGTTTCTTTAGAGGGTCAACCACCAGCCAATCAGCTCCTAACTGTCATTTTTCAAACACAGCCTGTAACATGACAGTTGGGAGCAGATTGGCTGGTGGTTTATCACTCTCCAGTTTATCACTTTTCAGAGCTTAGTACATCTCCCCTTAGTGAGAGCCTTGCAAGCTAATTAGAACCATGCATTTTTCATTCTACACAGAGTACGAGACGAGGCAGCCATGTTGGGCACACCACATTGGTTGTGATGTGCAAATAAGCAGTACATGAAAATAAAACAAACCAGGGTAAAACGAATGGATAGGATACCCACTGCATAAGCATAAGCAATTCCATCCTGCTCATCCTGCTCTTGAAAGGACCAGACGAGGCACCCATCTAGGGAGCACTTCATAGGTTACAGTGGACAGAAATAGCAATTCATCAAAGTGTGACATGCAGTGGCAAATTGCAGATAAAAGTAAAAAGGATCAGGCGAGGTGGAGTCCATGATGCCGCAGTTAGGGGAAGAAAAAAACATACAACAGAATGTAAACAGTTATTTCTGCTATGATAGTTCTAGATTAAAATGTTGCAAGCAGCAGATTGGGGCAAATGGCGCAGAGCAGATGCTAAATCAAGTGAGCAGCTTAAAGGTGAGTCCAGCAATATGAGAGTTTGTAGAAGTAAAGTCCACATTTTAACAGTGGGGGCAGATATGGGGGGGTGAGACGACACAATAGGAGGGTAGGGGACAAGTTAGTAGGGGGTTAAAACATGTTAACAGTCAAATAAAACTAAATAAATTGCCTGCTGTGGTCCCATGGAAGAAGTGGCCGGTCCGTTGTCAATTGGATCTCACCGCAACAGCCTATACTACTTGGTGTGGAAAGCGGAGCCCGTCATTGTCCAGGTAGGTGAAGCGACCCCGGGTCATGGAGGTGGCCAGGTAGGGAAGTGGGTGGCAAGATGGTAAGCTGCATTGCATCGAAAGGCCGTCTGTCTATTATTTCTTATCCATGCAGCCGCAGTTGGGTCCAGTGACAGATGTAGGCGGAAGCAGACAGCAATGCTGCGGTGGTGGCTTCTCAGCAGCAGGGACGTGTGCAGATGGCAAGATGATGGCTGTGGCATGGTCTCCATGCACTCCCTTCTCAGCTCCCCGCTCACCTAAGTGTGGGTGCCGGGTGACTCTAGCTGGTTTCGGGGGCCCAGTTTATGGGAAATGCTGGGGCTCCCGACTGGAGAGCTCATTGAGTGCGATTGCTTAGTCTAAGAGCCGGCAATGAAAAAAAACTCATATTTTCTACTTCAAAAATTAAATGAGAATCTTCTTTCCTGCAATTATCGAGATAAGACGCTTGAGCATTCAAAATAACTATAATCAGCCATTGGCAGTTTCACTGTAGTAGCACAAAAATCTAGATAGAGTATATGCATTTTTGTGCACATGTGCAGAACAGGAATATATATCTTACACAAAAACAATTGTCACATGTCCAACTTTAATGATTGCCCAGTCCAATACAAATGCACCAAACCCCCATCAACTTTAAATTATATAGAGAAAAACTTAATTTCTTATTTCACATGGATTGGGTGGAGACATTATTCGACAAGGAGAAAAAGGTTTCCTCCTTTTTTGATTCATTGGAAATCTATACTACAACCTTACCAATCTAAGCACAATCTAAGATTTATCACAGTATGCGATTAACCCAATGGTATGAAACTCAAATTCTCTTGGGTGATCCTCCTATCATATTGCCCAGTGGGTGAGTGTCAGACATCTTTCTTCCCTTTTTATAATTTTTCGTATTTGAGCATTGTATGTTTACTTGGCTATTACACAAGCCTTAAGCCACATGAGTGCTTGCACATTGTGTATGTTCGACTGTTTTCTGATTTCCACTTTTTTTTTCATTTATATTATTATTATTTATGTTACTTTGATTATGCAAAGTTCGCTTTTGTAAACGCGCTATAGAATGTTCATTGTATAACATTTCCCAATGAGAATGCTGTTTATTATGTCTGACTTATACGCACATGTCTTGCTATATTGTCACCTGTGTTTTTGCTTCAATAATAAAATATGCTAAATATCATGTCAGGCACATTGGCACTGATGCAGAGTTGAAAGTAAGAATGTTTGCATAGCGCATCTTGCTCCAGAATCAAGCGTATTTAACTACGGATAGTGCAGTTTAAGTCACATTCCATTTGCGACAGATGGCATCTCCACAGGTTCCCACACTCTGGACAACCAGGAGATCGCCTCTTCAGAGAGTGGAACAAACTCTCTCTCCTGCCCCAGTTCTTGTGGGGTAACTTCATCTTCCATTATCCAGAATCTATTTCTTCCTGTAAATACGGCTCATTTGCAGAAGTCTTTGTTATCTTCTGCGATGATACCATTTCTTTCATGGGGAGTGAGTCCAGGGAAATTTGCACACAAACCTCTGTCTTATACCACCTAAGTGAACTTTTCAGCAGAGTAGTAATCAAAAGATGGTTTCGGAATTTGTTAATATTTCCTAAAGTGGTGTGATTTAACGGAGTGCATGAAAGTTTGCTTAGAGGAAAGTCTTGGGGTTATATTTACTAAGCCGTGGGATTTCAAAGTCACTGATTTTTGGTGGTTTTGCCTGTAAGATTTAAAACAGCAAAAATATTAAAGGCAAAACCATCATATTCAATATTATTGCTGTTTTACATTCTGCGCGCAAAACCTCTAAAAATTGGAGGCTTCGAAAACCTGCTGCAGATAACCATCTCTAGTGGCTATAATTCTCCTCTAGTGGCTACTATTCTCCTCTAGTGGCTATTATTCTCCTCTAGTGGCTACTATTCTCCTCTAGTGGCTATTATTCTCCTCTAGTGGCTACTATTCTCCTCTAGAGGCTACTATTCTTCTCTAGTGGCTACTATTCTCCTCTAGTGGCTATTATTCTCCTCTAGTGGCTACTATTCTTCTCTAGTGGCTATTCTCCTCTAGTGGCTACTATTCTCCTCTAGTGGTTATTCTTCTCCTCTAGAGGCTACTATTCTTCTCTAGTGGCTATTATTCTCCTCTAGTGGCTACTATTCTCCTCTAGTGGCTATTCTTCTCCTCTAGTGGCTACTATTCTTCTCTAGTGGCTACTATTCTCCTCTAGTGGCTATTATTCTCCTCTAGTGGCTACTATTCTCCTCTAGTAGCTACTATTCTCCTCTAGTGGCTACTATTCTCCTCTAGTGGCTATTATTCTCCTCTAGAGGCTACTATTCTCCTCTAGTAGCTACTATTCTCCTCTAGTGGCTACTATAAATATATGGTCAGCTCTGCAATTTAATCATAAGAACTGTGGTGGTTATCAGCAAAAATGATTTTGCTTACCAACAGGTGTGTTTGTCTGGGACATTTGATACACATGATGTTTGAATGAAATTAACTATCTTGGAACAGATTTAAGCGATTTTCTCAAGCTTTTATCAGATGGGCAGCGACTTCTGCCACTTTATTAAGAAACGTAAACTTTTTTTTGCATTAACATAAAGTTTATGTCATAAACTATATAAACCTCCCTTCTCCTGTGATTAAGGATCAGACAGAGTTAAGGCTGAACTATAAGTTTCACATTGAGATTATCATATGGAATATTGACTCTGTGATTAAGAGCTCCTTTAATAATGATTATACTGTGGCAACATATTGCTGCCATTGATGCAGTTGTGTCTATATTCATCTGGCAAATATTTAATATTTTTATTTATGTCTTTTGGTTAAATTATTTATATGTGTAATTTATTAAAGGTTATCAACTTTTTAAAACTATTGCAACCATCTGAGTGCTGCGTATTCTGACCGCTGTCTCTCTATACTTCTATACACGTTTGACTGCTGATAAACCTCAAAGAGGTTTATTATTCGAGACAGCTGCTGGTATTTGCAGCAAACCAAATATATTTTATTATATTGTTTTATGTTTTATCTTCTATTGTTTTAAAGTGTGTAAATTAGCGCCATTATCGTTTCTAATTATTATCAATAAAGAAGTAGTACAGATAGTGTAGATTATTTGCAGTGTGTGAATCTGTGGATGATTTTGTCTCCTGATAAGTAGTGGGTTCTGTTAATGTCATGGGGTATTCATATCACTGCTATGGATATTGCTGGGATATTGGTGATATATTTGTGGAATATTGCTGTTTTGTGAGTTATTAATGGTATATGTGGTGATATATTATTGCTATATTACAAGTATATTTTAATATGAAATCACTCTTTGTATGCCTTCTCTGGATCAATTACAAATTGATTTGCTTCTATTTTTCAAACCTTATCAGAGTCGTAGCAGGGCGATTTTTCTCTCCATGCCGGTCCCACCCGCCCAAACATGTGATGTCACGCCGAGGGGGCAGGGCCTCTGAGACCAGGAAGAAGAGCAATGCCTGGAGCATTGCAGGGTGCCATCCGCAGCTAGAAGAAGGAATTATCCGAAATGTGTCGCTGATGGGACCTGACCTGACCTGGATGCCTGTGCCTTGGTGAGCGGTATCGGCCTGTTCATTGGGAGTAACCAGAACTCCCTCATATGCGCTTGTCTGACCCTGCTCAGACCATCTTGCCATCTGGTAGGCATTCTTACTCAGCAGGAGAGTGAGTTTAGTCATATTTTGTAACACATTTGACTGAGGTCTTGTGTATTTTTATGGAGGGCCAGCTCTTCCATTGGGCTGTTGGGCAGTTGCCCAAGTGCCTGAAGCTTGTAGAAGCCCGCCAACCCGCCCCCTGCAGCCGCGGCCAGTTGGTAAATTTGTTATATTTTTATATTTATGCACTGTATTCTGATCCAATCTCCCCCCCACCCGGGTGACGAGTACTCACCTCAGTCCCAGTTTCACTTCATCGGCTTCAGACCAGTCAGACAGAGTCTCTCTGCAGGTGTGGGAGGTCTGATGGGCATGCAGGAGGGTTTAAATTTATTGACCATTTACATTTTTTTCCCGTGAATGCATGGGTAGAGGCCCCAGTGCATTGCTTTGCCCAAGGCCCACACTGCTGTTAACACAACCCTGTATGGATGCTTTCTAATAAAGTGTTTTTCAAGCAGTATATTATGCTATGCACCTATTTTATTTTTTTCATGCTAAACTTCATTTGGAAGTTCTGTCGTGTAAAGGCCCCCATACATCAGCAATCTGAAAACCACAATTGAACAATTTGAAGATTTATTGCCCGATTTTAGGATTTCCCAATCTAGCAATCTGCGCCCATACACTACAGATCTTTTTCAGTGATTTGCAGATCGATTGCAGCAAACACAGATCTGGCAATCTTGACAGGCCCATCATTTTGCTAGAAACGGTCTGCAAATCTGCTGATCAATGTCAATACACTAGCAATCTACTGCCCCAATCGATCTGTGAAATCCAACATGTTGGACAATCTGATTAAACAATTCCAATCAGTTTTTGGTTGCAATCTGCGATCTGTGAAGCCCATACATTGCAGATTGTTATACACAATCGATTGCAAATTGCACGATTGCTGCAATCCATCTCTGATGTATGGGGGCCTTAAGTGAAATAAATATTCTGCTGAATGGAATTGTGTGCTGTTCAATCCTCTTTCTTGAGGAAATTTACAAGTTAAGGCCCCCATACATCAGAGATGGATTGCAGCAATCGTGCAATTTGCAATCGATTGTGTATAAAAATCTGCAATGTATGGGCTTCACAGATCGCAGATTGCAACCAAAAAGTGATTGGAATTGTTTAATCAGATTTTCCAACATGTTGGATTTTACAGATCAATTGGGGCTGTAGATTGCTAGTGTATGGACATGATCAGCAGATTTGCAGACCATTTCTAGCAAAATGATGGGCCTTTCAGGATTGCCAGATCTGTGTTTGCTGCAATCGATCTGCAAATCACTGAAAAAGATCTGTAGTGTATGGGCGCAGATTGCTCGATTGGGAAATCCTAAGATCGAGCAATAAATCTTCAAATTGTTCAATTGTGGTTTTCAAATTGCTGATGTATGGGGGCGCTAAAGGCCCCCATACATCAGCAATTGATTGCAGCAATCGTGCAATTTGCAATCGATTGTGTATAAAAGTCTTTCCCTTTTTCAATCGATTGCAGATTGCAGAATTGCCACAATCGATTGAAAAAGGGAAAGATATTTATACACAATCGATTGCAAATTGCACGATTGCTGCAATCAATTGTTGATGTATGGGGGCCTTGAGTCTCAATACCTTAGGGTATCTAAAGGTGTGTGATTGAAGTACCATTGGATTGGGCTGTCCTTTAAAAACACTTTGCCAATTAGTGGATTTTTTTTGGTGGATGTGTATTATATATTGGAAATAGTTTACTTTACACTATGATTTTTTTCTCTGGTGTTTCTTTTTGAGGAAAACATAAGAACAAATAGATTGCCAATACAAAGGAATCAATTGATCTTGGAGTGATATGTTAAAGAGCAGTGGTTCTCAAACTTGGTCCTCAGGACCCCACACAGTTCACTTTTTTCAGGTCACCCAGCAGGTGTACGGGTGTATTCATTAGTCACTGACACGTTTTAAAAGGTCCACAGGTGCAGCAAATTGTTTCACTAGTAATTATGGGAGTAGACCTGCAAAACATGCACTGTTTGGGGTCCTGAGGACTGAGTTTGAGAACCTGTTTCACAGAGGATGGTGATATCTTTTATTTTTCTTGGAGGCTGCACTAATTTGTTTGTGAGCACTGTTGATCACCTATTGTATTTTGTATTGTAGGCACCCTGTAAGCCAAATGCAGGTGCCACGGGGCACCAATGGTGCCCTGAGAGACAGCACCGTTTACACACCTCTAGTTAAGATCCTGAACTTTACTATGTAGTAATGTGCTATCCTGTAGCTATAATAGCACAGTTATTGCTCAGTGCATCATGCCAGACATAGGGGCCTATTCATCATTACTAAAATTTCGATGGAGGTAATTAGGTTTAGAACTCGCATGGAGTTCTACCTAATTACCGAAGGAATTCATCATTCCTCCTCTCCATAAGTATCTATTCTGAAAAGCTGTCATTTTAGTGATAACAGCTTTTCAGGAAATAGATAGTTTTCCCTGCCTATACATACCTTATCGCAGCTGTAATCAGTGCCGCGCATGCGCTGTTATGGTGCATACACACGATCAGATTTTTTCTTCAGATATGGACGATAACGATTTAAAAATCGTTCAGTCGTTCATATCTGAAGGAAAATCGTTCATATCTGACATGCCTGAACGATGGACGATCAACGATGCGCGTTCCCGTTTGTCAGATAACGATATCTGACATCTGATGGGTTTGCAGTCAGACTTGGACGATTCCATTCATTTTAATGCAGTCAAAAATCGTTCAATCGTTCAAATCGTTCAAATCGTTCAAAACTTTGGTCAAATCGTTCAAATCGTTCACATCGTTTAGTCGTTCAGTCGTTCATCTGACAAATCTGACAAGTCTGACAAATCTGACCGTGTGTACGCTCCATAAGTCACAAAAGTGGCGCATGTGCAGCACTGCCTGCAGCTGCGGTAATCTGCGTGCGTGTGTCCCCAACCCCCCACTCCCCTCCCTGTCCCCCACCTACCTGGTCGCTGCAGCCGGCTCCGGCGCGGCTCGGACACTGAGGACCTCATTCAGAGTCGGTCGAAGCGGCCGCACGGTCGTACGGGAAAAGGGGCCGGATATGCAAATGATTCCCTCGCAAGTTGTGTCCCTAAGTTCGGATCGGCAGCTGGCCGACCAAGGGGAGGAAGCGGCCGGAAGACAAAAAAATACGTCCCCTTCTCGTACACATTACACGTCATCTCCGGCCATATAAGGATTAATCGAGACCATCGGGAACCATCGGAACTGGTCGTAGAGCTTAAGGTTGACCATACCCTCTCTTAAGCTCTACGATCATGTCAGTGTAAAAACCTCCCATGTCACATGTGCCATGACGCTACTTTGTTAATTATGCACTCCCATAAACCGTATGCACTCCCATAAAACGCCGTTCGCATAATTAGGCACGCCTGCGTTCGGATCTCCACTCCCCCGTTTTCAAGCACCTTCCCCTGTTACCACCCACAAACGCCTCAATCTGTCACTCAAACTACCGACCTGGCTGTGTTCAAGGAGAGAGAAATTTCTGATCGTAGCGGCTAGTTTGCGCACGCGCATTGCGAACTTTACGCATGTGTAGTATAGCGAACATCGGTGGCGTACGACCGTGCGGCCGCTTCGACCGTCTCTGAATGAGGTCCTGTGTTCTCCCGGCAGAATAAAGTTTAAAAAAAAAAATGTTTGTTTTTTTTTTTAATAATTTTTACTGTGTTCTGCCGGGAGAACACAGTGTCAGAACAGCAGCTGGGACCAGGGAGCGTGACGAGGACCTGCTCACGCTGACTACAGGTAAGTGTAACCCGCTGTATGCCACCTGACAGTGACATATAGTAACACCATAAAATTCTGAAAATACATAATTTTTGGAATTTGATGAATAGATTCATTTCTACATCCCCATACTAATGTATAGGGAGTGTGGAAATTAACGCAGGCGGACTTAACACAGGAGATATCAGTGATATCTCCTGTGTTAAGTGTCTTCATGAATACTAAAAAAAATGGTAATTAAGGAAAATGTCCTTAAAACCGTTATTTTAGTGTTGATGAATAGGCTCCATAGGGGACTATGGGCCTGATTCAGAGCCAGACGCAATTAGCGCTCGCTCATCCAGAAAATAGGGGTGGCTATTCAAATGAACCGTTCGCTGTTTGCGGTCTGTTCGCGCCTCTAGGTCTGAACGAGCGAACAAAACTTGCGGTCGTTTTTTGGGAAACTACGCCCCCTGGCCGCTCGCATCCTACGTCATGTCCGCTATTTATTAGATTAATCGAGTACATCGACTAGGGTATGAGCTGCTCGCTATTCTTGTGGTTGGTTTTTGCTACCACAATTTTGCGAGCAGTTCTGGCTATAAAATAACCCAGTGACGTGGTCAATGACGCTGCTGTTTTAATTATGCACACCCATAAAACGCCCGTTTTGACCTTTAAGCACACCTGCGATCGGATCTCCACTCCCCGTTTTCAAGCACCTTCCCCTGTTACCACCCACATACGCCTCCTCCTGTCACTCAAATTATCAGGCATTCGCTATTTTGCGAGCACATGAATTTCGACCGCACTGACTGGTTCGGGCATGCATATAACGATCCGTACGCATGCGCAGTTGGGCAAACATCGCTCGGAGCGAACGAGCGCCCGCTCACGAGCGGCTCTGAATCAGGCAATATGTATCATAGCTGGGAGAGAGATAAAATCGTGAGACATAAAGTACTAACCAATCAGCTTCCAATTTACATTTTGCAGGCTGTGTTTACAAAATTATAGTTAGAAGTTGATTGGTTGGTAATTTATTTGCTACAATTTTATCTCTCTCCCAGCTTTGATACATAGGCCCCAGAGTGCAGTATCTTATACATTACAAAGTTGTAATGACTAAAGGTGCCCATCCACTAGCCAATTACACTGTACGATTGCACGATTACGACATTGTAATCATGCAATCGCTCAGTAATCGGCTGCAAATCGTGCACAAATCGTGCATCCAAATGTTGGAAACGGCCGAACATGCAGGCCAATCTGACGATAATGACAGATTGGCCATGTTCGGGGATAATTGATGTGCCTACACTGAACCATCAGTCGTTCAGTGTAGGCACTTCACCCCCTAGGGGAACGACGGTACGATTACGATGTCGTAATTGTACAGTCTTTCCCTGATCTACTAGTGGAAGGGCACCTTTACTCTTACTGCATCATTCCGGTCTCTGCATGGTTAAAATAAAAAAATCCAGAATCAAATAATCATAATTATTACAAGCACAAACATTCCCATTTTCTTGTTTGATTGTAACATGTTTGTCCTTAATGTCCTTCAAAAAGTTTGTCCTTAAATAGCAAACAAGAAGCGCTTCTTTTAAGTGACCCAGGAAAGAAACAAAAAAAATAGTGCAATATTACCACAATAGGGTTAATTGCCCCAGCAGCATCATCTGCATTTATACAGTTTTACAGCTACAAATTACCTGAGCAGCTTAACTAGAGACTAGCAATTAGTTTCAGGAAACCTGGACAGAAAAAATTATTCATGGAAAACATTAAAGAGCCACAGGAAACGGGATGGAAACTTAACCAGCTTCACATGTGATCTGCACCCTGCTGTGGGCGCTCCAGCTATATTAAAAGAAATTTGCATAATGTCAGTGACTCTGAATGGAGGTAGGGTAAAGCCTATTGACAGGGCACAAGTGATGAAGAGCATCAAAGAAATGCAAGGATTGGGAAAGTGTCACAGGTAAAGAGAGGCCCAGGTTATCGGTGCTATACTGCCCTTTGTTACTCACTTTAATCTACTTAAGGTCAATTTAATATTGTAAGCTTTGAGCAATCACTGTATTTAACTAGCCTGACCTTTCATGGGGTAAATGATCCTTGTTTTAGATCTTTCTTTTGCCACATTGTTGATCAGCAATGTGTCACGGGGGGATAATGCATGTAAATGAGCAGCATACATTAGCTAGTAGTATCCTTTGTAGAAGGTGCAGCAGAAACTGAAACCTAAAGCATGGAGGATGAAACCTGTTGCAGAGCTTGGTATGAAGGTGGTGTCACCGGAATGACAATGTGCAGGTGGGGGAGTGAACTGGCTGATTGTAGGTTCATGTTGAAAATGTTGTTGTGGTTCTAATCACACTTTTTTGAAATGCACAATTTAGGAAACTAATGGTGGATCCAAACTGTCCCTAAGATGTCATAAGGGGGGTGCGGACCGCACTACATTGTGACCCGCCGAGGGGTGACACCGAAGTTCCGACTCCTCCTCAGTGACAGGAGCCGGGTGCCAGAGCCGTAACTAGACTTTTTGATATTTTTGGTGCCCTGTGCCAGAAAGAGCATTGGCGCCCCCCTCATTTTTCAAAGGGACATAATGCACCCAAAAAAGGGGAATGGCCTCATGTGGAAGGACCAGGGACGAGATAGGAGATGCCAGGAGATGCTGGCGATGAAATAAGAGGAAGCTACAAGTGAGAATTATAATAAACAGAAATTTTACAGGCCCAAACAGCGCCCCCTGGTCTGTGGTGCCCTGTGCGATGGCACCGGCCGCACTACCCTAGCTACGGCCCTGCCGGGTGCTACACTGTAGCATTACGTGCAACACTCGGCCCCTGAGGCTGGTCTCCGGGGGCAGTCCGCATCTCCAGACCCCCGGAGTGACTAAAACGTATGTTCGGGCCGCGATGCCACGCCCCCTACCTGCAAGGCCATGCCCCCTTTTTATAGGTGCACGGATTCGCCGCACGCACTACTGTCCTCTCTGGGGCCCACATTGGTTGTCACCAGGGTGAGTGATGCAACTGCCCTATGATTTATAGACAGTAGGTCTCATTTTGCAAAGTGCACTTGATGAGAGCAACAAAAATCCTTGGTCCTGCATGCCACGCCCCCTACCTGCAAGGCCATGCCCCCTTTTTATAGGTGCACGGATTCGCCGCACGCACTACTGTCCTCTCTGGGGCCCACATTGGTTGTCACCAGGGTGAGTGATGCAACTGCCCTATGATTTATAGACAGTAGGTCTCATTTTGCAAAGTGCACTTGATGAGAGCAACAAAAATCCTTGGTCCTGCATCTGTGCATCTAGATGTCCCACACAGCATATATGTCAAGGCGCAGGCTTATGTCTCCTCCTCTCTCAGAACAGGCCTCAGCAAGCCGGAAGGGCATCTCCTGGGCCAGCCACTTGCTGTTTCCACCCCTGACTCTTTATACCCCTATATTTACTAAAGTGCGGGTTTTTAGAAGTGGAGATGTTGCCCATAGCAACCAATCTACTTAGATTCTACTTATCATTTATCTAGCACCTTCTAGACGATAATAGCTAGAATAACCTGATTGGTTGCTATGGGCAACAACTTCACTTCTAAAAATCTGCACTTTAGTAAATATACCCCTAGATGTGCAAAGAGATGGAGGGATCTCCTGAGAAGCAATGCACAAAAGTGTAAACATTGCATAAAAGTCTAAGGGGGAGGTGTAATAAGCATCGCTACCGCGATGCGGTATATCCCCCTGACTCCGCGTACATACCGCGGTATGTACTAAGGATTTCACAAAGGACATCTCTCTCGCGGGGGCTCATGGGAGGGATCCGATCGGGGAATGCAGTAAAACCCCTGAAAACTGCATTTTCGGGGGTTTTACGGCATTTTCGGCTTTAGTACATCTCCTAATCTCTCACCTTTTAGTATCACACCATTGATTAAAATAACTGTTTTAATTTTTGTTCTAAAATACTGCTCAATTTAGTCTCTGTTATAGCTTATAGAAATTCTTAGTGAGCAGACATCAGGACTGTCTTTGCGGTTGATGTATCAAGCAGTGAAAAGAGTGGAGAATGGAAAGCGAAGCAGATGAAAATGATATATTAATACTGACACTGCTTAATAATCTATGGGCAAGAGGCTTGGGGCAGCCCAGCACTGCCAGACAGCTGGGATCGCCCCCAGCATGATGAAAAACGGGGTGTGACACACGGCATGTTCCCAAAAGTCACACAAAGTGGCGTTGCCTAGCTGCACCCTTTTCTCTCGCATGCGTCTTTGGCGCCTGCTTAAAGTCCCAGCTCCAAAGTTGGAAATGTTGGGAAATGTGACTGTATGACAGCCATTTTAATTTACTTCATAACTACATGCTTACTGTACTATGGACAATTCTACACTTTAACTGCCCATGCCTGAATTCCAGCTGTGTTCCCAGCCCCCTAAGCATATGCATGGCAGTCATACACGTATGAAAAGAAGTGCAACTTGTGGCTAAAAAAAAGTATTTACAGCTAACTCTGAATAAGGGCCATAATAATAGACTTACACGGTTTATGGGAACAGGGAGCAGGCCAACCACTAGGCAAATGTAGAAGGTTGCTTAGGTGCATTGAGTGACAACATCACAACATACTTGCCTACTTTTGAAAAAGCATTTCGGGGAGATTGTGAAAACAGCGCCTATTATCGCGGTGGTAAAGTGGGCGTGTACTGCTACATCTGAGGGGTGTCTCATAAACCTGACTTACATCCAAATGTAAATGAGCCCCAAAGCAGTTAGTAAGATCTATTGTTGATTGAAAACACACTGATACTTTTCAGAAAATGCATGTAGCCATAGGGATCATTGTGCCTTATAATAACCAGTGCATATACTAATGATCCCACTTGAATGTATATATCTCTGTTTTTTTTTTTATATATAACAGCTTCATAATGGGGGTAAAGTCCAATCAGGGAGATTGCTACTATTTCAGGGTGTCTCCCTGACAATCAGCCATCGGTCCCGGCATTGGCAAATGGCAAGTGTGTATGCATTTGCTGATGCCGGGAGCCCTGCTGGGTCCTGTCGTTAGCGAGATCGTGCTGGGTATAGATCGTTTAGTGCGTGCACATTATTAGGCTCCAGTGGTGGAGCACAAGTATAAATACACATGAACATGTTGACCCCAGAGGATCGATCCAATTAGGTGTGAAGGGGGGAGTCTCTGTTATAATGATGCTGTTATCAGGCCCCTCGTGGCCTGATCTCACTCATAAGGGGCTGCGAACAATGTGCGAGTCCTGCGGTACGGTACAAGTAAGTGCGGCATACAGCCGCAATTACTCCTGCCGTGGGTAATTCGCTCCTAAATGGATCGAGCCCTAGGAATAATCAGGACAGTCCTATGTGAATATACCAGGGTCCTAAATAAAGTTATGTGCCACTGCAGGGGGTGTGGTTACATGGTCTTTGGGGCATGACTGCGCCTCTGCCAGCCCCAGGTACTTTATACCCATCCCCGATCTCTGCATCACTAAGAACAATGATTTTAGATCCATTTACATAATAATAATACTTTATTGTCATTAACAGCACGAATGATGTCAACAAAAAATCAAACAGCACTATACAAAATAATACATAAAAATAAATAAATTAAAAACGCCAGTAGCTATTAACTTAATTAAGTATAAATAATGGCATTTGTAAAAAATGACAATGTGATCCAGACTTTATTATAATTGAAGGAATATATTTACTTTACTTTGTTTCCTTCTCTGTGAAATTGTTTGCAAGAGCAAAGTTACCTGGAGAACTGGCGATCGACAGTTCCTGGTTACCATTCATGATGCTCTGCACCATATATTAATATGAATTTGTACACCAGCAATTGGACCTTGATAACTATTAGAATTTAGAGAACCTGGAGGATTTATGCAGAAAAATAGTATTCAGTAAATCAGGGCTTGCCAACCAGTCAGAGGCAAAGAGCCCAAAAATATCTGTAGGTATGTCAAAGAGCCGAGATCATTCGCACACCGAAGGCGCACATGCAAAAAGTGTCGCCCCTGGTATGATGTTTGTAAAAGCACATGCACACAATCACCGTGGAAGTAACTATTAAAGGAAAAGAAAAAGCCAGAGTAATATAAAAAAAAATTTAAAAAAGCAGATCCACATAAAAAACACTAAAACAGCCACATCCACAAATAATACACTCAAACAGCCACATCCACATAAAATACACTGATAAAGCCACATCCACAAATAATACACTCAAATAGCCACATCCACATAAAATACACTGAAAAAGCAATATCCACAAAAAATATATAAAAAAAACAGATTCACATAATACAATCCAACCCCCCATGGCTTCACTCCAGCCCCTCCATGTGTCACTCCAGTCCCCCCATTCATGTGTCACTTCTGCCCCCCATTTGTGATTCCTGCAATCCCTCATGTATCACTCCAGCAAGCCCCCATGTGTCACTCCCAGGCCCGCCGAGAGCCACGGCAGGCCCGGGTAAATGGGGGTGTGGCCTAATCGCAGGAGGCGTGGACATGCCCCCTTCGAGAGAAAAGAAACACGTTCTGCAGTGCCCCCACAGGCATAGGAGACTGCTGTGGCTGCTTCATAGCAGCCGTGAGCAGTCTCCCAGTGCAGCCTAGCACACAGTAGCGTGTGCTGGGCTTCTGTGATGAAAGGTGGGGGGGAGAGTGTACCGGACCCGGGTAATTTGTACCCCAACCCCCCCCCCCCCTCTCGGCGCCTCTGGTCACTCCAGCAACCTCTATGCGTCACTTCAGCAGCCTCTCATGTGTCACTCCAGTCCCTCTCATGTGTCACTTCAGCAGCCTCTCATGTGTCACTCCAGAAGACCCTCATGTGCAACTACAGAACCCCCCCCCCTCTCTTCCTGGGCCACTCCAGTGCAGCCATCTTCCCCCACACTCCCTCCCACTCCATGGGCCACTCCAGCTACCCCACATGTCACAAATCAAATGAAAAAAAACAAATAAATAACTCTCACAGCTCTTACCCTGATGCGACTGTTTGTGTCATGTAGCTACAAGTTGAGCTCCACCTCCTGTTTGCGGTATGCCATCACCACATTGCCCATTCATGCCTCTGGAGGGGAGCAGACTGCTGCAACAAAGGACTAGCCTCCTCTGAACAGCTGCGTTCCTATCAGAGGAGGCAGTCACTGTCAGTCAGGGGAGCCACATCGGAACAATGGAAGAGCCACAGGTTGGCCACCACTGCAGTAAATCATTACAGATGTTATTAAGCTCCCCAAAACAAAATTGAAATGGTCTGTAGTGTATATATTGCACATTTTATGTGTGTTCATATTCCTATGTATTACCCTAAAGCTTTAAAAGGTTGGTTCAGTGAAATATATTTGGTGATCTATGAAATATATCAGAAATAGGGTGGGGCCAAGATTGTGTGCCAGGGCAGGGTGGCATGTGCCTTCTCGCTCTTAGACTGGTACTATAATAGGAGGCCTCAGGCCTGACAGAAAACAAGGTGCCTCTCCTCCTCTTTGTTGTTTCTCCTTGGAGGGGGCGGGGCCACATGGTCCAGGCATTGCTGTCTGTGCCCCCTCCCCTGGAGACCCCTGCCTCACTTCCAGGAAGCGTTCACAGATAAGTGTGGTTATTAATATAGGGTTGCTGTCATTTATATATATATATATATATACCCCTGATTGAAAGGATATTGCAGCAACCCTATATTAATATAATAATATGTGCGTGCTATTTAATATACCGTAGGGAGTGGTGTGTATGTGTGTGACCTTCCCTGCTTCCAGACACCCCATCTGTCAAACTCCCCTCCCTGCTACCAGACACACCTCAGCCTGCTGCCAAATACCCTGCTTATATCTGCCAAACTGTTCTCCCCACTCTAGTGCCAGATACTGTACCCCCATCTGCTAAACTATGTTGTCCCAACCTACAGCCAGATACCCCATCTGCGAAACGACACTGAACCCAACCTACAGCCATATACCACATCTGCCAAACTACACTGCAACTGCCCTACTGCCTGATACGCTCATCTTCCAAACCGCACTTCATGGCTTCCATACACCAGACTCTCACTCCCTGCCAGTCACACCAAATGCCACAGGCCCTGCCCACACTTTTCTCCTCCCTGCTGCCTGACATCTGCTGCTGCACCTCATCTGCCACCATTCTCCCCTAGGCTGGTCTCCCTGCACTGCTATCATACAGTAGTTGCATTGGAGATAACAGAAGAAAGAAGAGATCTTCCACTTCTCAGGAAGAGCAGGTACAGTAATTTATGATTTTAGCTGAAAGTTCTTTAAAATGTACATAACATATAATTGATATTGTATACGTTTTTTTTTTAAAGTCATTTAAAGTAATAACTTTTTTCTTTTCTTTTGGCTGCTAGTTCTGCTTAAGCCGCTGTTTTCAAACCTTACGCTGCCTGGCTGATGTGATGACTTATTCACTGACTTAAGGCCGACAGAGAGGAATTTGAAAAAGTGGTTCAAATGGAAGAAGCGCAGCGAATGGAAGTTACTACCAGTGGCGTATCTATAATGGGTGCAGTGTGTGCGGGGCACACGGGCCCCCAGGTCCAGGGGTCCCCGTACCGCATACCCTGCACCCATATTATTTTAAACTGTCCGTGGTCCCGCGTCAGGTGTCATCGCTGCTCAGAACACCGGAAAATGGCCACCGCGGCCATTTTTCCAGCGTTTTGCGCAGTAGACTCTGGGCACACTCTAGTGCCCGGAGTCTACTAATGCTCTAGTGGCTGGCCAGCCGCGTCAGTCGGCTGCCGGCCACTGGGGAGAGAGGAGGGGGCCCGCACGGGGAGTTCACATGGGCCCCCTCCTCTTAAGACGCCCCTGGTAACTACAGTACTAAAAGGTGTATATAGAAGCTTTATTCCATAGGCTGACCATGCCCCCTTTAGTGGCTGGCGTCATCTCTCTGGCAGATTGCCCTGCAGTGATGTGTACACAGTTTTCATGGACCCCTACCATTATATTCCCATGGTGGATCAATTTTGCCCTAGTCAGACACTTAGGGCCATATTCAATTAGGTGCGAAAAGCCATTTTCGGTTAAAAAGTTTCGCCGGTGACATCATTTCGCCAGCGGAAACTTTATCCCCGTTTTCAATTGTGGAGACTTTTCGCCGGTGCAGAAACTCAATTCAATGTACCCAGCTGAAAAGTTTTGCCTATGAATAGCAGTCGAAAAAAAGTGCAGAATTGGGATTTAGCGGTGCAAACTTGCGGAAACCCCCCTGCACCCTTGGGACAGCCCCCCAAAGGTAAACTGTGTTAAAAAATGCTTAAGGACACACCAAAAAAGCACTTTTCATTTTGGTGGCGAAAAAAAACAAAGTTGGGGGACAAACATAAAAACTAGCGAAATAGACTCCAGGGGGGTCCCCAAGTATGCGCCAGGAGTTTTTATGATTGCAGATGCTTGCGGCAGGTGGATTTTTTTATGTGTTTTTAAAACTTCACATTAGCAACTTTAAAATATGCTAACACCCATTTGCATGTACCCCATATTTCCTGGGACTAGTTATTTTTCTGTAAAAATATTGCCAAATGCCACTCTTCACCTCATCTTCAAAGACTCTAATCACAAGCTTTTGAAATAAACCCCCCCCCCATATTAGCTTAATTAGGGGTACTAGAACACCCCTATAGTGATTCCCTATGTTAGTGCAGCTTTTCGGGGGTACAGAGTGTTTTTCCCATTTTTGACAGTACTTTTCGCTAGCCCCGAATTCACTGGGTGACATTTTCGCAGATTTCTAATTGAATACGGGGATAAGTGGGGACGCGCGCGATACTTTTCCGCATGGAAAACCAGAGATGACGGCGAAAACCTCGCGACTTTTCGCACCTAATTGAATATGCCCCTAAGAAATAATAAAGGTCACCAATGAGTGATATTGCCTTCATGGAGGAATATTGATGAAATTCAGTAAGTTAATGACATTGGGAATTAAAGTACCATCTTTCCATTTAAAAATTATAGAATTTTAAATTGGCCACTGCCTTCTGCAACATCTCAGAGTATGTGGCCAGTTGGAAGCAGACAATAACTTTCTCACAAATCTGAAAAACTAAACTATATCTAATAAAAATGGAATATAAGTCAGTTTATGTACAACACAATTATGCTGGTGGGGAGATGGACCTCTTCTGTTCTGCTAGACAGCACTAATGAACTAACTTCTCCTGTTATTATCTCAGGTCAGTGATAGCAGAGGAAAACTGTTTTGTTTTTTGATAAAGCAGATTTCCAATAGACAATATGGGAGAGATTTATCAAAGCTTGGTGATAGATAAAGTACCAACCAATCAGCTCCTAACTCAGTTTACAGACAGTTAGGAGCTGATTGGTTGGTACCTGTCTCCAATTTATCTCTCTCCAAGATTTGATAAAACTCCCCCTATTTATTAAATTTATATTTTGTTTTCATGTTTTTTTTCATTGTCATAATTATCATCTATTTGTATGGTGCCACAGATCCACTGTAGCTGGCATACATGAAAATGATTAGCACAACAACTAAGTGGGTACAAACGAGCAGATTAATAAATATAAATGCATGTGTAACCCACCAACTGCCATTTCTGCCAATGTCAGCAGTGGGCGGGTTAGTGCAGGTGCCAGAGGTGATTTGAATGGAGGTTGCCATGGCAACGCAGAAGGATGCTGTACATATCAGTGAGGCAAGCAGAGTGACAGTTGGTCAGATGCAGCCAGTGAAAGAGGGGAGTGTGAGAGCTGAGGTGCCCAGCTGGGAGGCGGTGATCTCGCCAGTCCACCTTAAATCCGCTGCGGGTGAAAGAAAGAGAGCAGCGTGGATGCAGGAGTTAATAATAGGAGATTAGCTACAAGAAAAGGTACCTGTCAGTCGTGATATTGGCAGAGAGAGACTGAGATATCTGTGAGTGCCACACAGTGGCGATATAGGGGCTGTTGGTATATATTAGGGCAAGCCCTTTGATGTAATGGTAAAGTAAATTGTGGCGGATTCTGCTAAAGAATTTGAGTGATTGGCACCAGGTGAGGTGGGGGATGTAAATAAGAGCAGCTGCTGATATGTAGTTAGTATTTCAAAGGGAATAAAGGCCTTTGTATAGGGAGTTTACTAATTAGCTACCTGCTAGTTTCAGTATACCTTGATAAAAGACAAAGCAGGGGGTATACTGTAACCACTGTATTACCTGGACAATGGGTATGTCATCTTAACCAAGACTAAAGTCATTATGTCAAAAATAATGACCCTTGGTATTTCAAATCTCTAAAACAATCCAGCTCAAATATTTAAATTACTGACATTTCCAGTTACTAAAAGTGTTAAATAAAAATATATAAATAAATAAAATGATCCCAATACAAAGTTTCTTTGAAAAATCCATTATAGTTTGTATGGACATAATTACTGAGTCTCAGAGTTGTATATTTAAGTATCTAAGCACAATCGCCCTAATAAACAAGACTGGTCAGTGAGATACTATCAGCGGTGGCTACAACCTCTATTCGCCAGTCTTCAAATGTGTACATACGCGGGATTGCAATACTATACATGCGCACAAATTAACAGCTTCTAGGGATTGTACTGACTGCAGCCCCTAGAAGTCAGATAGGGCTGATGTAATAGCAGGGGAGTGGCTTTCCATGGGGGGAGCACTCTGCTAATCTGAGTATGGGCTGGCAGCCCCATGGGGAGAAAACCCCTCCCCCCTGGGACTGCCTGTCTAGCATGTGATTAGCAGCAGTAGCGGCTCCAGAGACGGGCAAGCCGGTCCGTCGCTGGGAGCGCTACTGTTTCCGGAGGGCGCAGGAAACGCCCGCCCTCCCTCCCGGCGCTATAGCACATATGTAAGCTCAGGGGGAGGGAGCGGAGGAGGGAAGGGGCGGCAACACAGGACGGCGCTGGGCGCAGCACAGCCTAGCGCCGGCCCTGATTAGCAGGGAACGCTTCCAGTGTGAACCAACTGCCACTGCTAGGCAGTCACTGATTTTTCTGGATGCACTGTACAGTAGCCCACGACATAGGGGAGATGTATCAAAGCTTAGAGAGTGATAAAGTGGAGACATATAAAGTACCAACAAATCTGCTTCTAACTCATCTTTCAAGGACAACCAATAAAATGACAGGAGCTGATTGGTTGGTACATTATATCACTCTCCAAGGCTTGATACATGTCCCCCATAAAGAGATAATGACTCAAATTCTTCACCTAGGAGGATATTAAATACCTTCATCATTATTCATTATCAAAAATTAAGTGACCCGGGTCAAGTTTACTCCTTATCATTACGTGTACCAAATTACCAATACCAGTTGCAAAGGGACCTATTTTATCATTTTAATGATTCATTAATCGTCATCTTTTGTTAATGCGCCTGAAATTAGTACTGTATATTAAGTATTATTGTAGTATTCTAGTCTAGTGGTTACTCCTAGATGTTTTGGGGGCAGTGAGCTGATCATTGAGGAGGGCACATTATTATTTTTGATGAGCATTAGCAGATTTTCAATAAAAAATATATTTAAAATTTAAATATACTCTATTTTTTTATCGTTGCCATCATCGTCTACATTATTTGTATGGTGCCTCAGATCCCTAGCACCTGACATAACTGACATACATGAACACAGCATAATAAAAGCTAAGTGGGTACAAAGGAGCAGATTAAGAAATATAAATGCATGTGTAATCCCTCAACCAGGGGCGTTTCTAGAGAGGAGGGGGCCATGTGCAGTCACTCACTAGTGTGCCCAGAGTCTATAATGTATGCACAGGTCACTGGGAAAATGGCCACGGGGTGTGCGGAGCCCCCCTGGGCCCAGGGGCCTGTGTTCCCCGCACACCCTGCACCCATTATAGATACGCCCCTGCCCTCAACTGCCATTTGTGCCAATGTCAGCAGTGGGCGGGTTAGTGCAGGTGCCAGAGGTGATTTGAATTGAGGTTGCCATGGCAACCCAGAAGGGGTTGTACTTATCAGTGAGGCAAGCAGAGTGACAGTTAGTCTGAGGTAACCACTGATAGTGGGAAGTGTGAGAGTTGAGGTGCCCGGCCGGGAGGAGAAGATCCTCATCAGTCCACTCTAAATCCTGTGTAGGGGAAGAAAGAGAGCAGCCTGGATGCAGTGTTGATAAAGGGCGTTCGGCCACAGGGAAATGTACCTGTCAGCAGTCGTGATATTGGTAGAGAGAGACTGAGATAATTGTGAGTGCCACACAGTGGCGATACAGGGGTTGGGCTTAGGGACTAATGGTAAAGGAAGGTAATTGTGACTGATTATTCTACAGGACTTGAGTGATTGGCTAAGCCTTGGAGAGAATTAAAGTAGATGGAGATAAAGTACCAACCAATCAGCTCCTAACTGTCATTTTCAAACAGTCTGTCAAGTGACAGGAGTTGATTGGTTGGTACTTTATCTCCTTCCACTTTATCTCTCTCCACTGCTTAGTACATACTGTAAACCTGTATGTGAGATGGGAGATCTTAATAAGAGTAGCTGATGATATATAGATAGTATTTCTAAGCAAATTAAGATTTGTAGCAGGGTGGGGGGGCACTCTATTTAAGAGAAATGCTGTCACCACAATTGGTAGCAGCGGTGCGATCAGGGTACAGTTATGAATGCAGCGGGGTTCAGAGCACAGCAGAGTCATGCAAAGACGCAGGATCTCTAATGTATGTGCCTTAGGGGCCTATTCATCATCACTTAAGAGTCACAAAAGTAGGTGAAAAATCATATTTTCACCTGCAATTGTGACAAATAAGTATTCGGGCCATTCAATCACAGATATCTCCTACTTACGTTCCTCTTGCGGAATGGCCCGCTGTCCCCATACACTAGTATGGGGACAGAATACATCAAGCTCCGAAAATATAAAATTTTCGGAGCTTGACTGCAGGGGCATTCGCCATCTTCTGGTGGCGAATACCCCCGCTTGGGGTTCGCAACCCGCTCTTCCCTATGGGAAGTAGTTCCGGGTTGCGAGAAAGGATCCTTTCAGATCCCTCCACCCCTGTCCGGCTCCTTCCGCCGGACGTCGGGGCTCTTGTGCGCATGCGTGACCTGTACGTCGCGCATGCGCTCCGCCGTCACTGCTCCGACAGGAGCAGTGAAAAGATTCACTGCTCCGAAAAGGAGCAGTGAAGCCGCTCGCGGGGGCAGCTAATTTCACATCAGCTGCCACCGCGCCGGAGCAATGCTGAATTGCTCCGGTGGCCGCGGCGAATTAGAATGTTAATTATCGGGGTCCGTTCGGACCCTGATAATTAACATCATGAATAGGCGCCTTAGTCACTGACTCAATGCTGCTCCATATACGGCCATGGCTCAGCATGAACCCTGGTATCTTCTCAGCAGGGGCATTTCTAGAGAGGAGGGGGCCCGTGTGCAGTCTCCGACACAGGCCCTCTCCTCTATGTCCGGTGGCCGGCAGAGCACTGAGCTGTGCATGGCCAGCGCCGGAATTATAGACTCTGGGCACTTGAGTGCGCCCAGAGTCTATAGAGTATGCGCAGGTCACTGGGAAAATGCCAGCGGTGGCCATTTTCCCTGTACTGCGCATGCGCAAACGATGGAAAAATGGCCGCGGCGGCCATTTTCCAGTAGTTTCTACAGCGCCGGACCACCGCTCCGACGTGGGACTCCAGAGAGGTAAGTAATACTATGGGTGCAGGGTGTGTGGTGTGAGCCCCCCTGGACCCAGGGGCCCTGCACCCATTATAGATACGCCCCTGCTTCTCAGGCAGGGCACTACAATGGGGCAAAAGAGCTGCTGAGGGTAATTGCTTCAGGAGAGAGCACGTGGCAGTGTATATCTGTGCCACAGCTACGTTACAAACACCACAGTTAGGATTTCAAACGGCAATTCATGTTGCTCTGGAAACAGGCAGGATGCATTTCTTAATTTCTCAAACTGGTAGGGAGCAGCGCCCTGCTAAAACAACCTAGTGGGAAGGAACACTATAGTATAAGTGTATTAAACATTTAATACAGCAATATAGTTTGTCACTTTAGGTAACCATATTTAATAATAATATATAGTGAAAGTGGTGACTGCGGGTCTGATTCAGTGTTATACGCTATGCCAATGTTCACGTAGTTGAGCAATTATCGTCCTACTGCGCAAGCGTCACAGCCACAATAGCCCCCGCGATAAGTGAATTGTGAATATGCTAGCCAAGAGGATTTATTCGCAAGTGATTAACAGACAGGTCATTTTGTGGAAGGTAATGGGGAGTGGGTATAAAAACGCAAGCGTACCATGCAGGAAACATAGCTTCGGTGTCTCATTACTGCAGCCATCCTGCGTAAGGATGTATTCACGATCTGCGTCCAATGCTGCGTATGTGTACACAGTTGCAGACCGCTGCGATGGCTCAGGTGGGCGGCTCAGTACAAATCCCGACCGCTGTGGTATTAGCATATTTTAGCACATCCACCGCTGCAAAAAAATCGCAGTTTTAAGGTACAACACTGAATCAGGCCCTAAGGATGAAATTGGGTTTACGTTAAGTATTTATGGAAGGGAAACGAGAATCCAAGGGGAGATTTATGAAGTGGGCGTGGGCAGAGAGTGGAAGCTCAGTTTAATAATTATTTTAACAAGAAAGATGTACAGTGTATATAGGGTGTTTATTTCTTTTTTTACATACACTTTGGTTATAAAAAGCATGGAGTGATAAGAGTTTATCTATTGGCATGTACATCTATGTACAATTGTCATATTCTGGTATTTATGTGTAGCCTTATATTTATTTATTCTGTAATTAATGCTATTATTTTCAATAAAAAATTTCATCCATATTGGGTTATTTAAAAGGTGTCTTGTTGTGTGAAATAATTGGATAGCAGAGTAAGTTATCCATCACACCTGGATCTTGCGTCTTGGGCGAGAGCCATCCCTTGGCGGAACCTGTGAGGACTACAAGACCCGGGTGGAGGCTCTGCCATAAAAGAAGACCCTAAGATAGGAGTCCCGCAAGCTGTTCATTGTGACCCTGTCACCCCACGGCAGAGATTGAAGCAGGTGAGACGGTTTTACACATGGATGCAATTACCAGAACAAATTGCATGACATACAGAAAAATTCAGCAACGGACATGACAAAAGACAATACAAGACATAGAAAATGTAGAGATACACTGCATGTAAGAGCTTACAGTCTACAGGGAGGGAGAGAGACAGTGGAAGCAATTATGGCAGATATATTGATAGAGAAGTATAAAACTCTCTGTTAGTGTGGCTTTCAGTTCCACTGGACGTGAGCAGATACCCTAAGATTTTCCCAGCAAGGCAGTAACTTAAAACTTCCTGCCCCAAGTCCAGTATCCCCAAAGCAAAAGAGAGTTGGTAACAGAGTCTTAAAAATTATGTTACAGCTTGATGGTTTCCCGGGCAGACAAAAGGATAACCGTGTCCACAGACTGCATTCAGGCAATCCAGATATACCTGCTTTGTCACATTGTGTGGATCTGTACCGTTTGGAGGACCTAGTCTTACCAAAGTCCATCAGCGTGTATCCATTACCAACTGGCTATCACCGGCTGTAACCAGAGGCAAGTGATCCCCACAGGGAGTACCCGGTGCGAGGAGTGTCGGGATAGCCACCAGCCTCTGTAAACCGAGACACCGTGGTTCCCCAGACTCAGGAGGAGAGCCATACAGCGGAGATGCACTGTCACCATCCTCCACAAGATATACGGGGAGGCAGACACTAATATTGAGTGAAACCATTTCCTCTGGATCCCGTGCACTTAAGCTAAAGGAATCTCAGTTTCTGCTTTTTTCAACTTGCTGGTGAGCATTGAACACTATATGTATGCAACTAAACTATACAGGAGACTGTGAGTAATTGTAATTCATTAGTGAGGATTTATACTCAAGTTACCTTGTTTCATATTTCACATCGTTTTATACAAGGAACGATTGAAGTCCAAGGGGCATTATTTTATACATGTATGTTTTACTGTGTGGTTGATTTGTTATATCTCATGTGTGTAAAAATTGCTAACTTGAATATGTATATTAAATTTGATATATAAACTAAGCGAAGCCTTGTCTAAATATTTTGTTTCAAAGTCAAGTGGTTATTACATTGTAGTAAATTTTAATAAGCTTCACTCTGAAGCGCAATCTAACAATCCTTTTGGGTTTACTTGGTTTTGATAACAGAGTCCTGCAGTAAGCAGCCATTACACATTATAATTATCACCGTTTGTTAGTCAATGTGCCACTTGATGTTGGAAAGCATCCTAATGGCAGAATGTCACTATTACACCACATGGTTATATGCAATAAAGCTTTTCTAAGAAGTTAGCAGCAATCCATGTGTGATTACTATAGACCTGATCAACATAAGTATCAAGAGAGGATGCCACTAATAACAAATGCTGATTATGCATACATTTAATGATAAAGGAACAAAGACCAAAGCATTATAAACAATTTTAATGACACAAAACAAATATAAGTGTAAGCAGAACTGAAATATGTACCAGGTAGACAAAGCTCAAAGGAGTCCAAGCTTACTAGAGGTACAGAGAATAAACATGTGGAGACCAGGGGCTGAGTTAAATCCACAGTGGCAGCCCAAGGATCAAGAATCGGGACTCCTGAACATCAATGGGGCTCATCTAGAATAGGACACAACAAACATACATGGGAAAGGAAGAACACAAATAGCAAACTTACAGTATGTGTGTATGTTGAAGTGGACATACAGTATGTTAAGTTTCATTCAGCTGAAAATACAGTAGTGTGTGTGCCATACATAGGCCACCGCACAAGTGTTTATTCATAGACCCCGCAATAGGGTAGAAAAGAGGCATCATTGTGGTAATAGTAAATGCTAAATTCACATTTACCTATTTGTAGTTTTGTACACAGTATAATAATGTAATTAAGTTTCACATGCACAAGAGAGAAATTATTAATATGAAAATTAGAGTTATGGTAAAACTTACCGTTAACTCTCTTTCTTCGAAGTCCATAGGGTCCACAGGGATACCATGGGGTGTAGGTAGTGGTTAAGGACCGAACACCAGACAGTCAAGCTTTTTAGCTCCCAGAATGCACTGGTCCTTCCCCCCCTATACCCCTCCCCTAAGCCTGAGGCAATTCATTTTTGTAACAAGACCAAGGCATGAGAAGGAAAGAGAGAAGGAAGACTGGTACACAAAATAATCACACTCACGTACTAGGGAGACAGAGTCCAGTGACCAGTAACCCCAACCCAGAGAAGCCAGGTGCATCAGGGCGGGCGCCCTGTGGACCTATGGACTTCGAAGAAAGAAAGTTAACAAAGGTAAGTTTTACCATTACTCTCATTTTCTTCTTCAGGGTCCATAGGGATCCACAAGGATACCATGGGGATGTCCCATAGCAGTATTCAAGGGTGGGGTTCCTGAGCTGAGAGGAGTATCCTGCATCCAAATGAAGCATCCTGAGAGGCAAAGGTATCGAAGGCATAGAACCTAAGAAAGGTGTGGACAGAAGTACACGTGGCCGCCTTACAAAGCTGTTCAGCCGAGGCACCACGGTGGGCTGCCCACAAGGGACCCACAGAGCGAGAGGAATGAGCAGTGATGGTAGCCGGTACAGGAAGGACCATCTGTGTATAGGCCTGTGAGATAGTCATGCAAAGCCATCTGGCCAGAGTCTGCTTGTTAGCTGGCCAGCCCCTCTTGAGGAATCCATAAAAGACAAATAGGGAATCTGTTTTCCGAACTTGACCGGTCCACGTAGATCCTGAGAGCATGGACCACATCCAAGGAGGCCTCACCTGCCGAGAGGTCTGGTGATTGGAAGGCCGAAACTTCAATTTCCTCATTAATATGGAAATGAGAAACAACCTTGGGAAGGAAACCATGACAAGTTCGAAGAACATTCCTGTCCCGATGAAAGATCAGAAATGGAGAGCGACAGGCAAGTGCCCCAAAATTTGACACCCTACGGGTGGACGCAATAGCCAGAATAAACAGAGTCTTTGCAGTAAGCCACTTGAGTTCCACTGAATCCAGGGGTTCAAACGGAGGGCCCTGAAGGGCATGGAAACCACTGACAAATCCCACAGAGCCACTGGAGGGACAAAGGTGGGTAGAATACGGAGGACACCTTAGAGAAAGGTGTGGACATCTGGCAGTGGAGCAAGTCTGTGCTGGAACCAGATGGACAGGGCAGAAACATGCACTTTTAGCGAGGCTAGATGGAGTCTAAGGTCCAGTCCTGCTTGAAGGAAGGCCAGGACTCTAGAGACCCTAAAAACCTGTGGGTCGTAGTTTCTGGTATTACACCAGTGGAACTATGTATGCCACACTCTGTGATAGATCTGGGCAGATGCCGGCTTACGTGCTTTAAGCATAGTCTGGACCACTGACCGAGAAAACCCTTTGGATCTCAGGAGGGATGTCTCAAGAGCCACACCGTCAAAGACAACAACCTAGGTCCGGATGTAGACAGGGACCCTGGGACAACGTATCTGGCTGTTGAGGAAGTAAAAAAGGAGTGTCTATGGATAGGCTCTGAAGATCGGAGTACCAATGTCTTCTGGGTGAGGCCGAAGCCACCAGTAGGACAGTTCCTCCGTCTTGCTTGAACTTCCGAAGGACTCAAGAAAGCAGGGAGACTGGAGGGAATAAGTATGCCAGATGGAAAGTCCACTTCACTGAGAAGGCATCAACGAAGGCTGCTTCGGCATCCCTTGTTCTGGACCCGTACACCAGCAGCTTGCAATTGTGGCAGGAGGCCATGAGGTCCACCTCCGCCAGGCCCCACTTGTCCACTAGGAGTTGAAAGACTTCTGGGTGGAGAGACCACTCTCCAGCATGCACGTTGTGAAGGCTGTTGAAGTTTACTTCCCAATTTAGAACTCCCGGTGTGAACACCACTGAGTTGGCCGGGAGGTGACATTCGGCCCATGTGAGACTACGTGACACTTCGGACATGGCTGAGTGAGGGCATTGTAAATGGCTAAGAGCAGGAGGTCATCCAGGAATGGGAGCAGCCGGATTAACTGACCCCGCAGGTGGGCTGCCATGGTAGCCATCATTTTGGTAAAGACCTGTGGAGCTGTAGAAAGTTCAAAGGGTAGAGCCCGAAACTGGAAATGTTGCTGTAGGACAGCAAACCGAAGGTATTGCTGGTGAGAGGGTGCTATAAGTACATGTAGGTAAGCGTCCTGAATATCCAGAGATAGCGTATAGTCCCCAGGCGCCATAGCCAGGACAATAGAGTGGAGGGTTTCCATACAAAACCCGGCCACCCTGATGAACTTGTTCAGTGATTTTAGATTGAGGACCCATTTGGTTTCTGAACCAGAAAGAATAATAACCTTTCCTTTGCTGTGACAACAGAACTGGAACTATTACCCCCGCTTGCAGCAAGGACTGAATGGCTTTTTGGAGGAGCAGGGCCTTGTTCGGATCTGAAGGAGGGCGTGCGCAAAAGAATTGTTGGGGTGGCCTTCTTAGAAAAGAGATGGCATGCCCGTGAGAAACCACTTCTTGTACCCAGGCATCTGTTAGATGCCAGTGCTGGGCAAACTGCAGAAGTTGGCCTCCAACTCTGGGATCTCCCAGGGGGAGGCCCTTCCTGTCAGGCAGAAGGTTTGTCCTCAGATTTGCAGGCTGGGTGTCTGGTGGCCCAGATCTGCTTAGACTTGGGCTTGGAGGCCTTAGTGGAAGCTGAGTGTCGAGGAAAGGATTGACCTTTAGCCCTGCCTTGGGAACAAAAGGACCGGATCCAAGGTTTGGGTGTGGATGCTGATGGTAGAAAGGCAGTTTTTGATGCAGCCAATGTAGCTACGATCTTATCCAAGTCATGGCCAAACAGGATCTACCCAGTGTAGGGTAGAGACTCTAAGGCCTTCTTGGTGTCAGTATCCGCCTTCCATGAACAAAGCCAAAGACTACGGCGGATAGCCACTGAAGTAGCCGAGGCTTTGGAGGCCAGGAGACTAGTATCCAAAGCCGCTTCTCCTAAATAGGAGGCCACATCCCTGATGTTAGGCCTCTAAGGAGAATGATTTCTCTAGAGCATCTGCCCAGCCTTCAATGGCCTTTGCCACCCAGGACATGGCCAAAGCTGGACGAGCAATATAAGAGACTACACAGATTTTAAGCCAGCCTCTATCTTCCTATCCATTGGGTCCTTCAGTGACGAAGCTGTAGAGATAGGTAAAATAGAGCTTTTATGCAAATGTGTGACATGGGAATCTACTGCAGGGGGAGTTTCCTATTTGGCACAGTCAGCTGCTGGAAGGGTGACTGACTCCTGCCAAAGACACCAGCAAAACTGAATTGGCTTTGGGGTGGGGTACAGGGGGAAGAACCGGAGCATTCTGGGAGCTAAAAAGCTTTTACTTTCGGTGTTCGGTCCTTAACCACTACCTAAACCCCATGGTATCCCTGTGGATCCCTATGGACCCTGAAGAAGAAATGCAATTGACTTCAAACACCTCCATGTCTGTTGCTTTCCACCTATAGAAATCCAGCTGGAGACTTTTTCCCTGCATTAGTCCATATGTAAATTTCAATGTAGTGAGACTGGGGTGTGGTATGTTAGGTCGACAGCTCTTATGTCAACATGCAAAAGTGGCATCTTCCATGTTCCAGCGGTCATTTGACCAGCAGTTCCAATGCAGATGTATTCTCCTGCTATCCCTAAACCTAAGCCCACCCCCTAGTGCTTAACCCTAAACTCTCCCCTGCAGCATAACCCTAACATCCCTGTGGTACTTATCCCTAACTCTACCCCTAGTGCTTAACCCTAAACTCCCCTTCACAGCCTACCCCTAACCTCCCTGTATTGCCTATATCTAACCCTCCCGGGGGTGCCTAACCCTAACTGGCGGCATTCTGAAAATGTCAACGTTTCACATGGTGACATTTCAGATGTCGACATTGCGAACATGACATCATTCTGAGGTGTCAACATTGTGGTGTCGACATTTTCAATGTCAACATGATGACTATTGACCAAGTGACCGGTTACAGTGAGATAGTTATGACTTTATGTAATATAACCGTAACATCGATTAGCTGTTATTAGCTAAATGAGGGTCAACGCAAAATCAGCCAAGCGGGATAATGAAGACACCTATACTGTACTCTGTGCTGTGGCCTGCTCATGTTCCACGACCACCCCTCCAGGCATAAGGAGACACAAGCCAGTGATACACAAATATCTGGATGCAGATGCATGTACACCTCTTCTGTGCATATGCACAGTACAGACATGCATGTTACCCTCTACCTGACATCAATGTGATATCTCATTCTCTATTCATTTAATAATGAGGCTGACAAATAAATATGAACAAGTAAGAAAAACTGAGTAGAAAGGTTCCAGTATAGGAAAGACTGTGCATGATGAAAACAGGACTGTCCTGTATAACACTGGACTGGTCGCCTTCTTACTGCACTGCTTATTAAATGCTTGACTGCCACAAATCAAACACAATTGAAGGGATAAATAGTAAAGAGAAAGCATAATAAATGAGGACATATCATAGGAATACTCCTGCTTTAATGAAGGGATCCCACAGGGTAGAAAATTTGTTGTGACCTGACTGGTTTTTGCCTGGACAATCAGGTTTTGGAACTACTTAAGATCAAAAACTGCCATTCAGTGAAACTGAGAAGCGGCCACAGGAACAGGGCAGGAAGAATGTACTCCTCAGGTACCGCACTAAGGGGCGATTCAGACCCGGACGCTAAGCTGCGCTCTCTTGCTGCCAAAAGTGGCTGGGTATGCAAATTCCACGATCGCACTGTCTGGTGTAAGGACGCCCTCTATGTTCTAGAGAGCAACGGCAGAGCGAACGCATGCCGGTATAAAGATGCCAACTTTTCTTTCTTAACACACATCATCTCCAGGAAGTGTACGAATAATCAGAACCATCAAGAGCCATCGGAGCAGCACCCATCGCTTGAGGTCGACCCTACCCCACCGCAAGCAATGCGATCACAGCAGGCTGAAATACAACCAAGTGACGTGTACAACACACTTCCATGCTAATTATGCACACCCATAAAATGCCGTTTTGACGCCCAGACACACCTGCGTTCGCACCACCACTCCCACGTTCACAAGCACCTTTCCCTGTTACCACCCACAAACGCACATTCTGTCACTCAAAGTAGCGTCCAGTCTGTGTACTACAGGCGCACAATTCCCAAGCGCAGTGAGTGACTCGTGCATGTGCATATTGATGAATATGCATTTGCAGATGGGCGACTATCGGCCATAGCGTGAGTTCACGGCTTAGCGTCCGGGTCTGAATCAGGCCCTAAGGGCTCTATTCATCCAAATTTACACTTTCACATTATTTTGTATAAATTGTCAGGGTTATTCACCACATTCCGAAACAGAATTTTTTTCGGAACTTGATGGTGTTACTGTACGTCACCCTGAGATGGCGCTCAGCCCCCAATATTCTTCACAGGCTGTCATTTACACGGCAGCCTGTGAAGATTACAAGGCAGCCTCAGCAGTCAGCAGATGAATAGACCCCCTAAGGGCCTGATCCAACAGAGGATGGAATTCCGTTTTAGCGATCGTTTTAGCGTTTCACCAATAAAATGTTTAGAAAAGATCCACAAACGCATTCCTGCGACTGTCCAATCTGTCGGTCTGGAACGCAAAGCTCTGCCTCAATTTCCTGATATGGAACTATGTGTGTGCATTCTCAGTAAATCTGCTCATATTCCCTATGTTCTCCTGTCAATATGTCACCCTCCTTGCAGGCGATCATATGCAGAAAGAGTGCGGTGTGGTAGAAAATCAGTAGCTTCTAATAAACAATTGCATAATGTGTAGCACAGATATTTAGGCTTTCAATTTGCAGAAAAATCGCCCCGTTCCTCGTCCATATAAAAAAAAAATCTGATAGTGTGTATCCTGCTTTACTCTATTTCCAAATCTGGAACAAGCCCTAAGACGCAGAGCAATGTAATATTCTAGCTCTCCACTGTGTGGCGCATCGTGCACAGAAAACACAGGGGCCTATGTATTAATAATCACGGCACTGCCATGATTATTAACAATCTGTATCACTGCAGTTATTTTCATTTTGAATGACGATATCCCTACTACGGTATGTACTAAACTGAACTTGTAAAGATAGCGGTAACAATAACCAGTCTCTGTAAGATACTTCCCCAGTAGTTTGGAGGAGTCTTTCACATTTGTGAGAGATTCCTCCGGTGGAATCTGCATGCACGCAGTGTCAGATTCCGGAACTGGCCAAAGACTGCAGGAAAGGGTCCAGAAGATCTCTCACCTGCGAGTAAAACCTCCATAGGTTTAAAGCAGTTTACACCACCTGAAGATGGTGCAAACTAACGGGGCCAAACTTCACTTTTCTAAGTTTGATAAAGGGCCAGATCGCAGTCCTCATTGATAATAATGGGGACTGCGATCTGCAGGAGATTTCTTTGAAATATCTTCTGCATAAGTTTATTAATACATAGCAACAATTCATAACATTTTGCAGAAACTGCAGTTTCTATAAAATGTTATGAAGAAAACCTTGATAAATAGGCCCCATAGTCACTACTAGCTACAAGTATGGCCTGATACCAGGCGAATTTACAATGGGTGCAGGGTGTGTGCACCCATAGGTAGTTATACTTACCTTTCCACAGATTCCGGTGTCCTGCTCTGCAGAGCAGCAAAAAATAACAGGGAAAATGGCGGCGACCATTTTCCCTCTGACTTGCACATGCGCAGAAAAGATGTCCCTGGGAAAATGTGCGGGCACCATTTTCCCGGAGACCCGCGCATGTGCAGTAGATTCTGGCAGAATCTCCTGCGCTGATAGAGAGAAGAGGGCCCAAATGGAGGTTGCACATGGGTCCCCTCTTCTCTTAAAACGCCCCTGCCTGATACATATGTCTGTTTACTTGTGTTGCTGGTTATTGGGCTCATATTTTAAAATACTGCCCTACAGGCTATCAGCAGGTAATTACCCAGGCCCGGCACTGCCCCCCCCTCCCTCTTACATCACAGTAGCCCAGCACACACTGCTGTATGCTGGGCTGCCCTGAGGGACTGCTACGGCTATGCACCGGGCTGAGGGGTTCACAGCTCCTCAGCAAAAATTTTATTTTTTTCCTAAGAGGATGTGGCCACACCCCTTCACCCGGGCACGGCACGGCTGTTGGCGCACATGGCTGTCAGTAAACAGTGCAGCCAGTGTTTCTAGGATAAACATTTCATTTCTTCATAGTAGTATGGAATCCCAGCATACCCTCTCATGCTTCCACCAATATGACACATACATTCTGAGTGCCGATTTAGTTAGGTGTGTAGCTGCCAGATTTATTAAAGCACATACTGTACAGTAAGTAACTCATCATTATTGAAGTCAGACACCCTGTAATTGGTTCACAGTAGGGGTGTGCACCGGCCACTTTTCGTGTTTTGGTTTTGGATCTGGATCTTTCTTCGTGTTTTGGATCTGAATTGGTTTTGCAAAAACCACCCTTCCGTGTTTTAGGTTCTGGGTTTTGTGTTTTGGATCTGTATTTTTTTTTAAAAAAGCATAAAAACAGCTAAAATCACAGAATTTGTGGGTTTTTCTGCTCCTATGCTATTATTAACCTCAATAACCTTCATTTCCACTCATTTCCAGTCTATTCTGAACACCTCACACCTCACAATATTGTTTTTATGGCCAAAAGGTTGCACCGAGGTAGCTGGTTGACTATGCTAAGCGACACGAGTGGGCGGCACAAACACGTGGCCCATCTAGGAGTGACACTGCAGTGGCAGACAGGATGGCAGTTTGAAAAAAAAGGCCCCAAACAGTACATACTGCAAAGAAAAAAAAGAGGTGCAAGATGGAATTGTCCTTGGGCCCTCCCACCCACCCTTATGTTGTATAAATAGGACAATAGGACACTTAACAAACCAATCATTTCAGCGCCAGGGTCTGCCACATGACTGTGGCTGAAATGATTGGTTCGTTTGGGCCCCCACAAAACAAGCTGGCAATTAATGTGTCCCTGCACAAACTGGTTCTACGGAGGCAAGATGTCGTCCTCATCCTCCTCATCCACCGATTCCTTGGATAAAACAGGAAAAAGGGATTTAGGTGACCCTGGACTGCTTACGGTCTGAGCCAAAGTTTCTGAACTTGACAGTAACTTTTTATGAACGCGCTGCAGGTGCCGTATAAGGGAGGATGTTCCTAGGTGGTTAACGTCCCTACCCCTACTTATTTCACCTTTACATATGGTACATATGGCAAGACAGTTGTTGTCCGGATTTGGATAGAAATATTGCCAGACCAAAGAGGTGGAATGTTTGGTCTTCTGCCCAGGCATGACCGTGATGGGCTTTTTCATCCCACGTACAACAACTGTCTCCCCCGGAGCCTGATTTAAACAAACCACATCACCATCAGAATCCTCCTCGCCAACTTCCTCCTCAGCGACAGCTACACCAGTATCCTCATCCTGTTGTACTTCAACAGTGACATCTTCAATTTGCATATCAGCAAGTGGACTGTGGGTGCTCCTTTCAGCACTTGCAGGGGGCGTGCAAATGGTGGAAAGAGCCACCTCTTCCCGTCCAGTGCTGGGAAGGTCAGGCATCGCAACCGCCACCACACTTGGACTCTCCTTGGGGATTTGTGATATCTTCGTAGAACGCACAGTTCTTCGCTGTGCTTTTGCCAGCTTAACTCGTTTGATTTTTTTAGCGGGAGGAGGGCTTCCATCGTCATGTGAAGCTGAACCACTAGTCATGAACATAGGGAAAGACCTTAGCCGTTCCTTGCCACTCCGTGTCGTAAATGGCTTATTGGCAAGTTTACGCTTCTCTTCAGATGATTTAAATGTTTTTTTCAAGGTCATTTTCCTGAACTTTGTCATTTGGGATTGTATGTGCCCTCTACTATGACATTGGGCATCGGCCTTGGCAGACGACGTTGATGGCATGTTATCGTCTATGTCATGACTAGTGGCAGCAGCTTCAGCACTAGGAGGAAGTGGTTCTTGATCTTTCCCTATTTTATTTTTATCAAAGAAAGTTTGGTCCTCCATTTATGTTATATTGATATATACGTGCGGCTAAGGCGCACACAAACACAGAAAATAATTTTTTATTTTTGTTGGAGACTAGTGCACTTTGTGGGTTACACCACCCTTTAAGAAATGAGCCAGCCGGCCCTTTACTTATGGGACACAGGCGCACGCTTGGCACTACTTTGTTGATGCACGTGCGGCTACTGCGCACACAATTCACAAACACAGAAAATATTTTTTTATTTGGTTTGGAGTGTACTTTGGGGGTTACAGCACCCTTTAACGGTCAAGCCAGGCGGCCCTTTACTTATGACACAGGCGCACGCTTGGCACTACTTTGTTGATGCACGTGCGGCTACTGCGCACACAATTCACAAACACTGAAAAAATATTTTTTTTTTAGCACTTGGGGGGAGCACCCCTGACGAACAGAGCACCCCCTGGACAACACTACAGCACCCCTTTAGGACTGGGACACTGCACAGGACTTTGGAGTGAACACAGCCCCTATGGACAACTGACTGCACAACACAGTCCAGCCAGCCCCTATGGACTTTGAAGTAGTGGACACAGCCCCTATTAACAACAGCAGCACAGCACAACACAGCCAGCCCCTATGGACTTTGAAGTAGTGGACACAGCCCCTATGGACAACAGCAGCACAGCGCAGCACAGCACAACACTACTCTGCACTACACTACACTACACTACACAGCCCAGCCAGCCCTAACTCCCACCCTCCCTCTTCACTGTCCACAGCCGAGTGAGAAAATGGCGCCGACGCGGGTACCTTATATAGGATCCAAAACCCGCGAGACTCGGAAGGCGGGATGATGACGTTTTGCCTCGATTTCAGAATCCGAGTCAGGCGGGAAAAGTCGAGCCTGACTCGGATCGGACTCGGATCGGGGGGGGCTCGGGGGGGTTCAGATTTCAGAAATCCGAACCCGCTCACCCCTAGTTCACAGTTGTTGAATAATGTCAGAATCATTATTTCACGCATAAATACTGTAAAGTTGTCAGTTAAAAGACTAATCACAAGTTGGTAAGACGTTGAGAACGAATGACACAAATAAATGATAACATCAGTACAGTCTGATATTAGACACACGTCTGGCCTGTTCACACGGAGTCACATGTAGGAGGTCCATTTTTTTTAACCAGAAAACCAGTATAACCCTGTGATCAGAGTCTGTGCACATAATCTAGATGCATGTAGGTAGTAGTATCTGAATATGACTAATGAATAAATGAAAGGGCTGCTTTGGGGGGCTCAAAATTGCTCTTTAAAATAGACATGAGAGTCCTACCTACGATTTCCAATCCCTATGCTGCAGTTGAACAGCTTTAAATATCCAAGTGAATAGACCCTAAATCGATACTTTACAAAGATGTACGCACATCTTCGTTGTTGTTAGATCTGTACATGTGCAGCTCTGGGGCTACTGTGTCGCTCGCAGAGCTCCAAACGCTGCAGCATGGTTGACATGCTGCTGGTGTTTGGGGGTGGCGACAGAAGCTTTAGAGAAAATGGGGGCCTCGGACCCATTTTCTGGGTGTACCGAAGGCTTCTCTCGCCCCGGCTGCGTGATGGATATCCTGAGTTACCTAAGGGTTCTGAGATGTCCGATGGTCACACAGTTGATCCTTAGGCACAGCGGTGAATCAGAGAAGCCGTCAGTGGATGTCTTTTTAACTTGACGCCTTCTGCAGCTTTTGCATATTTCAGCACAGCCGCTAAGTACAATGATGCAGAGGTGATGCTAACTGTGTCCGTCTCTAAATCAAGCCCATAGTCCATATTTGCTACAACCACAAGCAGTAAAGCTGATATGAGTGACACAACAAATATAGGCTTCAGTGGGCAGGTCAGGCGTGGCCATATTGCTTCACAATTTTAAACCTGCAATTTTGAGAGTTAATACTAAACGAAATATGCTCTGTCCCTACCATCATGCTGGTCTGGCTAGTAATGATGACACTATTAATATTTCATTGGGCACATTACACTAACACAAGTGTTTATATTAATTTGATGAGGTGAGTCAGTATAATAGTTCGGCACACTCTGGTGTAACATGGATGATTGCTTTACCAATGCTAAAGAAAAGTGGGCTGTTAAGGGAATAAATTATCTCTAACGTGTTGAGTAGAAAATACTTGTTGTCACTTCTGTATGGAAGAACGTATGTAATATTCTACTGTCAACATTTTTAATGATCACAAAGGAACAGGACAGGTATTCTTATGTAATTTAGTGTACTATCAATGAGAAGTAGGGAATAATTTCTAATATCATCTAAAAACTTTTATACAATATATCACCAACTGTAGAAATGTTTAAGATCTGCAGAAACCTGGGAAAGCGATCAGTTGACTGGATAATTTGACTGCATACATCTGTCTAGTGCTGCCACCATGTGGCAAAACTGGTGAAGTGATAAATAAAAACACATTTGTAAAATACTTTTATTTATCAAACTTAGGGGCCCATTTATTAATGACCGCATTTTGCAAAGCGATCAGGGCATGCAGTACCGCCCCTGATCGCATTGCAAAATGCGATCCTATCTGCCGGATGTATTATGCGGGACATGCAGGGAGACGGGCTCCGAAAACAACCTTTCCCCGCGATGTCTACGGAAGGCATTCGGGGCTTCTGCGCATGCGTGGCGCCCGCGCGGACTGCACATGAGTGGCGCCCATTGCCGGCGGAGTGATTTGGAAGATCCCTCCGCCGGCTGATATGCGGTAGGTCCCCATAGACTACAACGGCTAACGCTATCTTCCCGATATTGATACATTTGGCAGCATCGCATCCCCCATAGAAACCTATGGGGGAGGCAGCTGCCGGCGGCAATGGACGGATCGCAGCAGGTATCGGAGATACCTGCTGCGGTCCCTCCTTCATACATCCGGGGGATACTTAGTATTTGAGGTAAACCCCCGAAAACAGGTGTTTTCAGAGAATTTACCTCAAATTCACTTTGATAAATGTGCCCCTAAAGCCCTGTTGAATAGGTGCTTTTCTATTTCTATGCACACAGGGCCCTGGGTCCAGGTGGCCCACCCTGCACCCATGTTGTTTAATACTTACCTCTCCGGATTCCTGCATCGGCAGTAGCAGCGTGCACATATCACCGGAAAAAGTGCCAGGAAATTGGCCGCCCCGCTACTTCCCAGAGACCTGCACATGCGCAGTAGACTCTGGCACAGCACTACATGCGCCTCCGGCTATAGAGGAGGGGGCCGGAAGGAGACTGCACGCAGGCCCCCACCTCTCCTAATACAAATCTGCATACGGGAGTTTGACAGTCAATGTCGAACCCAGAAAACCGACGCCAGTATCCCAACATGGTTGTAATGCTACTCATTGCTGGTAAAGCACCATGTTTAAAGTTATAATGCCCGCACTGTTAAAAAGCTTTAAGTAGCATTACAACCATTTCGGTATACTGGTGTCAGCTTTCAGGTTCAATACAGTGACTGCCGGTGGCTTCAGCATGTTAGATCATACATACCTACTCTCCTGGGAATAGAAGGAGGCTTCGGATTTTTCGGGTGTTATGTTCTGTTTACTGCTTGTAAGCTAACAGCAGTACATTAGTACTGGGCACACCTGCCATGGTGCTTGTGGCATTGAAACGGCGTCATTAGGGGAGGAGAAATAAAAGAAATGGGGAGCATTACTGAATATTATCTTCCATAAAGATTGTAAACAATGGGAGCATTTTGCATAATACATTAAATTCCTGAGAAAGAACACACTGCTCAAACCAATAGGTAGAAAGCATACCAGAATCTACCATGCAACTGAGTCTCTCGTCTAAAGGATACAGATTACCCTAATCCACTTTCATGTTTTGGTTTTATTATTTATTGAGGGCTCTGAATTACCAATTCACTATGGCCCAGCATGTTTTTCTCCCTCCCCGTCCTGCAGCTGCCTATTGCTTTTAAACACTGATGTTGCCAGCCCTTTGGGCTTTGGACAGGAAAGGTGGTAGAATAGGTTAAAGAATACTTACCGGGGGATGATCGGGATTTTCAGTTATGCCGGGATGCCACTGTCGGGATTTGAATCCCATTGTGCCTAATAAATAACCAATGCAGGGAAATGATACTAATGATCCCTTTTGAATGTGTATATCTAATTTTTTTCTTTTATATAACAGTTTCATAATGGGGGTAAGGTGCAATCAGGGAGATTGCCAGACTCTTCAGGGAGTCAGGGAGATTGCTACTATTTCAGGGAGTCTCCCTGATAGTCAGTATGATCGGGAGCCACTCCAGTATTTAGCCTAGGGACCCGTGTGGTCTAACTCCTGTTTTAGTGGAAAGCCTTGGAGAAATGTTAGAAATATATTGTTGTAAGTAGATTATTGGTGGATCAATCCTCAGGATAAGGCATTCATTTAAAATAAAATAGAAAAGCCGACTGGATGAGCCTTATGGCCATCAGGTTTGTAATATAGTTCTGTGTTTTATCGGATATCATGCTCTTGTACATGAGGACTATTGTACCGTATTTTGAATACTATTTTCACACTTCCATAGGCACAGCTCTGGTATTATTCAGCAACATTAATCCCTGTGTATAATGGATCTTCAGTGCAGATGGGTTTTTAAGAAGACAGAGGATACATTAAGACGACAGCATGCATGACCTTCTGTCGTAATTAATCACTCCTCAGGTTTCTCTCAAATCTATGCAGGAACATTTTTTTTTTTTTAAAACAACAACAAAACACTTCATGGTTTATTTAAATGATCTTTGACCGCTTGACTGAGGGAATCAAGGACTAGAGTGAACTGTAGGAAAGTCCCATCTCCCTTAGAATGCTAAATCTTACCAACACAAATGTGAAGTGCAATGATCATGCATGATGTGATCCAGATATTTACTGTATATACTGTATATTTACTATGGAAAGTATTTCACAGTGATTAAAAATGTCTTTTAAAATCAAAAATATCGGTAGCCAGTTTGTGACAAAATTGCTCAGTTATGACCTCTAATAGAGTCTGTTTGGTTGGCTGGGATGGTTTGGAGCCGGACACACCAAGACATGATCATTCTAAACAAGCTACAATCTCATTAACTGCTGATAGGATCTGATCTTTCTATGGGCCTGATTCATCATGGATCGCTATTCTGCTTCTACGCACGCAACGCAGTTGCTTATATCAGCTGTGACATGTAAATGTTTGCATTCGCATTGTGATCTCAGCCTGACATAAAGACGCCAACTTCCCCTTACTCACATCAGTATAATTTCGCAACATAGCAAAATAATCTTTAACATTGGACCCATACGCACAGTTAAGGCAGGTCAGACCTCACTCAGGAATTGCTAACTTTGCGCACACTATGAGGCCTCAGGCAGCATATGGTATTGCAGTGTAAAATTTGTGCACGCCCCTACAACGCCGTTGAAATGCACTGGCATACCTGCGTTCATCCGACCACCCCCCCATCACCACCCACAAACGGCATTTCCTGTCAATCACTCTGCGATGGGTCTGCGTGGTCACTGTTCCGATCGCAGTGGCTGGTTCACGGACGCGCACTGTGATGCGTACACAGAGCAAAGTAATCGCCCGATTGCATGAGTATAAGCAACTGTGATCCTTGCTGAATCAGGCCCTATGTTTCATCCTTTAAAGTTTGATTCATTCCAGATATTAATGTTTACACAGGCTGCATGGGGAAAACACATTTGCATCAAAAAGTTCTTGTCCATTACCCACTGCATCATTGTAGTCTTGCAGGGTCTTGAGCTGTGGGTGTTGATAGAATGGTTTGAGGAGGTGTATGGTCCGGCTGTACTCATTGGTCCTATATAATAATAATAATAATAATAATAATAATAATAATAATAATAATATAATAATAATAATATATGGATGGAACTTGTCACTAGAAGCTCTTTCTTGACCTATACATTGTTCTGTTTTCCATCTGATGATGTGCTAGAGAGATGGGATTTCTTGCTATTCCATGAGCTATCTTCCAAGGCTTGCTTTTTACTGTATGCAGTCAGAAAGTCACCATATAAAATATCGATTTTCACAATGTCAACAGCAGAAGGTCGACATTGATCATGTCAACATGGTTAAAATGTCATCATTGACAGAATATCGACATTGGAAATGAATGTCTTTATTGTACTTGCCCTACATTAGAATAATAAACTTAATTTATTTCAATGACTAATTGGCTGATCTTTTCTATACATCGATTTCTCATATGAGTAATATGATAAATAGATTAGATCACCTCTATATGGGAATAATTCTGATCACAACTAGAGCTCACAATTTTTTTTATTAGTGCTTACACATTGGCACATTGTTGGTCTAACTATTTCTCCTACTATTTTTAAAGAAAATGTATGACATATCCAGCACCGGAGAAACACACACAAACCTGTCTCTTTAATCCCATGGGACTTTTTGGGAAGTCCCTTATTCTCCTAGGATGCAGGACACCCCTTTTAAAAAATTTTGTTTTATTGTATGTGGTGTTATTTCGGGTGGTGCCAGTCAGAACATCTGCCTAAAAGTCTACATTAGAACACCACTTCCCATCTCCCCTCCTGTATGAAACTCACAAAATGATCGGCGTGTACAGCACTTGATCTGGGACATAAATAGTCTTCTAATGAAATATACAAATCTATATCCAATACTGTTGTTAGAAAAAACACATATTTTAATCAACACAGTAAAAGCAAAAACACATAATACGTAAAATAATATAATAAAAAACTAATTTTTCCTATGCTTGGTAGTGATAATTTCTATTATTCAAATAAAGAATGTTCAGTCACAGTCCTTTGTGATACATACTGACCATTTGGATTATAATGGATTAAAAACAATGTATCCTCCAGTAATCAAATATTACCAATACCTAGAATTGTATTTGGGATAAGATGTTGCAACTTCAAGTTTGTTGAAAAAATATAGTCACAACAGCACCTGTTGATCCCAGATCAAGTGGTGAGTTTTTTCCTGATAATTTATGGTTAGGGGAGATCCAGTTTCCCCTGATATTATCGGCTGCTGGTAGTAACTTGTGCTAAGAGTGAGAAGAGATTATCTCTGAGTTAAAAGGGCCTTAAGGATCAGCGCCTATCTGTTGTGTTTTTCCCCTCCTGTAAGTCTACATTAGAACACCACTTCCCATCTACCCTCCTGATTTTCAAGTCGCAAGTGTCTGATGTGAGTAAATGGTCCTGATGAAATTTTGAATCAATTGAAACATTGACCACACGGAGGTATCAGTTGTGAGTTAGGGGTTAATACACCACTACTTTGATGAATTACAAGTCCTGAGGGTGCCACTACATTGGATCTGACTATATATATAATGTATGTGTGTGTGTGTGTGTGTGTGTGTGTGTGTGTGTGTGTGTGTGTGTGTGTGTGTGTGTGTGTGTGTGTGTGTGTGTGTGTGTGTGTGTGTGTGTGTATGTGTGTGTGTGTGTGGAAACCCCCCTGTAAAAATCCTGCGTATTCCCCTGACGCCGGTACACATTTTTCTTATTGACGTGATAATTGGCAATAAGAAATGATAATTATCAGGTCTAAAACCCAATAATTAATAAATGGGCCCCTCGGGGAGGAGAGACAGTCTGGCACTTAATGAGCCTGTACACAGGGTAAGGACTAATGTACAATATCGTATGTTGAATGGACTTGGAGACCATGGAGAAGGAGCACAGGTGGTCTGCACAGAGCTAAGGGAGGAATAAGAGGTAATAGAGCCCTGCCATGATACCGTGCATACTAAGGCATGAGCGCATGTGTGTCGTTTAGCTGAGTACATTTACAATTTTTTAAATTCCATTGTACAGTAAATCACATTGTGGACTTTTTTTTATATTCTTTACAGTCACAATTGGAGAAGATGGTGGAGGTAATATACTGCCGGTTCCATCCACAAGTGCAACTTGATTTGTCCTTTTCACTGAAAAGTGGGGTGAGTGCATAATAGTATACATTACTGTTTGTCCTGTGCTAATATAATTTATACTATATTTATCTCTCTATGTATTTGCTAGATTTGTGCCAGACAGTCACTATTAGTATTGCTGTTGTTTTTCTTTATTATCTTATGTGGCTGATTCTGAGTCGGATGCACCTGCGGCTGCGTATCCGTATGGCAGCGGCCACCTGCTAACTAGCTTATGCTAATATAAAAATCTGCCCCTGTATGCTGAACATGCGCGTGTCTCTCTGTGGTATGCGTCCCGCCCACTGTTTTTCCGTCTGCAGCTGCAACTATTATCTGAAGATATACCCACTCCATACTGGGCGCAAAAGATCCATCTGCAACAGGCGTCCCGTCTACATCCGCAAACTATGGAAGTCGGCTTACACGTTCACCACACTCCCATGACACTCCCGCTAGACAGAACAGTTCAATGTGTCCACTTGGTCACCGCCCAGTTACTGCCCAGGAGCCCCCAGATACGCTCAGTTCCCGGAAATAGTGTTCCGATCAATCCCTCCGAACGTGCAATGTGGTTTGTGTATGCCTGTTCCACCACACGCGCAGTCGCCGATATCTTTCTCTGTCTCCTACTCAGTATCTGAAATCCGTAAGATCAGTCAGCAAATCAGGCCCTATACAGTATATTCACAAATACAACTAGAAAGCAGAGTGTTCCTCTGACCATGATATGACACTTGCTCGCCTTTTGTTTACCAATTAGTGTCAGTTTAAATACAATGGTCCCTTCAGACTTAGGGGCCCATTTATCAAAGTGTGTTTGATGTAAAATCCCCGAAAACACCCATTTTGGGGGTTTACCTCAAATACTAAGTATTCCCCGTATGTATGAAGGAGGGACCGCAGCAGGTGTCTCTGATATCTGCTGTGATCCCTCCATTGCCGCTGGCAGCCGCCTCCCCCCATAGGTTTCTATGGGGGATGCGATGCTGCCAAATTAACCAGTATCCGGAATCTGATTCATTCCAGATATTGGCCCCCGCAGCTAACGCCAATTGAAGATAACGTTAGCCACTGTAGCCTATGGGCTACACAGCGCACTAGTAGCCGGCGGAGGGATCCACCGGAACCCTCCCCGGCTATGGCGGATGTGCATGTGCAGTCCACGGGACTGTGCATGTGCACCAAACCCTGCAGTGGCCGGCCACTCTACGGAGACATCGCAGACATCGCAGACATCGCAGAATGCGCTCATGCCTTTCGGAGCATTACTGGCATGCCATGATCGCATTGCGAAGGCGATCATTGATAAATGGGCCCCTTAGCCTGTAAAATAAACAAAGTACATCCCCTCCGTCCTCAGTCCTGCTTCACTGACCAAAAAAGGCACAAGCACAATATGCTTCCAAATATACCAATGGATGAGTGCCCCTAAGTATATAGTGTGTGCCTATGGATGGGTGCCCCTAAGTATATAGTGTGTGCCTATGGATGGGTGCCCCTAAGTATATAGTGTGTGCCTATGGATGGGTGCCCCTAAGTATATAGTGTGTGCCTATGGATGGGTGCCCCTAAGTATATAGTGTGTGCCTATGGATGGGTGCCCCTAAGTATATAGTGTGTGCCTATGGATATGTGCCCCTAAGTATATTGTGTGTGCCTATGGAATATTTTATGTGCGCATGTGCAGTGCAAATAACAATTTGCTCAAACACTATGTGCTTATGCCTAACTACATCAGCCCTTATAAGGTTTTATTCACATTAAGGGAATGCATTAGTTGTAAGCTGTGTGGATACTGTATTCGTGTTACAGACAATGTTGTCATGAGGGGTGTGCGGGGGGTGATACCAAAATTCTTGCTCTTCTGCAGTGACGGTAGCCAAGAGCTGCAGTGTAACATTACCCTGCAGCACCCGGCTTTTGTCATATAAGAGGAGCCGACAGTGCAGACTGACCAGTCTCTGGGGGCAGCCTAGCATCTCCGGTGATGCTGGGCTGCCCCCAGTGATGTTATCAAGATCCCCCGCAAGACCACACCCCTTTATTTAGGCCACACCCTTCTACGGCCGCACGTGCCCCAGGCACGTTCGGAGTATCCAGAGTGCGCACCGGGTGTCATCAGACCCAGTGACGCCTCTGGTTACAGATACCTAATATAGTGAAGGTAAAAACGTGTGTACTGGTTACAACTGGAGCCGGTACAGAATTATGCTAATTCCCAATACAAAGACAATCAATCAAAACATAATACATTTCTAATAATCATGTTCAAAATAAGCAAAAAGTTCCTAATGGCGACATAAACCTGGCACCTGTGCTTGTGCTATAGAGCTGGATGCATCTTGTGATGTGTACGGCTCAGCATACAGACGTGAATATGCTATTTGTACTTGCGCTTTCTGTAGTGCTAGCGTCCTGTAAAAGGGATAACAATAACTGCATAAATAACAACAAATGATAAGAAAAGCAGGATTAGCAAGAGGAGTCCTAATAGCTGGACTGAAGCTTACTACTGTATGCCCCTGACCTAGAAATATTCAACACAATGTACAGTGCGAACAAAGGGAAGTGTAGCGCTAGTATGAATAGCAACAAATTAATTAGTATATGTATTTATTAGGATAATACAGTACTATGTATCCTAAGTAATAAATATATCAAAATAAATACAAATCTCTAAAAGTCAGGGTGTTAAAAACCAATACATTTCAAAAGTTAGAGCAGCCAACACCTGTCTCTTGTATTGTTCAATCTAACATTTGTATTGTGATTAATACGATAATTAGGACATATTCCAAAGCATATTCTGCCCTTTTACACTGGTACACTGGCCTATATTAGCTTGCACGAATGGCTCAAGTGGAGCGTGGCTACATTGTAATGGAGAGGGAATGTAGTGGAGCTCCTGAAGAAAGTATACAGTGCCAAAGTGGAGAGAAGGCGCTACCTGCAACAAAAAGAAACAAAGCAACGTAAAGAGGACAGATATTGATATGTCAAGAAGAAAGACCATGCCAAAGTTCTGACAACAAGGGAGCTCTTTAGTAAAAGAGCTAGCACTTGCCTGTCGGTATGTAGTCGGGAAACCGGCCGCCTTGATACAGACACCCGGCTTCCCGGCTGCTTTATCCCAGCGTGGGATAAATGACTGGCGTCTATATCTAGACGCCTGTCATTTTTCCGACGCCGGGAGACCGGCGCCCGGCATCCACGATCGAAGGGATGCCGGGCGCCGTGAGCGGACAGCCGCGTAGGGGGGAGGGTTAGGTTTAGGGCACCCGGGGGGGACTTAGGGTTAGACACCCCCTGGGAAGGTTTGGGTTAGGCAAGGGGAATGGGGGGTTAGGGTTAGGCACCCCCAGGGGGGAGGTTAGGGTTAGGCACCCCTCCGGAGGACTTAGGTTTAGGCAGCAGGGAAGGGGGGGTTAGGGTTAGGCACTTAGAGGGGGGATTAGGGTTAGGCACTTGGGGGGGAGGTTAGGGTTAGGCACCCCTAAGGAGGGTTAGGGTTAGGGGGTTAGGTTAGTTTATACTTACCTTAGGGACGATCAGGATTTCCAGCGCTGTTGGGCTTCCGCTGCCGGGCTCTGCTGATCTGTCAAGCTGCCACTGTCAGGAATCAAACTGCCGGCCATGCGGCAGCCGGGATTCCATACCGATTCCTGCCTGTCTTCCGCCCTGGTAAATATGACACTGATGAGGAACCCCGACATCAGTAAAAGGTAAGGCCCCTGTGGAAAGCCTCCTTTGTTTTCACCTAATTTCTCAACCCAAACTATCATGTGGTTAGTGTTTGTCAATCTAACACCTGTGGTTTTTCTTACAGGTTTGCACCTGGTTCACTAAGGGTGGAGTGCACCGTGGTTGGTTCCTTCACAAGCCACTCATCTGGAACAGGTAAGGTAGCATCTGCTACATTTACATGGAACACAATTTTTTTATGTTGTGTAATACTTTTTTTTTGTTACTTGTAATATCTGTTTAAATGTTGCAGCTAGAGTTTACTAGTAACCATAGTTATATTTAATAATATGTGTTTTTCTATATGTGTAAGACATCCCTGCCCCAAAGAAGAGGTATAGAGGGCATTGGGAGGGTGGAACCTCTTCTTGGGGGGAGGGCATTCCCACCTCCATGGCTCCAACATCCTAATATCTTAGTTGCAGTTATGCAGGGAAAACTGTGATTTCTTCTTTCAATTATACTGCTAGAAAGAGTTTAAACCAGGTGGTAAATGACGGTGAGCAAGACTCCAGAAAGAAGGATCTAACTTACAGTAGCCGGGAACTCTGCAACAGAAAGAACTTCTAAGACTCAATTACTAAAGTAAGAAGTTTTTATAGATATTTATCTTTCCCAAAACAATTCTGTATTGAGGAAACGTTTGTGTGTAGGTTCATGAATGAGCACCAATCAGGGCTCTCAGGAAGCAGGGAAATCACCAATGGATGCGGCCAGACAATTATGGCATGTCCTGCCCTTTTACACTGGTACACTGGCCTATATTAGCTTGCACGAATGGCTCAAGTGGAGTGTGCCTACATTGTAATGGAGAGGGAATGTAGTAGAGCTCCTGAAGAAAGTATACAGTGCCAAAGTGGAGAGAAGGCGCTACGTGCAACAAAAAGAAACATAGCAACGTAAAGAAGACTGGCATGGTCTTTCTTCTTGACATATCAATATCTAAGTTCTGACAACAAGGGAGCTCTTTAGTAAAAGAGCTAGTACTTGCCTGTCTGCTGCCCTGGTAATATGCTCTGAGTCAAGGAAACAAGAGGCAGAGACACTGATAAGCCCGACATCAGTAAAAAGTAAGACCCCTGTGGAAAGGTTCCTTTGTTTTAACCTAATTCCTCAACACAAAATATTATGTGATTAGTGTTTGTCAATCTAACACCTGTGCTTTTTCTTGCAATTTGGCGCCTGGTTCACTAAGGTTGGAGTGCACCGTGGTTGGTTCCTTCACAGGCCGGTCATCTGGAACAGATAAGGTAGCATCTGCTACATTTATAAGGAGCACAATTTTTTAATGCAGTGTAATACTTTTTTTTTGTTACTTTTTATACATTTTGAATAGCACTTTAATTCAAACAACAAAATCTGTTTAAATGTTTCAGCTAGAGTTTACTAGTAACCATAATTATATATAATAACTAGCTGGAGTACCCAGCGTTGCCCGGGATTTTAAGAATGTTTGTTTACACATCATCCTCCAACAAACCTCTCCTTAGGCGGGCCTCACGAAAAGTGTGACAAACTTCCCCATCCACAGTCCTAAGGTCTTCGAAGGATGTAGGACATGTAACGGTGTAAGGCAAACTTCAGAGATAGAAGCATTCAAAATTTGTCAGATGTACAGTGTAAACACGGCCAAGAGCTTCTGTTGCTCTGATACCAGGATGACTGTGTACTTCCTGATTGCTGGATCGCACTATGAAATGCACAGCAACTACTTCCAGTTCCTTATGCAGCTGTTTCCGGCATTCAGGGTCTCCACGGTGTATAAGATTCATCCAATCGGTTTTACCCTTCAGGGGCTGACAAAGGAATGAACCGGAAGTAGCCTCTGTGTGTTCCATAGTGAGGTCCAGCAACCAAGGAGGTAGACATAAAAGTTTGGTCACCACTGTTGATACCATCTAGTTGTGTAAGCTGATGCATTAGCAAGTATAAATTAAAATTTGTGCTGCAGAGCTGAGTTTTTGCATCCCAGTATAGTTGCTATCTTTATGGGCCTGTTTGTAAATCAGACGGATCTCTACTCATGGATGCAGATATCAATTTTTACCCTATTCAGACTCATAATAAGCCTGGCTTAATATCAATAGTGGTTATAAATTCTAGAGATGTGTGCCGACCCTCGTGTTTTGGTTTTGGATATGAATCTGGTTTTGGTTTTTTTTTCCTTGGTGTTTTGTTTTTCGATTTTGGTTTTCGATGTGGATTTTTTCTTAAAATATCATAAAGACAGCTAAAATCACATAAAATGGGCCTGTTTTTTTTCAGTATTATTACCCTCAATAACATTTATTTCCAGTAATTTCCAATCAATTTTGATCACCTCACAATATTATTTGTTTCATCTAGTTAAGGCCAAAAGGTTGCATCCAGCTAGCCGGCTGACTAAGCTAAGCAACACAGTTGGCGGCACTAACATGTGGCAGTTCAGCTTCCAATTTCCAACACAGATACAGTGTGTTATACAGTGTGGGTATACACTAAGAGTGCACTTACTATAACAGCAGTGTCGGCAGAGCAGGGTTGCTGACGGTGTCCTCAGTGCATGGAATGGCAGTGCTGCGGTGCTGGCAGTGTTCTCAATGCAGGGTGCTGGCGATGTCAGCAGTGCGGGGGTGCAAGCAGTGTCCTCGGTGCAGGTTTGCTGTGTCGGCAGTGCAAGGGTGTTCTCAATGCAGGGTGCCGGTGGTGTCGGCTGTGGGAGTGCCGATAGTGTCGGCAGTGTGGGGGTCACTAACGGTGTCCTCAGTATGTGGGGCAGCATTGCACAGGCGTGTCGGCAGCGGTGGTGTTGGCAGCGGGGGATGCTGCCAGTGGTGGTGTCGGCAGCGGGCGGTGCCGGCGGTGTCAGGCAGCGAGGGATGGCGGGCACCATCTTCTTCTGCTTCCTGTGTGCATATTAAATTACCTTAACACTGATTGGCTGAGAGCTGTGACAGACAGCTCTCTCAGGCAATCAGCGTTAAGCCCGCTCAATACAAAACCTCGCGCCCCGACAGCGGCATCGCAAGGTTTTGCCTCAGGTGAGGGATCCAGGGCAGGCAGGGAGATCCGAGCTTGGCTCGGATCGCCCCGGATCCCCGAAATTCGGGTGGGTTCGGTTCTCTGAGAACCGAACCCGCTCATCCCTAATAAATTCATACATTTAAAAGGTACTGTAAACTCCGCGCGAGAGCCATAGTAACTGATGTTCAGAGAGTTAGATTATATGCTACAGAATAAAGGCCCTCATTCAGAGCCGTACGCTCTGAGCAGAGCGCACGCTCTGAATGAGGGCCGGGCTCCATTTTCATGGAGCGTCCTCCTGGACGCTCGTATAGCTGTGGGTCACCACCCACAGGCTATACGAGCGTGCATTGTGATGGTCGCGATGGTCGAGACCATCGCGACCATCGAATTTGCGAGCCGGAGCCTGCGGTTGAGGTTTTCAACCGCAAGCTCCGGAGTGATTTTGGCTCTATCAGAGCCAAAATCACTCCCACTGACATCACTAGTGATGTCAGTGGGCCGGCTTTTGACGGGAGGCGTTCCCGTGGGAACGCCCCCGTCAGGGAGGCACGCCCACCAATGGGGGCATGCTGTCAATCAACATTGACAGCACGCCCCCTTTGATCTTACACAACGAGCGAAGGACTTTCCTTCGCTCGTCGCGTCTGGCGCATGCGCACGACGGAGCTCCCTCCGTCGTGCGCATGCTCAGTCCATAACATCGACCCACTTGCGAGCGGACAGCCACTCGCGAGTGGGTCTGAATCAGGCCCAAAATTCCATAATTCCTTAGTATGTTTCAAAATGCATGTTATAAGATCAAATTATGAAATGAAACAAAAATAACATTTTAATATTTTTATTATTGACCTTGCAGATGGCCCAAGTAGAATGGTGTCCAAATCTGCATCTAACAATAAACCAAACAGAACAATGCTTTTATTCCTCTTTGGTGTTTTAGGTGTAGAACCATGAGAGATCTTGGCTTGTAAACTGTGGGCTAAGGCCCTGATTTAGACCCACTTGCAGGGTCTGTGGGCGTTTTTTTTTTTTTCTCCTGCCGCTCGCAAAGCTGTGGGAGACCTCCCACAGCTTGTGCAAGCGACCTGGAGACCGTCACGATTATCGCGACCATTGGCCTTGCGACAAGACCCTGTGGTAGGTCTAGGCTGCCGGAAGGCCGAGTGGACTTCCTGCTCTAATAGAGCAGGAAATCCACTACTGACATCAGTAGTTATGTCAGTAAGTCCTCCTACATATGCCAGGCGTTCCTAAGGGAATGCCTGCATTTGCGCAGCCACCCCCCCTACCCGCCTACAAAACGGGGAGATCTGTCACTCACCATCGACAGCCGCCCCGTCTTGTAACGAGCCCCATAGCAACTGAAGTTCAGTCGCTCGGCAGGGCTTGCGCACGCAGGACACGGAGCATGCGCAGTGACCAAACATCGAGCCGCTTGCGAGAGCTATGCGCACGCGTGCGGCTCTGAATCAGGCCCTAAATCCTTTTCTTTTTTTTTGTGTAATCTGTTTTTATTGAAATCAAAGTAGCATAGCACACACATGGCCCACAACGGCCTACATAGATCAAAATGAGTACGAATAACAATATAAATTCAATGAATAAACATATTCACTAAAATACATGGAAAAAAAAATCAAAATAGACTAATATTTAGTCGTACTTTCAAACATTGCTAAATAAAATAAAATAAAAACAAACATAACTAATAAAATAAAATAAAATATATGAAAATGAAAATAAAAAAAATAAAAATTATAATAGTTAAATGATAAAAATCTGGTAAAAGAAAAAAAAATAATTGAAGAAAAAGAAAGTATATATAGGGAAAGAAAAGCAGTAGGGAAAGTCACTATGTCCTAGGGGGCGTAGAGATAATATGTATTCTATACTCAGAAGACTCTTTAAAATTCAACCAACCATACCAAGTTGCTGTAAAATCAGAGGAAGGTGATCTTAAAGAGGAGAAATCTTCCATAGATATATATTGGTCTATTCTCTGGAACCACCGAGAGACAGGAGGGCAAATCGGAGATCTCCAAAAACATGGTATAGTAGCCCTCGCAGCATTCACCAGTTGACGTAGCAAAGATTTTTTTGTATATGGAGATAGAAAAGTCCGATAGATTTAGCAACCAAAAATCAGATTTATCAGATAAGGGAAGACCAGTGATCAACTCCGTTATCTGTTGAACCTCCCTCCAGAAGTCAGCTATTACTGGGCATTGCCACCAGATATGGAGAGGGCTACCCACTGCTTGACCACAGCGCCAGCACAAGGCAATTAAATTTGGGAACATCCAGTGAATGTGAACAGGGCTCCTATACCACCTAGCCAAAATCTTGTATTGAGTCTTCAAAACTAGCAAAGGTAAAACTGAATATTTGTGACCACTGGTCCTCTGTTAGTTCCCTTCCCAATTCACCATGCCAAGCAGAAACATAGGAAGGCATAGATGGATTGGAAAACTCAAGACATAGCTGATATAGTAAAGAAATAAGGTGTGTTGGTGGGTCTTGTTTCATACATAAAACTTCAAACCTAGTCGGGGTCCATCGAGGACTAACAGTAATAAGAGAGGTAATGTAGTGTCTTAACTGGAGATAGACCCAGAATGAACGAGATGGGAGATGGTAAAGTTGCTGGAGATCCAGAAAGGATCGCAACCCACTAGTTGTAACCAAATGGGTGTCAGGGTTCAGCCTAGCATCGGCCTCTCTCACCTCCTTGCCGGCTTCCCTTGACTTCCTTGCGGTCAGACGTCTGGTGCAGTGATCGATGTGGGGCTGAGTATTCTGCCTTAGGTGCTTTTTGCGAGCTTCTATGTTCGGCTGTGTGTGCTGGGGATCGGAGTTCCCATCATGGGCGCCACCATGACAGTTCCTCTCATGTGACAGTACTCCTAACCTATGGTAGCATGATTTCAGTCAGCTGATGCTGTGCTCCAGTAATCTGCTACCCCTGGGTATAAATCTGCCTCCAGAACTCCAGGAAGTTGCTGTTCAACTTCGTTATTCCAAGTGCCTGTGTTACTCCCACGGTTGCTCTGTGCTAAATCCTTCAGCGTGTTGCTTCAGCCTGCTCACAGTTTCCCAGTTTCCTGTATTAGCTTCCATGCTAAACCTTACTCTGAGACTTTAGCTTTCTCACAGTCCTTCAGTGTTTCATGTCCCTTCCCTGTGTATCTTTGTATATGTGCTGCTAATTCTATTGCAGCTTTCCTGTGGCTATTACCCTGTATCACTGAAGTGTCAGATTACCTGCTGGTATTAATTAGCTCACAGCTGGACCCCCCAGAACATGTCTGTGTCAATCTGCTCTGTGTCTTGTCAGTGCAAATCTGCACTTGCAGTTAGCACTCTCCCAGTGTATGCCTATCTTCTCTATATGTCTTGTCTGTGCAATCTGCACCTGCATATATAATTATTCCCAGTATTTTGCCTTTGCCCAGTACCAGCATTTCTAGCTCTCCCAGTATTTGGCCTTTGCCCAGTACCAGCATTGCTACCTCTCCCAGTATTTGGCCTTTGTCCAGTACTACATTTCTAGCTTTCCCAATATATTCCTTGTGTCCACTCTACTCTTGTATGTGCAATCCCCAGTATATGTTTGTGTTTTCCTGCATATTTAGCAAACTCCAGTACCTGCCTGTGTCCACATCTCCCTGAGCTGCTGAGCTAGTCAGCTCCTGGGTTTCTTAGTGATTCTTAGTACATTCTCAGTAATCTCATGCAAGCCGGTGATCAGGATTTCTAATTGTGTTCCAGTGTATCTCCAGTGTTCTAGCAATAACTTAACGTAATATAGTTTCCGGTCTTCTGCCATTCCCAGGTACCTGTCCAGAGGGCCGCGACCTGCTCACTTGGTGCAGCGGAAAACCAAATCCCAATTGGAGGGGTCAGTGGAGAAAACCACCAAGTGAGTTAGACTACGCGCCTCTGGGCAGGTCTAGCCAAACCTGGGTTCGGCCGCAAATAGGAGACCTAGCCACAGTCACTCCGATAGTCACCTGAACCCCCCGGCTCACCGTCCTCCACAGAGGATCACTTTCACCGGATTGTGACAATGGGAAAATCGTGAGATACCCGCTGAGGACCAACTAGATAGGCTAGGGGCCAAAAGACCTGGGGGAAAATCAGGATTGCCCACCAAGGGAGTAGGCAATGAAGCGCCTGGCTAAACAAAGGAGAGTTCCTAAATTTGTTCCAACAACAAAGGGTGGGTGCTAGCGTTGGGTGAGACAGAGATGGACACTTGACAATCCAAGGGAGAACATGGGATGGTGTAGCGACTGTATGACCTACTGTAAGCGTCCATTGTTTAATGACAGGTAGTCTGGACATCTTAACAATCCTAGCCTGGTGGACCGAATAATGATAAGTAAGAAAATGAGGAAGCTGGAGGCTACCTTTTGTGCGGCTTTGAGTTAATACAGCCTGTGACAATCGGAGTCGACCTGAGCCCCAAACAAAGTGACCCACTAGACCTTGTAATTCCTTAAAAATGGAGGCTGGGATTGCAATAGGCAAAGCTTGCATCAAGTAAAAGACCTTAGGCAAAATAGACATCTTAACTGTATTAATCTTACCTAACCAGGATAGCTTCAGTAGAGACCATTTTTGAAAGTCTATCTTAAAATGTTTAATAAGAGGGGGGTATATTGAGTTGAAACAAATGATTATTAGAGGGAGATAAAAGAACATCCAACTATTTGAGGCTAGAAGAGGTCCAGAGAAAAGGAAATGAGCTTTTGAGACCTGCCACCATACTGTCAGGAGATTATATATTCATGGCAACAGACTTGGAATAATTGATTTTAAAATTACAGACCTCACTGAACCTATTAAACTCATGCATGAGGGCAGGGAGAGAGGTCACTGGTGCAGAGATGGTAGCAAGAAGATCGTCGGCAAATAGTGCCAATTTATAATCATGATTACCAATCCGCACACCTTTTAATGTCACTGTTACACCGAATAGCCTCGCCAGTGCCTCCATGCACAGCACGAATATAAGGGGAAACAATGGGCATCCCTGACGTGTGCCATTGTGAATTGGGAAGGGGTCTGAGAGGGCCTCGTTAACCCTCACCCTAGCAGTAAGAAAGTGATAAAGGGCCAAAATATGATGAAGACAATGAGAGCCTAATCCCATATACTGAAGAAGACCCTTCTCTGCATCCGTTGATAGTAGGATAACAGGAGACCCAGTACCTTTAACATGATGAATTATATCAATGATCTTAGAGGTATTATCCTTAGCTTCCCTACCCTAACCTATTTGCCAACATTTTAGCATATAATTTTAAATCATTATTCAATAAAGAGATAGGCCAATAACTTGCACATTGGGCAGGGTCTTTTCCCTCTTTGGGGATTATGGAAATATGGGCCTCAAGAGTCTGAGGAGAAAAGCCCACCCTGTCAGACACTCCATTGCAAGCCTTCAAAAAAAGTGGCATAAGTATAGAACGAAATGTCCTATAATAGCACACAGGGAAGCCATCTGGACCGGGACTTTTTCCAAGTGGTGTAGTTGACAGAGACAAATCCAACTCTTCGTCAGTAAAGGGATGATCAAGGGAGGCCAGATCATTTTCCTCAATTCGTAGAAAATTGACTGGAGAGAGATAATCTCTGACCGTCTCCTGATGTGATAGGGGATTATTAAGGGGTTTTTCCTTTCGTAATTTATAAAGTTTCATATAATAATTTTGAAAGGCGGCTGCAATTTGGGGAAACGTGTGAACACTATTCCCCCCAGAGTCCCGAACAGAAGAAACATAGGATTGTAGCCACTGAGTTTTTAGCGCTCTGGCAAGCATTTTGCCAAGTTTATTACCCCATTGGTAAAATTTGTGCCTACATTTCTGTAGATCTAATTTAGTTCTGTCCTGGAGAAGCTTATTAAGAGGCGATCTCGTTTCAGTAAGGTCACGCAGTGTAGACTCATCTAAAGAAGACTTATGGGATGTTTCCAAAGGTTTAGTACAGGCCAAAAGTTGTTGTCGTTGAGCCATCTTTTCCTTTTTTAGTCGGTAGCCTAGCTGAATACAATGTCCTCTAATCACGCATTTATGCGCCTCCCACACCATCACTGCAGATATATCTGGAGCATCATTAATATCAACATATTTAGTAATGGCTTTAAGAAGGTAATTTTTAGTACGAGGATCACTATGTAAAAGCTCATTAAAATGCCATGTCCATGGCCTAGGAGTCGCACTAGGAAGACACACATTTGCAAAAACTGAAAAATGATCAGACCATGTGATTTGACCTATTTGACTATGGGGAAAATATTAAGTCCTCCATAGATCTATCAATTGATATTTAGAAAAAAGTTAACGCACTCTACGGTGGTCTCATAATGGGGCTCGGGATGATCTTGAGGAGCAATCTAAATTAGGGTCTAAAGGCCAATTGAAATCCCCACCTAACACTAAGCATCCCTCTCTCAGCGGCTCCAGAAGTCTTAAGACTTTGCTAAAAAATTGCCTCTGTTTTTGATTAGGGGAATACATATTCACAATAGTATACAATTGGTTGTATATCTTACATTTTAATACCTGACATCTACCTTCCACTAAAGTATGATGAAAGACGTCGGAAACAGCAAACCTACGAGAGAGGAGTATAGCCACTCCCAGGGACTTACTCTGAGAGTTATTGCTACAGAACACATGGGGGTAGTAATAGTTTCCAAGCTTAGGAGCAACTAGTTGTTTAAAGTGCGTTTCTTGCACAAAAGCCACATCTACTCTTTCTAAGCGATGGTCTCTCAACAGGGTGGAACGCTTCTCGGGGATATTAACGCCCTTCACATTAAAGGAGCATAATTTTATATCTTCTGGTTTAAGGGAGACCATGGGTGTATCTGTGGAAAGGGTGAGATATGTACAGTATAAAGGGCATAACAATATATGGACCCTATAGAGAGGTTCAAGAGAAATAAGGACATAGCAACTGGGGAGGAAAAAAATGGGAAAGGAAAAATAAAACAAAATAAAGAAAAAAAACAATCTTGATAAAACATACAGAAAAACATATCCATAGGAGAAAATTACCGCTGTTGGAGCAGGTGGACAACAACAATTGACCCATGCTCCAAGGTCGGAATGCGGAAGGACCCAACTGGGGTGAGGCAGCTGCAACCACCCCCGGGATTAAAGAGATAATATATACCAGGTAAACAGTAGTATCAAAGAATCATCTAATTAATAAAAACAATAATACCATTTACATCGTTATCATAAATGTGTGAGGCATATTTATGAGATAATTTTGAAAACATTTGTAAAAGTTTTTACAGAATCTGCTGTATGTATATAAAGAGAAAAATGGGAATAACAATAAATGTAAAACAAAGAACCATTGGACAAGAACAGTTAGTAGAATCTATGATTAGCAAGTAGTCAGTGTATAAACGAACCACTAAAGGTATGAAAAGGATACGCATCTGGACAAGATCCTTGTCCAAGCCCAGGATGGATACAAATAGTCACATCAAAATATCTTAGTTCATCAAGTGCCGGAAGCCATCCATTCAGTACGTGGAGAGGACGGACCACATTTCTGTCCCTTTACTGGTGCCCAAGGAGCTCGTACGTTAGGTGGATCAGGTGGATCTAGACGAGAAAATAGTTGGATCCAATCTTGAAAAGGTGGTATAGAAATAGAAAGTGCATCACAGAACTTATCTAGGTCATCAGGCGTCTGTAGGATGATTTGACGGCCATCATGAGAGACTTGTATATTCAAAGGGAAACCCCAACGAAAACGGATATTTTTCTGTTGGAGAGTGTTCCAGGAGAGATCAGGGAATATTTGAACTTTGGGCCTGATTCAGACCCGGTCGCAAGCGATGAGCGCTCGCGATATATTTCTGTTGGAGAGTGTTCCAGGAGAGATCAGGGAATATTTGAACTTTGGGCCTGATTCAGACCCGGTCGCAAGCGATGAGCGCTCGCGATATATTTCTGTTGGAGAGTGTTCCAGGAGAGATCAGGGAATATTTGAACTTTGGGCCTGATTCAGACCCGGTCTCAAGCGATGAGCGCTCGCAACCGGGTCGATGGTGGCCCAGAGTGCATGCGCACGACGGAGCCAGCTCCGTCGTGTGCATGCGTGAGACCCGGATAGCGACGGACACTCCGTCGCTCTGGGTCTCGCACCAAAGGGGGCGTGCTGTCGATGTTGAGTGACAGCACACCCCCTTTGGTGGGCGGGTCAGGGGGGGTGGCTGCCCAGATGGAGGCGTTTCCATGAGAACGCCTACCATTTGGGGGCGGCCCCACTGACATCACAAGTGATGTCAGTGGGAGAGCTTTCGTCTCTGTTTGAGCCAAAAGCTCTCTGGGGCTTGCGGCCACGAGACCCTACCACAAGGGTCTCGAGGCAAGCCCGATGGTCGCGATGGTCTTGACCATCGCGACCATCATCATGGCCGCTCGCTATAGCTGTGGGTGGTAACCCACAGCTATGCGAGCAGCCAGGTGGCCGCTCCATAAAAAAAAAAGACGCCCTGATTCAGAGCGAGCGCTCTGTCAGAGCGTCCGGCTCTGAATCAGGGCCTTTGTTGCCATTGAACTCAATACCATCCAATTTGCGTGCTTTGCTGAGGATCTCTTCTTTTAATATGATGGTAATGGAGACGACAGATAATGTCTCTGGGAGCCTCAGATTGGAGAACGTTTGGGCGAAGGGCCCAGTGAGCACGGTCAAAGAGAATTGTATTATCCGGCTCTGCATCTGTGAGTTCCTTAAATACTTTCGTAAGCGCATCAATGATACCCGGACCTTGAAGCTCTTCGGGGATTCCCCGGATACGTAAATTGTTGCGACGACCTTTATTGTCGAGGTCATCCAACCTCCACTGCATTACTCTCATCTCCTGTGCATGTATAGAAACAACATCACAGAGTTGTCGTTGGAAAGAATCTACTTCCTCCATGTGTGTCTCCATGTCAGACACCCGATGGGTGACGTGAGAAATGTCCGCTTGAAGGGCAACAATTTCCGCTTTGACTGTGGCCCCAATTTTGTTATCAAGGTCCAAAAAGTCCTGTTTTGTGGGAAGAGAGCATAGGTGAGCTAGGACATCAGCCATAGTGGTGTCTGCCATATCTCCTGAACTACTGTGAGGTGGTGACGCCATAAGTCCAGTACTATCAGATGATGGAGCAGGATTAGAATCAGAACGTGTGTTGTCTCCGAAAGTACCACCGTCAGGAGTGAGGTAGCGGAATAGATTGGGTTGTGATGACGTATCCGCGATTTTCCTAGCACTGGGTGTCCAGTGTCCAGCTTTCTTGGTTTTACCCATTAGAGAGATAAAGATTAAAAAAAACCCATACATATAGAGAAAGGAAAAAGAGCAAACACAGCAGAAATATTGGCCGAAAATATTAATACATTTATAGCCTCAGGAGAGACATTCCCGGGGTGCAATCACCACGCACCCTTTACCATAGTAAACGGGTGAGTCGGGATCGTGGCCATATAGCAGCACATAGGTCAACTCATGTAAAGCAGCATATGTCCCCACATAAAAATGTAGGGGATTGAGTAGTAATATTAGGCAGTATAAAATATCAGAGGAAGCTGCTATGTAATAAGAGAGAGTGGCTTTTCAAAAGTATGGAGTTACAAGCCCAAAAATTTTATAGTATTAATAGACACAACAGTGATGGCTTCAAATGTGGGGAGCCTAGTGGATACATATAGAAGTTGTTGCAAACTAAGGCACTAGATCACTCAAGTGAAGGGAGATATACTGTAAGAAAAGGAGAACTTATATATATATATATATATATATATATGTCCATCCATATACCTTCAGATACATACAGGAGAGTATAGGAGTAGAGTATAGGATGCCAGAAGCAACAATAGGCTGGAGAGTAGGAGGAATGCAACCTCCAGGAGGGAGACCGGCACAACACTTTCCAGCCCCACAGGACTCTCTTTTATCCAGGGAAGGTCACCACAGAGAGCCCCCTGGGAGAGGTAATAGAGCAGGGATTATCAAGTTCAGCCTGCTTTCACAGTGTGCCAGTTGTCTCCAGACCGGAGCGCACTTTGCAGCAGCCACAGGGAGGAAAGGTGAAGCAGACGCAGGCGCCGATCCCCGCCGACACCCGTGAGATGCGGCGTTGAGATGCCCACGTCCAGCAGTAAGCCAGGGGGAGAAGAGTCCACCTGGTCACACTGGCATCAGGCTGAAGCAGGAGAGAGTCCGTAGTCCGCGCTTCCGAATGGCGCCCGGCCGGATCACACAGGCAGGCAACACCCCAGCTTGAAGTGGGTGGACAGGCAGCAACTCACGGGACCGCTTTTAAACGGACCCCAGCTCTGCGCACCTAGTCCCCCAGTACAGGTAGGTTACCCCTGAGTATCAGGGCAGATCAGGGGCTATAGGAAAGTCCTTGGATGGCTAAATAAAGCCAAATTTGAGAACGCTAGGCAGGAGTTCCAAGCGTGCACGTCCGATCTTGTTGCCCACTAGGCCACGCCCCCCTAAATCCTTTTCTAGTTCCGTACCTGACCTGTAGAGGGCGAATACTATGCAAAATTGTGTTTTTTAATTTATTAAAAATTAACAGTAATTCATTTCGATTTCACATGTTTTAGTTGCCTCCGTCGTGTTTTAATAGGCTCAAATGTAATATTGCACGATCTTGGCTTGTAAACTGTGGATTTGTATAGAAAGACAGACAGAAGGACAACTTTTCACTTTTATATAGTAGATATGTGTTTCTCTATATGTGTAAACCAAACCTGCCCCCAAGAAGAGGTATAGAGGGCATTGGGAGGGTGGAACCTCTTCTTGGGGGCAGGGCATTCCCACCTCCATGACTGGAACATCCTAATATCTTAGTTGCAGTTATGCAGGGAAAACAGTGATTTCTTCTTTCAATTATACTGCTAGAAAGAGTTTAAACCAGGTGGTAAATGACTGTGAGCAAGACTCCAGAAAGAAGGATCTAACTTACAGTAGCCAGGTATTCTGCAACAGAAAGAATTTCTAAGACTCAACTACTAAGGTAAGAAGTCTTTATAGATATTTATCTTTCCCAAAACAATACTGTATTGAGAAAACGTTTGTGCGTAGGTTCATGAATGAGCACCAATCAGGGCTCTCAGGAAGAAGGGAAATCATTGATCGATGTGGTGAGCCAGTTATGGCATGTCCTGCCCTTTTACACTGGTACACTGGCCTATATTAGCTTGCACGAATGGCTCAAGTGGAGCGTGGCTACATTGTAATGGAGAGGGAATGTAGTAGAGCTCCTAAAGAAAGTATACAGTGCCAAAGTGGAGAGAAGGCGCTACCTGCAACAAAAAGAAACAAAGCAACGTTAAGAAGACAGATATTGCTATGTCAAGAAGACCATGCCAAAGTTCTGACAACAAATGAGCTCATTAGTAAAAGTGCTAGCACTTATCTGTCTGCTGCCCTGGTAAATATGCTGTGAGTCAAGGAAACAAGAGGCAGAGACACTGATAATAAAGCCCAACATCAGTAAAAGGTAAGGCCCCTGTGGAAAGGTTCCTTTGTTTTCACCTATATCCTCAACCCAAAATATCATGTGGTTAGTGTTTGGCAATCCCTCTGTTATTTCTTGCAGATTCGCGTCTGGTTCACTAAGCTTGAAGTGCACCGTGGTTGGTTCCTTCACCGGTCGGTCATCTGGAACAGGTAAGGTAGCATCTGCTAAATTTACATGGAGCACAATTTTTTAATACAGTGTAATACTTTCTTTTTTTGTTACTTCTTATACATTATGAATAGCACTTTAATTCAAATAAAAAATATATGTTTCAATGTTGCAGATGGAGTTTACTAGTAACTAGGGGTGTGCACCGGCCACTTTTCGTGTTTTGTGTTTTGGTTTTGGATCTGGATCTTTCTTCGTGTTTTGGATCTGGATTGGTTATGTCAAAACCACCCTTCCGTGTTTTGGGTTCTGGGTTTTGTGTTTTGGATCTGTATTTTTTTGAAAAAAAGCATAAAAACAGCTAAAATCACAGAATGTGTTGGTTTTTCTGCTCCTATGCTATTATTAACCTCAATAACCTTAATTTCCACTCATTTCCAGTCTATTCTGAACACCTCACACCTCACAATAGTGTTTTTATGTCCAAAAGGCTATGCTAAGCGACACGAGTGGGCGGCACAAACACGTGGCCCATCTAGGAGTGGCACTGCAGTGGCAGACAGGATAGCAGTTTGAAAAACTAGGCCCCAAACAGTACATAATGCAAAGAAAAAAAAGAGGTGCAAGATGGAATTGTCCTTGGGCCCTCCCACCCACCCTTATGTTGTATAAACAGGACATGCACACTTTAACAAACCAATCATTTCAGCGCCAGGGTCTGCCACACGACTGTGGCTGAAATGATTGGTTCGTTTGGGCCCCCACAAAACAAGCTGGTAATTAATCTGTCCCTGCACAAACTGTCTCTACGGAGGCACCACAGTTCCCTCTGTACGTTCTGGAGGCTGGCCTCCCTGGAAGAGTTGGTAATTCATTTTTATGAACATCATCTTCTCCACATTTTGTGGAAGCAGCCTCCTACGCCTTTCGCTGACAAGTTTCCCGGCTGCACTAAACACTCTTTCGGAGTGCACACTGGAGGGGGGGCAACTCAGGTAAAATAGAGCCAGTTTAAACAGGGGCCTCCAAATTGCCTTTTTTTCCTGCCAGTACAGGTACGGCCTGTCTGACATGCCTACTTGGATGCTATCACCGAAGTAATCCTCCACCATTCTGTCAATGGTGACAGTATCATATGCAGTGACAGTAGACATGTCAGAAATTGTTGCCAGGTCCTTCAGTCCAAACCAGATGTCCAAACTTGGTCCTGCCCTGCATCACCGCCAGCGGGTTGCTTAGGATACCTAAGTTTTTTTCCTGGCTGCCCCAGTTGCGGGAGAAAATGAAGAAGGAGCTGTTGATGTGTCACGTTCCGCTTCAGCTGACAGTGTTTTCACCAGCAGGTCTTTGCACCTCTGCAGGCTTGTGTCGGCCGGAAAGAGAGACACCACATAGGCTTTAAACCTAGGATCGAGCATGATGGCCAAAATGTAGTGGTCTGATTTCAACAGATTGACCACCCTGGAATCCTGGCAAAGCGAATGAAGGGCTTCATCCACAAGTCCCACATGCCAAGCGGAATCGCTCCGTCTTAGGTCCTCCTTCACTTTCTCCAGCTGCTTCTGCAAAAGCCTTATGAGGGGAATGACCTGACTCAAGCTGGCAGTGTCTGAACTGACTTCACGTGTGGCAAGTTCAAAGGGTTGGAGAACCTTGCACAACACGGAAATCATTCTCCACTGTGCTTGAGTCAAGTGCATACCCCCTCCTTTGCCTATGTCATAGGTGGATGTATAGGCTTGAATGGCCTTTTGCTGCTCCTCCATCCTCTGAAGCATATAGAGGGTTGAGTTCCACCACGTTACAACATCTTGCTTCAGGTGATGGCGGGGCAGGTTCAAAAGTGTTTGCTGGCGCTCCAGTCTTCGGCACGCAGTCGCTGACTGGCGAAAGTGGCCAGAAATTTTTCGGGCCACCCAAAGCGTCTCTTGCACCTCCCTGTCACTTTTCAGAAAATTCTGCACCACCAAGTTTATTGTGTGAGCAAAACATGGGACCTGCTGGAATTTGCCCAGATGTAATGCCCGCACAATATTGGTGGCATTGTCAGATATCACAAATCCCCAGGAGAGTCTAAGTGGGGTAAGCCACTGGGCGATGATTTCCCTCAGTTTCTCTAAGAGGTTGTCGGCGGTGTGCCTCTTACTGAAACCGGTGATACACAGCGTAGCCTGCCTTGGAACGAGCTGGCATTTCTGAGATACTGCTACTGGTGACACTGCTGTTGTTGCTGCGTAAGGTGATACATCTACCCAGTGGGCTGTCACAGTCATATAGTCCTTAGTCTGCCCTGTGGTTTGCAGGCGCTTGGATACAACAGGACAACGGGATTTAGGTGTCCCTGGACTGCTTACGGTATTAGCCAAAGTTTCTGAACTTGACAGTAACTTTTTATGAACGCGCTGCAGGTGCCGTATAAGGGAGGATGTTCCTAGGTGGTTAACGTCCCTACCTCTACTTATTTCACCTTTACATATGGTACATATGGCAAGACAGTTGTTGTCCGGATTTGGATAGAAATATTGCCAGACCAAAGAGGTGGAATGTTTGGTCTTCTGCCCAGGCATGACCGTGATGGGATTTTTCATCCCACGGACAACAACTGTCTCCCCCGGAGCCTGATTTAAACAAACCACATCACCATCAGAATCCTCCTCGCCAACTTCCTCCTCAGCGCCAGCTACACCAGTATCCTCATCCTGTTGTACTTCAACAGTGACATCTTCAATTTGCATATCAGCAAGTGGACTGTGGGTGCTCCTTTCAGCACTTGCAGGGGGCGTGCAAATGGTGGAAAGAGCCACCTCTTCCCGTCCAGTGCTGGGAAGGTCAGGCATCGCAACCGCCACCACACTTGGACTCTCCTTGGGGATTTGTGATATCTTCTTAGAACGCACAGTCCTTCGCTGTGCTTTTGCCAGCTTAACTCGTTTGATTTTTTTAGTGGGAGGAGGGCTTCCATCGTCATGTGAAGCTGAACCAATAGTCATGAACATAGGGAAAGACCTTAGCCTTTCCTTGCCACTCCGTGTTGTAAATGGCATATTGGCAAGTTTACGTTTCTCTTCAGATGATTTAAATGTTTTTTTTAAGCTAATTTTCCTGAACTTTGTCATTTGGGATTGTATGTGCCCTCTACTATGACATTGGGCATCGGCCTTGGCAGACGACATTAATGGCATGTTATCGTCTATGTCATGACTAGTGGCAGCAGCTTCAGCACTAGGAGGAAGTGGTTCTTGATCCTTCCCTATTTTATTTTTATCGGAGAAAGTTTGGTCCTCCATTTATGTTATATTGATTTGATATATACGTGCGGCTAAGGCGCACACAAACACAGAAAATATTTTTTTATTTTTGCTGGAGAGTGGTGCACTTTGTGGGTTACACCACCCTTTAAGAAATGAGCCAGCCGGCTCTTTACTTATGGGACACAGGCGCTGCTCCTTTGTTGATGCACGTGCAGCCACAGTGCACACAATTCACAAACACAGAAAATATATATTTTTTTTGTTTGGAGTGTACTTTGGGGGTTACAGCACCCTTTAACGGACAAGCCAGCCGGCCCTTTACTAATGGGACACAGGCGCACGCTTGGCACTACTTTGTTGATGCACGTGCGGCTACAGTGCACACAATTCACAAACACAGAAAATATATATTGTTTTTTGTTTGGAGTGTACTTTGGGGGTTACAGCACCCTTTAACAGACAAGCCAGCTGGCCCTTTACTAATGGGACACAGGCGCACGCTTGGCACTGCTCCTGTGTTGATGCACGTGCAACCACAGTGCACACAATTCAGAAACACAGAAAATATTTTTTTATTTTGTTTGGAGTGTACTTTGGGGGTTACAGCACCCTTTAACGGACAAGCCAGCCGGCCCTTTTCTAATGGGACACAGGCGCACGCTTGGCGCTGCTCCTTTGTTGATGCACGTGCAGCCACAGTGCACACAATTCACAAACACAGAAAATATTTTTTATTTTGTTTGGAGTGCACTTTGGGGGTTACAGCACCCTTTAACAGTCAAGCCAGACGGCCCTTTACTTATGACACAGGCGCACGCTTTGTACTACTTTGTTGATGCACGTGCAGCTACAGTGCACACAATTCACAAACACAGAAAATATATATTTTTTTTGTTTGGAGTGTACCTTGGGGATTACAGCACCCTTTAACGGACAAGCCAGGCGGCCCTTTACTAATGGGACACAGGCGCACGCTTGGCGCTGCTCCTTTGTTGATGCACGTGCAGCCACAGTGCACACAATTCACAAACACAGAAAATATTTTTTATTTTGTTTGGAGTGCACTTTGGGGGTTACAGCACCCTTTAACGGTCAAGCCAGCCGGCCCTTTACTTATGACACAGGCGCACGCTTGGCACTACTTTGTTGATGCACGTGCGGCTACTGTGCACAAACACAGAAAAAAAATATTTGTTTTTGCACTTGGGGGGAGCACCCCTGATGGACAGAGCACCCCCTGGACAACACTACAGCACCCCTTTAGGACTGGGACACTGCACAGGACTTTGGAGTGGACACAGCCCCTATTGACAACTGACTGCACAACACAGTCCAGCCAGCCCCTATGGACTTTGGAGGAGTGGACACAGCCCCTATGGACAACAGCAGCACAGTGCAGCACAACACTACACTGCACTACACTACACTACACTACACTACACAGCCCAGCCAGCCCTAACTCCCACCCTCCCTCTTCACTGTCCACAGCCGAGTGAGAAAATGGCGCCGACGCGGGTACCTTATATAGGATCCAAACCTGTGAGACCCGGAAGGCGGGATGATGACATTTTGCCTCGATTTCAGATCCGAGTCAGGCGGGAAAAGTCGAGCCTGACTCGGATCAACCTCGGATCGGAGGGGTACGGATTTCAGAAATCCGAACCCGCTCACCCCTACTAGTAACCATAGTTATATTTAATAATATGTGTTTTTCTGTATGTGTAAGACATCCCTGCCCCCAAGAAGAGGTATAGAGGGCATTGGGTGGGTGGAACCTTTTCTTGGGGGCAGGGCATTCCCACCTCCATGACTGGAACATCCTAATATCTTAGTTGCAGTTATGCAGGGAAAACAGTGATTTCTTCTTTCAATTATACTGCTAGAAAGAGCTTAAACCAGGTGGAAAATGACGGTGAGTCAAGGAAACAAGAGGCAGAGACACTGATGAGGAAGCCTGACATCAGTAAAAGGTAAGGCCCCTGTGGAAAGGTTCCTTTGTTTTAACCTAATTCCTCAACCCAAAATATTATGTGATTAATGTTTGTAAATCTAACACCTGTGGTTTTTCTTGCAATTTGGTGCCTGGTTCACTAAGGTTGAAGTGCACCGTGGTTGGTTCCTTCACAGGTCGGTCGTCTGGAACAGGTAAGGTAGCATCTGCTACATTTACATGGAACACAATGTTTTAATGCAGTGTAATACTTTATTTTTTGTTACTTGTTATACATTATGAATAGTAGTTTAATCTAAAAAAATCTGTTTAAATGTTGCAGCTAGAGTTTACTAGTAACCATAGTTATATTTAATAGTATGTGTACATGTCCTGCCCTTTTACACTGGTACACTGGCCTATATTAGCTTGCACGAATGGCTCAAGTGGAGCGTGGCTGCATTGTAATGGAGAGGGAATGTAGTAGAGCTCCTGAAGAAAGTATACAGTGCCAAAGTGGAGAGAAGGCGCTACGTGCAACAAAAAGAAAGAACGACTTAATGAAGACAGATATTGATGTCAAGAAGAAAGACCATGCCAAAGTTCTGACAACAAGGGAGCTCTTTAGTAAAAGAGGTAGCACGTGCCTGTCTGCTGCCCTGGTAATATGCTCTGAGTCAAAGAAACAAGAGGCAGAGACACTGATAATAAAGCCCGACATCAGTAAAAGGTAAGGCCCCTGCAGATACACTTATCAATAAATAGCTGACTTTTTTTAACTACCAATTCTTGCCTCCATGGGGCCCATTTATTAAGGATCGTATTTTGCAATGCGATCAGGGCATGCAGTACCGCCCATGATCGCATTGCAAAATGCGATCATACCGGCCGAATGTATGACCCAGCACATGCAGGGAGACGGGCTCCGAAAAGAGCCCGTCCCTGCAATGTGACCGGAGCGCATACCGGGCTACTGCGCATGCGCAGTCCCGAGGACTGCACATGAGCGGCGCTGGGAGATCCCTCCGCCAGCTGAAATGCGGTGAGTGCCCATAGGACACTGCTGGGGTCAATATCGGGAATGCTTCGCATTCCCGATATTGATACATTTGGCAGCATCGCATCCCCCATAGAAACCTATGGGGGAGGCGGCTGCCGGCGGCAATGGAGGGATCGCAGCAGGTAACGGAGATACCTGCTGCGGTCCCTCCTTCATACATTCGGGGGATACTTAGTATTTGAGGTAAACCCCCGAAAACAGGTGTTTTCGGGGAATTTGCCTCAAATGCACTTTGATAAATGGGCCCCCTTGTCTTTATTCTTAATTTATTAAGTTTCTTTAGAGGTAACCACAAGCACAAGACCTCAGTTAGCAATACCTCAGCTGTTATAGCATTTTATTTTTTTTATTATCACATTATTAATTTAATAATAATAATAATAATTATTATTTATTTTTTTTTAAAAAGGGCTTAAATTATGAGAAAAGCGCTATTGCTGGAGAAGAGTTGATAAGGCTTATTTTTACGTTGCTGTATAATTTATAGTGGTTATAACCCCTGTAATGTTAATGGTAGTTAACAAGTATGGCAGTGGTATTTGTACTGCCAAGATATCTGTTCTGTTAACACCATCTCAATACGGTATTAAAACATGAAATTGAAATAAACAATATATTATGCAAAAAAAATTTAAGCCTGAAACTTTAAGCTTTTGGAGGTAAAAAAAAACGTATACATAATATTACTGAGTATACGGCCACATTATTTATATATACAGTGGAAGTTCAGCATTGTTATGTCACTCAACTTCTATGGAGGAAAATCAAACTGGTCTCTAGTACAAATAGTCGAACCCAGACAGGTTCTAAACAAAGCAGAGGCTGAGCAGGCTCCCAAATACCAATTAGCAGTCCGGCCAATGGACTGTATAGTAAGCAGAGTCCAGGCTAATCAATAGAATTAAATGAACCACACCCAGCAGCTAGCAAACACATAAAATGAAACTAGTGTTCAGCACACAGGATAAAGCCTAAAGGGCCCATTTAACACCTGTTTTCGAGGGTTAATTGCAAATATTAAGTTTTCCCAGATACAGTATATGAAGGAGGAACCGCAGCAGGTTGACACCCCTCGGCACTTTGGTGTCACCCGCCGAGGTGTGACACCAAAGTGCCGACTCCTCCTCAGTGACATGAGCCAGGTGCTGCACTGTAGCGTTATATGCAGCACTCGGCACCTGACACAGTGAGGGAGCAGACACTGCACACAGAGTGGTCCCCGAGTGCAGTCTGCACCTCCCGGACCCCTGGAGTGACTAAAACTTTTTTTTTTTCACACCCCTACCCACGAGGCCACACCCCTTTTTTCCCAGCATCCGCACTAGAGCCCTCCCCGCACCAGGTGTCACCACGGGGACGGACACCACTGCATATTAAACAGCTCTAAATAAAGCTAAAAATTAACTTACACATGAACAATTTAGGGAAATTACAGACTTGTATATTAAATGCTAATCTAGGCTTAGTAAATTTAACCCATGGAGTTGAAAAGAAAGCTATAAGTAACTAGAAATATGGGTGATATTATATTTATTAAATGTACATTTAGGGCAGGGGTGGGGAACCTCAGGCCTGGGCGCCGTATAAGGCCCCCGGAATCATTTGGTGTGGACCTCAGAGCTTTTTTCGGCTAGCCTCATCTGGTTTACAGGGTGCCTGGAATTGCACAATGCAACTAGAATCTATGCAGCAGTGCCACCTGGAGCGTCCTTAGGATGCTTCAGACAGTCACACCACTGCCCTTACAGCTCCATGGATGCTCCGGGCATTGCTGTAATCACTTGTGATTGTGGCCCCGCCTCCATGTGACATCACACAGAGGGGGCGTGGTCTGTACCGGGCCCACGAATAATGTTATATATATCAACAGAAAAAAGGATCCCCACCCCTGATTTAGAGCAATGCATGCATCTGGTAAATAAAGACTCCAATCTGGAAACTTTAGCATTTAAACACTAGATGGCTCTCTTACAACACTCTTCTCTACTTTATCTTACAGTATTTCAGACATGACTAATTGTAATACTACAAACTATCAAATATTGTATATTTTCTGCATGCTATTTGTGTTTGAATGTTCATCCCAGTAGTAATCTTCATTACTGAGACGAAGAGTTTCCTCAAATCATTCAAACTGGAAATTATGCTGTTAAAGAAATTAAAATAATAAAACAACCAGAAGATAGTCTGGGAGGTTTGATAAGAGCAGAGAAAGTGTAGTGTTTCTCTACCCATTTATGAAGACATAGGGGCCTATTCATGATGTTAATTATCGGACCCCGATAACCAGCGCAGCTTGGGTGGGTTACACAATTTATTTCAAGATCTGCTGTAAAACATATAAAATTATGGGGCCTATACATCATCACTAACATTTTCACATACTCTTGTAAAAATAAGTGTCGGGGCCATTCATCAAGTTCCGAAAAAGCATTTTTTCGGAACTTGATGATGTTACTGAACATCACTCTGAGATGGCGTTCAGCCCCGATAACCTTTACAAGGCAGCCACATAGCACAGGGATCTATTCAGATCCTTCCCTGCTTTGTCTGCACTGCAGAGCTCCAGAGCTCCGCTCCAGGACACTCAGACATGTGGCCTAGCTCACCGAAAGAAGACAGGTGAGCCGAGCTAAGGATATGCAGCGGCGCACAGCGGAGGCAGGTCAGACACGGGGGGGGGAGTCGCACACTCGTGGGGGCAGAGAGGGGGGCTGGACCATACACCTGCCAGGGGGGGGATTGGATTGAGCACATGTGGGGGGAGGGTGGGGTGCCAGGATTGTACACACCCATGGGAGGGGGGCAGTGAAGTCCACTGCCTGGAGACAGCCAGTGAAAAGTTTCTCACGAAAAACTGCTTCGTAGACACAGCAGTTTTTTGGTGATAGTTTAGGGCAGGAGACATGATGGATGCCTCCTAAACTGTGTATTTCACATGTGATGATTATGGCCCTCATTCAGAGCCGTACGCTCTGAGCAGAGCGCACGCTCTGAATGAGGGCCGGGCTCCATTTTCATGGAGCGTCCTCCTGGACGCTCGTATAGCTGTGGGTCACCACCCACAGGCTATACGAGCGTGCATTGTGATGGTCGCGATGGTCGAGACCATCGCGACCATCGAATTTGCGAGCCGGAGCCTGCGGTTGAGGTTTTCAACCGCAAGCACCGGAGTGATTTTGGCTCTATCAGAGCCAAAATCACTCCCACTGACATCACTAGTGATGTCAGTGGGCCGGCTTCTGACGGGAGGCGTTCCCGTGGGAACGCCCCCGTCAGGGAGGCACGCCCCCGGCACGCCCACCAAAGGGGGCGTGCTGTCAATCAACATTGACAGCACGCCCCCTTTGATCGGACACAACGAGCGAAGGACTTTCCTTCGCTCGTCGCGTCTGGCGCATGCGCACGACGGAGCTCCCTCCGTCGTGCACATGCTCAGTCCATAACATCGACCCACTTGCGAGCGGACAGCCGCTCGCGAGTGGGTCTGAATCAGGCCCTATGTTTTGATGAATAGGCCCCTCTATTTCTTTATCATTATAAATATGTAATCCAAAGAAATATGAGCATGGAACTGTACAATGGCTACTGACTAGCTCACCTTACATGTATTATATTATATGTGGGGTTAAAGTTGTTGAGATTTAGAGGCCTATTCATCATCACTTAATTTTTACAAGAGCAGCTGAAAATGCACATTTTCACCTGCATTTGTGAAAATTAAGTTATTGGGCCATTCATCTAGAAGGTAAAGCCGGAGATATCACAGATATCTCCTACTTACTTTCCTCTGGCGGAATGGCCCACTGTCCCCATACACTAGTATCACAGATATCTCCTACTTACTTTCCTCTGGCGGAATGGCCCACTGTCCCCATACACTAGTATCACAGATATCTCCTACTTACTTTCCTCTGGCGGAATGGCCCGCTGTCCCCATACACTAGTATCACAGATATCTCCTACTTACTTTCCTCTGGCGGAATGGCCCGCTGTCCCCATACACTAGTATAACAGATATCTCCTGCTTACCTTTCTCTGGCAGGATGGCCCGCTGTCCCCATACACTAGTATCACAGATATCTCCTACTTACCTTCCTCTGGCGGAATAGCCAGCTGTCCCCATACACTAGTATCACAGATATCTCCTACTTACCTTCCTCTGGCGGAATGACCCGCTGTCCTCATACACTAGTATCACAGATATCTCTTACTTACTTTCCTCTGGCGGAATGGCCCACTGTCCTCATACACTAGTATCACAGATATCTCCTACTTACTTTCCTCTGGCGGAATGGCCCACTGTCCCCATACACTAGTATCACAGATATCTCCTACTTACTTTCCTCTGGCGGAATGGCCCACTGTCCCCATACACTAGTATCACAGATATCTCCTACTTACTTTCCTCTGGCGGAATGGCCCGCTGTCCCCATACACTAGTATCACAGATATCTCCTACTTACTTTCCTCTGGCGGAATAGCCCGCTGTCCCCATACACTAGTATAACAGATATCTCCTGCTTACCTTTCTCTGGCAGGATGGCCCGCTGTCCCCATACACTAGTATCACAGATATCTCCTACTTACCTTCCTCTGGCGGAATAGCCAGCTGTCCCCATACACTAGTATCACAGATATCTCCTACTTACCTTCCTCTGGCGGAATGGCCCACTGTCCTCATACACTAGTATCACAGATATCTCCTACTTACTTTCCTCTGGCGGAATGGCCCACTGTCCCCATACACTAGTATCACAGATATCTCCTACTTACTTTCCTCTGGCGGAATGGCCCACTGTCCAAATACACTAGTATGGGGACAGAATTCACCAAGCTCCGAAAATATAATCTTTTCGGAGATTGACTGCGGTAGCATTCGCCATCTTCAGATGCCGTTTATTCCTGCTCGCTGCAAGAAACCCGTTTCTTCTTTATGGGGTCTGGGTTGCCCGGCTCCTTCCGCCAGATGTTGGGGCTCTTGTGTGCATGTGTGACCTGTAAGTCACGCATGCGCTCTTGTTGTATTGCTCCGAAAAGTTCCATGGAGACAGCTAATTTTTGGAGCAGCTGTCTCTGCGCCGGAACAATGATGAATTGCTCCGGCGCTCCTGGCGAAAACAAATGTTAATTATCAGGGTCCGTTCAGACCCCAATAATTAACATAATGAATAGACCCCTTAAACATGTTCAATACAGTCACTGTTTATTAAGTTTCGTGCAAATTGTTATTATAATCCTTGAATTTGTTGTAGTTGTGTGGAAATTTTTGTACTGGAGAACAACATTCTGGATTCAACTTTAGCAAAGCAATTGTACTCCGATGAGTAGCATAGACCTTGATTTGCATTGCAGTGGTATTTATATCTATAGGCCTTATTCAGAGATGTAAGCAAACCTGAACACCACAGAACACCATTTATTACAGCCTGGCCCAAACTGGTTCTGGGAAGTACTAAGGCACATTAGGTTAGTGACTTTGAGACAGTGATTTGCAGTTCTGTATAGTCAGGTAGGCACTCTCTGAATAAAATAAATAAATCCACCCTGGCACAAAAAGGTACCTAGCATATTAACTGCCCCGAATTGGGCATTGGTCCTATTTGAAATAGTAACTGATGTATGAAGGGTTAAATGTGTTGGCCCACTCATTTTACGGTGCATACCAAAAGGTTGGAATGCTTTGCTTTAAATACTCATGAATTCATCCTGGCCCAAAGGGGTTTAGGCGTGAAACTTGCCACCAGGTTGATGACCACTGTCTGTGAATAATTAATACAAGGTCATTTATACACGTATTTTCCATGCATTTGTAACAGTAGCTAATAGAGATTTTAACAGACAATTTTCTCAGCTATTTACCAAATATACTGTGATCTTGCACCCATTGCTAATTTACATGGGCCCCGAACAGTTGGCTCTAATCCTCGTCTCTCTCACTCCTTATATAACCAGATTATGGGTTCTATTCAGCAACAGTGCCGATGTCCCTCATATATTCAGACAACATCAACTTCAGTTTTTTCCTGTATAGTGGGGAAAAGCAGTGACGAAAAAAAAAAATATTATCAGGGACAGTGATTAGCAGCTGTTCTTGCGAAGTCCCCCGCAGGCAGTCTTTCAGATGTCCAAAAAGACTGCCTGCTCTATGCATGCCCATCACCGCACAGTATATATAGTGTACATATTTATATATAGTCCTTCCCGGCTCTTCTCTTACTTGAATACATACTGTTCCCTACCCCACATGCTCTTTTGGCAGAAGACAATGGCCCTCATTCAGAGCCGCTCGTTAACAGCAGTACGCTTGTTGCGTTCCGATGTTGGGAAACCGCGCATGCGTCGGTGTAACACTGCACATGTGCGTACGGCAGATTGCGAGCTTTTTTTGTCTCGTTCGTCAAATTGCGAACAGGAAGTGACATGTCAAATGTGATTGACAGAACAGGGCGTTTTTGGGCGTTGACGGGGGTGGAAATGAAAAATACATATCTGATGCGAACGTCAAATGTGTCCGTACCAAGTCATACGTCAGTGGATGATCCTCTTTCCGTTCAAACTGCTCGCACAGCTTAGGGTCTGGATTACTCGACCACATTGGTGATGGCCTTCTCCTCCGTCCCGGGCCTCCACGATGTTTCATCGATTAATCACGGCTTGTCAGAAACACAATCAATGTTGAATTGAAAACCAGCTTGTAATGTGTTTTGAAAAGAGTTTTTTTGGTTAGCACAAATCCGTACGCAGGTGGAAATCATAGCTGCTAATTTCAGGATTACACAATCAATTAGCGTACATTTGTAGGTATGTTTTTTTGGATGGTATTTTGTATTTGTGCTATTGTAACAATAATGTCATCATGTTTGTGTGTATTTTACCATTTTGCTTTGGTCAGGAGAATTTGCATCCTTATGTAATTTTTAAAGTGTTCCTTAAAGAGCCCTTTATTTTACAATTTTTGTTTTGTTTTTTGGGAGGTCGTTTTTGCCTTGTGGGCCAGGATTAACTGTAAACCATTTATAAAATAATGTCAGAATACAATGTCGAACATTTTTTCAAAATTTATTACAAAATAAAAACATTTCTGGCCCATTTTTGGCCCAAACTTTTTTGGCAGTGTTATTCCAATAAAAATTATAATTTGGCCAAACATAAAAGGTATGGAAACAAAACAAAAAATTAAAAACAATTCACAAGAAAGGAGAGGGAAGTTTTGGCCAGAAAGGAATATGGGGCAAGCACAGAAGGAGTGTGGGAAAAGTAGCCAGTGCTGTCAACGTTTTTTTCCCCCGTTTGGCTGAGGGAGGGTGGACGCCAGACCGGGTCCGGGATGTCATCGGGCTGGCCTGTTCAGAGGCAGATGTTGTGGCCTCTGGACTAGGCACAGGGCTAGGCACATTTGGAGGATTGGCTGATGTTGTGCCAGAGGTGGAGGATCATGATGTTCCGGCAGGAAGGGAGGTCGGCTCCACCATGTGCTGGCGAACGAGCTGCTCCAGGGCATTGGCGATGCGGATGTTGGCCCTGGTATTTTCCACCAGGGCCTGACCAATGGTCACGTTGGCCGCAGCATTTTGCTCCAGGGCCTCAGCCACCCGTAGCAGACTGGCGTCCATCCTCTGCAGAATCTCCGTATGGAAATCCGATTTAAAATTGAGTTCTGTGAGGAGTGCCACTGCCTGCGAGGGGGATTGCCCTGGACTGGCTTCTGCAGGGTCCTCAGCCGGATGTACTGGTTCCTCCCCTGCAGAGCCAGCAGAAATTCTGCGGCCAAGGCTCCCCTCTGGAGCAGACTCATCCGCCTGTGTCTCTGTGTGAAAAATGAGAAAAGAGTCACATTAGAATCTACATATTGGCACAATAACATTTCAGAGTTGGTTACATCACAATATTTACCTGGGACAACATGAGGAGCCGCAAAGTCTGGCATGTCCGTATCCATGTTCGACACGCCAAACACCTCCACAGCCTGCACAAACCCCAGTGCCAGCTCTTCCAAATCATTCAACTCCAATGACACAGGGGTGGGACCCCCACCTGTCCCCCTTGCATGCCTAGCCCTGTCCGCCATTTTTTGTTTCAGGCGATATTTGAAGTCTTGCCATCTGTGGGTGAAAAAGTAACCATTATTCCTGTTTTTTTTTTTTTTTGGTATTAGGGGGGTCAAGTTTTTACTTACCGCTGTTTGACATCCCGGGCTAGACGGACATAATCACCCACCCTATTGACAGCACTGGCTATCTCCTCCCACATTCTCCACTTCTGGCTTGCACCCATATTCCTGTCTGCCTGTGGCAGGATGTCCACACACTTCTGAACCAAAACCTCCTTCTCCTTTCTTGTGAATTGTGGCTGCCTTTTCTTTTTCCCTGCTTTGCCCGGAATACTGGGCCCAGCAGCCTCTTCCATGTCATCCTCCTCACCTATTTGTTTAAACGTTGAGAAATTTAAGCTTGCAAACTTTCACTCTATTATGTTTCAAAATAATCCTTGTTTGGAAATGCCTGAAAAACTTACCGGCAGACTCTTGCCCATTGTTTCCCTGGTCTGTAGCCATTTCTTACCTCCAAACAAGAAATACACCAGACCGTTTTTTTGGGGTCGTGACGTATTTATACATGCGTCCTTATTTTTCGTCTGCATCATTGATTGTGCGTTCCTATGATCCCTCCTTAATTTGTGCGGGAAAATAAACACTATTTATGGCTTGGGGAGTCTCGAGTCGAGGTGGCGGGTGTTGGTTGTTGGAGGTTACGTTGGTCGGAGTGGATTGTTGGCGGGATTTGTATTTGCCGTTGTTTGGAGTTTTTTTCGTGTGTCTTTTTGGAGTTTTTCTTTCCGTTCGCTTTTTTTGGTGTGTTTGTTTTATTTGTCGTGTCATTTTTTGGTAAGTTTTTGGCCGTCTTCCTTTTGTTCACTTTGTGTATCCTTCTTTTTGTTAAATTTGGGGCGCTAATTTTTTACAAATTCTCCTTTGGTAGGTTTCTTTTGGCTCTGCCCCAACGACCTTTTTATCCGGTGACTTATATATCCTCTATTGGTAAGTTTGTTTTTTCACTTGTTTATTAAATGTTCATGTTTTGTTTAACGCAACTTTGTTTGACCTTACACTTTTAACCTTTGGTTTTGTGATTCCTAAATGTATGAACTAATTAGCGCATTTTTATCTGCTTATTTTCTGTCTTGTAATTGCGAACTAATTAGCGCATTTTTATCTGCTTATTTTCTGTCTTGTAATTGTGAACTAATTAGCGCATTTTTATCTGCTTATTTTCTGTCTTGAAATTGGTTGTGATTTCCCGTTAGAAATGTTTTAAGAATTTGGGGCCCAAATTGTGGTAGTCTGCGCACTGTCGTTTTGCTCTTTGCCGAAATGTGTGTTTATCCCCTTTTATGTTTTGTATTGCACCCAATTTAGATTCCTAAATGGCCACCCTAAATTTTTGGCATTGTTTGTTTGTTTTTATTTTTAGGTTTTGAAAATCATGACAATACCCCGGCATGTAAGCATCATTGGATTGTATCGTAAAGATAAGTAATTTTTCAATTTTGGGGGGGCAAAAAAACCTTACATTCAATTCTTACCATTTCAGGTTGATCTTGGTCGGATTGTTCTGGCCATGCTCCTGGAAGCCGACCAACCTCAATCTCGTCCCAGGCATAGGCATCGTAGGCGTGCAAGGCCCCAGATATATCGAACACGTGTCACCCTTTTTGGAGTGCCCGATGATGAGGTGTTAAGATGCTACCGTCTTCCGCCCCAAATCATCATAGACACTCTCTCATTAATAGAGAGTGATCTTGAGCGGCAAATTGACAGTCCTACAGCAATACCACCACTTACGCAATTTATGGCGGTGTTACATTTCTGTGCCTCAAACAACGGTGGGAATAGTTGCGGGAATCTCCCAATCCTCCTTTTCCAGGATCCTGAGGGCAGTGATAGAGGCCCTTTTCAAGCACCTCCATCATTTTATTCAAATGCCTTTGGATATGGGTGCCCTTAGTGTGGCCAAGGCCAATTTTTATCAAATAGCTGGCTTCCCACACATCATAGGGGTTGTGGATGGTACTCACATACCATTTCAGCCTCCAGCACGGCTGGAGGCCATATTTCGCAACCGCAAACACTATCACTCCCTGAATGTAATGGTGGTATGTGATGCCTCCCTCCAGATACTGTCCGTGAATGCAAAATTACCCGGAAGTGCACATGACTCATTCGTCATCCGGCAATCAGGGATATGGCAAAAATTAAACAACCTACAAGCTGGTGATGCGTGGCTTCTGGGTAAGTGGAGACCTTTAGTACATAACAATGTTAAGCTTGATACACAGTGATCCGGATGTTGTCACTTCTTTTTCACAGGAGACAGTGGCTACCCTTGCACGCCCTGGCTGCTCACTCCTTATTTGGCTCCCACACCAGGGCCACAAAGTAATTTTAATTCCACACTTACAGCCACCAGGCAAGTGGTGGAGCGCTGTATCGGCCTTTTAAAAGGCCGATTCAGATGCCTCCACCGCTCTGGTGGCGAGCTCATGTATTTGCCGGATATGGTTTCGAAAATTGTGGTCCTGTGTGGGATATTTCACAACATCGCCATAAGGAGTGGTGTCCCAATGCAGCCAGAGGATGCCTTGCTTGAGGATGGCCCCCCCGAGGTTGGTCGGAGGTCAGTATGTGGGGGGGCCATACGCGATGATGTGGTGGTCAGATATTTTAGGTAATTATTGGCACAAAAGAAGTTCTTTGACACAATGTGTTAAGGATTTTGGGAGACCATCTAATTAATTTGGTTTTTTTTTCCCATCTTCTGTTTGATTTCATAATCTTTGGGACTGAAACGATGACTACTTCCTGCTACCCAAAACAAACCTTCATGGGGACACATTGGATATATATTCTGGACCCAATATTGCAACGCAACATTTGTGGAATCATGTTGGCATGCTCATTCGTCAACCAGTTCTTGATTTTTCTTTACTTTTTTCATATGGTGTTTGATGGGTTGTACTTTTTGTTATCACTGTGTGCATTGTTTGTGAGCCAACAGTTTGGTTTTTTAGTTATGTTTTGAATACATTTTTTGAGAGTGTAATTTAGCAAAATTGCTTAAGGGTTAATCCTGTAATGTCGCAATTTGATCCAAATTTAAATATGCTTTCTGGGTCAAAACCAACACCAAAAGGTATTATGTACAATCAGTATGCTTTGGAATCTCGGGCTAAGCAGGTTGCCCCCCAAATTGGAACATGTAAAATGTACTAATATAAAAATTCTAACACAAAAAAAACCCCAAGCAGATTGTTACTGTTAGCTGTTTCATGTGCCTGTTTTCTAAAAATCTACAACACACAATCTTAGTGACATTAATTGCAAATACTTGCTGCAAGAGTCTACTTATGTCAGTGTAAACAATCTAAGATTTGGAGACAAGGAATGAGACTGAACTCTAACTTTAAAATTTTTATTATGAAAAATAATTTGGTTTGAAAATTAAAAATTATGGACGCAGGATTCCAGCCATACGGTCAAGGACCACCAGCAGGCCGATCACGTGGCCCCGCATCACTTGGACGCACCCGGCTAGGTCCGCCAAACGCCTCTGGTCCTCTGTGGGTTAGAAAAGTGTGGGGCTTAATACATAATTAATGAAACCCCCAGAAAAAACAAGCAAAACAAAGCTATCCAAAAATGACAATATTGTGACCAAAAGCACATTTAACCCAAAAAACCAAAGGACACAAAAATGGACAACCAAAAATAAAAAAAAAAAATAAAAAAAAAATTTTGGCATGTGGGATATGTGTATGGGGAAATCAGCAGTAAAAGGTAAAGACAAACAGAGATATACCCAAACTTGTGACAAACCAAAAAAAGTAAAAGGCACAGACACAGGATTAGATCCAAACATTTTAAAACACAAAAAAGGTTAAAAGGGAAACATACCGTTCAAAATGACGGCTGCCAAGAACCAACTCCCTCGTCCTCCTCGGAGGTGGCCACATTCCCCAACGAGGTGGGAGGGGTGATTACGGATTCAGGGGAGGGGGTAGTCACGAGAGGGGTGGTTGGAGGGGAGGGGGAATTGGGATGGAGGGGAAGTAGCACAGACGGATGTGCGACAGGGTCTGTGCAGGCTGGGGAGGAGGGGGAATTTAGGGTATTTTGGGATGAGGATGTTTGGCTGGGGGTTGGGGAGAGGGGCCGAGAGCGCCGTCTTTGACGGCGATGACGCCGTAGTCTTCGCTCTGCCCCTAAATGATGGAAAACAAATTGAGGTTAGTTTAGAACATCACCTTGTTAAACGCTAATTGTTAAACCCCAAAAAATGTAAACATGCACATGCAGATATGAGTACAAATAATAAATAGGCCATACATGAAAACATGCACATGCAGATATGAGTACAAATAATAAATAGGCCATACATGAAAACATGCACATGCAGATATGAGTACAAATAATAAATAGGCCATACATGAAAACATGCACATGCAGATATGAGTACAAATAATAAATAGGCCATACATGAAAACATGCACATGCAGATATGAGTACAAATAATAAATAGGCCATACATGAAAACATGCACATGCAGATATGAGTACAAATAATAAATAGGCCATACATGAAAACATGCACATGCAGATATGAGTACAAATAATAAATAGGCCATACATGAAAACATGCACATGCAGATATGAGTACAAATAATAAATAGGCCATACATGAAAACATGCACATGCAGATATGAGTACAAATAATAAATAGGCCATACATGAAAACATGCACATGCAGATATGAGTACAAATAATAAATAGGCCATACATGAAAACATGCACATGCAGATATGAGTACAAATAATAAATAGGCCATACATGAAAACATGCACATGCAGATATGAGTACAAATAATAAATAGGCCATACATGAAAACATGCACATGCAGTTAGGGCCACAAAGATAAACATGAAAACCACAGTCAAAAAAACTTACTTTCCGCTATCTGCATGCGAAAGTATGCCAGCAAGCGGGGCGTCCGCCGTTGCAGGTCGGACCACCTGCGCTCCAGCTGGCCGATCTGGCGGCGTGAGCCAAAGGAACGCAGGCGGCCACGTACCTCTGCATATGCGGAACGCTTTTCCCGATTGGTGATGGGGGGAGGCTGGCTGGTGATCCGCCTGTCCATCACCTCGGTTAAGACCATGAGCTCGCGCCTGGTGAATGCCGAGGCTCTCATGATGGCAATGGTGTATTTTTAATAAAACAATTTTAATAAAGACCAGAAAAAAAATTTGATTGGCTAATGTATTTGGGTAATTAACAGGACCAATTCTATTGGTTAGTGTATGAGTCATGTGTTCGACAGGGCCACAAATCTATTGAGAGTTATGATAGGCTTGATGCAGTGACATGCGTAAGCTAATTTAAATAAAGAAATGAACCCAGTAAAATATGCGTGGGTAAAAACAAAGAAAACAAATGGATAATTGCCTCAAACATGTATTTTGACAAATAAAAGCGAATGTTTAAGCCGTACGTATTCTGCGGGTAAACACAAACACGGACAAGAGTAAAGTTTATTGCATGTAAAAAAAAAAAAATGACGACCAATTAAGCTAATTGATATATTGATTGGCATGATACGATTGAGGGAGGTAGGCAGAATAAACGAGCAGGTAATCGGAATCTGACAGGCCCACTTCCGGTTTGTACTTGTGCGTGCATTCCCTGCAAGCCACATTGGGGATGTACGCTCGCTATTTGGCACGCTCGTTAGTTAGAGGAGGGGTCGGTAGACTTTGGGGAGGAAGTTTAGCTGCGTTCGAAATTACGAGCGAGCGCTTAAATTAACATATTTCTGTACATACGCCGAACGTACGAACGGCCACTTGCGTCCGGGTCTGAATGAGGGCCAATGTTTTGATCTCTTCCAGGGTAGAGCTCGCATTGTGGCCTGGTGTTAACATAAGTGGCCATGGCTTTTTCAGCTGTGCTCTTCAATGGACAAATGAACAATGCCAAAACCATGTGGGACTAGTGGTTTTACACAGCCAATGAGATATATGGAAAATAATTTCAAGACCCTATAATCAGGTACAATAGAGTTCCCACCTGACCACTCTTGTGACTCTGGGGCCTATTCATCAACACTAAATTAACATTTTTAAGGACATTTTCCTTAAATAACGTTATTTTAGTATTCATGAAGCCACTTAGCACAGGAGATATCACTGATATCTCCTTGCTAAGTCCCCCTGCGTTAATTTCCACACTCCCCATACATTAGTATGGGGATGTGGAAATTATGGTATTCATCAAATTCCGAAAATTATGTGAGGTGGCGAATAGCAGGTGAAACTTACCTTCTTCCAGCTGGACAGGTCCCCCGGCGCTCTGGTGCGTCCTCTGGCTCCGGAGGCTGGTGGGACACTGTGTTCTCCCAGCAGAACACAATAAAGATTAGAAAAAAAAAAAACTTTTTTTCTTTTCTAATCTGTACTGTGGTCTGCTGGGAGACCATGTGACAGACCAGCAGGACAGAGCCGGAGGCTGCTGCACGGACAGGTAAGTGGTGAAGCGGGGGGGGGGGGTGATCGGGGGGGAGGGGGGCAGGTGAGCGGAGGGGGGGGGGACACAAACTTACCGCATGTGTAGGCAGTGCTGCACATGCGCTGGGTTAACGAACTTAACAGCGCATGCGCAGCACTGTTTCCAGCTGCGATAAGTTAGTGTAGAGAGGGATAACTATCTATTTCCTGAAAAGCTGTCATCGCAAAAATGACAACTTTTCGGAATAGATAGTTATAGGGAGGAGGAATGATGAATTCCTCTGGTAATTAGGTAGAACTCCATGTGCCTATTACAGGGGAGGGATCCGAGTCCTCTTCCAGTAAATTATGCAGTATGTGGCCTACAGACTACAATAATGGGTCCAATGTCAAAGTTGAGCAGCCCCTATAGATACATATGGGGGCTGCTATTGTGATTGGAAACAGGGGAACCATACCACATATCTCCGCTATCTGCTGCGGATCCCCTCTAATACATTCAGGAGATACTAACATTTTGTGGGAAATCCACCGAAAATGGACGTTTTCAAGGGGAACCTGCAAAATGTGTTTAATAAATATGGCCCATAGTGAGCTGTAATCAATACATATACTGTATAAAATAGTGGCAGAAAAACAGGGCAGCAAGGTGAGAAATGCGGTCAAACGCCGACAATGCGATGCGCTCCAGGGCTTGGTTGTGTTGGGTAACGCCATCTTCCTGATGGCAGTACCCTATCAAAACCTATGGACTTCTTTCCACAGAGTGCCGCAAGAGGAATCCCTCCCAGCACCCCGTGCGGCACTCGCATCCTTCTGCACTAAGCCAGAATCTACTGCACCGCAGCACCTCCAGAGAGAGGAGGGGGCCCGCACTGAGGGCCTGATTCAGAGCCGGACGCAATTAGCGCTCACTCGTCCAGAAAATAGGGGTGGCTATTCAAATCAACCGTTCGCTGTTTGCGGTCTGTTCACGCCTCTAGGTCTGAACGAGCGAACCAAATTTGCGGTCGTTTTTTGAAAAAATACGCCCCCTGGCCGCTCGCATCCTACGTCATGTCCGCTATTTATTAGATTAATCGAGTACATCGACCAGGCTATGAACTGCTCGCTATTCTTGTGGTTGGTTTTTCCTACCACAATTTTGCGAGCAGTTCTGACTATAAAATAACCCAGTGACGTGGTCAATGACGCTGCTGTTTTAATTATGCACACCCATAAATCGCCCGTTTTGACCTTTAAGCACGCCTGCGATCGGATCTCCACTCCCCGTTTTCAAGCACCTTCCCCTGTTACCACCCACATACGCCTCTGAGTCTGCACAAGGGCCCCCTCCTCTCTTAAAATGCCCCTGCTTTGACTGATGCAATTTAAAGAACACTGTGGTGACATCTGTACAATGCACAATAAACAGACTTCTAGGAGCATTAACAGCAGCGTATCTATAATGGATGCAGGGTGTGTGGTGGACACGGGCCCCTGGGTTCAGAGGGGCACACCCTGCACCCATTTAACACTTACCTTTCCAAAATCCCACATCAGTGCTGCACAAATCACCAGGAAAATGGTGCTGACGCCATGTTCCCGTTAGACCCGCACATGTGCAGTGGAGTCTAGTACAGTGCCAGTGTCTACACGCAATTGCTCCATGCAGAAAAGAAGGGGTCCACACTGGGCTGCACAGGGGCCCCCTCCTCTCTTAATCTGTCTCTGAGTATTAAGTATTATTAGTTTTGCCTAGAATTATGAAGTATTAGGAGTATTTATGTGTATCACACTGGGGGTGGGCTGTATTAAGCTTCGCTTCCGCGTTGCATTACATCCCCCCTGTCTTCGGGTACATACAGCGCTATGTACCAAGAAAATCACAAAGTACAGCTCTACCGATAAGAGCAGTCCTTTGTGATGGCTTTATACCCAGAAGTTCCTCTGGCGATCTACTGCACATGTGCAGAAGTCCACGGGCCGCGGGGGGTGATGGGAGGGATCCGATCAGATCCCTCCCAAGGGGAAGCGTCCCGATAAGAAGCCCATAGTCTTCTATTGGGTAACGACACCTGAAGGTGGCGTTACCCATCTGAACAAAGCTTAGTACATTTGGGGAATGTGGGAAAAAACCCGAAAACTGCATTTTATGGGGTTTTTCCAAATGTTTTCATTTAGTACATCTCGCCTTGGATGTGGTTTGAGCTCAAGCAGGCAGTATTTATAAACATGTGCGGTTGAGCCCGAAAACTCAAAATGCATCTGATGTGTGGCAGATTCATCATTTCAACCTTAAGTAGCTAAATGGGTTTTTCTTTTTTCACCACTTTATTTATTTCATTTTGCTAGTTCTTACAGGCAATAAAGCTTAAACAGCATGCAGATTGATGTATCTTGTCTCTGTGAACCACCCCTAGTTGTTTTTACTGTTAGCATAACTCACATTTATAAAAACTTTGCCTTTAAAATCATGTACTTTGATGTGTATAATAAATCTCTCCCGTGTTCAGTTTAAAAGACTAACAATATTCTAGTGGCCTTTAAATAATACACATTCTAGTGAACACAATACAGGGTGCATCCATGATCTTAGTGAACAATATATAATACAGAGAACATCTTAGTAACCAATATGCAGTACAATAGAAAGCATTGTAGTAACAAATATACAAAACAGAGAGCATCGTAGTAACCAATATAAAATACAGAGAGCAACTTAGTTGCCAGTATATAATAAAGAGTGAATTCTAGTGACCACAATATAAAGATCATCTTAAGGTGGGTACTCACTGCAAACATATATCAGCAGATGATGGTCATTCATAAACACTGAACAATCATCATGTGCTTATGGCCGCGGGTCCCGCTGGCCGGGGGTGTGTCCTGCCCCCCTTCCTGCGGTCTCTGCTGCATGTGCACGGGTGTACACACTGCCAGATGGACAGAAATATCTGCAGATATATCTGCCATCGGCTGTGCAGCAGAGCCGACGCGATATGTCTGTGAACGACTTCATTCACAGCAGGTGTTAAAGTGGGGCAGAACTGCGTTCCGTCACTTCTGTTTGGAGACGGAACCAGTTCTGCCTCCTCCGACCCACCTCAGCCCAGTGCTGCAGGGAATCTCCATTTGCTGGGTGCTCACTGAGATTTTGTTACCAGCGGACACCAAGCCCCCTCCCCGCAGCGCTAGCGGTAGCCGGAGGCTGGAGCTCACTCTTAAACTCCGGCTTCCAGCTCCTCCCATGGGCAGTATGGGAGAGACATCATGATGTCTCTCCCATAGTTCAGAGGAGCAGCCAGGCGGACCGGAGGCAGTGGATGCAGGAGCGGGGCTTAAGGTAAGTATTGTTTTTTTTCGTGTTTTTTTTTTGGTGTAAACGGCTTCACTATAGGGGACATAACTTCTGGGAGCACTACTGGGGTCACTACTAAAGGGGGCATTACTCAGGGGAAATTACTACAGGGGGCATTACTCAGGGGGCACTACTACAGAGGGCATAACTTCTGGAAACTTTACTCAGGGGGTACTACTACAGGGGGCATTACTACTGGGGGCATTTCTTCTAAAGGGGGCATTACTACAAGGTGCAGCACTCCTGGGGGCACTGCATAAGGGTCACCAGTACTGGGGGCACTACATAAAGGGCATTACCACTGTGGGCACTGAATAAGGGGCACTACCACTACTGGGGGCACTCCATAAGGGGCACCACTACTGGGGGCACTGCATAAGGGGCATTACTACTGGGGGCACTGCATAAGGGGCACCACTATTGGGGGCACTGAATAAGGGGCACTATCACTGTGGGCACTGCATAGGGGGCACTACCACTGGGCACTGTATAAGGAGCACTACCACTGTGGGTACTGCATAAGGGGCACCACTACTGAGAGCACTGCATAAGGGGCACCACTACTGAGGGCACTGCATAATGGGCACTACCACTACTGGGGGCACTGCATAAGGTGAACCACTACTGGGGGCACTGCATAAGGTTCACCACTGCAATGGGAATGGCAAAAGAGGTACTACTACAGTGGGCATTATGTGTATTTGGGGCACTACTACTGTGGGCATTGTGTATGAGGGGCACAAATGTGGGCATTGTGTAAAAGGGGCACTGCTGTGTGTCATACATGAATAAGGGACACTACTATGTGATGTAATGTGAATCGGGTGAATCAAGATTGTGCTACTGTGTGGCGTAATTTGAAATGAGAATACTATTGTGTGACCACGCCCCTTTCTTTTGGGACCATGCCCCTTTTCCCTGCGCGCGCTTACTACAAACTATTACTGGAGTGTAATAAAATAACCCCCACTGTCTCTGTATATGAGTTCTTCTCAGAGCCATTTCACATGATGTGGCCCTGGGCTCAAACTTAATTCCCCTCCCCAATTGTGTCATTGAGCCCTATTCCTGGCCACCAGGACTTCAGAAGTCCTCAAATTTCCCTTTGGATTTAATGCTTTCCTAGTACTTTCACCATGTAAAAAGCAGGACATCCAGCAACTGGTCTGTCAACAAACAGCAACTTACATATTTATGCAACAATTCTGCTGAACATACACTACCGCACATGCCTTGCAATCTCTTACATGCATACTTAGTTTTAGAACTTCTAGCTGTATGTAAATAGGTTCATCCTCCTTCAGCATTTAAATCCGCTCCAAACCTATTAAAGGAAGGAAGTTATATAACTGAAAACAAGCAACTTAAATCCTGGTCTGGGCTTACAAATGTAATATGCTTAATGTCAAAATGTTGAAAACAAATTGAAGTACGTTATAACACGCCCTACTATCACATTGTGGAAGTCACAGCTCTGTCATTCCCAGCAGGAACATTTGACTTCAAACAAATACTGTTTCCAAACTATTCCACACACATCTCCACAGTACGCTGGAAGCTACTTAATCTTTCATTGATCTTTGTTTTGCTAAGGACGTCAATTACAGTTTCAAGGGGAGTAAGAACATGAAAAAGATGTTTAATGCTATTTCGGATAATAATATAACTAGTAGTATCAGTGAAGGTCTTGTTTTGTTTTTGGGGGAATGTTAGTCGAAAACATTATGAACAATGAAAACTTTTACGTAATGTATTGTTGTTGTTGATTAAAAGGTGCCACATAGCTCCGCAGTGCCTCACAGTGGGGAAAACAGGACCTACATAAAACAGGGATACAGTAGAGAGCTTACATTCTAATAGAAATGTGACAAAGTGATTGGTACAGAGTAGAGAGTGTATTAGTGTGGGTAAGATATGCCCTAATAAAGAGACACTTTCTCAAAGAGCACTTGAAGGCATTGGACAAAAGTCCAGGAATGATGATGTTTGTCCATGCAAGATGACGTTTTGCCTCTTTCTGAGTCCCGTTTTTTGGAGGGAAAAATCCGAACTCGGCGTGCAAACTCTAACCTATCCGAGCCTGCACATCCCTAATAAAAATCTTTCCCTTTTTCAGTCGATTGTGGCAATTCTGGCAAATATCGACACGTTGCCTGTCGACAATTTAACAATGTTGACATCATAACTGACGACATTGTGGTGTTGACATTATGAATGTCAAAACTGTGGACCTTTTGACTACAACCCGTTTGCAATTGTGCAAATGTGCCCTTACTGTATTTGGTCTACAATATACTATGCCAACTCTCATGGCCGTAACTAGGGGTGTGCGACCAGTTCTGCCGCACAGAGCTCTGTGGGTGGCACCATTGCCTCCCCACAACCCTTGCTTATGGCTAGCAGGGTGCCAGGAACAGTACCCTGCAACCAGGAACAGTACTGCAGTGCCGCAGGAGAGTCCTTTAGATGCTCCAGAATGACATCCTGCAAAATGTGTAGCCAATCAGAGCATCCCCAGGATGCTCTGTTTAGCGCTGCTCTTCCCCAATGCTGCTGGTCCTGGCTCCTCTGCATGGCGTAATGTTCACAACGTCCTTACATCGAGTGCTCAGCTGGCATGCCGGTACAGGGGGCTACAGGGGGCGAATCTTAGCCCTGTTACGGCACTGCCATCTGTGCATCTGTCCCAACAGGTATACTTTTTGTTTAAATGGCACATAGAAATGTTTATGCCCATTTCTGGGGCATAAGCATTTGCAGAAATGTAGCTGGATGTAGGAATGCACATGCCAGAAAAGTGACGCAATATCAAATTCCTGTCTCTTTAAGGGACCTATTCATCATCACTTAATTTCTACAAAAGTAGGTGAAAATTAAGATTTTTACCTATTTTTGTGCAAATGAAGTGTAAGCCCCATTCATCATTAATGTAGCACAGGAGATATCACTCCCGATAATTTCCCGATAATTTCCATACTATAGTACTATATAGTCCCCATACTATAGTACTATATAGTCCCCATACTATAGTACTATATAGTCCCCATACTATAGTACTATATAGTCCCCTTTCGGAACTTGACAGTGATGGAGAACACCACTCTGAGATGGTGTACAGCCTCCAATACAGCAGAGGGAGCTGAAAAGATCCTTCCCTGCTGTGTCCTCTTACCTACCAGTGGCTCCCTGAGCTCTCCTCCTGTGAGCCGGGGCTTAGGGAGAGGGCACTGCAGCGGCGGCAGGGGACTGGCAGGAAGTGAGGGGGGGAGGTCTCAGGGTATATTCCAAGCTGAGCGGGGAGGGGGGTTGAGGAGGCGAGCATTGCGAGCGGGAGGCCAGGTCTCAGGCATTGGGTGCAGCAGGGGAGGGTTGAGGAGGTGAGCGAGCGGGAGGCCAGGGGGGGGGGGGGGGGGCTTGACTCTGCCGGCTTCTCTCCTGTCTCTTTGCAGCCTGTCTTCAAGCTTCAAGACAGACTGCGAAGAGTGATGGCAGCAGGAGAAAAATGCCCTTTTTCCCAAAAGGTGTCTCCGCAAAAAAGGAGCAGTTTTTTGGAAGTGATACTTATGTATAGGAGGCATGATGAATGCCTCCAATACTAGGGTTGAACTCGCAGCAAGTACAGTCCTTAATTATCACTAGAGAAATTTTTCTCTTCATGAATAGGACCCTAAATCTTTACAAATTCCTACTACTTAAAACCTTTACATTAAATTAATTTCCACATGTATCTCCTAAAACAGTTGCTTGTCCAAATCTCATATATAACAAATACAAAGAAGAGAGTCCCGCACTAAGTAATATAATATGTTGTATCTTAGTATATGACAACAAGTGGGAGAATGTTACCTCTAGACTATAACAGCTTAGTGGTGGTGCTACCTACTGACTAAACACATATTCAGAACAAAATAGGAGAAAAAGTAGTCAGCTTATAATGGTGCACTCCAAACCCCAAATTTTAACAAATAAAACCATTCTTTATTCAGTATACTCTAAAACATAACACTGGTAAAAACACATGTAATAGCAGAATTACATGTAAATCAATAGGTTTAAAGCAAGCGAAGTATAAAATTGTGATAGAAAGATGTGCTGTGCACTGCTGTATTTAGTCCTTACCTCTATACCATACATGCCTACTCTACCGAAAATCAGGTGCCGCTCCTGCCCCCCGGAAAAGTAGGCAGGCCTCCCGACCCCTCTTGTCCCCCCGCAATATAGCTCCAAACCCCCGCAGCAGAGGGGCTGATGACGCGATTCGCGCTGAATCGTGTCATCATGACCCCGCCCCCTGCATCGCAATGTCGGAAAGATCAGCATTGTGTAGCGGGGCGGGGCCTAAATGACGAGATCGCAAGTCTTCGTCCCCAGTTCCGCCCTTAAACGGCTTGTAATGTGCCCGGTCACGCCCCTCTATACAGGCCCCGCCCCCTGCTAAGCCGACCTGGCTGCTCCCTCCCGGAGGAAGAAGCCATGATGTAGGCAAGTATGCTCTATACAGGTATTTACTTATATAAATTATGAAATATCAGTGGTCACACATGAGTTACTACAGTAAGTACTGCAGGACTATATTATAGACAATCCCCATAAGGTCTGTATTACTTGTCAATGTTGGTGCTCTCATCAATTAATCATGTATGTATCTATTATATATGCCCTACATAAGTCATAGAGTATGGGGACATCAGGACTGTCTTTAGTTTTTGTGTAACATTTTACATTGGTATATGTGTGCCTATAAATTTATATTTTAATATAAAGTGTCAGGATGGGGCAAAATGCAACCTACTGAAGGTATAGGCTGGCACACAATCTCTGCCATCTCCAAGGATGTGCAAAAAAGAGGTTTCTGTTGAGGGGAATGGGCCCTGTGGCTACCTGTTACCTGGAAACAAACCCTATGCCTAAAGGGTCCTTTAAATATCTCATCCTGTGTTGTGGAGCTGAAGCTACGTTCAGGTGATGCAGCGTCATATGCACTTCAGTCATAACTGAACTTATTTCCTAGCATATAATTTGCACCAACAACAACAACAACAGTAAATACTGAAGAAGTGCTAACAGACAATAAATACTCTGTATAATAACAGCAGCTGTGTAGAGAGGTTTGTCAGACTTCAAATCAAAGAAACATATAGAAACAAGAATACAGCGCTGTAAATAGATGTATTACATAAATATATAATAATAAAAAACATAGACTTTGAATTCAATCAATAAAACTGTCATCCAATCCACCATAATCTCTAGTCCATGAGTGCTCGGACCAAATAAAAGTCCCATAAATTGGTGCTCAAATGCTGTGTATTCCAAGCCAGATAATTACCAAGTCCAATGTCCATTTATGATTTAGGGGTCCTAATTAGCAGTGTTGACAAACTTCCGCATATATCTGGTCCCCTGGTCAAAGGTATGGTGATGAGCAGGTACAGCTGATGCAGCACGTTTCTGGGATCCTCCAACTGGCACTCTTTGGTTAAAATAGGTGGTGGAGACTGGCACAACCACTCACTGACGCGTTTCGCTGTGACAAACCCACAGCTTTATCAAAGGTGATGGTATGGTTGTAAAGGAGCCTTTTTATAGTATATAGTCCAAGATGGCTGCTGATTAGCAGCTGTTACCACTTAACGTATGAGCAACAGATCAGATAATATAACAATCATAGAAAGTATTCTGATAAAAGGAGACAGACTTACCCAAGATGGAAATAGTTTATATATATCAAATGATGAGACATGATCATTTATAAACCCTGCCGCTAGTCATCTGCAATCCTATGCATCCACGTGATGTAAACAGAACATTCGTGGAGTGCGGAGGATCGTTGACATAGTAACCATCTATAAGGATGCTGATAGGTCCGATCTCAACCATGTGACACTCTCCTGTGTCACGTGGTCCGGACCCAAGTGTTTAGCAAGCATCCGGTCACATGTTGCAAACAAACAGCAGGTGTTCTAGGAGCGTAATGAACAAACCTACATTCGTAATACAAACTCCGATCACATGACGTTAAAAACATCACATGGTCTGTGCTGGACCCTGGTAACCAGGAGCAATAATAGAAAACAATCTATAGAAATTGCCTACTGATATTAATATCTTTTTATAGATATGTAGGTGAATCTATATGACAAATAGTATATGTGTAATATAGTGCATATCAAAAATAACTAAATGTACATTGTATGATGTAGGGATATGAGGCAAGTGCTCTAAATAGGATAAACTTATTAAGCAGACCTACGTTGGTTTCAGACACTCCGATCACATGATATAAACAAACATAGTATATGTGTATTATAGTACATATCAAAAATAACCAAATGTACATTATATGATGTTGGGATATGGAGCAAGTGCTCTAAATGGGATAAACAAATAAGCAAACCGAGGTAGGTTTCAAACACTCCGATCACATGATGTAAACAAACATCATGTGATCTAAACTCAACGCTATAAACGAGATACATTAATGTATTTCTAAATAACCGCTTCTAGCAATTAGTTACATCTCCATCTAGACATAAACAGGTGAATATATATATCTCCTGTACCTATAATGACACATACTATATAACCCTGAAATACATGGCAAGTACATGGGTAAGTCTGTCTCCTTTTATCAGAATACTTTCTACGATTGTTATATTATCTGATCTGTTGCTTATACGTTAAGTGGTAACAGCTGCTAATCAGCGGCCATCTTGGACTATATACTATAAAAAGGCTCCTTTACAACCATACCATCACCTTTGATAAAGCTGTGGGTTTGTCACAGCGAAACGCGTCATGGAGTGGGAGTTGGAGGATCCCAGAAACGTGCTGCATCAGCTGTACCTGCTCATCACCATACCTTTGACCAGGGGACCAGATATATGCGGAAGTTTGTCAACACTGCTAATTAGGACCCCTCAATGATAAATGGACATTGGACTTGGTAATTATCTGGCTTGGAATACACAGCATTTGAGCACCAATTTATGGGACTTTTATTTGGTCCGGAGCACTCATGGACTAGAGATTATGGTGGATTGGATGACAGTTTTATTGATTGAATTCAATGTCTGTTTTTTATTATTATATATTTATGTAATACATCTATTTACAGCGCTGTATTCTTGTTTCTATATAATTCGCACCAAGCATAGGCTGTGCAAGTGCATCCTAATGTTGAAGATCAAACTAATTGTACATATAGAACATTTGCAAACACACAAACCACTCTGCATACAGGCAAATACTCGTATATGCCTTTTAACCATGTACTCAAAGTGGGAGAGATTACAACTAACTTGTGTGCAACTCTGCACTAGTCCGATAACCTCTTTTCTAGCATCTATGCTCAGTGTGAAACGATGGCTCAATGCTGCATTAATTATGCACATAGTATGGAGCAGATGGTTTATAGTGACACAGTTGGAGTGTGATTCACTGCCATCTTGATATCTCAGGGCCTCCTTATGGGGATGCAGTTTATAGACCAGCGGACTAACTGCTGCAGGTCTATATCCCAACAGGAGAAGCCTGACAGGTGACTTAAGATAGGCATGAAAATACCGATGCCTATCTTAATCTCGACACCGGAATGCCGAAGGAAGACAGCCTGAACGAGGTAAGTCCGGGGAGAGGGTTACGTTTAGGGAGTGTAGTGGGGTTATGGTTATTTTTTTTGGGGGGGAGGTTAGGGTTAGGCACCCCTAGGGTGGAGGGTTAGGGTTAGGCACCCCCCGGGAGGGTTAGGTTTAGGGTGCGGAAGGGGGGGTTAGGTGTAGGCACTCAGGGGGGGACTTAGGGTTAGGCACCACCCTGGGAGTTTTAGAGTTAGGCACCCCTAAGGGAGAGTTAGGGTACTTACGAGCCAACGTCGGGATTTCCTCTTGTCGGGCTTCTCCTGTCGGGATTTGAACCGACAGGCTAAACAGCCGCCGGTATTTCATACCAATCCCTCTTTATGATATGCCATAGATGGATTACATTTTCCAAGATACTCTAGTGCTCTTAGATAATAAATTATTTTTACAAATAAACTACAGAGTGTCTACTGCTCTCTGCAAAACCCTCTCTGTGTCGTGCTCTTGTTTGTCTAATGGAGATTTAGGAAGTTTGATAGTTTTCTTGATGTGCTAATTCTGGACACCTTGATTCTGTCCAAATTTCACATGGCTTTTTCTGGTTTCATGGCTTCAAATATGATAAAATGTCCATGGGCGTAGTCACAGTAATCAGTTTAAAGCATGTCTTTGATGGAGGACATAAAAGAAACATTAGATATATTAGATGTACAGTATAAATAAAAACCAACAGCAGAGCATTTGTTGGCCAGTATTCAGAAATAACCTTTTCATCAGCCTATCCTTTTCATCAGCCGTTATCTCCAAGTCATGTCATTTCATCCCCCCACAATGTACTACTCCCAAATTAACCAATTTCATCATCCCATCCACCTAGTCCTACCATTTCATCACTCCATTCCCCCCTGTCATAATATTTCATTAACTTGTTTACCTCTAGTCAGACCATTACAGTAAACCCCCTACTCTATCTCACCTTACTTACCTGCTGCCCTGAGTTGCTCTGCAATGCTCAGATGTGCTGCCTCTACTTTGTTAGGATCTGCGGTTAGCAGATCATCTTGGTTGCATTTTATCCTGTCGTCTGTGTTAGCTCATAGCCTGTCAGTCCTGTCTGTCTGTGTGCTGATCTCATGTGTTCATTAATTAACTGTCTGTCTGTCTGTGTGCAGTATCAGCTGCACACTAGTTAATTGTCTTGTATGTGTGCACAGGCCAGATGCACACTGGTCTGTCATTAGGGAGGTTGCAAAGCCTGCTTTGATTGGACCCTGTATCTGTTAAATTACAGCCAGCCCTTCATTCCATGCCGGTGATAGAGTTTCACGTGGTTCCAGTTGTGGCTTTGTCTCCTGTATCCAGTCGAGTATCCAGCCCTCCTGTTATCTTGTATACCTGCCATTGGTGTCATCTGGGTGGCACGGTTCACTTACCATCTATCTGCCATTTGTGTCATCCAGGCGGCACAGGTCGCACTCCTGCATCCTCGGTACACAAGTCAGTGTACTCGTGCTTGTGTCAACCCGGTGGCACAGGACACAATCCAGTGTCCTCAGTGCACAAACCAGTGACACTTCCAGCCCCCAAGGCTGCTACCGGCCCAAAGGCCGCTTCTCATCTTCAAGCCCACAGGCCACAGCCAGCCAAGGCACATCCAGCCCTCAAGGCTGATACTGGCCCATAGGCCGCAACTCATCTTCAGGCCCACAGGCCACAGCCAGCCAAGGCACTTCCAGTCCTCAAGGCTGCTACCGGCCCATAGACCGCATCTCATCTTCAGGCCCACAGGCCACAGCCAGCCAAGGCACTTTCAGCCCTTAAGGCTGATACTGGCATAAAGGTCGCATCTCATCTTCAGGCCCACAGGCCACAGCCAGCCAAGGCACTTCCAGTCCTCAAGGCTGCTACCGGCCCATAGGCTGCATCTCATCTTCAGGCCCACAGGCCACAGCCAGCCAAGTCACTTCCAGCTCTCAAGGCTGCTACCGGCCCAAAGGTCGCATCTTATCAACAGGCCACAGCCAGCCAAGGCACTTCCAGCCCTCAAGGCTGCTACTGGCCCTAAGGCCGCATCTCTTCCCACTGGTTCAAGCTTCAGCCACTCTAGCCATATCAACGGTTTACGCTACTACATGGCCGCATCAAGCCAAGGATTATACCAGTCCTCAAGGCAGTTGCGGGACAATACCCTACGAAGCCTTACCCCAGGCTTAACATACTTATTTACAGTCAGTAACCTTCCTGTGCAGCTGATGTCAAATGTAGGACACAGAGAACGGCAGCCACTTTTCATAAAGTACCTCGGTCTCTCTGGGGGGCTGGGAGAGCAAGGGAAGTAAAACCAATACCTAAGATGGCATGGCCACACCCAGTGATGCACAGCAACTATAATGGGACCCTGACAGGGCATGACCACAGCCTCCAAAACTGGAGTCCGTCTGACCTCTTGAAGGACCTGGCTGAGGCCAGCCTACACTCAGCAAGAAGAATCACAATCTGTCCAACTCTGCATCAATAGAAGATACATTTTCCACCATCACAGTTCCCAACATCTTCACATGTCCTTACCTGTGTAAATGGGTACAACAGTCACATAAATGCATTTTTAAAGTTTTGTAAAAAAGTCTTGCTTAGCTGTATCTTAAACTACAGATATAGGGCCATACGCTGAATTGGCCATATGCCCATTTGGTTAGCTTAAAATCTGCAAATTGGAATTGTACATCTACTTAAAAGTTTGCACTTATGTGCGTGTATACAGATTTGCTTGCAAGTAACACCTGGAGAGGGAGAACGGGGAAATGAAGTACATGTAGTTGCAAATGGGTACAGAACCACATGACAGCACATATGCTCCTGTTGCTAGCTGTACCAATTGTGAGTGCCAGAAAACTGGTTCAAATATTTTAAGAATTCACTGGTGATATTGACATCCACCAGCACTTGCTAACCACTTCTGACCTACAGATAGAGAATTCACCACTCAAGATGACGGTGCTTTCTTTTAGTGTGCTTTCTCACACCTACCCTACTTCCATCTACACCACTCACTCTGGTTCATCCTCACACCTACTTTACTCCCACCGGCCGAAAAGGGAACGTGGTCTATAAAAAGGGGGCATGGCCTCACGGGGGATCCCGATAACATCACTCCAGGGGCAGCCCAGCAACATCGGATATGCTGGGATGCCCCTGGAGACTGGACAGTCTGCACTGTTGCCTCCTCTTCTATGACAGGAGCCGGGTGCTACTCACACTTGTACACCCTCACATCTACCCTACTCCATCTACACTACTCACACTGTTTCATCCTCACACCTACTCTACTCCCACCTATACTACAGACACTGATACATTCTCCCACCCTGCTTCAACCTATACAACTCACACTGGTACACCCTCACACCAATTTTAATTCCACCTATACTACCCACACTGGTACACCCTCACACCTACACTACTCCCAGATATACTACCCACACTGGTACACCCTCACACTTACCCTACTCCCAGATATACTACTCACACTGGTACACCATCACACCTACCCTACTCCCAGATATACTACTCACACTGGTACACCCTCACACCTAGCCTACTCCCACCTATACTACCCACACTGGTACTCCTTCACATCTACCCTATTACTAACTATAATACTCACACTGGTACACTGGGCCTGATTCAGAGCCGGACGCTCTGACAAGAGCGCTTGCTCTGAATCAGGGCTCTCCTACCTAAAATTGGAGCGGCCTCCTGGCCGCTCGCATAGCTGTGGGTGACCACCAACAGCTTATGCGAGTGGCCAAAAAGATGGTCGCGATGGTTAAGACCATCGCGACCATTGGGCTTGCGACGAGACCCTGTGGTAGGGTCTCGCTGCCTCAAGCCCAGGAGTGCTTTTGGCTCTATCAGAGCCAAAAGCACTCCGACTGAAATCACTAGTGATGTCAGTGTGGCCGGCCCCAGAAGGTAGGCGTTCCCATGGGAACGCCTCCGTCTGGGCAGCAATGCCCCCGGCACACCCACCAAAGGGGGCGTGCTGTCACTCACCATCGACAGCACGCCCCCTTTGGTGCGAGACCCATAGCGACGGCTCCCTCCGTCATGCGCATGTGCACTAGGGCACCATCGACCCACTTGCGAGCGCTCAGCGCTCGCGAGCAGGTCTGAATCAGGCCTACTGTCCCTTCTTCCACCTATAATACCCACACTGGTACACCCTCACATCTGTCTACTCCTGTCTATAATCCCACCAGTACATCTTCAGAACTGTGCCAATCTGCTTTCAGAGCCAGTCTCGCTCTGCTAGTCTCAGATGGGACATTTTCCTCATTAGATTGTCAGCTAGCTCATAACAGGGCCCTCTCTACCCATCAGAGCCATAACTAGACTTTTTGGTGCCATGGGCCAGAAACAGCAATGGCGCCCCCTCCCACCCCATTTTTCTAATGGGACATAATATGAGCTCACGAAAAAAGGGGAGTGGCCTTAGGGGTATATTAAGAGAGGATGGGGTTCATGTACATTCCCCGTCCGGGGCCCACTCCTCTCTCCCCGGCGGCCGGCAGCAGACTTTTTCCTCCATCCTCTGACAGATGACCGCATCAGCAGACTCTGGGCACTAGTCTCTGCCCAGAGTCTACCGCGCGTGCACAGGTCACTGGGGAAATGGTGCCATTTCTACTTCAGGGTCCATAGGGTATCCACAGGATACCTTGGGGTATAGGCGATGGCGGCAGACATCCAGGCACCACAGAGTTAAATTTTCAGCCTCCCAGGATGCACTGGGGTCCCTCTCCTATACCCCGCCCACGAGCCTCAGGCCACTCAGTTTTCGTCGGTGCCTGACTGGACCAGTCGCACCGTACAGAGGGGGGTCTTTTCAAGGCCCCTGAAGGGGGGTCTTTTCAAGGCCCCTGAAGATTTCTTCGCAGCTGTGGCTGCACAACTAGAGTGCTCCAGCATAGGACAGTCAGTATTGACGGTCCTAGCTGTCACTCCTACACCCCGCCGGTACCAGAACGCCGGTACCGATCCGGGGATGCTGGTTGGTAGCTGGGGTCACAGCTAGCGGTGACCCTGGCTACCTGGCCGGATGCACGGGGGACAAGGTAAGCGGCGGGGTCCCGCGGTGGGCACCCGCCGGTAACACATTCCTTTTTGGTCCCCAGGCAGGGGGCTCCCTGGGGACCGGCTGCGCATGGGGCCAGGTACTGATCCTGCGCCTTCCACTAGACCACCAGGGACAGCGGACCGCAGCATGTGCGGTACAGCGCGGCGTCCCAGGGGTTAATAGCAGGCCATTCCACGGCGGTCTGAGCGGGCTGTGTCAGCGCTCCTCCCCCGGGCCCGCCTCCTCTCTGCTCCTCGGTGGCCATTTTCTCACTACATGTGCTGGGAATGACAAATGCTGCTGGAAGCTGTTACAGGTGCCATTGCGGTCCGGGTCCCCCGCATACCTCTCCTTCAATTAAGGTCAGTGTATGCAGCACTGTTTCCTACCAGGCTCTGGTCTGTGTAGTTGATCGCAGTGCTTGTAATGCAGGATGCTATCTGTGCATTGTATGTGACTTAAATGCTAGCGCTGTTTGCCTGTACTTTCATTTCTGACTGTCAGCCTTTTTCCTATCCCTGTTCTTCTGCTACAGCCCTTGCGGTGCGGTGTTGCAGGGTGTTTATTACGTCACAGTAAACGTGGTTTTTCTGTGTGGGAGGTCACATACGCTCCGTTCACGCTCCTCATGTCTGAAAGTGAATGAGGATATCCTCTTCCAGCTATAATGTACTGATATCATGTGCAGTTAGCGAAGGGATATGTAGACGCTGAGGGTTTATGGAGGGCATGTTGTATTATATATAACGCCCCATTTCTGTCACTGTGCCTGCACAAAAAGGGGACCGCCCTCGGCTAGCTAAGATGCTTCCATCCCTTGTGGGCAACGCCCCCTGCGTTTCCCCATAGGGGTTATCGCAGCGAGTGGTGGTCTCATCACATGCAGGGGTCCCTGGGCAGTTGATGGTACCCCAGTGTATCCTGTTTTTCGCCCCCCCCAGGTCTCGCAGGAGCCTGTGTGGGTGAATTTATTGTCCAAATGGTATAGCACCTGATGGACGTTTTACAGGGTGAGTCACCATTTCGGCCTTCTAAATGGCCTTACGGGTCTCAGACGGGTAAGGACATGACGTCTGATGACGGTGACATTATTGACTTTTTTCAGACACGAGACCCTTAGTGCAAAGGAGGCGTAGTCTGGGTCTAAAGTCTATATACCTGGCCTTATACGGGCAGTCCGTGCGGCTTTGGTTATTACATATCCCCCGTGGCTAAATCCAAATATGCCTTCTTTAAGGATAAGGGTGTTGCCACTGTAATTCCTCTATCTGGTCAGGTGGATCATTTAGAGGAGGCGTGGAAAATCCGGGTAAGCGGTTCCAGCCTCAAAAATGGTTGACCTTTTGCATATCCCTTTGCGGATAATTATTTTTACGAATGGGAGTTACCTTTACGGGTAGATTCTCATGTTACACGCCTAGTGAGGAGTGCTACGTTGCCCATGCCCTCCAGGTCCTCCTTGAAGGAGGTTACATATTGCAAGGTGCAAATATATCTAAAATCCAATTATTCCCTTGCTGGAGGGGCTTCCAGGCCGGCTATGGTCGTGTGCTGGGGGGCCAGAGCCATGGAGCGCTGGGTAGGTAACTGGATCTCTGCACACTGACTCTCCAGCAGAGCAGGTGGATAGTGGCAAATTCTCAGAGACTTAGCCACGTTCATAATGAGACAGTCTTACATATAGCCTACTCCTTTCCAGAATCTCCTTGGCAGCAGTAGCGGCTCGGCAGCAGTAGCGGCTCGCCGCTCCCTGTGGTTGCGCTCTTGGAAAGCGGACGCAGATTCCATTTGGAATGCTTTGCCTTTTACGGGACAGGTCCTGTTTGGCCCTCATCTGGACACAATTGTGGCCACGCAGGCAGCAGCTACGTCTGCGTGTCTGCCATTGGCTACAGTCCCATCGGGGTCTGGGGCTTCGTCTTTTCGGCCCTGTGAGGCCAGGGTAAGTCTAAAATATAGCTTTCCAAGACAGTCAGTAGCCAGGAAATCTGCTCAACCATAAGAACAGGCTTGGAGTTCAAGACGTCCTACTCCCAAGTTGGACTATAAGCCTTCAGCCTCATGGGACTGGCCTCCTCTCGGGGGACTCCAGAGTTGGAGGCCGGCTTCTCCAGTTCACCCAGTGCTGGTGTCTGACCTCCACGGACACTGGGGTAAGAGAAGTATTTTCTTGAAGGTATGTCCTCTCCTCCCGGTAAAAGCCTTCCAGACGGTTTTTCATTACAGGTCTTCTGTCAATTCAAGACAAGGCCCTGTAATTTTTGAGGGTGTTACACTCTATGCTCCAGGCAGGAGTTATAGTACCTAATCCGTTGCCCCAAAGGGGAACGAGGTATTACTCCATCCTCTTTCTGGTACTGAAACCCAATGGGTCTTACCTGGACATCCTCAACCTCGAATCCTTCAACAAATTCTTAAGGGTTCCTCGGTTCAGGAGGGGGACCCTGCATTCCATCATTCAATGGAGCCTGGGAATTTTGTGGTGTCGTTGGATATATTCAGGGTGACTACCTGAATATCCCTATTTTCTTAGAACACCAGTGTTTTTCCTTAGGTTTTCAGTGGTCGATAAACATTTCCAGTTTTACCAGGGTCATGGCAGTTATGGCAGCCCACCTGCGGATGCAGGGGGTCCGCTTGTTACCCAATCCGGGCGACCTCCTGGTGTTACCAGAGTCTCCAGAGATACTTCAGTGCCATCTGCAATGGACAATATCTGTGTTGCTACGTTAGGGCTGACTGATACACTGGAAATGGTCCTCTCTGATTCTTCACAGAGGATGCTCCATATCCCAACATCTGAGGATCTTTGTGATTGAGGAAAAGACCTCTGCATTACAGGCAAAGGTACGCAGTTGCCCGCAGAGTTGCCGAGTGTCTATTCACTCGGCAATGTGGTTCCTGGGTTCCAGGGTGTCGCTGTTCAACATGGTGGAGAGTACCCAGTGTCACTCTGAACCTCTACAAAAATTAATCCTCTCCGGATGGGATGGGTTGCCCCATAGGATAAAGTCAATAGTGCTTTCCCCGGAGGTTTGTCTCTCTCTGGCCTGGTGGCTGCGGAAAGCTCACCTAAACAAGAGGCACCCCCTTTGGGATTGCGGACAAATGTCCTTCTGACAACGGACGCCAGTATCCGTGGCTGGGAAGCAGTGACAGGTCCACACTTGTTCCAGGGCAGGTGGACACCAGTAGTTTTTGCACTTCCCATAAACATCTGAGAACTCTGAGCAGTATTCAAGGTTCTCCAGCATGCAGGACAGGTCCTCCACGGAAATACCGTGCAGGTACAGTCTGACAATGCCATCATGATGGCTTATGTAAACCACCTAGGTGGTTCTCAAAGTCGGGCGACACTAACAGTGGTGTCCCGAATTCTGGCTTGGGTGGAAGGCTATATCCCTGCCTTCATCGGCAGTGTTCATTCAGAAATCCTCAGATGAAAAGCAGGCTTTCCCAGCCGTCAGGACGTGCATTCAGGGAAATGTCCTCTTCATCAGGAGGTGTTCAATCTTCTGGTGAACAAGTGGAGCCTTTCAGAGATGAGACTCTTATGGTAGGCGTATGTTGGTCCAGTGGACCTTCTAAGTTGTGTACCTTGTCCCTCCGTTATCCCTTCTTCCTCCAGTAATAGCAAGAAGGAGGCGCGCTCCTGCTGATAGCTCGTGCGTGGGCCAGACGGCACTATTACTCAGATCTTTGGAGTGTTTCAGTTGACACTCCGAAGCTGTTACCTCTACGACCGGACCTGTTGTTTCAGGATCCTGGCTGATACCCAGACCTGGGTTGTCTGTCCTTGCCGGTGTGGCGGTGGAGACTGCCCTCTTAAGGTCTAGGAGTTTTTCCAGCTCTATAGTTAACAGGGCCTATGTCCATCCTAAGAGCTTGGAAGATTTTATCTGCAAGAATTTACCATCAGGTATGGCATACTTTCTTTCAGTTGTATCGCCCTACAGGCTCTGCTCCTCGGGTATTCCGGATATCCAGAGTGTTGGCTTTCCTACAGGTGGGCTTAGATAAAGGTCTTCACCTTGCTTACCTGAAGGTGCAGGTTTCTGCCCTGTTGGTTTCATCGTAGGATTGCTACTCTTCCTGATGTCCGCACCTTTGTGCAGGGTATACATTATATTCAGCATCCCTTTTGTTCCACCTGTGGCTCCTTGGGATTTGGCTGTGGTCTTTAGGGCTCTCTGAGGACTGCCATTTGATCCACTGGGCTCAGTGGATTTCAAATGGCTTACGGCTAGGAATGTATTCCTTCTGGCCATTGATTTGGCCGGTAGGATCTCAGAATGGGGGGCTCTGTCATGTAGACCTCTCTTTTTCTCATCTTTCCTAGGAACAGGGCAGTGCTTCGCACTTGCCCTGGTTTTTTACCTACGGTGGTGTCTAGTTTCCACATCAATGAGGAAATTATAGTACCTGCCTTTACTTCCCCAGTCCTTTCTGTTGGTGAGGCCTCTTTGGATGTGGTACAGGCTCTAAGAATTTAAGTTGACCATACCAGTCCATTTAGGAAATCAGACTCTCGGTTTTGTCCTTTCTGGTTTCCATAAAAAAGGGTTAGCCTGCCACTGCGCTAACTTTGGCAGGATGGATTCACAGGTCTTCCAGTTCCATCCTCTATTAAAGCTCTTCCACTAGGTCTGTGGGTCCTTCGTGGGCAGCTCGACGTGGTGCTTCAGCGGTGATTGGCAGCCACGTGGTCATCTGTCCATATTTTTGTAAGGTATTATGTTTTTGATACCTTCGCCTCTCAGTATGCTTCCTTCGGGTGGCGGATTCTCCTTACAGCACAGGAGCGTCCCCACCCTTAAAGGATACTGCTTTGGGACATCCCCAAGGTATCCTGTGGATACCCTATGGACCCTGAAGTAGAAAATATGAGATATGGTAAGAACTTACCCTTGTTATCTCTATTTCTACGAAGTCCATAGGGTTCCACAGGACTCCCGCCCTGTCGCACCTGTACTGCAGATAGGCTTTGATCTGGTCACCGGTTTCTCCGTCTCCTTCTGGTGAGAACGTGATTCTTGTGTGTTCCAGACTGTCTTCTTTCTCTTTTTTGCTCCTGCTCCGGCCTATGGCTTGTTACGAAACTGAGTGGCCAGAGGCTCGTGGGCGGGGTATAGGAGAGGGACCCCAGTGCATCCTGGGAGGCTGAAAATTTAACTCTGTGGTGCCTGGATGTCTGCCGCCATCCTATACCCCAAGGTATCCTGTGGAACCCTATGGACTTCGTAGAAATAGAGATAACAAGGGTAAGTTCTTACCATATCTCATATTTTTCCAGCGTTTTGTGCAGGGCTGAGACACCCTGCGTGGAACCTCGGAGAGGAAAGTATTAGATAATATGGGTGCAGGGGGCCATGTGCACCGCACACCCTGCACCCATTATAGATACGTCCCTGTGTGGCCTCATTGGGAAGGGGCATGTCAGATCTGTATAACTCACCAGCTCTAGATGTAGGAGAGCGCTGGTGAAGCTGCACCTGCAACAGGATTTTGTCCATTACAACAGTCATGCACAAGCCTGGAACCAGCAGTGTAGATCACCAACTGAAAGTATAGAAAGCACGCTACTTGTAATATATATCCAGCAAATATCAGCGGCGGGGAAATCCGTGTATGTACTCTGTGTCGCAGGGGCAGAACTATGGAAGACAATGGAGGCGCCTGCCACAGGGTTCCAGCACTGAAGGGGCACCTCCTCCATTGCCCATAATATATTCACCCCACTTAGGGCTGTAACTATGTACCTGGAGTGTACCACCATGGCCACCCAATACATGGCATCTCTGCCTGGCACCTGAGAAGCCACCATACACTAGTGGAGAGCTCTGTGTCAGACCATCAGCTGCTGCCTCCATCTATCGATAGTCTGTCCCTACTCATTGGTGTTGCTGCTCCTCAGCAGCTTCTTTTGTCAGTGTGACACGTCAGGCACCCCCCTCACCCACAACTCTGTCTCACTCCTCCTTGGCATGCCTATATTCTGTGTGCAACTGCGGGTGTATCTGCTTGCGAAATGCTACATTACAGTGTCAACGGCTGTGATGGGGGGCACCAAATTATAACTGTCCTCCGGGCGTCTGGGAAGAACTTACACCACTGCTGTGCCGGCAGCTGAACTCACTGACAAAGATACTAGAGGAGTGCTGGTAACACCTGGGTTAGGAATCGGTGGCTGCCATCAGAAATTGTGGACAGATAGCTCCATTTTTAAGGTGTCTGACTGCCATGTGAGAGTCCTGAGTATGACGGTATTTTGAAATGTGTATGTTAAATAAAATAGGATGTGACTGTAGGTGCTTGGGGAGGTGGCCAGATGGAGTGGGAGTCAGCCAGAGAGGAGATTGGGGTGGACAGGGTATGCCGGGGATAAAAGAAAAGGAAACTACAAGTGAGAATGATTATAAAAGAAATATGACAGGACCGAGCAGTACCCACTGCCCTGCTGTGTCCTGTGCCATGGCACATGTCGCATGACCCTAGTTATGGCCCGGCTACCTGTTTTTTCAATGTTTACATTTATTAAGTCTACCATGTATGCCCCTGTTTTATGTATAAAGTGATTTCCGCATTGTCTAGTGCTGTAGAGTACTGGTACGTCACAAATCAGATACAATAATGATAGTTATAAATGTATTCATACTTCATAGTATATCACCCCTAATTACTAAAATAGTTGTATTGTTGAGTATGTGTAATAAGCCACCAGTGGTGGGGTGTCGGTGGGGGAGTCATACCTGTTTCCCTGCGGAATTCGTCAATCCTGGCCATTCCAGTCATCTCCAACATGCCACTGCTCTTGGATTCTATAGTGGATAGGCAGAGAGATGGGAGCCCCCAAAGACGGTTGACAAGTCACTACACATGTGGACAGGGACAAAATGTTTTATTTTGCCGGAACAATAGGTTACTGCAGTGTTACTACAATATAAATGCACAGATTAGCAATATGACTTGCTTAGCTGTAAACTCAGTTTCGCTCACAGTATACGTTTAACATTTCAGAACAAATTATGGCAATTGTACAATAAACAATACAATGGTGATAAACTCTCTAATATCTCACACATAAAATAACAATTTGGCATTACCGTTAGGAAATAATAGGAAATTCTGCCACGGATATCTTTCCCTTAATGTTATTGAACTTAAGGGCCTGATTCAGAGTTGGGAATAGAGTATCAGGTATTTACATTCATTTTTGACCTTGTTATAGCCATTAATTGGAATTGAACACTCGGCTTTCTGTTTGGCTAGTGGGTGGAGTTGAACGCTGATTGTGAGTGCTATATAAGTTGTCTCATATTGAGTGGGGGTAGTGGGCTTATCTGGAGGCTATGGAGTTGTCTTGTCTTGACAAAGGTCTGCTTTGACCGAAACATTGACTGACTTTAGTTTATAGATATTTGTGAGTAAATAAAGAATCTGCTGATTTTACTACAACAGTGGTGAGTTCCCATTTTTTGGGATTTATACTTGGAGCACCCTTCAAGATACCATTGGAGCAGTGTGTGCAGCTATATATGCTAAGTATATATACAGTATATGGTTTGATGGATCATATGAAGGGGTTATGTCTAGAATATGAATTTTAAAATGTTGGCAGGTAGTTGTGTGTTTTGTGAGTACCATCTTCCTGTTATGTAACAATACACACATGGAAGGAGAAATATTCAGTGTTTCAGACAAAGTATTTCCTTTTCATTTGTGTTGTTCAGAAACTCATAAAAACAGGAAATGGTAAATAGTATTTTGAAGTGTTTCCTGCATCTATCTAAAATAGTGACACTGGTAATTAGTACTATTTATTAATCAGCATCCTCTTTAGTTCATATGAGCACTTTTCACTAACATGTACTATAATTAGCCAACAGGAACACAGGGGTAGATGTATGAAGCAGTGAAAAGAGTGGAGAAGTGTGACAGTGGTGAAGTTACCCATGGCAACCAATCAACTGTGAGGTTGCATTGATCAAGTACATAAATAATAGGTAGGAGCTGATTGGTTGCCATGGGCAACTTCTCCACTGGCACACAATTCTCCACTCTTTTCACTGCTTACTGTACAAGTTCCAATTTCTATTGGCAGACACTACAATGGCAGGTAGCAGCGGTGTGCAATGAAGGCTAGTCCACACGGCAGATCAACTTAACCACTGGGTGGTTTATTAACCTGCAGAAACAGGTACAGGGTTAATAGCAGGTATTTAGGGTTGCTGGGTGTTCTGGTGCACAAGGTTGCACATACTCTCGTATACTGCAGTGGTGACCAGGGCCGGATTGAGGGCTACATGGGCCTGGAGCTGAAAATTACAAAGGGCCTATACTCAAAAGAGAGGAGGTGTGACCAGTGCTGTGTGGGTGTGGCCAGTGCCATGTGGGTGTGTACACCCCCTATACTCTCAGTCCCAATGACTCCCTAAATATGTAAGAGAAAAAAAATGCTTAATTTTGTGAGGTAAATAGAAATACAATTTTACTACTTATGATTTATGGCCGACTGTGTGGAGAGCAGATGGCCAGTCAACATCATGTTGTCATGACAATGGGCCAATTTTTATATTGAGGCCTGGAGCTGGAGCTCCATCCACCCCATTGTCAATCTGGTCCTGGTGGTGACACCGGGATTTATGCAATATTCCCAACAGTAAAGCTTGGGGGTCTCTGTGGGTTCTCCACACTTTGGAGATACTTTGGGGCACATCCTTTCACTGAGATTTTAGTTTTGGATCTGCCATAGTGAGAAAAGTGAAGTAAAAAAAGTAAGAGCTTCTATGGCTGCATAGTAAGGTGAAAATACAAATATAATGAAACAAATAAAGTATTCAAATTGTGCAGAAAAGAAAGCATGTGTTATAATGCAATGCCCTGGAGCAGACCAACCAAAGCAATCCAGGGGACCCACTCCCCAAAAATCAACCCAACGTTGCACTACAGTATATAAACTTGTAGGACTTACCTAAAATTGTGCCTATTACTAGTGTGCATATACTATACCAGACTCCATGCTTTTAAACCAATAAGAGAAGGGTGCTAGTCCAGACTGAAGGCGTCTCCTTTCCTTCAGATGTGCAATGAAGCACATTAAATGGAGTATATAGGAAAGATTCCTCGACTGCACACCCTGAATATATATAATGGGAGGTGCTACCTGATGAGACTGATTGCAGGCACAGAAACAGACAAATCTCAGGTACACAACTCCAAATTACTGATAATATATAGATGCAATAAAATGTTGCAATCAATAGAGGTTTTTAGCATAATCATGGCCAAGGTTATGCAGGTACAAGTTGTAAGGATCAGTCATTTGGCAGTCAGACAGGAGCATTTAAGGTTGCTAGGTGCTTTGGTTTCACTGGGTTGCATACGCTCTCACATACTGCAGTTGTGGTGATTTATACAATATGCCCAGTGGTGGTGGCACAGTGGAGTCTGGGGTCTCTGTGGGCTTTCCACACTTTGGAGATAATCAGGGGTACATCTTTTTACTGAGAGGATGGAGGACAAAGACGTGGCGGGAAGCAATTCGGAGGTCCCCCATCTGTGACTCTCTGGGTTCTTGTGCCCAGTGATTGAAGTAAACAGAGGCAGCGCAGTGCGTGCCACTGACATTGCCAACATCTAAGTGTATATATATAATACATACTTGCCTACTCTCACAAAATGACTGGGAGGCTCACGAAAATCTGGTGGCACTCCCGCCCATCCAGAAGAGTGGGTAAGTCTCCCAGACGGCCACCGCACTGTCCACACCCCCCTCCCCGCAGCCACCCACTTATAAAATACAAGTGGGCGGTCTGCGGGGTGTCGATGACGTGATTCACGACTCTCCCCCTGCTGCACAATGCAGCCACACCCCGTTCTGCCCGTAATCACATGTCATGCCCCTCGCCATGCCCTCCCCTGTGCCGACATGGCTGCCTTTTCTTGGAGGGCCAGATTGTCGGCAAGTATGATACAATATCAGTCTTGGTGGACCTTGGATCACTTTATTCTCTATCATGTCATGTACTAAATTTAATTTTAAGATATAAAAACCTGGAATTAGAACATTTGACAACCTTGTGACTCAGAGGGCTTAAGCAGGTTATCAGAATACAGTTCTTCACATCTCTATGTACAGACTGTATAATATACCTGGGTGCATAAAAAAAAACATGAAAGGCATACAAAATATGTAGCAATGAACAGTAATTATCATTACGGTAACTCTCACCCACAACATTATTGAAAGTAATCTCCAAGGTGTAATACTTGTGGATATACAAAGCTGTTCAGAAGAGATTAAGGGGCCTATTCATCATTACTAAAAATTCTCTGGAGATAATTGGGTTTAGAACTCGCATGGAGTTCTACCTAATTACCAGAGGAATCATCATTCCTCCTCCCCATAAGTATCTATTCCGAAAAGCGTCATTTTTGCGAAATAGATACTTTTCCCTCCCTGCTCTACCTTACTACAGCTGTAATCAGTGCTGTGCATGCGCCGATTCTATTCAGAGAAGCAGCACATGCGCAGCACTTATTACAGCTGTGCTAATTGAATTTATATATGCCTTTTAAGTTAACATCTATGTTCTACTCGCCACTGCACTGCAAACTGCTGACGGGAAGCGTCTTCCCTCTGTCTGTTCCCTGGTGGCACTTGTAAGTGCTTCTTCAATTATTAAGCTTACTTACAACTTACAAGTGTCACCAGGGAAGAGAGGGAGGACGCTTCCCGTTAGCAGTAACATGCACCAGCGGGAAGAACACATAAGTGCCGCCGGAGCTGGAGGAGGGAGCCGGAGGGACCTGATGGAGCCAAAAGAGAGCCCCGGAGTAGGAGACGGAGAGCCGGCAGAGGGACATGGAGGAGGGAGTCTGTAGAGGGACCAGGAGAACGGAGCCGGCAGAGGGACATGGAGGAGGGAGCCGGAGGAGACCTGGAGGACCGGGGAACAGAGGGGAGACGCTCCCGGCAGCAGGCAGCAGGGTGAACATACAGCCGGAGCCGCAGGAGGGAGCAACGGAGGGAGCTGGGGAAAGACCTGCAGGTAAGTATATACTGTACCACTGCTACACAAGCTGCTGTGTAAATGGCAGCTTGTGTAGCCTTACATGGGCTGTACGTCATCTAAACTTGGCGTACAGTAACACCATCAGATTCCGAAAATACATAATTTTCGGAATTTGATGAATAGCCTAATTTCTACATCCCCATACTAATGTATTAAAGTATGGGGAGTGTGGAAATTAACACAGAAGGACTTAACCAGGAGATATCAGTGATATCTCCTACGTTAAGGGGCCTATTCATTAAACATTAAAATTCTCTGGAGATAATTAGCTTTAGAACTCTCATGGAGTTCTAGCTAATTATAGGTGGAATTCATCATTCCACCTCTCCATAAGTATCTATTCCGAAAAGCTGTCATTTTTGCGATGATAGCTTTTCGGGAAATAGATACTTTTCCCTGCCTACACTACCTTATCGCATCTGGAAACAGTGCTGCGCATGCACTGTTACATCTGTAAAACCAGCGCATGCGCAGCACTGCCTACAGATGCGTTAAGTTTCGTACCCCCCCGATCCCCACCCCCCTCCGCTCACCTTCCCCCCCCCCCCCCACTTACCTGTCCGCGCAGCAGCCTCCGGCTCCGTCCTGCTGGTCTGTCATGTGGTTTCCCAGCAGACCACATTACAGATTAGAAAAAAAAATAATTTTTTTTTTCTTTTTCTAAACTTTCTTGTGCTCTGCTGGGGAGCACACATGACAGACCAGCCTCCGGAGCCTGAGGACGGAGCAGAGCGCCGGAGGGACTCATCGGGGGACCTGCACACGCTGATACAGGTAAGTGGATTCTGCTATTCGCCACCTCACAGTGGCGAATAGTAACTGCATCAAATTCCGAAAATTGATAATTTTCGGAATTTGATGAATACCACAATTTCCACATCCCCATACTAATGTATGGGGAGTGTGGAAATTAACGCAGGGGAACTTAGCAAGGAGATATCTGTGATATCTCCTGTGTTAAGTCTGTTCATGAATACCAAAATAACGTTATTTAAGGAAAATGTCCTTAAAAACGTTATTTTAGTGTTGATGAATAGGCCCCTAAGTGTGTTAATGAATACTAAAAAATTATAATTAAGGAAAAATTTCCTTAAAACCGTTAATTTAGTGTTGATGAATAGGCCCCTCGTTACCAAAGAAAGACTGGTCTACAGTAAAAAAAAAAAAGATCAGCAGTAGCTAATATTTCTATCGTCAAAAACAAAATCAACAGAATATAACATCTGAGATGTAGGCGCATTTTGTGAACAATGGCCTGATTCAGAGACGGGCGCTAATGCTGTCGCAGCTGTGATGTCATACACAATACAGCAGTGAAAATATGCTAATGGTTGCAAAGCTTACCCGAGCATAAGGACGCCCACTGCTGCCTTCTCATATGCGTACAATGTCACTTACCTGCGTAAACATCAATAACATTGACGCACATCGAGCAGACATCTTGCCCTTGCGGCAGGTCTGACCTGTTGTAGCCTTTGGAGCTCTTCTGACACGCAAAGCCGCAAATGTAACCACAGTGGCTAATTTATGCACGGCCATATAATGGCACAATGCAATCGCTGCGCACGAGCAGTGTGGCGCATGCGTGATGGCAAACAATTGCTTGATCTACGTGCATAATCGCCTTTTCATCCATCTCTGAATCAGGCCCAATGGCCTGAGAAATACTACAAAGACACGGACATTTTCTGCAAACAGACCAGGATTTAGAACAAAGACTTGGTCAGTGTGTATCTCTATGAGCTGGTGAAGATCACATAATCTAATGGACAAACTGGTGCAATGGTCATTATAAATTCAGCCAAATAGATGCTAATTAATGTCTAGGTTGCCACAAATGATAATAATAAAAAATAAAAACTAAGAAAATTAAATAAGTAGCTTATTCAGCCTAATAAAAACATATGCGGATGACAGCTCAGCACAATATACTTACAGGGGTATTCAATATGGAGCGAAAAGTCATTTTTTGCGATAATTTCGCACCGATGATGTCATTTTCGCTGGTTGGTTTTACACCGTATTCAATTTCAAAGACTTTTCGCAGGTTCGAAAAGTCTTTGAAAAAAAATGGGGATAACTTTTCACCACTGAATAGGTGGCGAAAAAAAGTGCAGAATTGGGGTTTAGGGGTGCAGGCTTAAAAAATATAGCCTGCATCCCTGGGAATGTCATTATAAAATAAACTGTGTCAAAAAAAGTTAACAAAAAAATAGGGACACCCCAAAAAAATTATTTTAAATTTGCGGTGAAAAAAAAAAAAAAAGGGAAAAAAGTGTTTAAAAATAGGGAAATAGGTTCAGGGCTATTCTGCAAGTTTGTGGCAGGTGTATTCTAGAATAGATTATTAGCGGCAGGTGCATATTTGCCGAATTTTTAAATAAAGACTTTAGGGACTTAGCTGTTTTTATGCTTTTTTAAAAAAAAATACAGATCCAAAACACAACTCCCAGAACCCAAAACACGGAAGGGTGGTTTTGGCAAAACCAATCCAGATCCAAAACACGAAGAAAGATCCAGATCCAAAACCAAAACACAAAACACGAAAAGTGGCCGGTGCACACCCTTAATATATATATATAGTATATGTACTGTACGTATTTGTGTGTATGTATATATATAAATATATATGTGTGTGTGTGTATGAATGTAAACTCATACAACTCAGGTAAAATAGCTTCTTTTTCCTGCCAGTACAGGTGCGGACTGTCTGACATGCCTACTTGGATGCTGTCACCGATATAATCCTTTAACAGACAGACGCACGCTTGTCGCTGCTGCTTTGAGGATGCAAGTGCGGCTACAGCCCACACAATTCACAAAGACAGAAAAAAATAGAAGAATTTTTTTATTGTTTGTGGAGCGCACTTTGAGGGTTACACCACCCTTTAACAGACAGACGCACCCTTGTCGCTGCTGCTTTAAGGATGCAGGTGCGGCTACAGCCCACACATTTCACAAAGACAGAAAAAAAAAGAAGAATATTTTTATTGTTTGTGGAGCACACTTTGAGGGTTACACCACCCTTTAACAGACAGACGCACGCTTGTCGCTGCTGCTTTAAGGATGCAGGTGCGGCTACAGCCCACACATTTCACAAAGACAGAAAAAAAAAGAATATTTTTATAGTTTGTGGAGCGCACTTTGAGGGTTACACCACCCTTTAACAGACAGACGCACGCTTGTCGCTGCTGATTTGAGGACAGTATCATATGCAGTGACAGTAGACTTGTCAGAAATTGTTGGCACGTCCTTCAGTCCGGACCAGATGTCCAAACCGGCCCTTGTCTTATGACACAGGCGCACGCTTGGTGCTGCTACTGTGTTGATGCACATGCGGCTGCATCGCAAACAAGTCACAAACACATAAAAAAATAGTTTTTTATTTTTTGGAGCACTTTGAGGGTTACACCACCCTTTAACAGACAGACGCACGCTTGCCGCTGCTGCTTTGAGGATGCAAGTGTGGCTACAGCCCACACAATTCACAAAGACAGAAAAAAAAAGAATAATTTTTTTATTGTTTGTGGAGCCCACTTTGAGGGTTACACCACCCTTTAACAGACAGACGCACGCTTGTCGCTGCTGCTTTAAGGATGCAGGTGCGGCTACAGCCCACACATTTCACAAAGAGAAAAAAAAAGAATTTTTTTATTGTTTGTGGAGCGCACTTTGAGGGTTACACCACCCTTTAACAGACAGACGCACGCTTGTCGCTGCTGCTTTGAGGATGCAGGTGGAATCTAGACGGGATTTGGAACCGGGGACACACTACCTCCATCAATTGTCTAAATCCCACTGCACTAATGGCGGATACCGGATGCACGTCTAACACCAACATAGCAGTCAAGGCCTCAGTTATACGTTTTGCTTCAGGATGACTGCTGTCGTACTTCATCCTCATCGCTAGGGACTGTTGGAGGGTCAATTGTTTAGTAAAAGTAGTGATGTTCCTACTTCCTCTCTGAGATGATGAACAACTCCCAGCAGCAGCAACAGCACTAGGAGGAAGTGGTTCTTGATCTTTCCCTATTTTATTTTTATCGGAGAAAGTTTGGTCCTCCATTTATGTTATATTGATATATACGTGCGGCTAAGGCACACACAAACACAGAAAATATTTTTTTATTTTTGCTGGAGAGTAGTGCACTTTGTGGGTTACACCACCCTTTAAGAAATGAGCCAGCCGGCTCTTTACTTATGGGACACAGGCGCACGCTTGGCGCTGCTCCTTTGTTGATGCACGTGCAGCCACAGTGCACACAATTCACAAACACAGAAAATATTTTTTTATTTGGTTTGGAGTGTACTTTGGGGGTTACAGCACCCTTTAATGGTCAAGCCAGCCAGCCCTTTACTTATGACACAGGCGCACGCTTGGCACTACTTTGTTGATGCACGTGCGGCTACTGCGCACACAATTCACAAACACAGAAAATATTTTTTTATTTGGTTTGGAGTGTACTTTGGGGGTTACAGCACCCTTTAACGGTCAAGCCAGCCTGCCCTTTACTTATGACACAGGCGCACGCTTGGCACTACTTTGTTGATGCACGTGCGGCTACTGCGCACACAATTCACAAACACAGAAAATATTTTTTTATTTGGTTTGGAGTGTACTTTGGGGGTTACAGCACCATTTAACGGTCAAGCCAGACGGCTCTTTACTTATGACACAGGCGCACGCTTGGCACTACTTTGTTGATGCACGTGCGGCTACTGCGCACACAATTCACAAACACAGAAAATATTTTTTTATTTGGTTTGGAGTGTACTTTGGGGGTTACAGCACCCTTTAATGGTCAAGCCAGCCGGCCCTTTACTTATGACACAGGCGCACGCTTGGCACTACTTTGTTGATGCACGTGCGGCTACTGCGCACACAATTCACAAACACAGAAAATATTTTTTTATTTGGTTTGGAGTGTACTTTGGGGGTTACAGCACCCTTTAACGGTCAAGTCAGCCGGCCCTTTACTTATGACACAGGCGCACGCTTGGCACTACTTTGTTGATGCACGTGCGGCTACTGCGCACACAATTCACAAACACAGAAAAAATATTTTTTTTTTTAGCACTTGGGGGGAGCACCCCTGATGGACAGAGCACCCCCTGGACAACACTACAGCACCCCTTTAGGACTGGGACACTGCACAGGACTTTGGAGTGGACACAGCCCCTATGGACAACTGACTGCACAACACAGTCCAGCCAGCCCCTATGGACTTTGAAGTAGTGGACACAGCCCCTATGGACAACAGCAGCACAGCACAACACAGCCAGCCCCTATGGACTTTGAAGTAGTGGACACAGCCCCTATGGACAACAGCAGCACAGCGCAGTACAGCACAGCACAACACTACTCTGCACTACACTACACTACACTACACAGCCCAGCCAGCCCTAACTCCCACCCTCCCTCTTCACTGTCCACAGCCGAGTGAGAAAATGGCGCCGACGTGGGTACCTTATATAGGTTCCAAAACCCGCAAGACCCGGAAGGCGGGATGATTACATTTTGCCTCGATTTCAGATCCGAGTCAGGCGGGAAAAGTCGAGCCTGACTCGGATCGGTGTCGGATCGGGGTAGCTCGGGGGGGTTCGGATTTCAGAAATCTGAACCCGCTCACCCCTAATGTGTATATATATATATTTATACATACTGTATATATATATGTATGTATGCATGTATGCATGTGTGTGCATATGCATGCATGTATGTCTGTGTTAGTATATGTATGCATTGCTTGTCCCTAATGACAAGGTGACTCTCAAAATGTTGGAAACCTAATTAAGGACCATTTTAAATTTATTTTAAAAAGACTTGAATGCCTCCTGATTTCTATCTATGTACAGTATGTGTGTGTGTGTGTGTGTGTGTGTATATATATTAGGGGTGTGCACCGGCCACTTTTCGTGTTTTGTGTTTTGGTTTTGGATCTGGATCTTTCTTCGTGTTTTGGATCTGGATTGGTTTTGCCAAAACCACCCTTCCGTGTTTTGGGTTCTGGGTTTTGTGTTTTGGATCTGTATTTTTTTGAAAAAAAGCATAAAAACAGCTAATATCACAGAATTTGTAGGTTTTTCTGCTCCTATGCTATTATTAACCTCAATAACCTTAATTTCCACTCATTTCCAGTCTATTCTGAACACCTCACACCTCACAATAGTGTATTTATGTCCAAAAGGTTGCACCGAGGTAGCTGGATGACTATGCTAAGCGACACGAGTGGGCGACACAGCCCCTATGGAGAACTGACTGCACAACACAGTCCAGCCAGCCCCTATGGACTTTGAAGTAGTGGACACAGCCCCTATTAACAACAGCAGCACAGCACAACACAGCCAGCCCCTATGGACTTTGAAGTAGTGGACAACAGCAGCACAGCGCAGCACAGCACAGCACAACACTACTCTGCACTACACTACACTACACTACACTACACAGCCCAGCCAGCCCTAACTCCCACCCTCCCTCTTCACTGTCCACAGCCGAGTGAGAAAATGGCGCCGACGCGGGTACCTTATATAGGTTCCAAAACCCGCGAGACTCGGAAGGCGGGATGATGACGTTTTGCCTCGATTTCAGATCCGAGTCAGGCGGGAAAAGTCGAGCCTGACTCGGATCGGCCTCGGATCGGGGGGGCTCGGGGGGGGTTCGGATTTCAGAAATCCGAACCCGCTCACCCCATATATATATATATATATATATATATATGTGTATGTATGTATGTGTGTGTGTAGTTGGCATCCCTGCGTGCGGGATGCCGACGGTCTTAATACCGACGCCGAACTCCCGACAGATTGGGATCCCGGCACCAGTATCCCGACCATCGGCATCCCAAAGGTAAGAAGTGTAGTAAAGGTGCAGTGGTAGGGTAGCGTTAGCTAGAGGGGTTAGGGTTAGGCACTAGGGGAAGGGTTAGGGTTAGGCCCCGGAGAGGGAGGGTAAGGATTAGGGTGTGGGGGGAGGGGGAGGTTAGGTATAATCACTAGGGGAGGAGGTTAGGTTTAGGCATCGGGGAGGGTGTGTTAGGGTGCAGGGATTAGGAGGTTAGGTTTAGGCACTAGGGGAGGAGGTTAGGTTTAGGCACCGGGGAGGGGGTGTTATGTTTAGGGTGAATGTAGTGCCAGACCCCACATCATTTATCCTCACCTTACATGAAGTAAAATTTTCAAATTTTCTCAGCTTTACTTGTCTGTCATCCATAATGGCTAAGGCTACATCTGGCCTTGTTGGAAATCTTCATAAAATGAAAAAAATCCATCTATTTTTATTCCATATAGAACTAGATTATTACAAACTATACAATTATAAATATCAGGTGTGCCTGGAGTACGGGACAAATATTTAAGCTAAATTTAAATCGCACAATTATCATGTAAGGGGAGCCAAAATCTATATACGCTTACCAAAAAATGTAGGCTTGGGCCGGCCCTCATAACAGGGTTGGGTGAGATATGCTGCTGCATGAGATGCCGGCGGTTCAAATATCGATGCTGGAATCCCAATCGTGCAGAATCCTGACAGGGTCAGGTAAGTACCCTAACCTTCCCCCTCTCCCCCCTAACTCTAACCCTTCTTTGATGGTGCCTAACCCTAACCTCCCCCCGGTGGTGCCTAACCCTAACCCTCCAGGTGCCTAACCCTAACCTCAGGCTCTCCCCGACATTGCATAGCTTCAAACATGCACTGAAAACTCACCAGTGCATCAAAGCATACCCTTCCACCACATAGTCACGTAAGCAGGTCGCTCTCCCCACAATCCTGCCTCAGCCATCTCTCACCTACTTCCTTGCTCTGGTCCCCATCTACACACTCATGCCTCATGTTATCTGTCTGTCTCCCCTCTCCCTTAGATTGTAAGCTCCTAGGAGCAGGGTCCTCCTCCCTTCTGTCTCACAGCCTTCTTCTCTAGCACTTCAATGACAGCCTTCACCTTCCCAGCTGTCCAGCTGTATTGTGTATGGAGAATTGTGTTGCTAATTGTTACTTGTGCTCTGTTTATGTTTACGTTACTGTACTATAATGTTCTGTGTACCCTGTACTGTACTGCTATTGACATTTGTATGTATGTAATAATAATAATGAGAAGAAGAAAAACCTCCCCGACCCCCCCCCCACCGGTGGTGCCTAACCCTAACCCCCCTCCCCGCAGCCTAGCTCCTACCCTTCCTGGGGGATGCCTAACTCTAACCTACCCGGGGAGGTTCCTAAACCTAACCCCCATCCCCGGGCTAAGTGTAATATTTACCCGCATCCTTACATTCGGGATGCCAGTTGTCGGGATGCTGGACATCCATATATTATGTGTTTAACATATCGACGTCGGCATTATGCCGGGCGTCGGGATTCCAGCGTTGGTATATAGATGTACGAGATCCCGTCCGCCGGCATCTTAAACGTGTCCCGTAATACCATCAGGTGGAAACATTGGAAGCAATTCAATTGTTCTGGGTGCCCATTAATTATCACTGTCTTCACGCCCTATTAGACTGGGTTTAGCGGGTTTAGCCTTGTAAAATGGCTAATCCTGTCTAAAGTCCTGGTTAGGGCACCCAAACAGCCTAACTTTGGGTTTATCGCACATTTTTGCTCGCACCTAATGGAGCAACAATTGAATTGCTGTTGTGGGCACTAAAAACAATAACATGTCTGCCCATTGGCTGTACAGCACAGCCAATGCGATATGTCGGTGAACGGTGACGTATCGGGGGTACACACTGGCCGACGTGCAGCAGATATATTGGCCGGTCAATTGATCGGCCAATATATCGGCCAGTGTGTACCCAGCATTAGGGGGTATTTTATCCATAAAAGCTGATCTTTTGTTAAATTATTGACAGGTACTGTAGAGGACTAATTGAAAGTTAGGGCGATATCAGGATAGAGGACAGTAAAAGTGGAAGCAATTCCCACTTCTCTTTTAGAATTCAATAATGAAATATATATGCAGGAGTACTAGTAGAGTAGGTAGAGTCAAAACCCACCAGAGTATTAATATCAGATGCTGTTTGTGCTTTTCGTCTTAAACCGCCCCTGAATCCAGGTGTGTTTGTGTGAATTTGGCCTTTAGTGTGGATCTGGATGTGTTTGTGTTACTCTAGCATGGATCCTGGTGTGTATGTGTGAATTTAGGCCCTCATTCAGAGCCGCACGTTAACAACAGTACGCTCGTTGCGTTCCGATGTTGACTAACCGCGCATGCGTCGGTGTTACACTGCGCATGTGCGTACGGCAGATTGCGAGCTTTTTTTCTCTCGTTCCTAAAATAGCGTACAGGAAGTGACATGTCAAATGTGATTGACAGAACAGGGCGTTTTTGGGTGTTGACGGGGGTGGAGATGAAAAAACGCAGGCGTGGCGAGGCGTTTTTGGGGCGTACATACATTAGCAGATGCGAACGTCAAATGTGTTCGGACCGTCTCATACGTCACTGGAACATCCGCTTTCCCTTCAAAATGCTTGCACAGCTTAGGGTCAGGATTTCTCGACCACATTGGCGATGGCCTTCTCCTCCGTCCCGGGACTCAACGATGGTGCTGCGATTAATCGCGGCTGGTCAGTAAAGTAATTAGTGTTGGATTGAAAACCGGCTTGGTATGTGTTTGGAAAGCAGTTTATTGGGATAGCACAAAAGCGTACGCAGGTGGAAATCAGAGCTGCTAATGTCATGATTACACAATCAATTAGCGTACATTTTTGGTGTTTTATTTTGGCCACAATTTGTTGGTTATGGCCTATTGTAACAATAATGTCATCATGTTTTAATTAGCTCCCCTTTTTTTTGGTTTACTGTGGAATTTGCATCGCTATGTGATTTTTTAAACGTTCCTTAAAGAGGCCTTTTTTTTTTTTTAAGAGGGTCAGTTTTTGCCTTTAGGGCCAGGATTAAATGTAACCCATTTGGACAATAATGTCACAATACAATGTCAGTTTTTTGTTTTAAATTTATTGTTTAAACACAAACAAATTGGCCTAATATTTTGTAGCCTTTTTTTTGTGGCAAAGATATTTGTTAAAAAAAAAAAAAAAGCCATAACTGGTAACATAAACGTAAATCCCAAAATTAAAAACATTTCACAAGAAAGGAGAGGGAAGTTTTGACCAGAAAGGAATATGAGCCAAGCACAGAAGGAGTGTGGGAAAAGTCGCCATTGCTGTCACCGTTTTCTCGCCCGTTTGGCTGGGTGAGGGTGGGCGCCAGACCGGGTCCGGGATGCCATCGGGCTGGCCTGTCCAGAGGCAGATGTTGTGGCCTCTGGACTAGGCACAGGGCTAGGCACATTTGGAGGATTGGCTGATGTTGTGCCAGAGGTGGAGGATCCGGATGTTCCGGCAGGAAGGGAGGTCGGCTCCACCATGTGCTGGCGAACGAGCTGCTCCAGGGCATCGGCGATGCGGATGTTGGCCCTGGTATTTTCCGCCAGGGCCTGAGCAATGGTCACGTTGGCCGCAGCATTTTGCTCCAGGGCCTCAGCCACCCGTATCAGACTGGCGTCCATCCTCTGCAGAATCTCCGTATGGAAATCCGATTTAAAATTGAGTTCTGTGAGGAGGCCCACTGCCTGCGAGGGGGTACGCCCTGGACTGGCTTCTGCAGGGTCCTCAGCCGGATGTACTGGTTCCTCCCCTGCAGAGCCAGCAGAAATTCTGCGGCCAAGGCTCCCCTCTGGAGCAGACTCATCCGCCTCTGTCTCTGTTAGGAAAAATGCGAAAAGACTCACATTAGAATCTACATATTGGCACAATAGCATTTCAGAGTTGGTGACATCACAAGACTTACCTTGGCCAACATGAGGAGCCGCAAAGTCTGGCATGTCCGTATCCATGTTGGACACGCCAAACACCTCCACAGCCTGCACACACCCCTGTGCCAGCTCTTCTAAGTCTGTCAACTCCAATGACACAGGGGTGGGACCCCCACCTGTCCCCCTTGCATGCCTAGCCCTGTCGGCAAGTTTTTGCTTGAGACGATATTTGAAGTCTGCCCATCTGTGGAATGAAATTGGAACCATTATCCTTTTTTTTACAATGGGGTTTGTTTATAGGATGGGAAAGTGTTTACTTACCGCCGTTTGACATTCCGGGCTAGACGGACATAATCACCCACCCTATTGACAGCAACGGCGACCTCCTCCCACATTCTCCACTTCTGGCTTTGGCTCATATTCCTGGCTGCCTGGGGCAGGATGTCAACGCACTTCTGGATCAAAACCTCCATCTCCTTGCTTGTGAAATGTGGCTGCCTTTTTTTTTTGGCAGCTTTGGCGGGTTGACTGGGGCCAGCAGTCTCTTCCATGTCATCCTCCTCACCTATTTGGGTAAATATGCAGATTTAGCCACTTCACAACTTGCACAATATTATGTTTTAAAAGAATCATTGAGACAAAATGCATGAAGGCCTTACCGCCGGAATTTTGGCCATTGTTTCCCTGGTCTGAAGCCATGTCTCTGCTTCCAGAATGAAATCAACCAGAAATTAAATGTGATTTCGTGACGTATTTATACATGCGTCCTTAGTTTGCGGCCGCATCATTGATTGTGCGTCCCTATGATTCATCCTTAATTTGTGCGGGAAAATAAACACTATTTATGGCTTGGTGTGTGTGGAGTCGAGGTTGCGTTGTTGGATTGTTGGCGGTTAAGTTGGTTGGATTTTGTTGTTTGCGGTTGGAGGATTTGGCGGTGTTTGTATTTTTTTGGGTTTGCTACAGTTGTTTTGGTTTTCCGTTCGCATTTTTTTGGTTTATTTTTTGCCATCGTTTCCTGATTTGGTAAGTTTTGTGCAGTCTAATTTGTGGCCAATTGGTGTCTACTTCTGGTTTTTTGTTTGATTTTTTTTTTTTAACACTAATTTCATCTATTTTTGTTTGTTTTGGCTTTCGGACCCAAAGACCTTTTTGAGGGAAATCTTATATATTCGATTTTGGTAAGTCCATTATTTTTCTTGCATTTGCGAACTAATTAACGCATTTTTGACTGTTGGTGTAGTGACTTGCATTTGCGAACTAATTAACGCATTTTTCACTGTTGGTGTAGTGACTTGCATTTGCGAACTAATTAACGCATTTTTCACTGTTGGTGTAGTGACTTGCATTTGCGAACTAATTAACGCATTTTTGACTGTTGGTGTAGTGACTTGCATTTGCGAACTAATTAACGCATTTTTCACTGTTGGTGTAGTGACTTGCATTTGCGAAATAATTAACGCATTTTTCGAGGCTTATTCATCATGTAAACCAGTTTTGCTTTTCCCTTTTCCATTTTTGGGGTCCATTTGACCCCTATTTGACGTACGGTGTGCAATGTCGTTTTCATCGATGGCCAAATGTGTGTTTCGCCTATTTTATGTGTTGGCTTGCACCAATTTGACAAACATAAAATCACCCTCTAAATTTTTGATGTCTCATTTTTGGCTTTTTTACAGTTTATACGTATCATGACAATACCCCGGCATGTAAGCAGCTATGGATGGTATCATAAAGCTAAGTTGTTTTATGTTACTTTTGGGGTGGCTCAAAAGCCTTACATTGTAAACTTTGAATTTCAGGTAGATCTGGGGCGAATTGTTCTGGCCCTGCTCCCGGAAGACGACCAACCTCAAACTCGTCCCAGGCGTAGGCATCGTAGGCATGCAAGGCCCCAGATATTTCGAACACGTGTCACCCTTTTTGGAATGCCCGATGATGAGGTTTTAAGACGCTACCGTCTACCTCCCAAAATCATCATAGACACTCTCTCATTAATAGAAAGTGATCTTGAGCGGCAAATTGACAGTCCAACAGCAATACCACCACTGACGCAATTTATGGCGGTGTTACATTTCTGTGCCTCAGGATCGTTTCAAACAACGGTGGGAATAGTGGCGGGCATCTCCCAATCCTCCTTTTCCCGGATCCTGAGGGCAGTGATGGAGGCACTTTTCAAGCACCTCCATCATTTTATTAAAATGCCTTTGGATATGGGTGCCCTTAGTGTGGCCAAGGCCAATTTTTACCAAATAGCTGGCTTCCCACACATCATAGGGGTTGTGGATGGTACTCACATACCACTTCAGCCTCCAGCACGGCTGGAGGCAATATTTAGAAACCGTAAACACTATCACTCCCTGAATGTAATGGTGGTATGTGATGCCTCCCTCTAGATCCTGTCCCTGAATGCTAAATTACCAGGAAGTGCTCATGACTCCTTCGTCATCCGGCAATCAGGGATATGGCAGAAATTAACCAACCTACAAGCTGGTGATGCGTGGCTTCTGGGTAAGTGGAGACCTTTAGTACATAACAATGTTAAGCTTGATACACAGTGTTCCTGATGTTGTCTATTTTTTTTCACAGGAGACAGTGGATACCCTTGCATGTCCTGGCTGCTCACTCCTTATTTGGCTCCCACACCAGGGCCACAAAGTGCGTATAATTCCGCACTTACAGCCACCAGGCAAGTGGTGGAGCGCTGTATCGGCCTTTTAAAAGGCCGATTCAGATGCCTCCACCGCTCTGGTGGCGAGCTCATGTATGTGCCGGATATGGTGTCTAAAATTGTGGTCCTGTGTGGGATATTTCACAACATTGCCATAAGGAGTGGTGTCCCAATGCAGCCAGAGGATGCCTTACCTGAGGATGGCCCCCCCGAGGTTGGTCGGAGGTCAGTATGTGGGGGGGCCATACGCGATGATGTTGTGGCCAGATTTTTTAGGTAAGTTGTAACAAAACTACAGTGTTTATACCTAATGTGTTTGTGTTTGTTTGCGAACATCTAATTTTGTGTTTTTTTTCTCACCATCTTCTGTTTGTTCACATAATCTTTGGCACTCCAACGCTCACTACTTCCTGCTACCCTTACCAAACCTGGATCTGGTCCTTTTGGGCATATATTCTGGAACCCATATCGCAACGCCATGTTTGTGGAATCATGTTGGCATGGTCCTTCGTCAACCAGTTCTTGATTTTTTGTTTTTATTTAATTATTTCTTGGTATGTGTTGTATTTGAATTTATCACTGTGTTCTTTTTTTGGGAGTGACCACTTTGTTTTCTCTGTTATATTGTGAATAAATGTTTGGAGAGTGAAATGGTCTTCCTTTTTTGGGACGTTAACAGCAAGTGTAACCAGGTTAACACAAGTTACATTTGACTAAGGGGTAATCCAGTACTGACGCCAGTTGAGCTAAACTGAAATATGTTTTCAGCTTCCCAACCCACACCAAAAGGAAGCCTGGCCCAACCTTGGGATTTGTAAGATTGGCCTAAGCAGCTTGCGCACCAACTAGGAACCTGTAAAATGTAGAAATATGTAATTGACACTACACCCAAAAAGGGAAATGACATTGTTACTGTTATGTGTTTCTTGTGTCTGTTTGACATACAAAGACAAAACACAATCTAACTTTTAAAAAAGGGAAATCCTTGCAGGAACAGTCTACTTATGTCAGGCTAAACTATCTTGGTTTTGGATTTAAAAAATGAGCCAGAACGTATATTTGTATAAAAAATTTATTTTGAAAAATTAACAAAAATAAAAAAACTACTGGCGAAGGAGGCCAGACAGCCGGTCGAGGGCCACAAGAATGCCAATTACATGTTGGCGCATCTGGCCAACACTATCCGCCACCTCTTGCCGACGCCTCTGTTCCTCTGTGGGTGAGAAAAGTGTGTGGGTTAATACAACAATAGGGAATCCACATTAAAAAAACAAAAACAACGAAATCACTCCTAAACCTAAAAAAAAATAAAAAAAGGGGGTGCTGCCAAAAATACAAGGCCTATGTACAAATTCCCACAGGTGTGATATGTGTATGTTGAAATCACCAGGAAGAGGTAAAGGCAAACTGCGAAATCACCAAAAGTCAAGCCACAAAAACACAAAGAAAGGCACGACACATGATTACATACAAACAGTTTGTGCTTTAAAAAAAAACAAAATAAAAACATACCGGGAGCCAAAACGGGAGCTCCGGAAATGCCTCCATGATCCTCCTCGGAGGATCCGTCATTCCCCAAAGAATGGGGAGGAGTTATGATGGACTCCGGGGAGGGGGTAATTGGAAGAGGGGTGGGTGGAGGAGAAGGGGAAGTGGGACGGAGGGGAAGGAGGCCCGACATTTCCGGGAGAGGGTCTGGGAAGGATGGGGAGGAGTGGGGAATAGGGGAAAGATTTGGGGTGGAGTGTTGGCTGGGGGTTGGGGATAGTGGCCGGGAACGCCGTCTGGACGGACGGTGACGGCGGAGTCTTGGCTGTCCCCCTAAAATATGTCAAAGAAATTGCGGTTAGTTTATGGACAAATCCGGGGACCAAAACTAAAAAAAAAACACAACCCAAAAAGTAAGCCAAATAGGAGTAGAATGAATAAATCAGAAATAGAGGGAAAACATGCACACGCAGATATGAGTACAAATAATAAATAGGACAGACAGGAAAACATGCACACGCAGATATGAGTACAAATAATAAATAGGACAGACAGGAAAACATGCACACGCAGATATGAGTACAAATAATAAATAGGACAGACAGGAAAACATGCACACGCAGATATGAGTACAAATAATAAATAGGACAGACAGGAAAACATGCACACGCAGTTTGCCCCACAAACACAAACATTAAAACCACAATACATAACACTTACTTTCCTCGATCTGCATGCGAAAGCATGCCAGCAAGCGGGGCGTTCGCCGTTGCAGGTCGGACCACCTGCGCTCCAGCTGCCCGATGTTGCGGCGTGAGCCGAAGGACCGCAGGCGGGACCGTGCCTCCGCATACCCGGAGCGCTTCTGCCGGTTGGTGATGGGTGGAGGCTGGCTGGTGATCCGGCGATCCATGACCTCCGTAAGCACCAGCAGCTCGCGCCTGGTGAATGCGGAGGCTCTCATGATGGCAATGGTGTTTTTCTTAAAAATCATTTTTGATAAAGTGTGTAAAAATTTTCTGATTGGCTAATGTATTTTGGAAATTAACAGGAGCAATTTTATTGGTTAGTGTATGAGTCATGTGTTCGACAGGGCCAGAAATCTCTGGAGAGTTATGATAGGCTTGATGCAGTGACATGCGTAAGCAAATTTAAATAAAGAAATGAACCCAGGGAAATATGCGGGGATCCACAGCAATAGAACAATTGTTTAATTGTGGTTCACATGTTTTTTGAACAATAAAAGCGAATGTTTCATCCGTACGTATTCTGCGGGTAAACACAACACGGACAAGAGTAAAGTTTTTTGCATTGTGTTGAAAAAAAAAAAACAATTAAGCTAATTGATACATTGATTGGCATGATACGATTGATGGAGGTAGGCAGAATAAAGGAGCAGGTAATCGACATCTGACAAGGCCACTTCCTGTTTATACTTGTGCGTGCGTTCCTTTCAAGCCATTTCGGGGATGTACGCTCGCTATTTCGTACGCTCGATAGTTAGAGGAGGGGTCGTCAGAGTTTAGGGAGGAATTTTAGATGCGAACGAAAATACGAGCGAGCCATTGAATTTAAATATTTTTGTACGTACGCCTAACGTACGTGCGCCCGCTTGCGAGTGGGTCTGAATCAGGGCCTTAGTGTGAATTTAGTGTGCATTGGGCTAATTATGCTAATCCAAATGTGTATACATTTAATATGGGTCTGACAATATTTGGAGATCTGGCATTTTACTAGGGGTGTGCACCGGCCACTTTTCGTGTTTTGGTTTTGGATCTGGATCTTTCTTCGTGTTTTGAATCTGGATTGGTTTTGCCAAAACCACCCTTCCGTGTTTTGGGTTCTGGGTTTTGTGTTTTGGATTTGTATTTTTTTGGAAAAAAGCATAAAAACCACTAAAATCACAGAATTTGTGGGTTTTTCTGCTCCTATGCTATTATTAACCTCAATAACATTTATTTCCACTCATTTCCAGTCTATTCTGAACACCTCACAATATTGTTTTTAGGTCAAAAGGTTACACCGAGGTAGCTGGATGACTATGCTAAGCAACAAAAGTGGGCGGCACAAACACGTGGCCCATCTAGTAGTGACACTGCAGTGGCAGACAGGATGGCAGTTTGAAAAAACTAGGCCCCAAACAGTACATAATGAAAAGAAAAAAAAGAGGTGCAAGATGGAATTGTCCTTTAAACCTAGGATCGAGCACGGTGGCCAAAATGTAGTGGTCTGATTTCAACAGATTGACCACCCTGGAATCCTGGCAAAGCGAATGAAGGGCTTCATCCACAAGTCCCACATGCCGAGCGGAATCGCTCCATCTTAGCTCCTCCTTCACTTTCTCCAGCTGCTTCTGCAAAAGCCTGATGAGGGGAATGACCTGACTCAAGCTGGCAGTGTCTGAACTGACTTCACGTGTGGCAAGTTCGAAGGGCTGGAGAATCTTGCACAACACGGAAATCATTCTCCACTGCGCTTGAGTCAGGTGCATACCCCCTCCTTTGCCTATGTCATAGGTTGATGTATAGGCTTGAATGGCCTTTTGCTGCTCCTCCATCCTCTGAAGCATATAGAGGGTTGAGTTCCACCGCGTCACAACCTCTTGCTTCAGGTGATGGCAGGGCAGGTTCAAGACTGTTTGCTCGAGCTCCAGTCTTCGGCATGCAGTCGCTGAATGGCGAAAGTGGGCAGAAATTTTTCAGGCCACCCAAAGCGTCTTCTGCACGTCCTTGTTGTGTTTCAGAAGATTCTGCACCACCAAATTTATTGTGTGAGCAAAACATGGGACATGCTGGAATTTGCCCAGATGTAATGCCCGCACAATATTGATGGCATTGTCAGGTATCACAAATTCCCAGGAGAGTCTAAGTGGGGTAAGCCATTAGGCGATGATTTCCCTCAGTTTCTCTAAGAGGTTGTCAGCGGTGTGCCTCTTACTGAAACCGGTGATGCACAGGGTAGCCTGCCTTGGAACGAGCTGGCGTTTCTGAGCTGCTGCTACTGGTGACGCTGCTGTTGTTGCTGCGTAAGGCGATACATCTACCCAGTGGCTGTCACAGTCACATAGTCCTTAGTCTGCCCTGTTCCACTTGTCCACATGTCCCTGGTTAAGTGGACATTGGGTACAACCGCATTTTTTAGGATACTGAGGACACTTTTTCTGACGTCTCTGTACATTCTCAGTATCGCCTGCCTAGTGAAGCGGAATCTAGATGGGATTTGGTACCGGGGACACACTACCTCCATCAATTGTCTAAATCCCACTCCACTAATGGCGGATACCGGACACACGTCTAACACCAACATAACAGTCAAGGCCTCAGTTATCCGTTTTGCTTCAGGATGACTGCTGTCGTACTTCATCCTCCTCGCTAATGTCTGTTGGAGGGTCAATTGCTTAGTAAAAGAAGTAGTGGTGTTCCTACTTCCTCTCTGGGATGATGAACAACTCCCAGCAGCAACAGCAGCAGCGGCAGCAGTAGGCGTAGCAATGTAGGATCCATCGGAGGAATCCCAGATAGGAGAGGAGTCAGTCATGCCAGTGACATGGACTGCAGGACTACTTCCGATCCTGACTGAGGAGGAAATTGATGAGGAGGGAGTTGACGGTGTGGTTTGCATGCGCTTGGATACAACAGGACAAAGGGATTTAGGTGTCCCTGGACTGCTTACGGTCTTAGCCAAAGTTTCTGAACTTGACAGTAACTTTTTATGAACGCGCTGCAGGTGCCGTATAAGGGAGGATGTTCCTAGGTGGTTAACGTCCCTACCCCTACTTATTCCATCTTTACATATGGTACATATGGCAAGACAGTTGTTGTCCGGATTTGGATAGAAATATTTCCAGACCAAAGAGGTGGAATGTTTGGTCTTCTGCCCAGGCATGACCGTGATGGGCTTTTTCATCCCACGGACAACAACAGTCTCCCTCGGTGCCTGATTTAAACAAACCACATCACCAGCTGAATCCTCCTCGTCAACTTCCTCCTCAGCGCCAGCTAAACCAATATCCTCATCCTGTTGTACTTCAACAGTGACATATTCAATTTGAATATCAGCAACTGGACTGTGGGTGCTCCTTCCAGCACTTGCAGAGGGCGTTAAAATGGTGGAAAGAGCCACCTCTTCCTGTCCAGTGTTGGGAAGGTCAGGCATCGCAACCGCCGCCACACTTGGACTCTCCTTGGGGATTTGTGATATCTTCTTAGAAAGCACAGTTCTTTGCTGTGCTTTTGCCAGCTTAACTCATTTGATTTTTATAGCGGGAGGAGGGCTTCCATCATCATGTGAAGCTGAACCACTAGTCATAGGGAAAGACCTTAGCCGTTCCTTGCCACTCCGTGTCGTAAATGGCATATTGGCAAGTTTACGTTTCTCCTCAGATGATTTATGTATTTTTTAAGGTCATTTTCCTGAACTTTGTCATTTGGGAATTTATATGCCCTCTACTATGACATTGGGCATCGGCCTTGGCAGACGACGTTGATGGCATTTTATCGTCTATGTCATGACTAGTGGCAGCAGCTTCAGCACTAGGAGGAAGTGGTTCTTGATCTTTCCCTATTTTATTTTTATCTGACAATTTTTTGTCCTCCATTTATGTGATATTGATATATACGTGCGGCTAAGGCGCACACAAACACAGAAAAATATTTTTTTATTTTGGGGGGGATGGAGTACACTTTGGTGGTTACACCACCCTTCAACAGACGAGCCAGCTGGCCCTTGATTTATGATACAGGCGCACGCTTGGCGCTGCTACTTAGTTGATGCACGTGCGGCTACTGCACACACAATTCACAAACAGAAAAAACTTAATTACAATTTTTTTTTGGAGCGCACTTTGGGGGTTATACCACCCTTCAACAGATGAGCCAGCTCTCCCTTGATTTATGACCCAGGCGCATGCTTGGTGCTGCTACTTTGTTGATGCACGTGCGGCTACTGCGCACACAATTTACAAACACAGAAAAAAGGATTTTTTAATTTTATTTGGAGCGCACTTTGGGGGGAGGGGTTTCACTTGGGGGAAGCACCCCTGATGGGCAGATCACCCCCTGGACAACACTACAGCACCCCTTTAGAACTACAGCCTTTATGGGACACTGCACAACACAGCCCAGCCAGCCCCTGTGGACTTTGGAGTGGACACAGCCACTATGGACAACTGACTGCACAACACAGCCCAGCCATCCCCTATAGACAACAGCAGCACAACACAGCCCAGCCAACCCCTATGGACTTTGGAGTGGACACAACCCCTATGGACAACAGCAGCACAACACAGCCCAGCCGGCCCTAATTACCACCCTTCCTCTTCAATGTCCACAGCCGGAGTGAAAAATGGCGGGGACCTTTTATAGAATCCAAAACCCGCGAGATCCGACAGCGGGATGATGACGTTTTGCCTCGATTTCAGATCAGAGACAGGCGGGAAAACCTGAGCCGTACTCAGTTCCCGGCTCGGATCGGGGGGGCTTGGGGGGGTTCGGATTTCATAAATCCAAACCCACTCATCCCTACATTTTACGTGTTTACTGCTTTTGTGTGAGTTTAATATAAAAGGGGATCTGGCTTTTACCTACACTCCATGACACAGCACAACATACCATACATATACAGTGAGACCAAGCTGCTAGCTACAGTACTAACTCTATTCGGAAATTTAGATGCATGACAATAAATGAGAACCTGTTTACATTCAATTTTTTTTCTTTTTGAATTGTTTTGGCACGTCAATTTGTGATAAAAAAATATCATTATACTAATAAAACACTAACGATGTTTGCAATTGCTGCGATAATCTAATCTGATATATACACTGAGCACAAACGCCAGAGTCTCCTGGAGTTGTATAAAGCTGGGTTCACAATGACAGATATATTGGCCGATCAATTGATCAGCCAATATATCTGTTGCCCGTCAGTCAGTGTGTACCAGCAATATGTCTGTGAACTACGTCGTTCACAGACATATCGCATTGGCTTTGCTGCACAGCCGATGGACAAATATATCTACAGACATATCTGTCCGTCAGCAAGTGTGTACGGGTGGTCTGCAGACCCGACCCCGACCCGCCCCCCTGGCCAGCGGAATTCGTAGCTGCCTGGAAGACGATGGTCGTTCAGTGTATATGAACAACCATCATCTACAAATATATCTGTTAGGTGCAGTGGCGGGCTGGGCCGGGGGGCAGGGTGCCATGTGCCCCCCGGGCCGCAGGGTCATGCGGGCCGCAGGCCGCGGTGCAGACTGTGTCACTGTGACACAGCTGCACCGCGTGTGTAGCGCTGACCGAACGGAGTTCGGTCAGCGCTACACAGCACAAACACACAGCCGCCGGAGCCGGCAGCTGTGTGTTTGCTTTAGCAGCTGATGAGAGTCAGACAGACTCTCATTGGCTACTGCTCCCACTGCCAGAGCCGGACATCTTCCGGCTCCCGCAGTGGGTAAAATGGGAGTGACGCGTCACTCCCATGACGCGTCACTCCCATAATGCAAAGCGGCGGACGGAGGAGCTGATCTCGGCGGCGGGACCAGGAGCAGGTGTCAGGTAAGTGTTTTATTTTTTTATTTTTTTTGTATTATGTCTCAACTGCGGGGGGGACGGACTACTGGGAGCACTACAAAGGGGGGACTCCTGGGAGCACTACAAGGGAGGGACTCCTGGGGGCACTACAAGGGGGGGACTCCTGGGGGCACTACAAGGGGGGGACTCCTGGAAGCACTACAGGGGGGGGACTACTGGGAGCACTACAAGGGGGGCACTACTACTGGGGGCACTACAAGGGGGGGTCTCCTGGGAGCACTACAAGGGGGGGAATACTACTGGGGGCACTACAAGGGGGGGACTACTGGGAGCACTACAAGGGGGGGACTACTGGGAGCACTACAGGGGGGGACTACTACTGGGGGCACTACAAGGGGGGGTCTCCTGGGAGCACTACAAGGGGGGGAATACTACTGGGGGCACTACAAGGGGGGGGACTACTGGGAGCACTACAAGGGGGGGACTACTGGGAGCACTACAGGGGGGAATACTACTGGGGGCACTACAAGGGGGGGACTCCTGGGAGCACTACAAGGGGGGACTACTACTACTGGGGGCACTACAAGGGCAGGACTACTACTACTGGGGGCACTACAAGGGGGGTACTACTACTGGGGGGGACTACTACTAGGGGCACTACAAGGGGAGGGGACTACTACTAGGGGCATTGCATAGGGGGGAGGGGACTACTACTAGGGGCACTACATAGGGGGGAGGGGACTACCACTGGGGGCACTGCATCGAGGGACCACTGCTGGGGGCTCTATATAAAGGGCAATAGTGGGGGTACTGCATAGGGGGAAGACTACAAATGGGGCCACTATTTAAGGGGCACTGCATAAGGGTTACCACTACTGGGGGCACTATATAAGGGGCTTACTACTGGGTGCACAAGGGGCACTGCATAGGGGGGGATCACTACTGGGGGCACTACTCGAGGCCTGCATAAGGGTGTCCTCCTGTGGCACAGGGTGGCACTGTATATGGGCACTACGACAGGGGGCTGCCCCATATCTTTATTTTTACCTTACATTAATCCCATATGGACCCGCCTCCTCCCTAGAACACTTGAGGGGGTGGGGGGGGCGCCACAGCACGCACGTTCTTTCGAGCACCCTGGCTACACGCTACTCCTCTGCCAGGGCCGCCTGCATGCATTTGCCCCCCAGGCTAAAAGTTGCCAGCCAGCCCCTGGTTAGGTGTGTACCCACCTTAAGGGGTAAATTTACTAAGAATCATGTTTTGGCAAGATTAAACTCGAACAGGTTCTCATGAACATGCACCAGTTTTCCCCGACGGAGTTCGGAAATTTACTAAGAAGCGAGTTTTCTCAAATTGTGTTTTCCGATGGTGAATGTAATCGAGTTTTGTTGTGAAACTTTGGTACAAACTCACACAAGTACAATCTCGTGCGCAAATGTCTATGGTTTTTTTAGATCACGTGCGAGGCGAAATACATATGAGAACAGAAGTGATTTTTAAAAATGCGCGATAATGCATGCATTCTACTAGCAAAGTACTGTGATTGGTTGAATCAGTCACATGTCATATACACACTGGCCAAGCATATAAAAACGCACCAAACAGACACACCTTTGAGGGTTTTGTTGGTAGGAGTTTGCAGAGGGACAGTGAGGAATGTGTTTAGTGGTGTAGGAGAGTTTGGTGCTAGTGACTTCGATTGCTGCTTGGTGTGTGGTCGTTGTTTAGTGCTTATTTGTTGTTTCGTAAGTTATCTGTTTGTCTTAATTTTCTGTCTCCATTGTGGATTTTTTTTGGCCCTGTCAGTGTTTTGTGTGTGTGTGTGTGTGTGTAGTAGGTGAGGAGGTTTTTGTTTGTTATTTCCTTTTCTGAGTTTTGTGTTTCCGTAGTGAGGAGGTTAGGATTATGGACCTCATTCAGAGTCTCTCGCTAGGGCACGCTCGCTCGCTGGGAGCGATAATCGCACATCTGCGCATGCACATAATTTGCAGTACGCGTGCGCAAGTCATTCGTTGCGATATGATTTTGCTAGCTCGCAAGCCACTTTCAGGTCGCTGATTTGAGTGACAGATAGTGCCGTTTGTGGGTGGTAACAGGGGAAGGTGCTTGTGAAGGGGGGTGTGGATGTGCAAACGCAGGCGTGTCTGACCGTCAGAACGGCGTTTAATGGGTGTGCATAATCAGCAAAGTAGCGTCATTGCACACGTGACTTGGTTGTTTTTTAGCCTGAACTGCTCGCAGTGCTTGGGGTAGGTTAGGTCTACCCCAAGTGCCGCGAGCAGCTCCGATGGCCCTCAATGTTCACGATTAATCAGACTCTTCCCGGAGATGATGTGTGCTGTGAGTGACAGGTGGGAGGTTTTATAGTCCAGCGAACACTAACTGCCGTCGCTCACTAAGACATAGAGGGCGTCCTTACAGCGCAAAGAGCGATCGCTTGATTTGCATACCCGGCCCCTTTTTACAAGCGAGTGATCGCATCTTGCGAGAGTCTCTGAATGAGGTCCTATGTCCAGGGCAGAGGAGAGGCAGCGATAGAGTGAGGTGGGTGAGGTTGCTGCTCAAGCAGCCCTATTGAGCAGTTCAGACAGCAGTGATGAGGCGCCCAGGCAGAGGGGCAAGACAAAGACGGGGCAATGTCATGTTCACTTAGGAGGAAAACATGGCCCTTGTTCAGGAGGTCATGAAATACCACCACCTGCTGTTAGGACATGAGGCTGCAACCACATCAGCACGTCGCAAGAATGCCATCTGGGTGTCAGTTGTGTGTGCAGTCAACGCTGAGGGGACTACTTGCCGCACTCTGGATAACATTAAAAAGCACTTCTCAGACATCAAACGTCGTGTGAAAGACAAGATGGTGACGAGGCCCAGACAGAAAGAGAAACTGGCAGAGGCTCATCTTACCAGGCAGAATACCTTGACTATGAGAAAGCAGTCAAGCCCGTGATACCACCTGAGGTTGTCAGATATCTCAATGTCCGGGATACCGATGCCCCCAGGCGCACTGGTAAGTGGACATGTGATTCATTCAAATAATGTTTTATTTGTGGTCCCGATTTGTAGTCATATCTACATAATTTTAAGTCAAAGTACTGTAAAGTGTTTATTTTGCTGGTTCTGGGTAGGCTTTCACTGCATTTTGTTTTGGGGTGCACTATTGACTTTGCAATGTAATGTATTATTTTTTTGGTTTTGTTTTTTCATGTCTCAATCTTTGCTATTTTTCTGGTGGAGCTTACATATACCAGCATGGCATGTTACTGTATTTGCATGCCCTCATAGTAAAACTGTGGCAGACCATGCTGGGATGTGTAGTTCCACAGCAGCTGGAACCTTTTATGGGCACCCATGGGTTTTTTTGTTTTTCATCATTAAATGTAATTTTATGGAGTTTTCTAATAATGTGGTTTTTTTGGGGGGGATGGGTTTTTTGGTTTTTACTTATTTCAAATAAATGGGGGGTGTTAAACCTTTTACATACAGTATTTATTACTCATTATTTATATCCCCTGTTTTGCATGTCTGTAATTTCCTTAGTTAAACACATGAACTTAGGCTTTTGTTATTTTTTTGCAAATCTTTTTATTAAACTTTTGCTAAATTTTTACATACATCGCTTGATATATATATAAACAAAAATCAATTTGTACAATGACATACAGCAAATTTATGGAGTAAAACCCACTCAGGAACTTAGGCTTTAAAAGAATGTGAGGGGCGGGTGCGGTGCAATGCCTGCTGCCGTGCAGGTGTACGTCTGTTACTTACCTTGCGTCGCACCCTCTCACCTTCAGGCCGTGTGTTGAGCAGACGGTCCTGGAACCTCCGAATAGAACACGGACACGATGACCTAGGGGGAAGGAGACGAGGTGAGTACCGTCCTTCCTCAAGTCGACCGACGCGCCCTACTGAACCGGGGGATAAATTCAGGTTTTAAGTGAAGATCATCATTGGCACTTTTGGCCTCAGATCCCGAATTTTCACCTATCGGTACTCACGCACCAGGTGAAGATCCGTCCTTGCACCGGGTTGCAAGGTTCACCGTCCGCCCAGAAGGAAGGAGATAGGTAGTGACAAACAAACAGGGAGAGACAGTACACACAGATATCTCTCACCGTGTCCACTCTTGCTCTTCGTCCGCTTACTCGCCTACAGGTCCCTGTAAGGAGATACACAACACAGCCGTGCAGGGCCTAAACCTATGTCAAGCAACTACACATACTAAAACGGCATCACCCTCAACCTACAGTGTGTGTAGTGCGACAGATATAACAAAACTAAACATTTGCCCTGCACGGAACACCAAACACAGACTAAATACACAAGAGCAAAACACAGTGCTGTCCCTTTAAATGTCTGCTACCTATCCAGAGCTGGCCAGCTCCTCTTCTTGGTGACTGGGGAAACCACTACCTCATGGGTGGAAGCCGTACAGCTCTCCACCACTGCTCACACCTCTAATCATCTATGCGGGGGCTACCTAATGGGCTCAGGGCCCTGGACCTAACGCCCAGGGTCTTGCCAGCGGCTCAGGGCTTATGCCTGCCTACTGTGGGGTACTCAAGGGACTTGGGCCCACTGCCCAGAGTCCCGCTCTATTTTGCAGCTGGGTACAGGCCTACGCCTGGTTTATGGCCACGGGCCTAGTGCCCACCTACTCGATCATTTAGTGGCCTGGGCCTAGTACCCAGGCCACTCACACCTTATTACGGGCCAATCCTTTTATAGGGCCTAATGCCCACTATAGTGCCCCGGGCCTTGTGCCCGCCTAATTACCCACGGGCCTAGTGCCCGACAACGCTCCACGGGCCTAACGCCCGACAATCCTGGCGGTCTAGGGAGGGGGTATATGGTGGGCCTCACGGAGGGCCTACCTGCTACGTTGGAAGAGGCTGCGGGGGGGAGCTTCGTGACGCTCTTTCACTTCCCACCCCCGCAGTCCTCTCCGGTCCTCAGCCGCATTCTTCTGCCGCTGGCCCGTCCTGGCCAGCGGCGCCGCCTCTTCTTCTCTTCCTCCAGCCGGCGCCGCCTGTCTTCTCTCTTGACAGCGGCGTCTTCTGGCCTCTTCCGCGGCCGCCGCCCCTGTTGCCGCGCCGATCTTCCACTCTTCGGGAGGTCTTCTCTCCTCCCTCTCCGCCGTCGAACTGACTTTTCCCGCTCTGCGCCGTCTAATACAAGACGGCGCGAGTGGGCGGGGCTATGACGCGGCGAGCCGCGATTGGCTCGTCGCGTCCGCCTCTGATTGGCTGCTGGCCCGCGAGCCAGGTTTGGCTCGCGGCCAGAGCCAAACGCCCGCCGCGCCCAACGCCTGACCGGCGCTGGGAGCAAGTACTCTCTCCCAGTGCCGGCTACCCGCCGCCTCTTGGCTGCCGGGCGCCAAGCTCCGCTGAGCTTGCGCCCGGAGCCAAGCTTCTCCTGGCGCCACAGTACCGCCGGCACTGGTGAAAGGGACCAGGCGGTCCCTTCACCAGGTGCCCGCGGTATCTGCACCGACGCTAGGGACATTACTGTCCCAGCGCCGGCAACGGATGTGTCCCGCAGAGGACACATCCCTCCTGCCTGCCCCTGCACGTCGGCTGATGCTGGGATCAAACTCGTGATCCCAGCACAGCCTTCCACAAGCACATCACACTCCACTTGCTTTGCTTTGTCCCTACACATTCCACGGAATCGGTATGATATACCACTGGACGTCAGCCTGACGGATGAAATACTGATGCTGGAAGGCCGGCAAAATTATGTCTAAAAGCATTGTGTATTATTCTTAGTTATGTGTGATGCAAACAATACTTGCATGACACACCTGCGGATCTGGTGGAAGACAGCAGCAATTTGGAACCTGCAGAGGCAGATGATGATGTGGTTTCTCTGACAATGGTACCTGTGACTCCATCCATGCAAACCTAGCATACAGAACATCAGTCAACACCACAACTGCAGCCAACCCTACTCCACCTCATCCTCCTCCTGGTCAGCCCGACCTGCAGTGGCGTCCATTCTCACATTGTCACCTGGTGAGGGGAGGGATGCTATGTGTGCGCTACTCCGCCGTGGCATCATGGGTAAGAGGTGTGGCCTTGCAGGAAAGGGCATGGCCTTGTGGCCCGAACCCCATCCCGTCCTATTTTACCGGAGGTCCGAGCGGGGGGTGCTGGAGGTGGGGACTGCCCTGTCCTGTGTGCAGTGCCGGCTCCCTCACAGTGTCAGGAGCCGAGTCCTGCACTTAATACTACAGAGCAGTACCTGGCTCCTGCCACTGATGGGGGAGTCTGCACCTTGGTGTCACCCCTCGGTGGGTGACATCCCAACCCCCTGCACCCTCCTTGTGACGCCACTGCCAACCTGTCCTATTACCAATCTATGTTAGAGTATCAGAAGCGGCAGCTCAATCTGCTGACCACCCAAGTTAGCCAAATTAATATGTTAGTTAAACAAACATTCACACAGGCGTAATAGGTCCGTGTCTGTACAAACAGTGCAACACACATGAGTGGCTAACTGCCTTGAGCAAATTAGAGAGGGGAATAGTAGGTTCCAAACCACCCTTTTAATGATGCAGGAAAACCAAGAAAGATATCAGGAAGCTAAAGCAGAATATTGCTCTACGTGACATAAATGCCACAATGATTAATTTTGGTACACAAATCTCAGGGTGCTTACCCAACCCAAACGTGAGCACTTCGGGAGTCAGCACATCCCAGACAAATACACCTGCAAGCACACCCCCAAGACTGACACCACGCACTAGAGGTGGAATGCAAGTGGCTCGAGGTGGTAAAGTTCCACCTAGGGGTAGGTTTTAAAAAAAAAAAAAACAGCCACAAACCAAATACTTTCTTTTATTGTGTGTAAGATATTGGGCTCTATTTATGGATGGACTGTTAGCACTTTATTTATTAACACTATTTTTACTAAAATAAAGTGTAAAAGGCTGTTTTCACACCCTTTTCACATTATTTTAGTTTCATATAAATTTACTAAAGGGTAATTGGAGTAGAATTCGTAAAATTCTACTTCAAGCCCTAATTATCACTTATTTTTAGTAAGCAGATCACATTTCCCATAATTGTAATGGGAAATGTGATCTGGCCAAAGTTACTAAAAATAAAATGTAAAAAAATACACTGGAGGTGGCGTTATCCAGGGTCTCCCATGGTTACCGAACTCCTGCTCCACTCTAAAGGGCAGAGCAGAGCCTGGAGCCGGCCCCAGTGATCAGCTGTGTGGTCTAAACAGACCACACGCTTAATCCGGATGATGTCCTCCCTCCGGTCAGCTGGTCTCCCAGCCTGCACTGGGGCCCGATCGTCACCTGAGTCCCAGTGCAGTATGGGATTTCAGCTGACCAGAGCCACGGAGGACATCACTGGAGCACCGATGACTGCAGGTAAGTGTAATTAAGGGACGGGGTGTTGCGGGGGCGGGGCTTAGCGACGGTCAGCCGTTGCATGCATCGGCACTTGTCACTGTATATTTTGCAAAAATACTGTGATAAGTGTGCGGGGGGGATTCGCAGGGACAGAGCTTTATCGCAAACTCTGTCCGTGCAAGGGATTTGTAGTAAATCCCTGTGATATTGCCTGAATTCGCAATGCAAATTCAGTCAGTAATATCACACTACATTCTGCATTACCAATGCGGATTGTAGTAAATAGAGCCCATTATGTGACCTTGAATTAAGATACAGTAGGATATATTGTTAAACAAAGGGTTTGAACTTTTGTGACCACTGATAAAAAACACAATTATCGGGAACTTGAACAGAACTGAGTGATCACAGCATATATAGGATCTGATTCAGCAAGGATAGCTATTGCAAAGCTGCAGGCAGGCTATATATATATGATATATGCATGCAGGCTATAGATACAGTATATGATGTATGCACGCAGGCAGCTTTGCAATTATGATCCTTGTAGATATGGTAATGCAGCAGGAGGATTCACGCCTCCTGTGCATTACTTATCTGAGCTCTGTAGTCCAATGCAGCATCGGATAATCTGTGTAACATCGGCCGGCTAAGGTAACCTATGGGCTCACGCAGCCGGCTGCCGCAGTTGAGAGGAAGAGGCAGGAAATCTCCGTCAGCCGATAGAGATCCTGGCTTCTTCCCTCCCCCCCAACGGCAACGACACACCTCCGTTTCAGGAAACGGAGGCCATCGCTGCCCCCTCCCCGCCCACAAACGGCAGCAGACTGTCAATCACTGATAGGCCGCTGCCAGTCTGCGAGCGGGATCACATACCTGTTCTGCACATGCGCAAAACGGGTCATGCGCCTGCGCAGATTCCCAACATCGGGAATTTGCGTTCAGCAGTGCACTAGCGCTCAGTACTGAATCAGGCCCATAGTGAATGATCCATGAAAGTGCTGTTATAGAAGCGGAGTTACACACAATTACAGAAAGACTTTTCCTATTTTACGCTAACACTAGTATTGCAAATCTGTGTAATTATAGTGCCACGCAGCTGGTGCCATGTACAATATGGGTAAAACCAGTGCTTAAAGTGGTCCTAGAGAAGTGGGGGAACTCACTCTCCTTCCCTCCCAAAAAATGACAATGCGCCATGGGAAAAGGGGCGTGGCTACCAAAAGAAAGGGGTGTGGTCAGAAAATAAATGGGCGTGGTCACACAATTGTATTCCCAATTCAAATTACACCACTCAGTAGCATAATCTTGATTCACCCGATTCACATTACACCACATAGTAGTGGCCCTTATTCATGTATGACACACAGCAGTGCCCTTTTTACACAATGCCCACATTTGTGCCCCTTATACACAATGCCCACAATAGTAGTGCCCTTTATACAATGCCCACAGCAGTAGTGCCCCTTATGCAAATGCAATGCCCATTGTAGTGGTGCCCCTGATGCAGTCTCCCCAGTAGTGGTGCCCATTATGCAGTGCCCACAATAGTGGTGCCTCTTATGCAGTGCCCCCAGTAGTGGTAGTGCCCCTTTTGCAGTGGTCCCAGTAGTGGTAGTGCCCTTTATGCAGTGCCCATAGTGATAGTGCCCTCAGTAGTGGTGCCCCTTATGCAGTGCCCCAGTAGTGGTGCTCCTTATGCAGTGCCCCTTATTCAGAGCCTCCAGTAGTGGTGCCCTTATGCAGAGCCCACAGTAGTGTTAGTGCCCCTTATTCAGTGCCCCCAGGAGTGGTGCCCCTTGTAGTAATGCCCCCATAGTAATGCCCCCAATAGTAGTGCCCCTGTAATTGTGCCCCCTGAGTAATGTACCCCCAGTAGTAGTGCCCCCTAAGTAATGCTCCCTGTAGTTGTGTCCCCTAATGCCCCCTTAGTAATGACCCCAGTAGTAGTGCCCCCTAAGTAATGCCCCCAGTAGTAGTGCCCCCTAAGTAATGCCCCCTGTAGTTGTGCCCCCTGAGTAATGCTCCCTGTAGTTGTGCCCACTAAGTAATGCCCCCTGTAGTTGTGCCCCCTGAGAGTAATGTCCCCTGTAGTTGTGCCCCCTGAGTAATGCCCCCCAGCCCCGTATTGTGAAGCCGATAAAAAATAAATAAATAATACCTAATACTTACCTTACGTCCCGCTCCCGCGTCCACTGCCGTCGCCTGGTCCACTGAGCTGCTTCTCTGAACTATGGGAGAGACGTTATGAGGAGAGACGTTATGACGTCTCTCCCATAGTGCACTGCACTCAGCGTGAGCCGGAAGCTGAAGCTCATGAGTGAGCTCCAGCCTCCGGCTGCTGCTGGCGCTGCGGGGAGGGAGCCGGGTGCCCGCTGGTAAGAAAAATCTCAGCGGGCGCCCAGCAATTTCAGTCTTCCTTGTGGCGCCGGGGTTAGGTGGGTCGGAGGAGGCGGAACTGGTTCCGTCTCCTAAAATAAGTGACGGAACGCAGTTCCGCCCCGTTCTGGCCCACTTTAACCCCTGGGTAAAGCCGAAAGTGGGCATATTTCTTTCCTGTTTTGGTTCCAAATTTGGCCTAGTGTTGTGATGGCTGCTTTCACTAAAAGCTATTTAATTAGGTGTGGCTCACAAGCCAGCCCTTGTATACATGTTACCAGGGCCGGCTCTAGGGGTGTTCGACCTGAGCGGTCGAACAGGGGCACCACCCATAGAGGGCGCACCCTTCCCCAACATCCTGATTTCAGCGGGACCGTACTGTCCCGCTGTTCCATCCGTGAGTCGAAGTGGCCCGCGGGTGGTCAAATTGGGGGGTTGGGGAACCCCACAGCCGCAGCTGTTCGGCGGTGCCAGGATCCCAGAGTCTGAATGGATGTTGCGCGCATGCGCGTGGCATCCATTCAGTGCCGTGAGAGGGCTGGGGGATGCCCAGCTACTGAGGCTCCCCCTAGCCTGACATTATTTAGAGGCATGCCATGTGGGCACACCCCTCAGATAACGTCACATAAAGAGGTGTTGCTTATGGTAATTAGACAACGCCCCCAATTTCGATAATGAACGTAGAGCACTCGCCCTGCACAGGTCGCTATTAGCCCTGGAGCCGGTCCTGCATGTTACCCTCTGTACCTGGGAGGTGAGTGCATTTACCTGCACTATAATGGTGTGTTGGGCATATATGGCAGTGTAGGCACTGGCGGAGAATTGCAGATGGGTTGAAAGCTAAAATGTTTTGGTCAAAATATGAAACCAAATCCCCGTGCTCCTATTTGCTAGATTAACCCAGATTTGCAGTTCTAGTGATCATGCCAACAACAAACGTCTTACTGTTTTGCATACATATACGGCAGTAATATTGCCACACAGCTGCTACCATGTACAATACTGGAAAGAATGAGCATGGCCATATTACTTCTCTGGTTTGTACACAATACTTGCATTGCGTGCAGGGAACTAAACACCAATATGTTGAGTTGTACGCACCTATGCCACCCCTCCTATCCATATGCTTGATTCCATAGCCGGTATCGTTATCAGTGTGCATTTTCACCAGCACCATCCAAGTGAGGATACAGCTGAGAGGTTCTGATTCGTAATCGCCTGCAGGTGCGTAAGCTGGGCTATGGAGCAGTGCTTAAAAAACCTGCAAGATTAGTCCACTAATACCCCTTTCAGACATCTCGAGATTCCCGGGAATTTGGCCTGCCTCAGCCAAATTCCCGGGTAGCCAAGTCTGTCTGAAAGGAACACGTTCCCGGGTAGCCTCCCCTTCAATCGACCAGGGTTTTTCCTGGGACTTAAGTCCCGGGAAATTACCCTGCTTCTGTCTGAATGGTGCTATCCGGGAATTTACTACTCCCGGGCAGCACCAAGCAGCTTTGACATGGAGTTGACAGCGCAGAGCGTCCTATAGGACGCTCAACGCTGCTGCTTTGAGTTGACAGCGCAGAGCATCCTATAGGACGCACAGCGCTGCTGCTTTGAGTTGACAGCGCAGAGCGTCCTATAGGACGCTCAGCGCTGCTGCTTTGAGTTGACAGCGCAGAGCGTCCTATAGGACTCTCATCGCTGCTGCTTTGAGTTGACAGCACAGAGCGTCCTATAGGACGCTCAGCGCTGCTGCTTTGAATTGGCAGCGCAGAGCATCCTATAGGACGCTCAGCGCTGCTGCTCACCACCCACAGCACAGGCCGGCTGTGTACAGAGAACCCCAGCTGGACGGTGTGGACACCCGCCGGCAGATCTCTGCCACACCAGGCCGTCTTCCACGCCGGTCGCTGTGTCAGTGACACAGGACCCCAGCCGGACACTGGGGACACCTGCGCTGGAGACCGCCGACTGGTCCCAGCCATAGCGGGCCACCCGCACTCCCGCTGGACCACCAGGGAATTAAAAGACATTTTTAAAAAATAATTAAAAAAAAAAAAAAAAAATCTGCATTATGAGTGGCCGGCTTCCAGCAGCTGAATGATGACCATCATCATCAGCCAGAGAGGGTATAGGCTAGGAGGAGCAGATGGCAGAGAAGAGGCAGGTAAGCAGAAAAACCCTGCTCTTGTCTGAAAGGGGTCTACCTGGGAATTTCCCAGGTAGACATTGTAGTGTGAAAGGGGGGTCTCGACCAAATACCCAGGAATTTGCACAGGAAAAATTCCCGGGTCTGAGCAGGAAATTTCCCGGGTTGTATATCTGAAAGGGGTATAAATGAACTTGAACGCGACTCTGCATCTGCCCCATAGTATCTGAATATATAGGGTGGACTCGTAAGAATCATCTTAGAGCCATTTGTAGGCAGTATGACTATTAGCTCTGGATAATTACGGTGCACAGAGATATATCTGTTTTGGAGTAAAGTAATGTGGATAAATAAGACAACTGCCAGCAAACAATTGTGCAGGACATCTTACCCTGGCACACTTACAGAGATCAGAGGTAGTGAGTGAGAAGCAGCCAAGGGAATACTCCTATTATTATTATTACCAGTTATTTATTATATAGTGCACACATATTCCCCAGTGGAAGAAGCACAGGGAGAATATACAAACGCCACATAGTTAGGGCCATGGTGAGACCTCGGTGCTGTGATGCAGTAATGCTAACCATTACACTGTCTGTGTTTTCCCAATATATTAGTGTTTACTTTACATAGTTGCACAATCTAGAAAGATAAGAGGGACCTTGGAATAATATTAATACATCCATTATAGTGTATTGAGGGTCCTGATAACTGCTATGTTCATACCAATTAGTTTATAAAACACTTTACTGCAGCTTCAGCCAAAGGGAACCATCACTTTGCTGCTCATCCCTTCAATTAATATCAAAACTTTCATCCTCCTCTTGGATTTTTTCCGCAAATCTGGAACAATGATTCTATTATATTACTTTATGTGATTACACACACACACATACACTGATTGAAGTGAGCAATGTACACTATATTATTTAATATATAATGTATAAAAGACATTTATTTCTGTAAACCTTTATTTTTATACATATATATATATATATATATATATATATATATTATATATGTTCCTCTCCTTGTGTTGGCATCTATGTCACCTACGTAATACTATCTTTGTTGCACATTCTGCCTTTATTTTCTTTAGGTTTCTTATTTACCAATGAAAATGGAGATGTTAGAGAGCTGTGTAATCCTTAACCTCCCCTTTCCCTCTGGCTGATAACATGGCTCAGCTCTCTGAGTTGGAGTGATTGGAGATAATATCCATGAAATTGGGACTGCACGGGTGATGTAGACCCCGTCCTCACACTTTGATGGATACACATTACACAAAGTGGCTTCATGCCAAGTTTGTTTTTCTATCGAAAGACAATCCTTAAAGTAACATCAGTAAATACAAATAGCACCTTTTGAACCAAAAAGGAATATTTGCTTTGTAATTTGCAAACTAGAACACAACCATTGAATTAAAAGGCATATAACACAGTGTTTTCTCAATTTTTCATTAATTTAAAACACTCCTCTTTTTCCCATCTTGGATTGTTAACCTATAGAATTCAGGTCTATAATTTATTATTATTATTATTATTATTATTAGTAGTAGTAGTAGTAGTAGTAGTAGTAGTAGTAGTAGTAGTAGTATGTATGTATGTATGTATTATTATTATTATTAGTGTTCCCGCTAGGCTGTTTTAGCGGGGCGCAGCGCCCTGCCCTCCTTCTGGAGGGCAAAAAGCACCCTGCCCTCCAGGAGGAGGGCAAAAAGCGCCCTGCCCTAACAGCCTGCGGGAGCCGTTCTCACCCGCAGGACGCAGTGTCCCGCGGGTGGACAAACATGCGGTGATCCGGTCACCGCCGGAGAATAGATGCCGGGCGCATGCGCCCGGCATCTATTCTCCCTTTCTGCAGCGCTTGGGGGCTGCCCGGCATGTCCGTAAGCACCGGGCACGCCCCCAAGTATGACGAAAAGGGGACGCTTCTTATAGACACGCCCCCTTTTCATAACCACGCCCCCTTTTCGGACAAGATTGCCCTCTCTAGCTCCGGCGCCCTGCCTGCCGCCAGAGCTAGAGGGAACACTAATTATTATAATTATTAGTAGTAGTAGTAGTAGTATGTATTATTATTATTAGTAGTAGTAGTAGTAGTAGTATGTAGTATTATTATTATTAGTAGTAGTAGTAATAATAGTAGTATGTATTATTAGTATTATTATTAGTAGTAGTAGTAGTAGTAGTAGTAGTAGTAGTAGTATGTATTATTATTAGTAGTAGTAGTATGTATTATTATTAGTAGTAGTAGTAGTAGTATGTATTATTATTATTATTATTATTATTATTAGTAGTAGTAGTAGTATGTATTATTATTATTATTAGTAGTAGTAGTAGTAGTAGTATGTATTATTATTATTAGTAGTAGTATGTATTATTATTATTATTAGTAGTAGTAGTAGTATGTATTATTAGTAGTAGTAGTAGTAGTAGTATGTATTATTATTAGTAGTAGTAGTAGGTATTATTATTAGTAGTAGTAGTATGTATTATTATTATTATTATTAGTAGTAGTAGTAGTAGTAGTATGTATTATTATTAGTAGTAGTAGTAGGTATTATTATTAGTAGTAGTAGTAGTATGTATTATTATTATTAGTAGTAGTAGTAGTATGTATTATTATTAGTAGTAGTAGTAGTATGTATTATTATTATTAGTAGTAGTAGTAGTATGTATTATTATTAGTAGTAGTATGTATTATTATTAGTAGTAGTAGTAGGTATTATTATTATTATTATTATTAGTAGTAGTAGTAGTAGTATGTATTATTATTATTATTAGTAGTAGTAGTAGTATGTATTATTATTATTAGTAGTAGTAGTAGTAGTAGTATGTATTATTATTATTAGTAGTAGTAGTAGGTATTATTATTAGTAGTAGTAGTATGTATTATTATTATTATTATTAGTAGTAGTAGTAGTAGTAGTAGTATATATTATTATTATTAGTAGTAGTAGTAGTAGTAGTATGTATTATTATTATTATTAGTAGTAGTAGTATGTATTATTATTAGTAGTAGTAGTATGTATTATTATTAGTAGTAGTAGTAGGTATTATTATTATTAGTAGTAGTAGTATGTATTAGTAGTAGTAGTAGTAGTAGTAGTAGTAGTAGTATGTATTATTATTATTATTAGTAGTAGTAGTAGTAGTAGTATGTATTATTATTATTATTAGTAGTAGTAGTAGTAGTAGTATGTATTATTATTAGTAGTAGTAGTAGTAGGTATTATTATTAGTAGTAGTAGTAGTAGTAGTAGTAGGTATTATTATTATTATTAGTAGTAGTAGTAATAGTAGTAGTATTGCGGAGCGTCAGTGGAGAAAGTCACGCTCTAAGGCTGACTTCCTCCATTTCAAATTTATTCTCTCCTCCTACAGTGCTTCCCTGTCTCTCTCCAAACAAACATATTTCAAGAACCTCATCTCCTCCCAGTCCTCAAACCCCCGGCGTCTCTTTGCCACTTTCAACTCCCTACTCTGCCCTTCCCCTCCTCGCCTTCCCTCCTCGCTCTCTGCCCTCGACTTTGCCACCTACTTTACATCTAAAATTGACTCCATACGTGAGGACATCATATCCCATCAGACCCTTAGCACTCCTCTCCCTCCTTGCCCTTACCACCCCTCCCCTTCTGTCTCACCAACTCTGACATCCTTCTCCCCTGCTTCTGGAGAGGAAGTCTTGGCCCTCATATGGTCCTCCCCTCCTTCCACCTCCCCTCTTGACCCTATCCCTTCCCGTCTCCTCTCCCACTTGTCTCCTTCTGCCTGTTCCCATCTGGCTCACCTCCTTAATCTTTCCCTATCATCTGGCTCTGTCCCTTCTGCATTCAAACATGCTCTTGTCTCCCCCATTCTTAAAAAACCTACCCTTGATCCTAACATACTTTCAAACTATCGACCCATCTCTCTTCTCCCTTTTGCTTCCAAACTCCTTGAGCGTATTGTCTACAACCGCCTTACCACCTTTCTTTCCTCCCACTCCCTCCTTGACTCATTTCAATCTGGCTTCCGATCTCTCCACTCCACGGAAACTGCCCTCACGAAAGTCAGCAACGACCTCCTTGCTGCCAAATCCAAGGGCCACTACTCTCTGCTCATTCTCCTTGACCTCTCTGCTGCATTTGACACTGTAGACCACCCTCTCCTCCTGCAAATCCTTTACTCTCTCGGTTTACGTGAAACTGCCCTCTCCTGGCTTTCCTCCTACCTCTCTGATCGTTCCTTCGCTGTGTCATCTCATGACTCCTCTTCCCCTCCACTTCCACTAAAGGTAGGAGTTCCCCAAGGTTCTGTTCTTGGACCTCTCCTTTTCTCCCTATATACATCCTCTTTAGGTGAACTCATTAACTCCTTTGACCTCCAATATCATCTCTATGCAGATGATACTCAAATTTACCTTTCCACCCCTGAGCTCACCCCTGAGCTCCTTACCCATATCTCCAACTGTCTCTCTGCTGTCTCTTCGTGGATGTCCCAGCGCTTTCTTAAACTTAACATGTCTAAGACTGAGCTGATCATCTTCCCACCCTCTTCCACTACATCACTTTCCACAATTTCGTTATCTATTGATGGCACAACTATCTCCTCTAGCCCCAAAGTGCGCTGTCTTGGAGTTATCCTAGACTCCTCCCTCTCCTTTAAACCGCACATTCAGCACATCTCGCAGTCCTGCCGTTTTCACCTAAAAAATATCTCCAGGATTAGACCCTTCCTCACCCAGGATGCCACTAAAACCCTCATCCACTCACTGGTCATATCCAGATTGGACTACTGTAACCTTCTCCTAGCTGGCCTCCCAGTCTCTCACCTCTCTCCACTACAATCTGTTCTCAATGCTGCTGCTCGGCTCATCTTCCTCTCCAGACGTTCTATATCTGCTTCCCCTCTCCTTCAAGCCCTACACTGGCTCCCCTTCCCCTTCAGATGCCAATTCAAGGTTCTTACATTCACCTACAAAGCCCTCACCAAATCCTCTCCCGCATACATTTCTGACCTTCTCTCCCTTCACACTCCCACCCGCCCACTTCGCTCAACTAATGCATGCCGCCTCTCTTGCCAACTGATTACTTCCTCCCACTCCCGCATCCGAGATTTTGCCCGTGCTGCTCCCTACCTTTGGAATGCTCTCCCTCTCCCTATCAGACTCTCCACCTCTCTACAAATCTTCAAACGGGCTCTCAAGACCCACTACTTCATCAAGGCCTTCCAGCACTCCTCCTAACCCACCTCATGCTCTTTCCTTCCTATCTTCCCCTTCTGTGTCACGCCTGTCTGTCTGCCCCTCCCCTTAGAATGTAAGCTCTCATGAGCAGGGACCTCTTCCCTCATGTGCTTCTCTTTACATTTTCTTCTACTCTCTACTCCCCATTAGGGCACCTATCACGGGACCGCCAACTCCCGGCAGCTTATTGTGAGTGCTTTAATCACTATTTCAGCAATGTATATAAGTTGTGTCCTTGTCCTGCACTGTAATGCACTGTAAGTTACTTGTTTCTTGTTCACTTATTAGTTCTATGTACTATGTAAGGCGCTGCGGAACACTTGTGGCGCCATATAAATAAAGGATAATAATAATAATAATAATAGTATGTATTATTATTATTATTATTAGTAGTAGTAGTAGGTATTATTATTAGTAGTAGTAGTAGTAATAGTAGTAGTATGTATTATTATTAGTAGTAGTAGTAGTAGTAGGTATTATTATTAGTAGTAGTAGTAGGTATTATTATTAGTAGTAGTAGTAGTAGTAGTAGTAGGTATTATTATTATTAGTAGTAGTAGTATGTATTATTATTATTATTATTATTATTATTAGTAGTAGTAGTAGTAGTAGTAGTATGTATTATTATTATTAGTAGTAGTAGTAGGTATTATTATTATTAGTAGTAGTAGTAATAGTAGTAGTATGTATTATTATTATTATTATTAGTAGTAGTAGTATGTATTATTATTATTATTAGTAGTAGTAGTAGTAGGTATTATTATTATTAGTAGTAGTAGTAATAGTAGTAGTATGTATTATTATTATTATTATTAGTAGTAGTAGTAGTAGGTATTATTATTATTAGTAGTAGTAGTAATAGTAGTAGTATGTATTATTATTATTATTATTAGTAGTAGTAGTAGTATGTATTATTATTATTAGTAGTAGTAGTAATAGTAGTAGTATGTATTATTATTATTATTAGAAGTAGTAGTAGTTTTATGTATTATTATTAGTAGTAGTATGTATTATTATTATTATTAGTAGTAGGTATTATTATTATTAGTAGTAGTAGTAATAGTAATAGTATGTATTATTATTATTAGTAGTAGTATGTATTATTATTATTATTAGTAGTAGTAGTAGTAGTAGTATGTATTATTATTAGTAGTAGTAGTAGTAGTATGTATTATTATTATTATTATTAGTAGTAGTAGTAGTAGTAGTAGTATGTATTATTATTATTAGTAGTAGTATGTATTATTATTATTAGTAGTAGTAGTAGTAGTAGTAGTATGTATTATTATTATTATTAGTAGTAGTAGTAGTAGTAGTAGTAGTATGTATTATTATTATTAGTAGTAGTAGTAGTAGTATGTATTATTATTAGTAGTAGTAGTAGTAGTAGTAGTAGTAGTAGTATGTATTATTATTATTAGTAGTAGTAGTAGTAGTAGTAGTAGTATGTGTTATTAGTAGTAGTAGTAGTAGTAGTAGTAGTAGTAGTATGTATTATTAGTAGTAGTAGTAGTAGTAGTATGTATTATTATTATTATGATACACAGACACACATACGCACTTCGGCTGATGTGACAACTTGTAGCGGTACACTTCATAATTGCCTGCCTACTTGGAACGATCGGGAGGCTCCTGAAAACCTGGTGCTGCTCCCGGCCACCCGGAAAGGCATACAAGTATCCCGCAGTGAGGCCTGAGTAAAGTGGTTGGGCCTGGCAGGCGATGACGCAATTCGTGCTGAAATGCATCATCGTAGCCACTCCCCCCACTTTACAATGTCATTTATATCAGCATTGTATAGTGGGCCCCCACCTATGCAGCCACACCACCCACCTATGCACTGCCTTACTCTGTCACTCCCCTCGGCTGTGCTGACTTGGCTGCGCTCTCTCGGAGGGGGCAGCCAGAATGTCTGCAAGTAGGGTACACTTCCTATCTGGTTCTGAGATGAACTTGGAACCCACACATGAATCAGTGAAGTGTCTGTGCTGATGTGACTATGGAGCTGTCACTACCACAGGCATTGCTAGTCTACACACCCTACATTTCACAATTGTGCGTCTACATGCTTATCACACTGCATTAATGGCTCATCTGTGGGACATAGACCAGGTATTACAAAATAAAATGTTTAGGACACAAAGCAATAAATGTAATGTAAACCCATCTGCTTCCACCCTAGGCAGACACCTCGCTCCTATCACAGGCTCACTGCTCTGGCCTCTGAAAAGCATAAGAACAAGAGATAGACTCATTAGACGCTTCATTCTTATAGTCTTATAATGCAGAAGTACTATAGTGCAGCCCAGTATATATGTATGCCTCCTATAGTTCTGATAGGTGCGTATTTCACATTGAAGTTATCTCAATGTACAGTCACTTTTTCTCCTAAACCACTATATGTGTAACGCTCAATATATATGTATCAAATAATCAATATCTCTTATTAATCACATAAAGTTGCTGATTTTGCCTAGAAGATCACTAAATCTACTAAATTCCTTGCATTAAATGTTGTTACCTTATTGGTTGGCCCATATGTAATTTTCTGAAATGAAGGGCACTTTGGTACACAACAACCAAACTGTTTATATATAAGACCCGCTCCCAATTACACCTCTCTTTATAGATTCTCCCCCAGGCTTTCCACCCCCGACTATGACTCCCCCCTAGATCATGGCCTCCCTGACTGACTCTCTCTATACCATGAACCACCAAAATTAATTTTTCTCCGCTCATGTCCCTTAGATTTGCTATGACCCAAATCATGCTCCTGTATTGATTCTACTCTGCGATGCCCCCAAGGACAGTTCATTGAATATGAAATCCTGGTAGGTGGCCCCAAGCAGCTCTGAAAGTGAGGAAAGGCAACATCAGTACGGTAACTTCATCTAAACGTATATTCTTGCAAGTTAAGACTTTTATCAGATATCACCCCAAAACTAGGTCCCCACCATACAATTATCTGGCAGATCATCTGAGAATGTTTTGATCTGACAGGATTATATAATGTGTAGGCCCAAACAATCTCCATTTATCTCAGATAAATCGGTCAGATCGCATAATTGCATGTTCTCGGAGGCTCACAAAATATGATAAATCTGGTCACAGTATCGTAAACATTCTTCAGTGTACGCGCGCGGACAACTGATATCTTTCCATCCAATCATTAGAACAGATAAATAGTAGGATTGGAAGAAACAATTGTACAGTGTGTACATATGAATAGCGGAGGTTTTCCTCGCAAGGACAAATCATCATCGCATCTTAAGTAAAAATTGTACAGTGTGTACCCAGCTTATGAGCTCTACATCATTAATCACAGCAAACGGCGAGAGACAGTCTGGCAGTAAATCACATCACAGTTCAGCTCCTGAGAATGTGTTACCCATAGCACGCAATCATCTTCTAGCAATCATTTTTCTTGTACAGTACACTCTAGAAAATGATAGGTATGATCTGATTAGTTGCTATGGGCAACACCTCTGCTGTCCATTTTAGAAGTTTTAATAAATCTAACTGTAAGTGTGTCTTGCAGAACTAAGACAATAGGAGGTGAATATGGGCAAACATGGCTGGGACAAAAGGAGAAACATGTGACAGAATCAGTACCACTAAAATCAGAAAAGTTAGGAACTGTAGTTCATTTGCATACTGTATATTTGTGTGTTTCCTTTATAGGGGGGTGAATTAGAGATGGATGCTAATAGCATCGCTGATGTGTCTAAAATATGCTAATACTGCAGGAGGTGCCTGAGGGCTAAAGACACCACCTGCCGGCATCACAGATCCGATGCAGCATCGGATCACCATTGTAACCATTAGTTGCCATGGTCGCAGCCATCTGAGTAAGCCTAAGCTGGCCACCAGAACTAAAACAAACCGTGTGGCCTCCTCCTCCCCACTCGCAGCACCCGTTCTGCACATGCGCAGTCCTCCCACCATCTGAGATGTATGCAAGCCTTCGGGTTTCGTACATATCTGAATCAGGCACATAGACCATGACAAGTCAGTGTAAAAGGCATCCCATTGAAAGTATGGGTCAAATAATATTTACCACAACCTCCAAGCTATTAGTGGTTTTGCAGTGCTTTAGTGCATCTGCAGATGGTGACCCCGGCTAACCTACTTGTACAAAAATGTAAGCTCTCCACCACTTGATACTAGTCACTGTTATACGTGGTTTTCCTGAATCCAAAATGGAGTACCCCAATACATTTAGGGGAAACATGATCTCTGTCCACATTCAATGACTTCTTTATATACTAATCACTGCCGGTTAAAAAAAAGGCTCATCAGTGTATTATTAATAGCTCCATGCTATCAGTATGTGTGTGCGCATTTGTAAATGACCCTAATAGTACATCCCACTAGATTTACTGGATACGAAAGGGAAATAATATATAAAATCTGCTCTCCCTTTACGATGTGTTTATTTGCTGTGGAGAGTTATTTATACTTACATAAAGTTTGCCCGGGGGATCACTACATTCCATGCAACTGAAAGTGGTAGCAAGTGATCCTGTTTAATGAGCCAAGTCAGTTACTGAAAGGTGTTTAGTAGTACTGGTAATTGTGGTGGTGGTAGCTAGTAAAACATGTTTGAAGATGACCCCAGTTAACACTAATGTTCTTACTCAGTTAATTTGCTGTATCAAGTATCTCCTACTGCACCCACAAGAGCACTAGCTTATTATAGACTTCAGTAGGTTTAGAAGATGTAAGGCAAATAGCACAATGACAGAAACCACATAATTATCTGGCCTTTTGGTATGTTATGTTGTTTATTTTATTACATTTTCTAGCTGGCTTATTGCACACATTAGCGTCTAACAATGTGTGAACTGTTAAGTCAATTAGGACTAAGATGCAGTCTTTATAAGACTCTTATATCTACCACTCTTTACATGAGCAATGTTGGAATTCCATGTCTCTGCCAATGCTTCAAAAAGTATTTTTTGTTTGACCTGTGTAATGACGTTAGCTTTGTCCCCTATGATTCTGTATTCTCCAATCACTGACTTTAGCTTTATCTCAGAGTCAGCATGCTTAGGAACTTTTTTCTCATCATCACGGCGGTAGAGAACAATGGCGGGCCCGGGTAAAAAGAGAAACGTTACCAAATCCTGGGGGCCATCCCCCACCTTACCCAAATAATAAAAAATACTGTACTATGTGTGCAACTGCATAGCCGAGGGGAGAGACCTTCTACCCCCTGCACAAAAGGCCTTGGCCCAAGCGGGGCCCCTAAGACAAGCCCGGGCTTGGGTAATTAGTACCCGCCGCTCCCCCCTCCCGGTAGCCCTACTTGTCATACTTTATGAAAACTGTTCAGCTTTATTTAATTGAGCTTTGGTTATAGTATAGAATCGTTGTTAATGTAAATACTTTAAAAGGTTGGTTGTGTAATTTTCATAAATCAGTGATATATTGTGTATTGAGAGACATAAGAAATACATAACACAATAGATGGGGAGGTGCAGGCTTTAGAGGATGTATTTTAATTAGACTTCCGTGTTAACCAAATACTAAGAATCACAAGTATTCTGGTTCTGTGTTTATCTTCCCAAGTGACCAATGATTTCCTATTTTGCAGTTCACGGCGCAATTCTTTAATAGAAGGACAATATAGGGAATGTGGGAGATAAATAACTGCCGTCATTGTTTTGTTTATTGGCGCTAGGCAATGAACTGTTATAAATTATTTTAAAAACCTGTGGAGCTGCATGTGGAGAACATGGTCTGAGGAACACTTTGACAAAATTATAGCAAACTTCCACACAGAGCGCACACACAGAGCACACACACACACACAGCACACACACATAGCACACACACCGCACACACACACATATAGCACACACATATAGCACACACACAGCGCACACACACACAGCACACACACATAGCACACACATATAGCACACACACACAGCACACACATATAGCACACACACAGCACACACACACAGCACACACACAGAGCACACACACCGCACACACACACATATAGCACACACATATAGCACACACACACACACAGCACACACACATAGCACACACACCGCACACACACACAGCACACACATATAGCACACACACAGCACACACACAGCACACACATATAGCACACACACACAGCACACACACATAGCACACACACAGAGCACACACACACAGAGCACACAGAGAGAGAACACACATACAGCACACACACGGAGTGCACACACAGCACACACACACAGAGCGCACACACACATAGCACACACCGCACACACAGAGCACAAACACATAGCACACACAGAGCACACACACAGCACGCACACAGAGCGCACACACACAGCACGAACACAGAGCGCACACACAGCACACACACAGAGCGCACACACAGCACACACACAGAGCGCACACACACACAGCACACACACCGCACACACACACAGAGCGCACACACACACAGAGCACACACACAGCACGCACACTGAGCGCACACACACAGCACACACACAGAGCGCACACAGCACACACACAGAGCGCACACACACACAGCACACACACATAGCACACACACTGCACACACAGAGCACACAAACACACAGCACACACACCGCACACACACCTAACAGTGTTATGTTAATATTAACTTAATATGTGTTATATATTATTAAGTCACATGGTTTAAATCAATAAAGCTTACTGTCTAGTTAAATTACGTTCTTTAGTGAGACAGTTTATTTTAAAAGGAAAAAAAATAGTTTTACAGTACAGTCTCCAGGGACTGAAGGGATAACGATTTCCTCAAGTCACTCCAGAAGAAGGACCAGAAACATGTGCCAGAAGGTGATAATGGTTCCGCAATGGCAGTACTATCATGGCACCTCACTTATCAGGGGAGGGAAACAAATACATTGTGATCAGGGTACTGCAGTACTGCATTTGCTAGAGTTTGTCCTGTAATTAGCTGACTTTTGAGCACAATGACAGCTCACCAGCAACTGACTGGATGCATTAGCTTTTATTTTCCATAGTCAGTACCTTTTGTGCCTGGAGCCCTATGTGCACCAAAACACCTGCTCCTGCATGCATAGAAAACTGCACAGGTACAAATGAAACACGCCTAGGCTACCACCTATGCAATTCTGCTGTCCTGGGTCTGTTGTTCCTCCACAAACTAACCTGAAAAGAGTAACAATATTATAACTAATACATAGCCCATGAAATAACTAGGGGTGAGCGGGTTCGGATTTCTGAAATCCGAACCCCCCCGAGCCCCCCCGATCCGAGTCCGATCCGAGTCAGGCTCTACTTTTCCCGCCTGACTCGGATTCTGAAATCGAGGCAAAACGTCATCTTCCCGCGTTCCGAGTCTCGCGGGTTTTGGATCCTATATAAGGTACCCACGTCGGCGCCATTTTCTCACTCGGCTGTGGACAGTGAAGAGGGAGGGTGGGAGTTAGGGCTGTGTAGTGTAGTGTAGTGTAGTGCTGCTGTTGTCCACTACTTCAAAGTCCATAGGGGCTGGCTGTGTTGTGCTGTGCTGCTGTTGTTAATAGGGGCTGTGTCCACTACTTCAAAGTCCATAGGGGCTGGCTGGACTGTGTTGTGCAGTCAGTTCTCCATAGGGGCTGTGTCCACTCCAAAGTCCTGTGCAGTGTCCCAGTCCTAAAGAGGTGCTGTAGTGTTGTCCAGGGGGTGCTCTGTCCATCAGGGGTGCTCCCCCCAAGTGCTAAAAATATAATATATTTTCTGTGTTTGTGAATTGTGTGCGCAGTAGCCGCACGTGCATCAACAAAGTAGTGCCAAGCGTGCGCCTGTGTCATAAGTAAAGGGCCGGCTGGCTTGACCGTTAAAGGGTGTTGTAACCCCCGAAAGTACACTCCAGTCCAAACCAAAAAAAAATTATTTTCTGTGTTTGTGAATTGTGTGCGCAGTAGCCGCACGTGCATCAACAAAGTAGTGCCAAGCGTGCGCCTGTGTCATAAGTAAAGGGCCGGCTGGCTTGACCGTTAAGGGTGCTGTAACCCCCAAAAGTACACTCCAGTCCAAACCAAAAAAAAAATTATTTTCTGTGTTTGTGAATTGTGTGCGCAGTAGCCGCACGTGCATCAACAAAGTAGTGCCAAGCGTGCGCCTGTGTCATAAGTAAAGGGCCGGCTGGCTTGACCGTTAAGGGTGCTGTAACCCCCGAAAGTACACTCCAGTCCAAACCAAAAAAAAAATTATTTTCTGTGTTTGTGAATTGTGTGCGCAGTAGCCGCACGTGCATCAACAAAGTAGTGCCAAGCGTGCGCCTGTGTCATAAGTAAAGGGCCGGCTGGCTTGACCGTTAAAGGGTGCTGTAACCCCCAAAGTACACTCCAGTCCAAACCAAAAAAAAAATTATTTTCTGTGTTTGTGAATTGTGTGCGCAGTAGCCGCATGTGCATCAACAAAGTAGTGCCAAGCGTGCGCCTGTGTCATAAGTAAAGGGCCAGCTGGCTTGACCGTTAAAGGGTGCTGTAACCCCCAAAGTACACTCCAGTCCAAACCAAAAAAATTTTTATTTTCTGTGTTTGTGAATTGTGTGCGCAGTAGCCGCACGTGCATCAACAAAGTAGTGCCAAGCGTGCGCCTGTGTCATAAGTAAAGGGCCGGCTGGCTTGACCGTTAAAGGGTGCTGTAACCCCCGAAAGTACACTCCAGTCCAAACCAAAAAAAAAATTATTTTCTGTGTTTGTGAATTGTGTGCGCAGTAGCCGCACGTGCATCAACAAAGTAGTGCCAAGCGTGCGCCTGTGTCATAAGTAAAGGGCCGGCTGGCTTGACCGTTAAAGGGTGCTGTAACCCCCAAAGTACACTCCAGTCCAAACCGAAAAATAATATATTTTCTGTGTTTGTGAATTGTGTGCGCAGTAGCCGCACGTGCATCAACAAAGTAGTGCCAAGCGTGCGCCTGTGTCATAAGTAAAGGGCCGGCTGGCTTGACCGTTAAAGGGTGCTGTAACCCCCGAAAGTACACTCCAGTCCAAACCAAAAAAAAATTATTTTCTGTGTTTGTGAATTGTGTGCGCAGTAGCCGCACGTGCATCAACAAAGTAGTGCCAAGCGTGCGCCTGTGTCATAAGTAAAGGGCCGGCTGGCTTGACCGTTAAAGGGTGCTGTAACCCACAAAGTACACTCCAGTCCAAACCAAAAAAAAAATTATTTTCTGTGTTTAGCCGCACGTATATATCAAATCGATATAACATAAATGGAGGACCAAACTTTCTCCGATAAAAATAAAATAGAGAAAGATCAAGAACCACTTCCTCCTAGTGCTGAAGCTGCTGCCACTAGTCATGACATAGACGATAACATGCCATCAACGTCGTCTGCCAAGGCCGATGCCCAATGTCATAGTAGAGGGCACATACAATCCCAAATGGCAAAGTTCAGGAAAATGACCTTGAAAAAGACATTTAAATCAGCTGAAGAGAAACGTAAACTTGCCAATATGCCATTTACGACACGGAGTGGCAAGGAACGGCTAAGGTCGATCCCTAGTATGTTCATGACTAGTGGTTCAGCTTCACATGACGATGGAAGCCCTCCTCCCACTAAAAAAATCAAAAGAGTTAAGCTGGCAAAAGCACAGCGAAGAACTGTGCTTTCTAAGAAGATATCACAAATCCCCAAGGAGAGTCCAAGTGTGGTGGTGGTTGCGATGCCTGACCTTCCCAGCACTGGACGGGAAGAGGTGGCTCTTTCCACCATTTGCACGCCCCCTGCAAGTGCTGAAAGGAGCACCCACAGTCCACTTGCTGATATGCAAATTGAAGATGTCACTGTTGAAGTACAACAGGATGAGGATACTGGTGTAGCTGGCGCTGAGGAGGAAGTTGGCGAGGAGGATTCTGATGGTGATGTGGTTTGTTTAAATCAGGCTCCGGGGGAGACAGTTGTTGTCCGTGGGATGAAAAAGCCCATCACGGTCATGCCTGGGCAGAAGACCAAACATTCCACCTCTTTGGTCTGGCAATATTTCTATCCAAATCCGGACAACAACTGTCTTGCCATATGTACCATATGTAAAGGTGAAATAAGTAGGGGTAGGGACGTCAACCACCTAGGAACATCCTCCCTTATACGGCACCTGCAGCGCGTTCATAAAAAGTTACTGTCAAGTTCAGAAACTTTGGCTAAGACCGTAAGCAGTCCAGGGACACCTAAATCCCGTTGTCCTGTTGTATCCAAGCGCCTGCAAACCACACCATCAACTCCCTCCTCGTCAATTTCCTCCTTAGTCAGGATCGGAAGTAGTCCTGCAGGCCATGTCACTGGCATGACTGACTCTCCTATCCGGGATTCCTCTGGAGGATCCTGCATTGCTACGCCTACTGCTGCCGCTGCTGCTTTTGCTGCTGCTGGGAGTCGTTCATCATCCCAGAGAGGAAGTAGGAACACCACTACTTTTACTAAACAATTGACCCTCCAACAGTCCTTAGCGAGGAGGATGAAGTACGACAGCAGTCATCCTGAAGCAAAACGTATAACTGAGGCCTTGACTGCTATGTTGGTGTTAGACGTGCGTCCGGTATCCGCCATTAGTGCAGTGGGATTTAGACAATTGATGGAGGTAGTGTGTCCCCGGTTCCAAATCCCGTCTAGATTCCACTTCACTAGGCAGGCGATACCGAGACTGTACAGAAACGTCAGAAAAAGTGTCCTCAGTGTCCTGAAAAATGCCGTTGTACACAATGTCCACTTAACCACGGACATGTGGACAAGTGGAACAGGGCAGACTAAGGACTATATGACTGTGACAGCCCACTGGGTAGATGTATCACCTTACGCAGCAACAGCAGCAGCGTCACCAGTAGCAGCATCTCAGAAATGCCAGCTCGTTACAAGGCAGGCTACGCTGTGTATCACCGGTTTCAGTAAGAGGCACACCGCCGACAACCTCTTAGAGAAACTGAGGGAAATCATCGCCCAGTGGCTTACCCCACTTAGACTCTCCTGGGGATTTGTGATATCTGACAACGCCACCAATATTGTGCGGGCATTACATCTGGGCAAATTCCAGCACGTCCCATGTTTTGCTCACACAATAAACTTGGTGGTGCAGAATTTTCTGAAAAGCGACAGGGGCGTGCAGGAGACGCTTTGGGTGGCCCGAAAAATTTCTGGCCACTTTCGCCATTCAGCGACTGCGTGCCGAAGACTGGAGCGCCAGCAAACACTCTTGAACCTGCCCCGCCATCACCTGAAGCAAGAGGTTGTGACGCGGTGGAACTCAACCCTCTATATGCTTCAGAGGATGGAGGAGCAGCAAAAGGCCATACAAGCCTATACATCCACCTATGACATAGGCAAAGGAGGGGGTATGCACCTGACTCAAGCGCAGTGGAGAATGATTTCCGTGTTGTGCAAGGTTCTCCAGCCCTTCGAACTTGCCACACGTGAAGTCAGTTCAGACACTGCCAGCTTGAGTCAGGTCATTCCCCTCATCAGGCTTTTGCAGAAGCAGCTGGAGAAAGTGAAGGAGGAGCTAAGATGGAGCGATTCCGCTCGGCATGTGGGACTTGTGGATGAAGCCCTTCATTCGCTTTGCCAGGATTCCAGGGTGGTCAATCTGTTGAAATCAGACCACTACGTTTTGGCCACCGTGCTCGATCCTAGGTTTAAAGCCTATGTGGTGTCTCTCTTTCCGGCCGACACAAGCCTGCAGAGGTGCAAAGACCTGCTGGTGAACACACTGTCAGCTGAAGCGGAACGTGACACGTCAACGGCTCCTTCTTCATTTTCTCCCGCAACTGGGGCTGCCAGGAAAAAACTTAGGTATCCTAAGCAACCCGCTGGCGGTGATGCAGGGCAGGCAGGACCAAGTTTGGACATCTGGTCCGGACTGAAGGACCTGGCAACAATTTCTGACATGTCTACTGTCACTGCATATGATACTGTCACCATTGACAGAATGGTGGAGGATTACATCGGTGACAGCATCCAAGTAGGCATGGCAGACAGTCCATACCTGTACTGGCAGGAAAAAGAGGCAATTTGGAGGCCCCTGTACAAACTGGCTCTATTTTACCTGAGTTGCCCCCCCTCCAGTGTGTACTCCGAAAGAGTGTTTAGTGCAGCCGGGAACCTTGTCAGCGAAAGGCGTAGGAGGTTGCTTCCACAGAATGTGGAGAAGATGATGTTCATCAAAATGAATTATCAGCTCTTCCAGGGAGACCAGCCTCCAGAAGGTACAGAGGGACCTGTGGTGGTGGATTCAAGTGGGGACGAGTTAATACTTTGTGAGGATGAGGATGTACACACTGAAGAGGGTGAGGAATCGGTGGATGAGGAGGATGAGGATGACATCTTGCCTCCATAGAGCCAGTTTGTGCAGGGACACATTAATTGCCAGCTTGTTTTGTGGGGGCCCAAACGAACCAATCATTTCAGCCACAGTTGTGTGGCAGACCCTGGCGCTGAAATGATTGGTTTGTTAAAGTGTGCATGTCCTGTTTATACAACATAAGGGTGGGTGGGAGGGCCCAAGGACAATTCCATCTTGCACCTCTTTTTTTTCTTTGCATTATGTACAGTTTGGGGCCTAGTTTTTCAAACTGCCATCCTGTCTGCCACTGCAGTTTCACGCCTAGATGGGTCACGTGTTTGTGCCGCCCACTCGTGTCGCTTAGCATAGTCATCCAGCTACCTCGGTGCAACGTTTTGGACATAAAAACACTATTGTGAGGTGTGAGGTGTTCAGAATAGACTGGAAATGAGTGGAAATTAAGGTTATTGAGGTTAATAATAGCATAGGAGCAGAAAAACCTACAAATTCTGTGATTTTAGCTGTTTTTATGCTTTTTTAAAAAAAAATACAGATCCAAAACACAAAACCCAGAACCCAAAACACGGAAGGGTGGTTTTGGCAAAACCAATCCAGATCCAAAACACGAAGAAAGATCCAGATCCAAAACCAAAACACAAAACACGAAAAGTGGCCGGTGCACACCCCTAGAAATAACCATCTGTATATTATTAGCTAGTGTACCTTATGTGGGGTACACACTAGAACGATGGATCGTCCGACTGACCGATGTATCAATTTTGGTAAGGAAGTACAAAACGATATTGTGCATACACACTTACCAATCAGCTGCACGATATGCCTGGCTAGAAGAACCAGTTGTAACATTATTTTCACTGGTTCCTGTGGCCAGAATATGGAGCGGTCGTTTGGTTGTCTGTACACACAATAAAGCTGGGTACACACGTAAAGATTTTCTGTCCAACCATCCAACTAGTTGATTGGTTGGAATGAAAATCTGGTAAGGAATGAAAGCAAATGACAATCAGCAATTTGCTCCCAAACGCCGGAAAATGGACAAAAACTGTTGTTTGAACAAATTGTTTAGATCAAACATTTAACAAACTTGTCTGACGACCATTTTCATCTGTTTTCTGGCATTTAGGAGCAAATTGCTGAACATTTACTCCCATATGTTACCAGATTTCATTCCAACCAATCAACTATTTGGATGGTTGGACAGAAAATCTTTACGTGTGTATGCAGCTTTGGATGTGAACAATATATTTGTACGATATATGTCATCGGGCGTGCAGCACGGCAGATGCAATATGTCTGTGAAAGAAGTCTTTCACACATGTGCAGATGGTCGGTACAATATATCGCATGAGCACAGCATCTCTTCACAGTGTTGGGGGAGCCTGGGGGAAGCCAAGCATCTTGGAGAGTGCTGGACATTGCCCCCACAATGAAATGGGGGTGATCTGATGCTCTGCCCATTTTTCCCAAGGTCCTGTCCCATTTTCAGCGTGCACAATGTCCCACATCCAGGAAAAGAGTTGGGAGGTATACCTATATCTGTATTTGGGTTGAGTCTGATATTGTAGTCACAACATCTGTGTGTTCCTATCTGTAAATAGTGCGGCTAAATGGCGCAAAGTTTGCGTTATTTGATCCTATTAGGTGCGAGGAGGGTCCTGCTAGCCATTCTCACAGCAGAGTTGCACTGAGAATTCCATTTGCAATCTAATTCCAAACTCGCATTGGTTTTTCAGTAGAAATTTGCATTTTTTTGTGCGTATGCCCATGGGCAGGTGAATTTCTCTAAAAAGCTCAATAATGGGTTAAATGATGTGGGACAGGTGTCTGGAGGGTTTTTTTTTTTGAACTTGCAGATGAGAGGTAAAAGTGTTTATTCAAACTTTTTACAAACTTTGTATAAAAACACTGCACAATTACAGTACTATAGAGACATTTTTCTGAACCACAAAATGCTGGAAAGATTTTACTTTGCTGATAAACACTTGTTTGCTATAAATTTTCAACCATTAATAAAAAGTGCAAAAATCAGCCGTTAGACACCTTTTAAAAATCTTCAATACTTTTCTTATGGCCACTCGCAGCCTTCTATATGGTCCTGCTATGGTATCTCAGTTGTCACATGTTTGGGGTTCAGGAAGGTTTCCCCGCTTTTTCATGCACTTCTCCCAGGTCACATTTTGTAGAAAAGTCGCACTACCTCGCCACGAGTACTATAAATTGGCATTTTGTAATTGGATCTTGCATTTCTCAGGTATGCACATTCGTGCAATGTCTCCGATTTTCATGAAACAAACTCGCATTTGCAAATTCGCACCTAATAGGATTGAGTCCACTGTGTTTGGTCTATGACTAATTGTGTAATGCTGATTGCTGCAGACAGGGGAGTCATGGTATCAATTCTCTTCAGCAGAGAAGCTGCGTACCGGTGGGCGGGTAGCCAGAGGAAGGTAGGTGTTGGGGACTAGAAGATACATTGACTCTGGACTGGGGCTTGAAGTGCCCCTGGGTGCTGGGGCTGGTAGTGCCACTGCGGGCTGGGAGAAGTGACACTGGGGACTGGAGTTGGAATTAATTAAATCATGATTTTACTAATAGAGGCATAAGGAAAGGATTGGGGGTGAAAATTTGTTGCATAATGTGTACAGGGCATTACTGTGTGGCATAATGTGTATAAGGCAGAGGTTCCCAAATGTGGTCCTCAAGGCTCCCCAACAGTTCAGGTTTTAGAGATATCCATGGATGAGCACAGGTGGTTAAATCAAATTGACTGAGGTACTAATTAAGACATCTGAGCTCAACCATGGATATCTCTAAAACCTGAACTGATGAGGAGTCTTGAGGACCTCTGATATTAGGGCACTACTAATGTGTAGCATAATGTGTAAGAGGCATTATTGTGTGGCATAATGTGTATAAAGACACTACTAATGTATGGCATAATGTGTATAAGGGCACTACTAATGCGTGGAATATTGTGGAAGGGGCATTACTGTATGGCATAATGTGTAAGGGGCACTATTGTCTGGCATAATGTGTAAGGGGCATTACTGTGTGGCATAATGTGTATGATGTTTTTCTGTGCGGTGTAATGTGTCAGGGGCACTACTGTGTGGCATAATGTGTAAGGGTTACTACTGTTTGGCATAATGTGTAAGGGGCATTACTGTGGGGCATAATGTGTAAGGGGCACTACTGTGTGGCATAATGTGTATGAGGATTTACTCTTCTGTGTAATGTGTAATGGGCACTACTGTATGGCACAAGGTACATTCCTAACCGGAATAAGAGACACTACTGTGTGGTGTAATGTGAATAAGGTTGCACTACTGTATGATGTCATTTGAATTGGGGGTACTATTGTGGGGCCACACCCCTTACCCACAAGACCATGCCCCTTTTTTGGGCATGCGCTGTCTCTACTTAAAATATGAGGAGGGGATGGCACCAGTACTCTTTCTGGCACAGGGTACCAAAATGTCTAGTTACGGCTCTGGTGGAGGGTATATAAGTGGAAGACTCTGGTCATGGACTGCGCCAGTCATTGTAATATGGCACGCCCATCCCATGCTGCATCATTACCCAGCATGTCTGCACTTTACTGGGGTTTAAATTAGGGTTGGGGTGGGGTTATTTAATTTGTCTGAAAAAAAAAATTTTTTACAGTGAGGAATTGGAGGGGAGGTGGTCCCAAACTAGAACCTCACCCAGGTACCCACAGGGTCTTAATCCTGCTCTGATGCCATGATGGATATAACACACAGGTTTTATTATTAGACTGCCTTTCATTGATTTGTCCAGTTTAATAAGGTTAGGAAAGCAGCCAGCTTCACGTTGCATAATGGTCTCTGTAGTCCTAGAGGGAGGCTCCGTACCAATAAGCTCCTAAACCTACGCCAAACTACAACTCCAGGCAGCACACTGACAACCGCTCTCCTCTCCTGGCGCAGGTTGAATAACTTGTCTGTACAGGGACACACTATTGGCTGCATGTGTTCCCGAAGCTGCGTGGTAGCGCTGTGCCAGTGTTATGAGGAGACTGGGGGAGAGCAGTGATGTCCACATACAGAAGTCAAATCAGCAAAACCAAAGACCTCTCATGCTTACTGATCTCTGTCATCAGGTAGGTGGTGTAGCAGGTTATTCCAGCTGCCCCTTAGGGGACGACTTAGGGGGTGCCAAGATTAAATTATATCTTGCAAAACAAGACAAGGGACCATTTGTAGGATCAGGAGGAGGCTGTAGGCTTCAAAAAGTGTAAGGTGTCCTAAAAACTATATTTTACATTGCTGGGAAAGTCTTCCATCTTGTGCTGTGTGATTGGTGTTATTTGGCAGACAGGATCCCATTTCCTCTTCCTTCCGAGACATTGCACGGTATTCTTCTCCCCTTCCTGCAGGTCTGGCTGACATACATGCCTTCTCATTTACTCACCTACATATCTATTTTTTCTGACAAATATTTGACATCTTGGAGAATGCGTTAACCCTTAACGGAATAAAAAGCAAGGAACTACAAGCAAATGATGTCTATATACTGTATCTATTGTTGGTCATACTTCTCCAGTCTAAGTTCATATTATCTGTTTACAATGCTGCACAGCTCTTTAATACTTTACAAATGATCAGATATACATCACATTGGGAAATATGTTAGTAAAGACATAGGGCCTGATTCAGAGTTGAGAATAAAGAGGCATACACACTAGACGATAAAGTGAACGTAATGGATAATAACAATATCGTTATTTTTCACGATCGTCCAGAGTGTATGCACAATATGGTTAATGATGCGCGGACCTGTGGATTGTTAATGATGTCTTCCATCACTTGAAATTGCAGACCGATCTGACGATATCGTCAGATTCTTCAAGTTCGGGGATGTGGCCGGATGACGTCACTGAACGATATTGTTCAGTGTGTATGCTAAAATCGTTTGCCCGGCAGAGCCCGGGACATCAAGGAATAACACTAGACAATATCGCTCAATGAGCATATCGTCTAGTATGTATGAGCCTTAAGAAAGAGCAAGATACTGCGCACCTTGGAAATACCATGTTGCACTTCAGGTGGGGCAGATTTAAAATGTGCAAATAGATTTGGGAGGGGGTGTGTCCAGTGGCATCACAAGGGGGGTGCAGGACACAGCTGGTGTCAGCCGCCGAGGGGTGACACTGAAGTGCTGACTCTTCAGTGACAGGAGCCGATGCTGCACTGTAGCATTATGTGCAGCACTCGGCTCCCTCCGGGAACTCCCCGTAATGATGACAACAGCCACCCACCCACACCCACACCTATGGTTAATTGTGTAGTTTTCTTTGTCAATTGTTAACAAAATCACATTGTCTTGTACTCTGTGTCCTGTTTTCCTTTCTGTACCATCGCCCCCTCTCAATTTCTCTACTTCATTGAAAATTTCTCAATAAACACAGTTTCCAAAAAAAGCTTTGTCTTGTCAAGAAGGAAGGTCCAGAGGTTTTATGTACAAATTCTTAACAACACTCACCTCCCACTTTCTTGCAATGGCCATATGTTTGATTGCAGACCCTCCAACATGACCCCTTCCACCAGGTACAAAATGTTCTGCTCCTGGACTTCCCACTTGATTTATGATTGCCTCACCTATGGTGAAATACTGTACCTTTCTTATCAATTAACTAGTTCAACACAGGTGACTGCAATCATAAATTAAGTGGGAAGTCCAGGACCAGAGCATTTTGTACCTGGTGGAACAGGTCATGTTGGAGGGTCTGTGATTGCCAAATCCTGGAGGAAAGAAGATCCACTCTACTCTGCATTTCTTCCCTCATATCCTACATATGGTATCGCTCAAAAATGACCATCTGACCTCAGAACGTCTTATCACCAAAGTGAAGAGAGGAGCACCCATCTTCCTGCTCCCGACGCTTGTTCAATGATGACTCTGCATCCTGTTATGGCACTGACTGTCCCTGATCTATGCGATAATGAACACAACTAAATTCAAGTTTGAGCTCCCTGGCTGTCACAAGCTGTGGCAGCGGCTTGTTTCCCACCGGCTCGGGACCTACACTGACTCAGAATCCGATTCCGCTGATTACCAAGCACCAGGGATGCTGCGGAGAGTGACATACTCCATATGCTGCTGATTGGCTGCTCCTCCTATTTGTAGCTTCCAGATTCATTCCCCCTCGCCGGTTATAGTTTCCTCCTACAGCTCGGTCTGGTTGTTCCAGCTATCCTCCATGATTGTCTACACTTCAGCCGCTGCTTCTTTTTACCACTCTCCGTCTCCCTCCATGCTGCCTTCCAGGCTTCAGCAGGTAGCTCAATTATTTAAGACTGTTGTTCTACTCTGCTCTGAATGCTGTTAGCTTGCTGTCTGTTTTCACCATCCACATGCTGTGCTCAGTGTATGCAGGCCCAAGCCTTTGGGTCCGTGCTTCCTCTGTATAATCAGCAGCTACAGCTTTCTCAGCCCTACTGTGTGTAATCAAACTGTACATTTACACCTGAACTATTCACCATCCACATGCTGTGCTCAGTGTATGCAGGCCCAAGCCTTTGGGTCCATGCTTCCTCTGTATAATCAGCAGCTACAGTTTTCTCAGCCCTACTGTGTGTAATCAAACTGTACATTTACACCTAAACTATTTTCAGCCTACCCTCCTGGCAGGCAACTCATCTAGCCAAGAAATCCTGCCCTCCTGGCAGGCAACTCATCTAGCCAAGAAATCCTGCCCTCCTGGCAGGCAACTCATCTAGCCAAGAAATCCTGCCCTCCTGGCAGGCAACTCATCTAGCCAAGTTATCCTGCCCTCCTGGCAGGCAACTCATCTAGCCAAGAAATCCTGCCCTCCTGGCAGGCAACTCATCTAGCCAAGAAATCCTGCCCTCCTGGCAGGCAACTCATCTAGCCAAGAAATCCTGCCCTCCTGGTAGGCAACTCATCTAGCCAAGAAATCCTGCCCTCCTGGCAGGCAACTCATCTAGCCAAGAAATCCTGCCCTCCTGGCAGGCAACTCATCTAGCCAAGTAATCCTGCCCTCCCGGCAGGCAACTCATCTAGCCTAGAAATCTTGCCCTCCCGGCAGGCAACTCATCTAGCCAAGAAATCCTGCCCTCCTGGCAGGCAACTCATCTAGCCAAGAAATCCTGCCCTCCTGGCAGGCAACTCATCTAGCCAAGAAATCCTGCCCTCCTGGCAGGCAACTCATCTAGCCAAGAAATCCTGCCCTCCTGGCAGGCAACTCATCTAACCAAGTTATCCTGCCCTCCTCGCAGGCTACTCTACAAACCAAGTTTTCCTGCCTTATCTGGTGAGACACTTTTCCATAACACTGGCTATAGCAAAAAAAAATATAAAAAATTCCGGCTTCCAATTTAAAGTGACCCAACTCCCGATTGGTATATCATGTACAATATACTGTATAGTTCTAAAACCGTAACCGTATTTAGTTTTTTTAGTTGTCTTAATCTGTCCCTTTTTCCCTGTTTATCAGATACATAGTAGTTAAACCACTGCCCTATATCCGGCTGGATTTTCCACCATAAAACCAAAAATGGCTTCACATTTTCTTCTATTAGACATTATGTAAGTGTTTGTGTTTTCCTGTTTGCTGTTGTATTATTTATTATTAGAAAGGTCCATTGCACTTACAGTGACAAGTTTTGTACTAGAATTAGCTTTACAAATAGTGGTAGGAGATCACTGATCTTGCCTATGAGAACCTAACAATGAAATAAACCCTACAAAGACTAATTTGTACCGGTGCAGTGGTTGTCACTCTGTCCTCAGAACCCCACACAGTTCACGTTTTCCAGGTCACCCAGCAGGTACACAGGTGTATACATTACTCACTGACACATTTTAAAAAATCGATATGTGGAGATAATTATTTCACTTGTGATTCTATGAGGAGACCTGGAAAATATGCACTGTTTGGCAGGGGCGGATTTTAGATGAAAAACCAGCCCGGGAAATTTCTGGTAGCAGCCCTAATGGGGGCGGGTCTGTTGAGGGGGTGGATCTGTTGAGTGGGTGGGGTCTGTGGAAGAGGTCGGCAACATAAATTTTGGTGAACGATGCACTTTTTTGGGGGCCCCCATCCCTCTGCATTAGGTACAGGCAGGGATGGACAGACCTGATTACCGATGGGAAGCTGCACATTTTTCGTGCGCCTCCCTCCGCCTTCCCTTTCCCCTCCCTCTCCAAAGCCAGAGCTAAGGCGGACGGGTCGGATTTTATACTAGAGTCTGCAAAATTCAGGGTGCCTGGTGCCCTACAAGCCCATGTAACATGCTTAATGGTCAGACAAGCCCTGGGTACAGGCCAGTCAGTTTGAAAGTGTTTTCTTACCTATATGGTGAAACCTCTGATGAATTTGAGCCTCACTGCACAGCGTCTTCAGCCGGTAATCACTATTCATGTAGGAGATCACACTATCTGGAAGATGCCTGTTTACGTAGAAATGTAACCAATGTCACCATCATAAGCAGATAATGTTTAGTAACAGAAATGTGAATTTCCCTGATTAAACAATTTCTCACTCTCTCCAGGTCCCCCTGTGTTACTCCAGAACCCACTATGTCTCCATCCCCAGGCCCCCCGGTACTTCTCCAGGCCCACCGTGGCTCTCCAGCCTACCTGTGTCTCTTCATCTCCAGGACCTCCTGCCGCTCTCCAGGCTCCCTTATGTCTCTCTCCAGGACCCCGTTATGTTTATCTCCATACCCAGGGTCCCCTGCGTCTCTCCATCCCCAGGCCCAGTGTGTCTCAGTCCCATTCCCCCATCCCCAATGTGGCAGTCTCAGCCACATTCCCCATCCCCAGTGTGGCAGTCTAAGCCATACTTCCCAGTTCCAGTGTGTGGCATCCCCCTCCCCAGCCCTGTCGTCGGGTCCAACACCCCCCCACCCCCCCAAGCCCTATGTCAACAGCTCCAACACCAGGTCCAACCTCCCCCCAGCCCTGTGTCGTCAAGTCTAACCTCCCCGCTCCACTCCCTCCCACCCTCAGCCTGCTGCTGGCAACACCACTGACCTGCTGCTGCTGCTCCTCCTCCTCCGGCTACCCGCGGCGCTGAATGTCTGTGGACTGTGTGGGCTGTGGCCGGCGTCACCGTGCAGCTGCCTACTGTTGCAGCATGCACGGAGAAGAGGGGCCGGGCAGCAGAGGGGCTGGAGGCGGAGCCGTCAGTAGTGACTGACAGGCTCCGCAAAGGTTTGTGGGAGGAGCTGCTGCGGCTGGGCAGCAGCTCCCCCGTTAGCCATTTTTCTTTGTAAGTTACTGCGCATGCGCAGAAAATGTACAGCTGTCTGATCTGAGCTAACCTCCGATCACGGCAGCAGTTGAGGGTTGGCATGATTCGGCCGGCGGCGGCGGCCACTGTATGGACCGGCCCAGCGGGAACCAGCCCGGTGGCCCGGTGGCCCAATCCGCCCCTGCTGTTTGGGGTACTGAGGACCAAAGCCATAACTAGACTTTTTGGTGCCCTGTGCCAGAGAGAGCATTGGCGCCCTCCCCATTTTTTTAAATAGGGGCATAAGATAGTGCACGGGCCATGGCCATGAAAAGGGCCATGGCCTCATGGGGAAGGGCCAGGGAAGAGATAGGGAAGGCCAGGAGATGCTGGGGATAAAAGAAGAGGAAGCTACAAGTGAGAATGATAATAAACAGGAAAGTTGACAGGCGCAAACAGCACCCCCTGCCCTGCGGTGCCCTGTGCCATGGCACTGGTCGCACCACCCTAGTTATGGCCCTGCTGAGGACCGAGTTTGAGAACCTGTGTACTGGTGGAAACCTTTTGCCATACAATCGTGTTTTCCTTTGTGTTTTGCATCTGAGATTAGGGTCCCACTAACATGATATTTGCCCTGAGCCTACTAGTATCTTAAAGTGGCCATGGTCACATTATTTGACCGGTGAACCTGCCTTTATTACGTATGCGCCTCTCACTATGGGCCATATTCAATTAACCATGAAAAGTGCCATTTGGAGAAAAGTTTTCTCCGATTTGCACTTTTCGTCTGTTTTGAAAGTATCTCCATATTCAATTCCTAGGCGAAAACTCCATAGGCAAAAACAGGCTAAAAAGTTTCCACAGCTAAAGGCAGGAGAAAAGAAGTGCAAAATCCATATTTTGGGGTACAAATGTGGGTACTTGGGGCCTGATTCAGAGCCGGACGCAATTTGTGGACGGTCGTTAAGGAAAAGGGGGTGGATATTCAAATGAACCGTTCGCTCTTTGCGGTCTGTTCACGCCTCTATGTCTGAATGAGCGAACAAAACTTGCGGTCATTTTTTGGATAACTACACCCCCTGGCCGCTCGCATCCTACGTCATGTCCGCTATTTATTAATCGAGTACATCGACCAGCCTATGAACTGCTCGCTATTCTTGTGGTTGGTGTTTCCTACCACAATCTTGCAAGCAGTTCTGACTATAAAACAACCAAGTGACGTGGTCAATGACGCTGCTTTAGTAATTATGCACACCCTTAAAACGCCCGTTTTGACAGTTTGGCACGCCTGCGTTCGGATCTCCACTCCCCGTTTTCAAGCACCTTCCCCTGTTTCCACCCACAAACACCTCAATCTGTCACTCAAAATAGCAGGCATTCGCTATTTAGCGAGCACACGATTTTCGGCTGCACTGACTGGTTCGCGCATGCGTATTATGATCCGTACGCATGCGCAGTTCGGCAAACATCGCTCGGAATGAACGAGCGGCCGCTTACGAGCGGCTCTGAATCAGGCCCTTGGTTCAGAACCCTTTGGACCCCCCCCCCCTAATGTCTAATAGGTCAAAAAAATAAAAAAATATATCTTAATTCACCCCAAAAAAAGACATGTAATTTTTGGGGCAAAAATAAAAAAAGTGTTGAAAAATGAAAAAAAAAGTGTGGGGCCTGGTACTTTGGGGGGGCTATATGGTTGGGACAGGTGTTTTTGGGATTGCACGAGGCTGCAACAGGTGTATTTTTTAGATTTTGTTAAATCTTCATTTTAGAGAAAACAAAATATACTCGTACCCATTTTCAGGTACCCCAAATTTAACCCCGGTACTTATTTTTCAGAAAAATCATTGCTTTCTATCATTTTTCCACACATATGCAAATATGCATATAACAGCCCATTGCCACAATATAAGTTCACTAAATACTTTTATTAGGGCTGCTACTGCTATTCTATATTCATTCCCAGGGTTACTGAAGCTTTTTATGGGGTACAGACTGGTTTCCCCCCAAAAAAACTAGTTTAGCTTTGTAAAACATTCGCCTATCCGCGTTTTCGCGTGTTTTTCAATTGAATAGTGCGAAAAGCGGGGACGCGCATGGAGAAAACATCGAGTGAAAACAGGCGAAGGAGGCGAATTCAATGCTTTTCGACAGACGGCACTTTTCGCGGCTAATTGAATTCGGCCCTATATTCTTAAAGGAATTTATCATCAGAATTGTATTTACAGAATAATTACATGTTCTATAAGGCATAGGCCCTCATTCAGAGCCGCACGCTATTTGCGGTCGTTCGTTTAAAATCAAGGGGTGGCTATTTAAATGATCCGTACGCACATTGCAGTGTGTTCACACCTCTAAGTCTGAACGAACGAGCAAAACATACGCTCGTTTATTTGTTAAAAACGCCCCCTGGCCGCACGCATCCTACGTCATGTCCGCTATTTATTAGATTAATCGAGTACATCGACCAGCGTATGAACTGCTCGCTATTCTTGTGGTTGGTGTTTGCTACCACAAATTTGCGTGCAGTTCTGGCTATAAAATAACCCAGTAACGTGGTCAATGACGCTGCTGTTTTAAATATACACACCCATAAAACGCCCGTTTTGACCTTTAAGCACGCCTGCGTTCGGATCTCCACTCCCCATTTTCAAGCACCTTCCCCTGTTACCACCCACATACGCCTCATTCTGTCACTCAAAATAGCAGGCACTCGCTATATAGCGTACAAAGGATTTTCGGCCGCACTGACTGGTTCGCGCATGCGTACTAAAAAGCGTACGCATGCGCAGATGTGCAAACATCGCTCGGAACGAGCGTACTGCCGCTAACGAGCGGCTCTGAATGAGGGCCATAAACCGCTATTGTTTGCGGTTGCAGTTTAAAATCTGTTTTCCTCAGAAGAAGCCTGTTCACATTAGCAGCATGCAGAAAACAGTAATTCACCAGGCTAACACAAGCCCTGGGGCCTCCCTCTCTCACTGCCCGCCTCACCCCTGCTGCTTTTTACCATGTGATGTGGGGGAGGTATCCTTAGCTCCGCAGACTGGGAATGTGGTGCCTGGGTATGACATCACAGCCAAGGGCCACATTCCCAATACAACAATGATATGGAGGAGCAGCAGCACCCGGGAACTTTACTGGTAGGAAGTTGGTGTCTGTCTCTCTGTTTCTTGCTGTGTATGGGGAAACTGGGGGGATATGAGTGAGTGACATTATGTAGCCGGAGAGTAAGCAATGTCTAGTAAGGAAAACATAGCAGACATTTACAATGGAGAGTGAGTATGGCTGTGGATAAGTAGGAAATTGTTTATAAATAACTGAAATTTTTTAAAATTCCATTTTTTATATGAAGGTGATTATCATAATATATCCTTCTGCTGGACTGTAATTGGTGGTCATGTTAAGTTGTTAACACAAAGGGCTGCTTTAGAGTTGATGTAATATTGTGACTTTTTCATACAGAAATATGCACCTGTACATCGCGTCTCTATAGCTGTATTCTGAGTTGTACGTAACTCAATACATACAACTTCAAGTCCAACTTGCACCAAAAAGCCCATGGGATTTGCAAGAAACACCTCCTAAAAGATATGCCTTAGTGAAGCCCACATGCAGCTCTGTGAGAAGTGGTTGACTTCTTTCTCTGCCACTTACTATACAGGACTTACAGTCCCTTGGGCCTTCTTTCTCCCTTAGATAAAAGCACTGCATAAGACTTATTTTTATTTTACTTTGCACAAATGGGCTTACTGGTATGTCCAACTGTAAGTAAATAGGTATCTTTCAGGCAGCTTTTGTCCAATTAGGTGTAGAAGAAAAGCATTTCAATGTCTGATTGGAAATTTATGCAATTTTGTAAACCAATCCTGTATTTGCTAATCGCTATAAATACCTGAGATTGACTTTGTCATTTATAAGGCAGAAATGAAGCTTTTAGACCCAAAGGCATGGGGATTCAAGATCAATAGAACTGAGAACATTATTTGCAAAAATATTTTAATTACTATGTGAATTCAAACTAAGTATACATCTTGGAATACTCATATTATACAGAGATGTGTAAAAATCTTTTAACAATAGAAAATAAACTGTTTCTTATACAATTAGCCTAAACTTACTAAGTATCTTTCATGCATATTGTGAAATACTATAAAATACAGAATTTTCTGCATATATGACATCACCTCTCATTTCCTAAAACATGTCAATTCTCATCACATTCATAAACTTATGTTACTCTTTAAATTATTTTGAAACCTAAAATATCTACTAATAATATTTACAGCTATATATGTAAGAATTTCCATGACCTGACAAAATCTGGGATGCTTGACATCCAAGTTATACTTGCTGTACAGTACAGCTTAAATTCTAAGCAATTTCAGACTTAGGGTCTCACTGGCAGGGTCCTCGGAAAGACTTTAAGGACAAGACAACTGCTGAGCACAGGGCCGCCGTTAGCTCTTTTGGGCCCCAGTAATTTGGGGGAGGGGGGAAAGGCTAAGCATGTGGGGGAGTTGCTATGCCGCATTGTAAATTCCTGGCTGTCGCTAAAGAGGCCTGCCACACCATTCTGAGGGCGTGGCTGCACCTCTGTGGCAGCCCAGTGTACTTTTTGACCCCTGCTCTGCGCTGCATAGGAAAAAAGTCTTCCCCCGGCTATCGCAACGCACATACCTTCTGTTCTAGTAATCTCTTGAAACTTTTACATACATATCTGCTAATTGAATTAGTAGCCACCTTAAATAAAGTAACTTACTAGGTTTAGAGATCCTCAAAATACCGTCAATAAAAATAGTGGTTTTAGCTATTAAATACTGCTAAGAAATGTTCTAATGTATATAAAAATAACAAATTGTAGACCATATATTTATAAATATTATATATTACATTTATTTATGTTGCATTGGGCCATAAATAAGTAGAACCATTTTTTTTCTTTTTCCTAGAACTATATATAACATAAAACTGTAAAAACTCTCTTAAATGATTCTATTTTTGAGTACATTTGCTCCCAGCCATTGATATAAATATAACATGTCCTAAACAATGTAGGAAATAAAGAGATGTTGTGTGAGGTGGTGATTATGTATATGTGTTTTTAAATAGTAACTAGGAATATAAGGCACACACCTAAGGGCACTTATAGGGTCTCAGCATCTCATCTATACAAACCCCACCTGCTCTGTCCTTAGATTTATATCCAATTAATAATTTCTATAAAGGAACTCACTAGAAGAAATGACCTGGATGGAAATGACTCAGGGGACTATTTACTAAGCAGTGTTAGAAGACATCGTGAAAAGTGATAAGGTACCAGCCAATCAGTTCCTAACTGCCATCTCACAGGCTGTGTTTGAAAAATGACAGTTGGGAGCTGATTGGCTGGTACCTTATCACTTTTCACTCTGTCTCCTAAGACTGCTTAGTACATAGACCCCTCAGAGTGTTACAAATAAATCCATCACATTTGTACTGTACCTACAGGCACCTATACTGTAAATCCAGGAAACCGCTATCTCTTATAGTATACACAAACTTGCATAAAATACCATTAGGTGTTTCAGAAACAACACAGCCCTAACATAATAGCATATATATGGCGCAATATTCATTCTCCAAAGTTACTTCACTTGTTTGATGTTATATTCATTCTGGTCATTTCCCAAGAGTACTGTGACTTGTACAGTATCTTTTCCACCATTATCTGAATATATAACATAGATGTCTGGGTGTGGTGTTGATGCAATAAATAAGTGTACGTGTAAATAGCAGTAAGAAACCCATCTTACAGTGTGAGTCAGAAATGAGCACACGTACATTACATACATGTTACCATGTACAAAAAGCTTTGGTACATGTAATGGCAATGTGGCTTGGCAGATGCTGTTTGGCAGCATTATGCCCTGTCTACCAATATAAACCACAGCTTGCCTAACTTAAGAGGCACTGAGAAAGATTGTCCAATGACATAACTAGTAACATAGACCAGCAAAGAACTTTCTTTATATTTGTTCATTTTACACCCTCTCTATGCAGTTATCACAGGACCGCACGTACATTTGCCCATAGCAAGGTAGATGATCAGCATAAGAATGAAATGCAAGATAATGCATATAAAACTAATATATAGATTTCCAAGAAACACTGTGCCACAATTCATCATCTTCCCTGGTCTGCATAGATAGTACATCCAAGGTGTGTCCAGTGATCATGCTACCTTCAGCCATTGTATTTTTGGAATGAGGGTAAATTCCATGTTGGCTCTTCCAGTCTTCAGGAAACCTGATGCTAGCAGACACTCAGTGTCTAATTATAAAATAAGGCTCCCAAAAGTCCATACCCTATTTATATAGCAGTATAAAGATACACTGTTGTTAATCCATTTAAGGCACTACGTGTTGTAATGTAGAAACACACCCAAGTATCTCTCTGTCTGTGTATCGTCTTCTGCTGCAGAATGGATATCCACAGACTCAGCTTAGATTAGTGCATATGATGATGATGGAAACAGCATACTGCAAGTCCTGAGCATCTAAACATCGGTGCTCAACTGCACGACAGCCTGGTGAGGATGTTTTTCCAGGTAGCCAATCTCAGACGGGCTCTCTCTTTTAAGAAGCTGAGTTTTTTCATTTGTATCATTAGCAGTTTCTGTGTCATCTGAGTGGTACCCAGACTGGTAATCACTGGTTTGATTGGAAGATCCTGATGTGATGGACTCCTTGCTTTTGCCGGGCATCAGGAGGCTAAAATAAAGAAGAGAAGAAAATGCATTGGTCCAAAATGATGATGGTGTCCCATCTTATAACTACAGATCATTATTACTATAACTGGTTTTCGTTTTACCATTTTCTTATTCATTATATTTTTACTGGACAAAGCCTCTTTTAGCATTAGCAAGTGTGGAGGTCAACAATAGATAACGGCTTTAACTTGCCGAATGAGTGACAGGAGAAGCCGTTTGTGGGTGGTGACAAGGGTTGGTCTTTGAAAACGGGGGAGTGGAGGTGCGAACGCAGGCATGCCTGAGCGTCTCAACGCCGTTTCAGAGGCTTGAATAATTAAGACGCAGCATCATAGTACACGTCGCCTGGCTGGATTGTACACTGAAGTGCTCGCAGTGCTTGTGGTAGGGTATGGTCAACCAAAAGCACTGCGTTCGCTTCAGATGGTACCCGATGGTTACATACACATCCTGGAGATGACGTGTGCAAGTGGGCTACTTAAGACAGTCTGGTGGGCGTCTGCATACACACAGCAATTGCACGCCAAGACATAGTGGGCGAGTAATGCCTTGCCGTGCGATCGCCTGCCTTGCTGTTAGTTAGCCGGATTTGCATACACGTCGAGCGAGCGCACGCATCTAGTGAGCGGGTCTGAATCAAGCCCTTGGTTCGCAGACAGAATTTGGGTCCTGGCCCAAAAAAATATGAGTGTCTTATCTTCCACCCTTATATCCATTTGTACTACATTAGAACAGTCATGAGCACAATGACGGACATAAACAATGTAACAGAGTTATTGCCATTTTAAATCATGTATATTTAGCCAATGACACTGGCCACTTTAGGGTCATACAGATTGTTGGGTTATAAATCAGCAACAGTTGGAAGATGCGCTAATGTACTGTACTTATACTTGATTCATCTCTATGTCATTTTGAAATCCATCTACCTGAAGAACTGAACATCATTTGGTGAGTTCTCCAGTGTTCTCAGTTCTTCCGATGCCAGAATCATCCCACTGTCTGTCTGGTTGTCCTAAAATATGAACAACACTTTCAATACATTGGAGGTAATTAGTGAAATTTGTATTATGATAAACAGTTGAAAGTTTCCTTACATCGGGGGCTGCTTTTACTGTAGGCTCAATGGGAATATCCTCAAATGTCTTTACGCTGACAGGCCGGCTATTTCTCTTTGTGTTTTTAATGAAGCTAAAAGGCAATAGGTTTTAAAAAAACAATATTATATATTAAATATACTCATAAACCACAGTGTAAAAATCAGTGTAGAAGTAAAATAACATTCAATAACCTATATGTGTTAATTGTGTAGGAAGACATTAAAAGGAGGAGAAAAAAGTTTATTAGTGTGTTCTTTCTTCAAATGTAATGAAATAGTTTCCTCCTGCTTAATCCATCACGTGTATGCCCAACAAGCAATATGACAGGTAATAGCTAATCATTATGTTATATTGTCTGCATTGAGTTTCTCTAAGTTGGTATAAGGAGATGCTTTGTATTATAGTTGTACTGATTATGCTTACTATATAAAGCTTAAAAGGGGTTAAATTCACCAGGTAGTAAGAACTTGGCTGGAGAAGTCAGCGAGTGAATGGATGCGGTTAGCCAATCACATACTTTAATTTCCTTGTCATGTCAATCACTTGCATTCATTGCTATCCCCAAACTCCCTTAAAATGTTTCCAGATTGACAATTCTCAAAGCTCAATGATTGGTTGTTTCCAGCACTTTGGAAATTCAGCATCGTAAATGTTGAACCTCTCATCTGTTACCTAAACATTTATTTTAAATGTGTTCTTAATACTTAATATTCTTTCCCAAAATGTGTCTTATAAAAATATGGCAAATTCATGCAAAAATTATATAAACAGTTGAAACCTGATACAATCATCAAAATAAGGGTCGGATTCAATTAGCGGCGATAATATCAGCCAATTTTTGACGATTTTTTTGCTGATATCACACCCGCAATAATAGGATAGATTGAAACAGGCGAAAAGTTTTCTCCATCTCAGACCAGGAGTAAAAAAATGCAAAATCCCTATTTTTGCCTACATTTTTTCATAAATTGCATACTTTGGCAAAATAAATTTTTCAATGATTTTTTTTTTTCACCCAAAATTTGACGGTTCGTTTTTCACCAAAGTACGCAACTTACAAAAAAATTTTGGGGTAATTTATAATTTGGGGGGGTTTGCTGCTGGCTTGGGTCCCAGCGCCTGCTCAATGAATCTGACAGGCGTCGGGACCAGGGCCGGATTAAGGTCTGTGGGGGCCCCTGGGCAACAAGCTTGTGGGGGCCCCTATGAAACTGCCATATATATATATATATATATATATATAGTCCAAACCCCAAATGGATGGATATATATATTTATACACATACATACACACACACAGTGTATGTGTGTATATATATATATATATATATATATATACAAGCTATATATACTGTATATATGGATGTGTGTGTGTGTATATATATATATATATACACACTGTGTGTATGTATATATAAACAGTATATTTAAATTATAAGTATGTATACATATATACACTGTATGTGTATATATATATATATATATATATATATATATATATACACACATACACACACAGGATATATGCATTCACATTTATATAGCTATATATATTATATAGGTATACATAGTGTATGTATGTGTATGTATGTATATATATATATATATAAAAAAAAGTGAGCTACCTGCCTGTCAGCTCTGTAGCTCAGCTCACGATAACTGCACCGCTGAGTCTGAGCTGTGTCACGGGGGAAGGCTTAGAACAAAGGAGCCACTGGCACTGAAAATCTTCTCTATGTGCTGCAGCCTCGGCTTCTGACAGTCAAACTCTCGCGAGACTTGGCGTCATATCGCGAGACTTTGACTGTGGGAGCCGACGCTGCAGCAGCACATAGAGAAGATTTTCAGTGGCTGGCTCTGACTATTGAAGCTCCTCGGTGGCCGCTGTTTAGGGAACAGCTGAGCCGCCGGAGAGGATCAGAGCGGAGACAGCTACATGCTGTTCTCCAATACTATATTTGTAACAGTGGCATGTCTGGGGACAGTGTGGGGGCCCCTATGTGCGGGGGCCCCTGGATGACCGCCCCTAATGCCCCACCTATAATCCGGCCATGGTCGGGACCTGCAAATGCACGAGCGGTGGTGGCACCGTGCATGCGCACACCTAACCACCTAACACCGAAAGGCAGAGCAGCGGCTCACTGCTGATCGCAGCCCGGACTGGCAGTCCCAGGGGGAGGAGACACCTCCCCTGGCAGCATGTCTTCAGAGTGACTGGCAGGTGGCGCTTCCAATAGGAAGCCACCTTACGTCACAATGAAGCCAGTGCAGTCACGGACTGCCACTGGGGGTGTCCAAAGGGTTTTGAAAGAAATCCCCACATTTTTACGCAAAAATAGGGATTTTGCATTTTTCTTCTCCTGGTCTGAGATGGAGAAAACTTTTTGCCTGTTTTTTTTTGGCGAAAATGTACCGATTTCGCTTCCGCTGGCGAAATCGTCTGTTTTCACCGCGAATTGAATACGGCCCTAAGTCTAAATAGTCTATATCTGTATGGTATTCCATTCTGGCATGAAACTACATGTGGTGTAAGGGTTGTAGAAGGTATAGACTATATATAGGTCAGTACCGTATTCCAGCTGCGTTATCATAATGGAATTTAGCATCACATATTTCCTCTCCTTCTGTACAGGAAACAGGTGAGGTCGGCATAGACAGTGCTGAATCCTCTTCGATGTTCACAGACACTGTTAGCGGAATATAGTCTTTTCCATCCTACAAAATAAAACAGAACCTTGCAAATACAGCACTATAACACTGGCAAATAGGAAATGCTTTCTTCACTCCTATAGCAATAGATGCATTACTTACCATTTGTACATTAGCTAGCAATACATTTCCCAGATGCTCCACTAGCTCGGAAAAGGTGGGTCTTTGTTTCGGATCTCCGTGCCAGCAGTCTAGCATTGTCTGATATCTGGTATGACAAAGCCATGTCCGTAAGTGGCACATTCTATGCCAGGTACACTCCAGCCCATTATGAATCAGACTTCCCCAGCACTATGTTGCATACTTACATTTCAACTGTTGCATAATCCGGAGCTCTCATACGAGTTCCCTCTTTTAGTCGTCTGCAGAAGTCTTCATCAATCTGTACTCCAGGATATGGGGACCCTCCTATAAGAAAGGTAGTAATGATATGTAACCATTGTCTCTCATTGGGGGAGATGTATCATGCCTTGGAGAGAGATAAAGTACCAGCCAATCAGCTCCCAACTGTCACCTCACAGGCTGTGTTTGAAAAATGACAGTTGAGAGCTAATTGGCTGGCACCTTATCACAGACTAATCACTTTTCACTGCTTAGTACATAGACCCCAAAGGCTTAACTGTACTCTGTGCAACTGTTTTGGTGTACAGTGCTATAAAAATATAGCTCTCTCTAATTGACAGCTTAGTGGTTTATTATGGCTACAGGTGGACTTGGCAGGCATTCCGCGTAACAAGACTGTGAACATTGGTCAAGCAACTGTGTCAGATTGATGTAAATAAAGTTGTCCCTTTTGAATTGGAGCAGATCTCAGTATGTGTGCCTTTGGGCGGAAATGTAATAGATCTGCATCACCAACATCGGCAGATCCAACATAATATTGTCGTCGGGTCCAGTAATTTACATTTATTTAGGTTTGCAATTTAAATCACGTAATTCTAATTAATAAAAATAATGGGTTGTGGGCCACCATCGTGATCTACAAAAAAATAGAAATATTCTACCACAATATCCCCGCCACATGATAATGTCTGATATATTCAGTTTTATATTAATAATAGTTTGCTATTTATGTAGTATTTATAATAATTAGCCAGGAACAAAGCTGTATAACATTGAAATAGTCATGTGAGCAGTTTATGATAAATAATTAAATAGAATGTTGTTATTTTTTTTTTATTTAAGGACACTAGTCTACCAATCTTTTAAATTCATCAATGTCCAATTAGCCCATTAGAATTTCCTGTACATTTATTTTCCCCATGAAAAGAGGAAATCTAGAGATGTGACTCACCTAACGAGAATATTTCCCAGAGCAGGATCCCAAATGACCACACATCACTTTGTGTGGTGTATACTCTGTCAAAAATAGTCTCTGGCGCCATCCATTTAAGAGGAAGCCGAGCCTTGAGGAAAAAGAGTGGATTGATGAAAAACAAAATGAAAACAAAAAGATTCCCAACACATTTAGTAACTTTAATCATGAAGAGTCACAGCTCTACACTTACATCTCCTTTCCGGACATAATCTGGATCTTTGTAGACGTCTCGGGCCAAACCAAAGTCGCAGATTTTGACCACATTGCTTTCGCCCAGTAATATATTACGAGCTGCCAGGTCCCGGTGGATGCACTGGAAATAACGAGAGGCAGTAATGTTAAACTGGCTGCTGTCTTACATGTATTATTTTTCTAATATTTAATAACAGGAAAATAGCAAGATGTTACATTATTTTACTTGCAGTGTTAGTAAGAACAGTGGATAGTCACTATAATATATGTTATGTTAAATCATGCTGATCCCCGTACTTTGCGTGAGGACATGTACTCCATGCCTCGGGCCACTTGGAAGCTATAGGAGATGAGGTCCTCCATACTCAGTTGGTTCTTGTACACCTCGTCAGCTACGGGGAAAAAAAGATCACATCGTATTAGAAACCAAAGGTTCTGCCCACTGTTCTATTGTGTGTGTATATACTGCAGTCTATCCTACTTCCCAAGACACATTTTCCAAAGCAGTACATTACACTTTGGGGTCCAACTCATCCTTTCTCCAACTAAAAAAAACATATACTGTACAGAAGATGGATGCATGTACAGTAAATCTGGTACATGACTAAGCCGATGTCATGTTGTCTTCAATAATATGACATATACAAATTGTACGTTGCATAATGAGAAACACTGAACAGAAAAATACCGTTCTTTGTAACAGGGCCACTAACATAATTTTAGTGTTTACTGGCCCCCATGTACTAATACGCAAGTTACCGTGGAGAAGAAGTCGCTCCTGCTTCGCCTGATGTCGTTGCAAAACAGGAGGAGGCTACCGCAATTTTTTACTAAATATAGCCCCACCAAGGAGAGTGAACGAAACTCACCCCCTCGGCGATGTCGGCAAAGTCACATAGCGCGCCTCGAAGCATTGTGTGCTTGCGCAATACTGGTGCTGTGCTGATTTATGGGAATTTTTTTTTGTATCAACTTTATTTATCATTGAACAAAGCTACACCAAAAATGTTCAGATTGCCTCTGTTCAGTTGCAGGCAGATAACGGGACCATCTAGCAGCAAAATCAGCGCTGGAGAAGACACCCAACAGTAATTGTCTTGTGAACTTAGTAACACTTGGGTCACTTATCACCGCCATATTCTAAAATGCCACTATTCTAAAATGCAGCTAGCGCTTGTGGGCAAAAGACAGAGAAATCCCTTTGGTACATATCGAGGAGCGAAATATACAGGAATATTCTCTGTCTTTTTTGTTTTGCCCCCTTATCTCCCCTTAGTACATAGAGCCCTTAATATTGAAAATTTTTATTTTTTACATTGGTTTCATGTTACACTGAGAAGTCAAATAGCAAAAAACACTGATGGAGTATAAATATGGCATATAATAATAATACTATAAGTAATATTTGGAGATACAACAGTCTTACCTTCTTCCTCTTCAACATCACTGAGCGACTTCTCTTCAGCAAACCCAGAACTTGCGGAACTCTGACTGCTGGCAATGCTGTCTAACCGTCGCTTCAGGTCCCTGGGTGCTTCAACGTAATGCTGTTTGCCCTGTCTGTACCGCACAGACTTAGTCTGCAAGAGAAAAAAAAATACTATAAAAAAATACTACAGGGATGTAACTGTGTTTTGTGGCTCTAGAGCTGTTGCTTCACATTAATTCCCAGTGTTATCTGCCAGCCTATAGCTGAAGATTTATAAGCTGGGTCAGCCAGGATGTAATACTTTTGATCATGGCACTAAAAAGACAAGTGGCGTGATAATATTTGATTAGCTCAAATTTACCATCCAGGTGCAGGTGCGACAGGTTCACATATTTAGAAGTGCACAAATACCAATGAAGCAAAAATATTCAAACACACTAAAGTGACACGTGTAATAAAGACAGTGCTTGTGTCCCTCCCATGATTAGTTCAAGGTAGATAGGGGTAACAGTAATAACTGCCACTTGCAAGCATTGTCACATTCCCAGCGAGTCTCCCCTATGTTTTAAAAAGACAATCATTTAAAAGGCAAAACCAACCTGGTTTTCCTTTTTAATTATTTCCCCTTTAAAACATTGGACAGGCTCATCTGAAAGTCTCCAATGCCTGCAAGTTGCACAGCATGGTGGCATAGTGATTAGCATTACCGCCTCACAGCACTGAGATCATGAGTTAAATTCCTGACTAATACACTATATGTGTGGAGTTTGTGTGTTCTCCCCATGTTTGCATGTGTTTCCTCCAATTTCTGCTGTTTCTTCAATCCATAAACCTACTATTAAATTAATAGTATGTGAATACAGTATGTGATAGTGATATGACTGCTACAGTATGTGATAGTGATGTGACTCCTGCAGTATGTGATAATGATGTGCCTACTATAGTATGTAACAATGTGTGACTGCTGCAGTGTGTGCTAGTGATGTGACTGCTACAGTACAGTAAATGCTAGTGATATGACTGCTACAGTATGTGCTAGTGATGTGACTGCTACAGTACAGGTTGAGTCTCCCATATCCAAATACTCCGAAATACGGAATATTCCGAAATACGGAATATTTTTAGCATGACTGAGATAGTGAAATCTTTGATTATTGATGGTGCAATGTACACAAACTTTGTTTAAGGCACAAAATTATTAAAAATTAAGTATAAAATGACCTATAGGCTGTATGTGTAAGGTGTATATGACACATAAATGAATTTCATGTATGTACACAAACTTTGTTTGAGCCACAAAATTATTGAAATATTGTATAAAATTACCTTCAGGATGTATGTATAAGGTGTATATAAATCATAAATGCATTGTGTGTGTATATTTGGGTCCTATACCTAAGACATTTCAATATGGTATGCAATTATTCCAAAATACGGAATATTCCGATATCCAAAATACTCCTGGTCCCAAGCATTTTGTATATGGGAGACTCAACTTGTATATGTGCTAGTGATGTGACGCCTGCAGTATATGATAGTGATATGACTGCTGCAGTATATGATAGTGATATGACTGCTGCAGTATATGATAGTAATGTGACTGCTACAGTATGTGCTAGTGATGTGACTGCTACAGTATGTGCTAGTGATGTGACTGCTACAGTATGTGCTAGTGATGTGACTGCTGCAGTATGTGCTAGTGATGTCACTACTACAGTACAGTATGTGCTAATGATGTGACTGCTGCAGTATGTGCTAGTGATGTCACTACTACAGTACAGTATGTGCTAGTGATGTGACTGCTGCAGTATATGCTAGTGATGTCACTACTACAGTACAGAATGTGCTAGTGATGTGACTGCTGCAGTATGTGCTAGTGATGTCACTACTACAGTACAGAATGTGCTAGTGATGTGACTCCTGCAGTATATGATAGTGATGTGACTGCTGCAGTATGTGACTGCTGCAGTATGTGCTTGTGATGTGACTCCTGCAGTATATGATAGTGAGTGACTGCTACAGTATGTGATAGTGATGTGACTGCTACAGTATGTGCTAGTGATGTGACTCCTGCAGTATATGATAGTGTGTGACTCCTGCAGTATGTGACTGCTGCTATATGTCATAGTGTGTGACTGCTACAGTATATGATAGTGATGTGACTGCTGCAGTATGTGCTAGTGATGTCACTACTACAGTACAGTATGTGCTAGTGATGTCACTACTACAATACAGAATGTGCTAGTGATGTGACTCCTGCAGTATATGATAGTGATGTGACTGCTGCAGTATGTGATAGGGATGTGACTGCTACAGTATGTGCTTTTGATGTGACTCCTGCAGTATATGATAGTGATGTGACTGCTGCAGTATGTGCTAGTGATGTGACTGCTACAGTATGTGCTAGTGATGTGACTCCTGCAGTATATGATAGTGTGTGACTCCTGCTATATGTCATAGTGTGTGACTGCTACAGTATATGATAGTGATATGACCGCTACAGTATGTGTTAGTGATGTGACTGCTGCAGTATGTGCTAGTGATGTGACTGCTACAGTATATGATAGTGATATGACCGCTACAGTATGTGATAGTGATGTGACTGCTGCTGTATGTGTTAGTGATGTGACTGCTACAGTATGTTCTAGTGATATGACCGCTACAGTATGTGATAGTGATGTGACCGCTGCTGTATGTGTTAGTGATGTGACTGCTACAGTATGTGCTAGTGATGTGACTGCTACAGTATGTGCTAGTGATGTGACTGCTGCAGTATGTGCTAGTGATGTGACTGCTACAGTATGTGCTAGTGATGTGACTGCTACAGTATGTGCTAGTGATGTGACTGCTGTAGTGTGTGACTTTGTGTTTCTTGTCTGTGAGATCAGACAGAGGAGACAGGAAGGAGGCAAGGTAGCACCCAGCCTACGACAATGCTTTACAATGTGTTTGCATATCTAAAAAATTTAAACAGTTCTTGTGAGTAACAAAGCCAGCCATACCACAGTACAATGACTTGTGCGTATTTTCATGGACATATAGATACCTTGTACAGGACAAATTCATTCCTTTTGCCTCTTAAATATGCAGACAGATTTCCAAACTTGCAGTATTCAACAATCACCATCAGTGGACCTATAACAAACAAGTTAAAATAATAATCCAACACCTGAAAATATTGTTTATTATTTATTTGAAGCTGTACCAGGACAAGTAAAGTCACTTGGAAAACTTTTCATGATGGGAAATTCATATTACAGAAAGCTTAATGAGTGTGTGGCATTATATCTGTTAGATCACAGAAAGAATAGCACTTGGGGGCAACAGCCCCATAGGGCGGAATTCAATTCTTTCCAGCCCCTATCGCGCCCGACGGAGCTATTCTATTCTTGCTCCTGTCGGGCGCGATCAGCTACCAAGCGCTACATTTCAGCTCGCAGCCCGTGGGGGATGAGAGCTGAAATGTGCGAAAAGTGACATGTTTGGGCGCCCAAACATCACTTTTCGCGATCGCGCCCAGCACTTTGGTCGGGTTTAGCTGCTTTACGCGGCTAAACCTGACCTCTATGGGCGCGATCAGCGTGAAAAGCTGGCACAATTGCATAGCGGCCCGCGATCTCCTGTCACTTTAGACGGGAGATGCGGGCCGCGAAATCAATTGAATTCCGCCCATAGTGTAATAGGTTAGTACATGACTGAATAGTGACATCTTGTCACCAGCTTTATAAGCCAGCTATATGTGGGGGCTGCCTGGTCTGCATGAACACTCTTATATCACAGTATGATTTGGCTATTTTTTACAGATGAACATGATGAAACCTAATTTGGGGACCAAGGGTAATTTGTGAGGATCATGAAAAAAATCATGTTGCCTGCCCCTGCAACAGGCTAACATGAATGTAGGGGGCGCTATTCGAGACATTGAGGAGATGCCATCTGCAATTTTTCCCTTTCTACTTGCCAGATGGGGAACAGTTATGCAGACCATAAACAAGGCAAGTAGGCCTCTATATAGTTTTAATAGAAAACTAGCAAACCCATGTGACTTAAGCCTTGCTCCGGTCATAAAATCAACCATATTCTTCAGTTTGGGCTCTGAATAATGTGAAATAGCTTTAGGAACCCATTCCCCTTGTCATGTTAATATGAGTGTATCAGGAGTCTGACTTGTGGGAAAATAACATTCATGGGGTGAAGGTTTCTGGTCATAAAAAAAAGACAGGGGGACGGTGGGACATAGTGGTGGCCGACCTACAAGGTCTGACGAGAACGGGGAAATGCACAGTATAAGGATTACAAACCTCCTGGTCTGGTGCAGGCTCCAAGCAAGTTCACAACATTCAGGTGATGACCAATATGACTGAGGATTTTTAACTCTGACATTAATGCCGTGTATTCACTATTAGTCGCCCCCTCTGTGAAGAAAACAAATATATTAAAAACATGATAGTTTGGTGTTTTTCACTAAATGTCACCGTTAAATCGTTCACATTTACCTTTCAGCATTTTCACTGCAACTGTTTTGCAAGTACCAGTCTTATCAATTCCAAAAGCATCAGCTTCCACCACTTGTCCAAAAGCCCCACGGCCAAGGGGTTTCCCTGTGTGGTAGAAGACATTATGGGGGGGCCAGTTCAACTTCGTTTTTATGCAAAACATCAACTAAACAATAAATAATGCAGTAATGTACGCAAGTGCGATTCCAAACGCACAACGACCGATTGTTGTTATAGCGCATGCGTATAAGCCGCAATGCACGTGCACAGAGATCGCACTGTGACTACGGACACACAGAGGAATCCATCGCAAAGTGAGTGACAGGCTGTCAGTGTTTGGGGGTGGTGAGGAGGTGGTCAGATGAACACAGGTGTGTCTGTCTCTTTGAATGCCGTTTCCTGGGTGTGCATAAATTAGTCACTGTGATTGCGGCTGGTCAGACCTGTTGTGAATGCTACGTGATTGGCTGATGTGCGTCGATGGTACCAATGTTTACGCCTAAGAGCGACATTGGACGGATGTGAGAAAGCAGCTAATATGCTAATGCTTTGTAAGCATTAGCATATTTTCACAGCTGCGTTTTGTGCGAATTCGCAGCTGCAATCGGTTCTGAATCAGGCCCTATATGCATATAACTATCTGTATATTAACAAGAACTTGTCTCAGCTGGAGAACCTGCAATGAGCATTAGGGAAATTACCTAGCTTTAGCCGGTCTCTAGGGAACTCCCATTTCATTGAGTCATAGCAGAGTCTTTCACACTGTTCTTCCAGGGGGACTTCACTAGGGTCCATAATAATAGACAAGTAGCCAGTCTTAAGTTCCCCTCCATTGGGCTGGAAAACAACACTTCTGGTCAATTCTACACAACAGTGTCCATACATTCTACAATGTAATACCAGCAGTTCAGATCTAAAGTTCTACATGTATCCCAAAGGCTATTCACACGGATCACAATTACTTTCTTTACCCAGAACAAGCAAAGAGTTCCCAAGAATTTGTTTCTTTATGTGCAATTATAATTAAAATCAAATTAATACAGCCTTAGTAAACCATGCAAGAGTTTCAAGGTATTGAAAGGGAAAATGTGTCTGTTGACACAAGTACAATGGGAAGATCGAGAAACAAAAGGCCCCCAGTCAGTTTTCATTTGTCATGCCAGGCAAATACAAATGGGACAGTAGAGAAACTTGATTCATTACCCTCTTTACGGTCCGGAGGATGATTACAAGAAGCAACCAAAAGAACAGGGCGATCACACCGGTGCCAACTAGAATAATGAGCTCCAGATTTGTTTTCTCTTCTGAGCCTGCAGGGAAACAATTGGAGATTTGTCAGTTTATGTCGGGCTCACTGTTTTAGAATAACTGTAAAGTCACCTAAAATAGTCCAATAATCCAGCAAGTAGGAATATTGGGGAAACGAGACATGATGCTTTGCTGGTTCACGGGATGTTATTTCTGTGGGTATAAAGTAGCATCCAATACTTCAATCATTCCCTAAAAACTCTTCAGGCAAGCTTATCAAATTCCTGAGCTACCCACGTAACCGTCATAAGGTATTCTACCTAATATCTTCCTATCTACACAGTTTACACAAAACTTACACTTGTTCCCTTTTTACACTCAACCAAACCTCTGCCTACACTCTTGGAACTTATGTTAGATTCCTGATCTATGGGGAGTCCACACAGACTCCCGGGGGAGCAGGTTAGCCTCCCACATCCTGCCCTCTTGCTAGTCAAAATGGCAGGATGGGGTAATCTCAGCGAATCACATCATGATTGCCCTGCAGACCCCGCAATTTGTGGCATGGTGGTACGGCGGGTGGATCCAATTAAACAAATTGTCCCGTCCAACCACAGTGTCTTTCTGCATCTCCCCTCTGGGAACTCTTCCCGGAGGTGTGAAACCAAATGTTAGAAAGTATTCCCCAGACTAACAATGCTGTGTGGCTGGATCATATAGCTCAACAAAAAACCTTTTACCCTTTCAATCTGGCTGCACCCATATGCCCTTATCCTCATGTAGCAAATTCCTTTTCCCCTACAGATTGTGAGCTTGCAAGCAGGACCCTCTTACCTCTCTTTCTGTTATTACCTAGTTTCGTTTTATTAATATTCTGTTCCCAAATGTAAAGCACAGTGGACTATGGACCTCATTCAGAGCCGCTCGTAAGCGGCAGTACGCTCGTTCCGAGCGATGTTCGCCCATCTGCGCATGCGTACGGTTTGTAATACGCATGCGCGAACCAGTCAGTGCGGCCGAAAATCGTTTGTTCGCTATATAGTGAATGCCTGCTATTTTGAGTGACAGGAGGAGGCGTATGTGGGTGGTAACAGGGGAAGGTGCTTGAAAACGGGGAGTGGAATTCAGAACGCAGGCGTGCTTAAAGGTCAAAACGGGCGTTTTATGGGTGTGCATAATTAATACAGCAGCGTCCTCGACCACGTCACTTGGTTGTTTTATAGTCAGAACTGCTCGCAATATAGTGGTAGGAAAAACCAGCCACAAGAATAGCGAGCAGTTCATACGCTGATCGATGTACTCGATTAAACTAATAAATAGCAGACATGACGTATGATGCGAGCGGCCAGGGGGCGTATTTTTCAAATAAATGTCCGCATGTTTTGTTCGCTCGTTCATACATAGAGGCGGCAACAGACCGCAAAGAGCGAACGGTTCATTTGAATAGCCACCCCTTTTTCTGAACGAGCGAGCGCTAATAGCGTCCGGCTCTGAATCAGGCCCAATGCTAGCGCTATGTAAATAAATGTTAATAATAGTAATGATGTTTTAGGGCTTACCAAGAAAAGTCTATCAGGGCCATAGACAGGTCACAGACCTGCAGTTATACGGGCCTATCCATTAGGCGACCTGAAAGTCTGAACATCTAGCGTTCAGACCTTCAGGTTGCCGAGGTGCGGTGCCCGCACTGAATGGCGTTCACTGAACGTCATTCGGTGCAGGAGTCCGACATCCTATCTCTGAACATGCTGAACTTGACGAGCGTCGTCAGGTTGACGGGCATGTTCAGTAGATAGTCGGGGACGGCAGGGACCCAGCGTGCACGCGCATTGCTGGTCCTTGCCGGTTATCCATTACCAGACTTTGTGAACAATGCGACCAAAACCTCCTGGTCGGGTAATGGATAGGCTCCTATAGGCCTGAAAACACGGCTTGGATTTATTGCAGTACATTAAAAAGCTAAGCTCATAAAGCTTTATACAAGAAATGTATTAAATAACACACTAGTGTGATAAAGCCCATTACAGGTTTTAACTGCAGGCCAATGAGAACCTGTCGCTTGGAGGCTCAGTGCTGAGATGTATTTATGATATGTACTATAAAATGCACGTTTTGTATCATAAATTAATAAATGGTTAAGGGATCGATTTAAAACAATATGACACCAATTCTCCCATTTCAGATCTGTCATTTTGGTAAAATGGAGACGTTGATCAAAATAAATAAAAAGGAATATATAATATATATTGTATTACTTAGCAGGTGAATGAGGTGATATATCTTATTATCATTATGGGGTCTATTTACTAAGCAGTGTTAGCAGACAGAGTGAAAACTGATAAGAAAGTGATAAGGTGCCAGCCAATCAGCTTCCAACTGTCATCTCACAGGCTGTGTTTGAAAAATGACAGTTGGGAGCTGATTGGCTGGCACTTATCACTTTCTTATCACTTTTCACTCTGTCACTTATCACTGCTTAGTACATAGACCCCTATGTGCTGCTACATGTTGATGATACTTACTGTTCACTGTAAAGTACATTTCTGCTTCTGCACACCCCAAATCATTGCATGCTCGGCAAGAATATACACCCTCATCTTGTTTCCTAACCCGCTGTATGGTCAGAGTTCTATTCCGGTCCTTTAATAGAATGCCTTTAAAACAGACCAATAATATTCCATGAGCAACTGTACCTTGGAATGTTTGTGCTGACGTATAATCACACTGCTGTATATAAATACTATTTTTTCACACAAAAAAATAGTCATTGTAAATTAGTTGAAAGCATATTATGATTTGAATATCTATAATATGTTATAATTGTAGACAATATATTTAAAATGGAAAAAAAATATTTGTGCATCACTATGATATTTAGAACAGAACATGCTGCCATACTGGAGAGACACGTCATACATGTAGCTGACATTCATATATTCACACATTGCTGAAGTTATTAACACATATTTTGTGCCAGTCATTACCTGAGTCTCCAACCAAAGCCTCAGCATTTTTAAACCAAAGAATTTGTGGATCGGGTGTCCCGGTGACCTGGCATCGCACCTCCAAGGTTTCACTAACATTGGTTGTCTGGTTCTTCAGCTCGTAGTGAATAACAGGAGGTTTCTGGGCTGTGTAAACATATTAACAAGGAATACATATTATTTCATGTGCCATTATGTACACCAGACATGCACTTAGAGGTATATACAGTACTGTGCAAAAGTTTTAGGCAGGTGTGGAAAAATGCTGTAAAGTAAGAATGCTTTAAAAAAAATAGAAGTGTTAATAGTTTATTTTTATCAAGTAACAAAATGCAAAGTGAATGAACAGAATAAAAATGTAAATCAAATCAATATTTGATGTGACCACCCTTTGCCTTCAAAACAGCATCAATTCTTAAATTCTTCTAGGTACACTTGCACACAGTTTTTGAAGGAACTCGCAAGAAAGGTTGTTCCCGGAACCTGCATCCGAATCTGTACTGCGTCTCTGTGCACAGATAATCGGGACACATGCGCGGTGCGAATCCGACACATGCGCAGAAGAAACATCGCCATTTGCGTGCAAATCAGCACTGCATCCACCTTTTGCCACTACACTTCCCAGACATTTGCAGTTCTACAATTACCTGTCCCTGAAATGTATTTCTTACAGAAACTGAATTGCTGACCCCTTCTATTTACCACAACGTGATACCGCAATAAGCATAAAGAATAAAGCTTTCCGTACCGTCAATAGCGATTCGTGTGGTCAAACAGTGTTTCTTCTGGCTCTTCCTGTCTTGTGCTACACAGACATAGTCCCCCTGGTCATACATGGAGATGTCCCGCAGACTGAGGTCCGAGGTTACATTTATTTTATTGATGTACGTAGTGGTGGAATCCATTTTTATGAGCATATCCATGCTGTCACAGATGGGCATTGACCAGTTCGTTGACATAGACGGGCTCAGCTTGTACCACGACAGGTTCCCATATGTGAACCGATCAGCAATGCATCCCAAACTTATATTGTCATGTTCAGTGAGCTTGTCCTTGGGGTGTACACTGATGTCAAGGCCTCCTAAAAACAAAGTATGGAATCTTTACTTCCGTATATGAAGGTGGCAATCACATCTACATACATTCCATACACATACATCCTATTTATAGTTACATGATATTCAATCCAGAAAATGCCACGATAATGATACTCAGCAATGTACTAAAAAACATAATTAGAATTTACCCAGGGCTGCTATCATTTTACCCAGGGCTGCTATCATTTTACCCAAGGCTGCTATCATTTTACCCAGGTCTTCTATCATTTTACCCAGGGCTGCTATCATTTTACCCAGGGCTTCTATCATTTTACCCAGGGCTGCTCTCATTTTACCCAGGGCTGCTCTCATTTTACCCAGGGCTTCTATCATTTTACCCAGGGCTGCTCTCATTTTACCCAGGGCTTCTATCATTTTACCCAGGGCTGCTCTCATTTTACCCAGGGCTTCTATCATTTTACCCAGGGCTGCTCTCATTTTACCCAGGGCTTCTATCATTTTACCCAGGGCTGCTCTCATTTTACCCAGGGCTGCTCTCATTTTACCCAGGGCTGCTCTCATTTTACCCAGGGCTGCTATCATTTTACCCAGGGCTGCTATCATTTTACCCAGGGCTTCTATCATTTTACCCAGGGCTGCTCTCATTTTACCCAGGGCTGCTCTCATTTTACCCAGGGCTGCTCTCATTTTACCCAGGGCTGCTCTCATTTTACCCAGGGCTTCTATCATTTTACCCAGGGCTTCTATCATTTTACCCAGGGCTTCTATCATTTTACCCAGGGCTGCTATCATTTTACCCAGGGCTTCTATCATTTTACCCAGGGCTTCTATCATTTTACCCAGGGCTTCTATCATTTTACCCAGGGCTGCTATCATTTTACCCAGGGCTTCTATCATTTTACCCAGGGCTGCTATCATTTTACCCAAGGCTTCTATCATTTTACCCAGGGCTGCTATCATTTTACCCAGGGCTACTATCATTTTACCCAGGGCTTCTATCATTTTACCCAGGGCTACTATCATTTTACCCAGGGCTTCTATCATTTTACCCAGGGCTGCTCTCATTTTAAAATGTAAAAAACTAAAAAAAATATTTGACTGGACATTAGCTCAGGTCATAAAATTCCCCCATACTTCATTTTAGGTCCGAAATAATATGGGTGTCTACATTATGGTAAGTGACATTTTTAAAAGATCATAAATAGCCCTAAATCTGGACTAGACGGAACATAAGAAAATAAAGTGAGTTTAACTTACGTGTAACATGAAAAGCCATGATGCGCTCATCGTGTCCGGCTTGATTTCTGGCTGAGCACTTGTATACAGCAGATACATTGGCGGCAGGAATAACCAGCTTGCTCACAGTCTGTTGAAAGTAAAGATGGAATTCCATACTTTGGTGGCACAGTGGTGAGCAGTCAAAATAAATGCTAGTGTTTGGTATGTGACTAAGATGTGGTATAGAAACAATACCAACAAATACAAAATCTCCTCGCACATAAGTATACATCATAATACATCTGCTATACCCACAACTGTCTGTCATATTTATACCCTTACCATGAAGCTGGTGCTTAGTTTATCCAGAGTTTATGTGGTCTTGCATGTTTTCGCACTGTGCATGCTCCAGAACTGTGTGCACACAAAGTACGAGTGACGCAGAGTCGTACACATTGCAGTCTTATCTCCACTTATGACTGAAGAGGTGTAACTAGGATGTAACAGGGTGTTTGGTATGTTTTGTTGATAATCACAATGTCGACAGCCATTATATAGATACCATAATGTCAACAGGTACAAAATGTCAATATCTTTGGAATGTCGACAACCACAATGTCGTATTGCAAAATGCTGACACCAACAAAACGACGACACGTTGAAAATATTGACAGGTACATAATGTCAACACCCAATTTGAAGTCTAGTCCCAAAATTCCTAATGTCGACATTTCATATATGTTGTCATTTCATATGTTGCCATGTTAACGATGTCAACATTTTGCAGGTGTTGACATTTTAACGACAATGTGGAGCAGACCAGGTGTTCCCAACCACGGTCCTCAAGTTCAGGTTTTAAGTATAGTATATACTTGAGCACAGGTGTCTTAATTAGTACCTAAGTTATTTTGATTTAACAATCTGTGCTAATCTATAGATATCCCTAAAACCTGGACTGTTAGTGTGAATTGAGGAACAAGGTTGGGAAACAATGGTGTAGACCTTTTTAGTGTCAACATTGTGACTGACCACATGATGAGCACATCCCGTTTCTCACCTAGGCAGTGAGGGTTTGTAGACTGCTTGTTTTTAGCCGTATATTTTGCACCGAGCACATACATGTCCACTCTCCCGGAATGTCCCTTAATTTATGGGGAGTCCCACAGACTCTTGAAAGTGTGAAGAACTTTCCTGCATCCCGCCCACTTCCTAGTGAAATAGGCGCGATGGGAAAGGGTGATGCGTTTCACATCATCATAGCCCCGCCCTCTCTGCATTAAGCCAAGATTTGCAGCACTACGCTGCAGGGCGGAGCTAAATTATAAAATTTGCCCTCCACCCATACTGGCCGCCTCTACTGTAGCTTGGCCCCGGGAAGTCTCCTGGAGGCAGAAGAATGACATTAGGCAAGTATGACCTAATATGGGGCGGGTGGAAGCGCCCATTGATGATGCTGACTAGTATCAAACTACGAGCACAAATAAGGAGGTGGCACATCGTACAACTCTGCATACAGCCAGTATAGGTATTTATTTCTGTGTATTTCTCCTACTCTACCGATACATGCACAAATAGACTGACCTTAATTTTTCCTTCTATGACATCAGTGTGACTTTCATGTATCTCAACCACATTCCCTCCGCGTTTGTCCATAATCTCCCTCCATTTTAAGCAGTTGTAGGAATTTTTTCCTAATTCATACAGTCTAGAATAGAAGGAAACACCAATCTCAATAAATAAAACTACGCATAAACATTATAAAGACATTTGTAGATCAAGAGAAACTGGGACTATCAATACATAGTAAATAAATAACATTTCCGGGTGAAAAGGTGAATTCCCTAGATCCTTTCTAAAATTAGGTCTCATATTGGGATGGGAGGAAATGGAGGAGGGGGCCTTAGTGGGGGGGAAATAATACATGTTCATTCATAATTTCTTAATTCTCGGTTTATGTGGATCAGCGGAAGCAGCTTGGTCAGAGAACTCAGGCAGAAGTGTAAAGGTTTTCTTTGGGATGCTAGGAAGTATTCTAGCTCTAGAGGAAGAAGTTAAAGGAAGTCATCCGGACAACAACAACAGGAAAGCTGAATACTCTGCTCTCTGATGCAGGAAGTCGGAGCCTGTGCAGAAGGCTGATAAGGGAACCTGTGTGGACTCAGCAGATCTCTGTCTATCACTCCACACATCAATCAGCGCACTTCCTCTCAGATGGCCTTTCACACAGATAATGCCAAGCACTGTTCTGCAAACTTAGTTGTGCTTGAAAATCTTGTACCAATGTAGGAATGATAACAGACTCCTCCTGAAGGGTCCACAGACACATCTAAGTGGACAGTGCCCTGCAGAAAGAACTGTCAGAGTTTATTCTAAAGAGGGATCATGGTTGCTTACACGCTTTGACAAGAGAAGCACAACTGCAGTGTCAGATATCTGCTAGTCCCCTGTGCTGAGTCAACTTGAAATCATTACAAGACTCCTGTTATTACAAATATACTTTCCGGGGACACTTTGCTGCAGGACCGATGCACTTGAGCAGGCCATGCTCCATGAATGACTCTAGTACTTGTAATATATGATGACAGGGCGTCATTAGATTACAGTTCTATTTCATTCTCAGCAATTATCTCAAATTTACAGCATCTCAAATATATAGAAATTTCATTAAGGACATAAAAAGAAGTAGTACTGTGCTTCTAGGTAACATTTTGTCAGGCACATTAAAAACAATTGGACAGCCCACAGCAACAATTAGTAAACTTTTAGATACCAATTATTAATGCTACATGGCCCTTTTCTAACATTACCTGGGTAACAATATTAACTCAGTAAACCTTATTCTAAGAAGATATCTCTTTATTTTGCTTTGTATTGTTATTTAAGAAAGATGGTATTTTAAAAAAAAGTTGTAGCGGCCCATACTCATAGAAATAATTGTATATATGTACGTAAGTAATCTTTGTGCAGAAAGATATACAGCCATATGTTTTTGGATAGCCTTCTCATATTTGGCTCTATTTATTAACATTATTTTTACTAAAATAAAGTGAAAAAGGGTGTTTTCACACCCTTTTCACATTATTTTAGTTTCACCTGTAGTTATTACTGGGCAATTGGAGTAGAATTAGTAAAATTCTACTCCAACCCCTAGTATCACTTATTTTTAGTAAAGCAGATCGCATTTCCCATAATTCTTATGGGAAATGTGATCCGACCAGAGTTACTAAAAATAAATTGTAAAAAAATACCGGGGGAAGCCCTGTGATAATAACGCCACCTGGAGGTGGCGTTAACCAGGGTCTCCCCCGGTTACCGGGCTCCTACTCTGCTCTAACGGGGAGAGCAGAGGCGGGAGCCGGTACCAGTAATCAGCTGTGTGGTCTAAACCGCAAGCTGATAGCTGTAAAAAAAAGAAAAAAAAATTGAAACATTTTTTTTTACTTACCTGAATCCAGGGACCGGTGATCGGGCCTCCGGTGATGTCTCCTCTCCGGTCAGCTGGTCTCCCATAGTGCCCTGCTGCCCGGTCATCAGGTGATCGGGCCCCAGTGCAGTATGGGAGATCACCTGATCGGGAAGCCCGGAGAAGATCACCGGAAGCCAGGAGGATGCAGGTAAGTGTAATGAAGGGAGGGGGGGGGTCGCGGGGGTCCGCGATCGCGGGGGGCGGGGCTTAGCGTCGGTGGGGGGTAGCAGCGGCGGCCGGTCGGCGCATGCGCGGGCTCTTAGTCGCTGTATTTTTTCCGAAAATACCGCGACTAGAGTGCGGATGGGATCCGCAGGGACAAAGCTTTATCGCAAGCTCTGTCCCTGCAAGGGATTTATAGTAAATCCCTGTTATATTGCCTGAATTCGCAATGCGAATTCACTCGGTAATATCACACTACAATCCGCATTCAATATGCGGATTGTAGTAAATAGAGCCCTAAGGCATTCATTTCCATTGAGATAACAAGCATTGGAGCGGTAGCATGCTGAATAGATGTCCCCACCATGTCTTTTAATATTTCTGATATACGTACATAAGAGCCGCCCACTTACTGCGGTGAAAACGTGCACTCCTCCTCCAGCTGCCACGACCACTGAATGAGCACCGGGGCCGGAATGCCGTATGCCGTACAGGTCAGAGTGGAACTTCTGCCAAACTTGTACGACTCCAGAGTGGCCGACACGGACTTTTCACATATGTGCGGACGAACTATAAAGCAATTAAACCAATATCTTTTACTTGATTTTATTACAATTTACTTTCTCTGGATAATAAAATGTATTCACAACAATTACCATATATAATGAGCTGAAAAGTGTGTTCCTCGTGACCCTTTGTCCGTGGATTCGTAAGAATAATTGTATAATTCCCAGCATCCCTTTCACTACACTCATTGATTGACAAGAGATATGGAAACCGGTGATTGTGGTGCAGAGGTTTCCCGTTTTTCATCCTGCCAAAGAATAATTAAATGTTCCATATTAATTACTAGGTAAGGAACAAAGGCCCTCATTCAGAGCCGTACGCTCTGAGCAGAGCGCACGCTCTGAATGAGGGCCGCCCTCCATAATTATGGAGCGTCCTCCTGGACGCTCGTATAGCTGTGGGTCACCACCCACAGCCTATACGAGCGTGCAGTTTGATGGCCGAGATGGTATTGACCATCGCGACCATCGCCACTGCGAGCCGGAGCCTGCGGTTGAGGTTTTCAACCGCAAGGCCCGGAGTGATTTTGGCTCTATCAGAGCCAAAATCACTCCCACTGACATCACTAGTGATGTCAGTGTGCCGGCTTCTGACGGTAGGCGTTCCCTTGGGAACGCCCCCGTCAGGGAGGCACGCCCCCGGCACGCCCACCAAAGGGGGCGTGCTGTCAATCAACATCGACAGCACGCCCCCTTTGATCAGACACAATGAGCGAAGGAAAGTCCTTCGCTCGTCGCGTCTGGCGCATGCGCACGACGGAGCTCCCGCCGTCGTGCGCATGCGCAGTGCACAACATCGACCCACTTGCGAGCGGACAGCCACTCGCGAGTGGGTCTGAATCAGGCCCAAAGTACTAACATTGACACTATTAAACCAAACTTACCATTTGGCATCAGGCGTAGGATATGCTGTGAACCTCACCGGTATCTTGACACGGTCGCCAGCATTAACAGTAAACACCTTTTCCATTGTATTATCAAGTATTATAAAAGGTTTTTCTGAAAGCAGAAAGTACAGAAAGTAAATTAGTTTCTAAGTTCAAAGGCATAAACCACCTATTCTGTCAATAGCTGTCATTTATATGTGCAAACTAAACAAACATCAGATGCATTACAATGCTGAAACCTTGGATTCAAATCCAAGTTTATATGTGCTCTCCAAGTTGTGTATGCATGCTTATTTGTGTATCTGTGGTTGGAAAATGAGATTGTAAGCTCTAATGGGGCATGGAGACATCTGCACATCTTTCATGAAATTCTTATCTGGGGATCAGAACTATTCACAATCTTAAATAATATATATAATTCACTGTTCTTCGTACTGTCTAGCAGTTTGAAGTGCTAATGGGCGATGTATTAATGTGTGCATTAATATAAATTGTATACAAACAGCATAATTGTACATATAATCATTATTGAACACATAACCAAAAATATCATCATTTCACCAAGAAGTGAACAATATATAGACTATATGCATTGGGTATACTAACCCCAGGAAACACTGCCCATTCGTTATTTTTCTGTCTGGTATATTTACAGTACTTGCCAGTAGCACTACATTTAGATTAGAGGGATGAAGCAGATCCATCAGGCTTTCTACTAGTTTAAAAAGAAAGATGGTAACACCCCTCCCCCATTCTACTCTTTAAAAAAGAACAGAAAAAAAAAGAAACATGGCAATTGCTGCTCTGTCTTAGGGACGTGGTTTTGACAGAAGTTGGGGTTTCCAAGTTGTCCACCCCCTACAAAAGTCTGAACCATGAATGAATGTACTTGCCATGTATGATGACTGTTGTGCTGTCAGTCTTATTCATGCGCCCGGTGTCTGCTGCGCAGCTGTAAATCCCTCCATCTTTCATAGTCACCTCATCTATTTTCAGGAATCCCAAGTGCTCAAGCTCACCAGGTAAGTCATTCCTCTGCACCTTCAGCTCTGCTCGCTTTTGCTAAAATCACAAATAGAAGAATATTGGGCTCTGCCTCACCTATTTTCCATATTTCCATATTTAAGTTTTGCTTTCACATATGTGGCCTGAGTCGACATGTTAAATTCCTGCCTTATTATGTCAACATTTTGAACATGTCAACATTTTACATGTGGACCTAACCTCCATGTCGACATTCTGACTGGATATCTTTTTAGCGATATTAAACAAGATCTTAATTTGGAAATATTTTGCAACACCTCATTAAATATCTCTTCTAAAACTCACTTCTAAAAACTCTCACTTTAGTAAATTTACCCCTAAGAGTGGTTTCACATACATACACTTTCTCTTTTATTATACAGTATATAATATTTTTGTATGACATGTTAAATTGTACTGAGATTCAGGTTTACAACAAGATTTAAACATACTAAAGAAAAGTGTAATTACCGCCATTGAAGGATAATCCCATTTGAGAGTGACTCTGCCATTTAAAGGGGTGCGTGCGCTGCAATTTAGTGCCAGCTTCTCCCCAACGGCCAGTTGGATCTGAGGGTGCGGGTTCATAGAGAGGCTATTAATCCTGAATTCTAAAGGAAGCAAGACAATTAGAAAAAATGCTAAATATTATTATCAGTGAGCACTAACATCACTTCTGTAAGATATTGGGTCGGATGCATCAATCATTACATTTTGGATGCGATGCATCAAACCAATCATCACATGCATACCAGTGCTTAGTAACGCCATATGCATGAATATTTAGGCAAAGGACAGCTCCTCCGAAAAGAGCTGTCCATTGTGGTGTGGGGACTTCCAGGTTTATGACCCGAGAGTCCCTATGTGTATGGGCAACCATCCCTTGGAGGGACCATATTGGATCACTCTCAGGGAAGTCTCCTAAAAAGAAGCCCATAGGCTTCTATTAGGCATCGCCATCTATCTGGTCCAAGCTCCAAAAACATATGGAAATGCGATCAAACCCCCGAAAACTACATTTTTGTGGTTTTACCTCATTTTCAGTGTTGATGCATTTTGTCCTTCAACCTTTGATACATCTTAATAATGGTTATAGCAACATAATGTACAGTAGATTAAAATTCTCAAGAATTCATCTAACAAACACTTACCTATAACTATTATCATGTAGTTAGGGGACCTGTACGTTTCTCCAGCAAAAGTTGTTTCACAGAAGGCCATATCGGAATATCTCACCATTCCACTGAGGATTGTGACACCAGTCTCCTTGTTCCACTTCACACTGTGACCATTGGGAACAAACGTGTTGTCTGCATATTTCTAAAACGGTAAATATATCCTGAATTAGTCACCCCACAATAATATCAGCAGGTTTAAAATAAAATGCACCACCAAATTACAAAGAAAATTTTTTAAAAATTAAAAAAAAATGTTGATGTCATAAAACAAAAAATTAGTTGAACATGTTGGCCCTTTGATAATTTTGCCATATTTCTCATTATTATTATGAATATTATTATTAACAAAAAAAATAAAAAGGTTTGGATGTCTGGCAAACAAGGGCAGAGGGGTTAGCTGTGGGGTATTTGAGGTGAAATAAAGTCTGATTATGTTGATCACGCTAAATTTAAAATAATAGACTATGGCAGTACTGAGGAGTCTTAGTCAAATATCCTCAATTCTTTCTTTTTTTTTCTCCCCAAAACTAATTCACAACATATTTTTTCTAGCACTCATTATTTGCCAGTTAATAATGTTTATATTATTTATTTTTCCAATTAGACTTAGTTTCCCCCCTTTCAATAAATGTCACGCGGCCCGATTGTGGAATTGGCAAATGAAGAGGATCACTTGCCTGATACACACACCTGTCCAAAAATAATAGCTCAATAGATATAGTATAATGAAAACCCAGTAAGTTAAAATAAGTACATTAAAGAATAGAAAACAGTTAAAAAAAATTTAATCTTTCTGTATTACTATTTCTGCCATAGTTACTTTATGTTATTTGTATTACTTTTACAAGGGACACACATAAACTGAGCATCTCATACCGTATGGAGCGTCACATTGAGACCCCCCCTTGAAGCTTGGCATGGTATCATGATGCTGTCATTGGAAGTGACACTACCATGGATGAAGACAGGATGAGGACTATCACTTGCTGAAGGCCCAAATGGAGAAGAATTCTCATCTATAAATTACATTTTTTCATACAAAAAAAGTTAGATATTAGACACACAGTGACTGTTATAGGCCCAACTGTTCTCTGAGTCTAACTGAGATGTCTTATATAATCTAACATAAAAGGTTCAAAATAAAAGACAAATATTCCACAGTTTATTTATTTTTATTTATTACCAGCTATTTATATAGTGCACACATATTCCGCAGCACTTTACAGAGAATAGTTGCCCATTCACATCAGTCCCTGCACCAGTGGAGCTAACAATCTATGGCCCTGATTCAGAGCCAGACGCATGCGCTCTGGGCCACCATCGACCTGGTTGCGAGCGCTCAGCGCTTGCGACCGGGTCTGAATCAGGCCCTATGTTCCCTATCACATGCGCACACACACTTACACACTAGGGTTAATTTTTGTTGTGAGCCAATTAACCTACCAGTATATTTTTGGAGTGTGGGAGGAAACCGGAGCACCTGCAGGAAACCCACGCAAGCACAGGGAGAATATACAAACTCCGCACAGTTAGGGCCATGGTGGGAATGGAACCCACGACCTTAGTGCTGTGAGGCAGTAATGCTAACCATTACACCGTCTGTGCTGCCCATTGACTCTAATTTCCAAGCACAATGTCACGTTTTAGAGATTGTTCCTGGAAATTGATGGAAGACAAAATTGATAAATCATGACATACTGGGAGCTGTAGTGCCCCAAGGTTCACCCAGACAGTGTCGCATATGACATTTAGATTCACCAGCCCAACAGCACAGTTTTAAGATGTTGGCAACAATGATATTGTCACTGAGGTCATTACTAACTCTCCCATCCGAATAAACATGGTAAATGAAGCTGCTGCTGCTGCAGGACATGTTTCTGTTTTTATTAATTTACCCCTCTCCCAAAAAGCATTGCTACGCTAAAAGGCTGCCTCAGTTTCTTTAGATGCAAAACAATGCAGATGTTTATCTGAACTAAGCCGCCACATGTTTACAAGTTACATGGATTCACTGCATAGAGACAATTAGTAACAAGGGGAAAATAAAATTGTTTTTCTGATGATAATGTTGAAGATTGGCAAATTATTTAGACAGTGTCAGAGGTAATCCATAATAATATTCATCGTGATACTATATTTGACTGATTTTGCTTGTTCTAAAATATTATATTTATTTTCTTTATTGCCATCCTCATCATTGTTACTGATCCCAGTCGAGTCAGCTGAACACAGTTAATGGACTAAACATGTACTTTCCATTATATAGAAATTTAACGTCTCCACTTACCTACAACATACACCTGAACACTTGATGTGCTGTTGGTACCTTCATAAAGGCATTTGTAAATTCCAGTGTCATTTGCTGTGAGCTGGGACACCACCAGCGTCTGACAATAGGCACCGTCATTGCACTCACTCACGGATGTGCGGTTATCAGCAGTACTAGCCGTCACAGGCCATGACCAAACCACTGGTCGCTCCCCTCTAGGATACAGAGGACATGTATGTGCACATTAATTCTACCGTCTAAGCATTACTTTCCAGAAATCATTATATAATAGATGATGTGTAATGTTAAAACCGTAACATTGTTTACTCTTAAAATGCGTTACTTCTCACACCTAAGACCTGATAATTAAGACAGTTGGTTGCTTACTTAATTAATATTTCAGCACAATCTGCTTGAAATTGAATGTGAGTACCTGATTATGTGTGTATGTACGCATGTGTGTGTATGTATGTACACAATGATCCCTTTCTAAAATGATCTTCCTTTCTAAAAGGTTTATACTGAGATAAAATGACATTCAAATGTATTAGCTCCATAATATACATAGATAAAGCAACACAGAAATGTTTTCTAATTCTGAGTTGCCAGTGGCTAGCAAGTACAGTCAGACATAAGAATACAGGGCCGTAGCTAGGGTAGTGCGGCCGGTCAGGGGGCGCTGTTTGGGCCTGTCAAATTTCTTTTTATTATCATTCTTGCTTGTAGGTTCCTCTTATTTCATCCCCAGCATCTCCTGGCCTCTTCTATCTCTTCCCTGGGCATTCCCCAAGAATCCATGGCCCTTTTTTGGGTGCATTATGTCCCTTTGAAAAATGAGACGGGCGCCAATGCTCTTTCTGGCACAGGGCACCAAAAAGTCTAGTTACGGCCCTGTAAGAATATATATATATATATATATATATATATCTACTATGTATAAATATATTTATTCTTATGTTTGTAGTACAAAGAATGATTCGTAAATGTGTGTGAATCATGTGAACTGTACTCCATAACAATAATGTAAGAATATTCCAGACCAAACGGAATCCCTTTCACAAGGCAAACAGCAAAGTACACGCAGACAGAGACCAGTCTTCTAGTTCTGGAATGTACTGCAGTAGCTGAGTACACTGTTCATTAACACTAGCCATCAAGCACAAACTTATAATGGCTTTATTAGCCAACGACATATAAAGGCTTTACCAACCACCAACATATAAAGGCTTTAATAGCCACCAACATATAAAGGCTTTACCAAACACCAACATATAAAGGCTTTAATAGCCACCAACATATAAAGGCTTTACTAACCACCAACATATAAAGGCTTTACTAAACACCAACATATAAAGGCTTTAATAACCACCAACATATAAAGGCTGTACTAGCCACCAACATATAAAGGCTTTACTAAACACCAACATATAAAGACTTTACTAGCCACCAACATGTAAAAGCTTTACTAAACACCAACATATAAAGGCTTTACTAACCACCAACATACGTATAACAACTTTATATAGTCACCAACATGGAGGCAATTCAATACAGCGCAATGCTGAATAGCCCCGGGAAGGTGTTCCGGGAGCTATTCAATTGACTGTGCTGTTAAGTAATACTAGAGTGTTTGCTCGACTAAAGTGCCAGCTCAGGAGGGTCCGAGCGAAATCCTGTAGTCAGACGTAACAGTGCAGTCAATTCAATAGCTTCCGGGAACTCCTTCCCAAGGCAATGCATTGAATCTCCCCAATAGAATCACTTCAGTAGCCACCAACATAGAATTACTTCACTAGCCACCAACACAGTAACAACGTCAATAGCCATCAATAAATTGCTTTACTACTATCAACATATAATGACATTACTAGACAACACCATATAACAGCTTTCCTTGATACCAACATATAATGACTTTACTCGCCACCATCTAAAAACTTTTTTTTTTAAATATGTTTATTCATTTTTAGCAAATTACAGAGAAAAATGTTCTTCAATTGTACAAGTAAAAGCATATGAGAAATAGTACATCTGATATAGCTATAAGTTAGACAAAGAATACCATCTAAAAACTTTAATAGACACTAACATATAATAACTTCACTAGCCATTAACATATAACAACTTTACAAATAAAAAAATTATATTAGGCAATTCTTGGTGTTGGCTTAGATACATAAGATAACTATTACCATGGTATACTGTATGTCAGTGGTTCCCAAACTTTCTAGAATCACATTGCCCTTGAGTATCTGAGTATTTTTTTTTCACGGCACCCTAGGCCAAAAATTTCTTATTAAAGAATTCAGAAAAGATTATTAAATTATGCAGATTGTACTTATCCAGTGGTGGACAGGGCTGAACTTCTGTTTGTCACATATTTTATGATTTGCAGCCACCAGCTCTGTTTTCGCCTATTACATGGACCGTAAATAATTTGATTTGGTCCTGGTCCACCATCTCTTGGCACCCCTACAAGTGCCCCGGAGCACCCTGCCCCTTCCCCCCCCCCCCCCCTAGCAGTGGTTCCCAGTTTGGGAACCACTGCTGTATATTGTATTACCTCATTCTACCAAATAGGATTTTCTATTACTTTCTACAAGTTAATATTTTCCAAATAATGTATAATGTAAACAATAATGCTAATTTAATAGAACTCAATGATACATTATACATTATTCTAAAGAGAAAGACATTGATAAACATGCATAGGAAGTAATATTAGCATACTGTACCTGCATGTAATATTTAGTGTACAGTTTGCAGCTATGAGGATCTTATCATTCTTAGAACTTAATTTTGGTTTGTCTGCAAAGAAGCAAAAATGACACAGTATAAGCAAAAAAAAAAATATATATATATATATAACAAACAGACTGAAATATACTTATAGCTACTTCTTTTCTGTGTACCTGAGAAACACATTTTATCATAACAGGAAGATAATGCAGAATGTCCAGCGATAAAATGCAAAGCAAATCAATCCCCAATCTTGGGTGGAGTTCCTGTTATTTTAGCAGGGCAGCTTCAAGGTCTTTGAAAAGGATGTGTGATAGTGATATGTGAGCCCTTATCGGTGATTTCAATCCCTTTGGAGTAATACTAAAATACTGCTAATATAATAAATTAAGTGTATATTTTACACAAAATTCATCCAGCAATTTCTCCTAACTATCTAAAAAAACTAAACCGGCCTTATTGCCATAATGAGACAGCAAATAATATTATATCCTATGACAATTTATTATTTCCCAACACCCTTCCTCTGTACAGTGACGCAGGCAAATTGTACTTTCATGGCACTTTTTCCAGTAAGATTGCCTAACACACCGGAGGACTTTGGGATAAGAATACAATGCATGACACATGATCATCACCATGGAACACATAGGAAAACACATACTTAGACTTATTACTTTTAGATATTCCGCAGGTCCATCAAGTAAGTAAAAGTGAGATAAAAAATTATTAGAAATTTATAAACTGTAAACCTGAAAAACTGTAGTTAATGGACATGTACTATTTACTTTCAAAGTTTTAGTGGAAACACATATAATAAAGCAATTTATTAAACACATGTTTATGTAGGAACTGAGCTGCTGGATAAGTGTAGTTTTCCATTCATTGATAGGGTGAACATATTGGGGTTTTAGATGCCATGAAAAAGTAATGACACATTTATTCATGCAGCAATTACAATATGCATATGTAGCATAACCTAGCAAGATTTGACTGTTCATACAGGTCCCTACTTAATACTCCATTTGTTCCCTATAGCTGTATCCCCAAAACAAGGATGTTATTAATATTAATAAAAATAAAATAATTCTGATTTTCATCCCTTTATTTCTCAATTTAAAAAGTTAAATAATACAACATGCTTATGCCATGACATTTCACATTCTATATAGTTGGCAAGCTGAGTATACTGTAATGGAAAACTCTGGGGATGGTGCTATAGCCCCAGTATTGCTGTGGGAAGCATTGCAGGAGGAATTGCACAGGTATGTATGGCTGCAGTTCGGCTCATCTGTGTATCTCACCTGTAGCTGCGAGGAATCCTGCCAGGCAGAGCTGCAGAAATACACCCAGCATAAGTGCAGTCCCCATTCTCTGCTTCGGATAATCTCCTTGGAGGTACTCAGCGGCCAAAGGCATGGGCAGTGTTCCTCTATGGCTGTGTGCAGTAAATCTGCCCTTGTATCCCGATCATACAGAGATGCTAGTAAAATATGCCATGCATAAGGTGGGATCTCCTCCTCCAGTGAAGACACATTAGTGTATGATGCCAGGGAAGCGCTGCTGAGGCTACTGCCCTGTTCTCATACCTCTAAGCCACGCCCCACAGGCCGGACCCGACAGAGCTAGACAGAAAGTAGTTTTCTGAACTTGTGACTGAAATGACAGCAAGCCTTTCCTGCACATCAATATCATGGTTTTGCTGGGGAAAAAATATTAGAATGTCTTATACTAATATTATTTTTTTTAATCCTAACAATTGTATAATCATGTACTGTATATCAATTATGTGCGAACATTACTCAACTAGTTTATATTCTGTGTTGCATGCAAGTGTATATCATGCAGTTACATTGGTAAAACCGCTTCAATTCCGCATCTTCCAAAACTTAAAAAAGACCCCCCCCCCCCCCACCCCCCCCCAATAAAGGTGAAATTATTTAGTAGTACAAAAGAGCATGACAGATTAGGGCTGGGTACACACTGGAGTGACGGGCATTTGTTCCGACATCGAAACGAATGCCCGTGACAGTGATTGTGCGTCCACACTGCTGGACGACTTAAATGAACGACGGAACGATCACTGTTATGTCATTCATTAACAATGCACTGACTGCTAGCTATATTGGTAGATTTGATGTGCAGCACATCAGACCTGGTTTACACACTGAGCAATGTGGGAGGTATGTTGTTATGAAGCAGCATATAGGTCTGACATCGCTCCAGTGTGTACCCGGCTAAAGGCTACTCTGATTCAACTGGGTTTCTAGCAGTGACCGGGGCCATTCAACTGCTGCCTATTATAAGCTCACAAGATGCACTTACCGCAGCTTTATGTTTGCAACCTCCTGAGGTACAAACAGAAATCTGCTATAAGTAAGGCTTTCTGCCCTTAACGTGGCCGCCGCAAGAGCACGGTAACCCATCGCTCCGGGCACTTAGGGGTCTATTTGGCAATAATCGCTATATTGGGACTGCAACATAAATTAACACACCTATTGCCCAGTCATTTCATTTAGCGTCGCTGTACGCACTGCCGCCTTACACTGAATCCAATGGCAGAAAGTGATCTCTGTAATTTTCATTGTTAGTTGTGTTAAGTGTAAGGAAAAATGGGGAAATCAGTCTGTACCAGTGGCAGCTCCAGGGGTGGGGCTGTAGTACAGTCCAAAATTCAAATAGGGGAGCCACACCAACTGCCAGTGAGTTCCAGCCATCAGTGGCGTAACTACCACCCCCGCAGCCTCTGCGGTGGCTTGGGGGTGCGGGTGCTTGTAGGGCACTGTGGCTGCAGATTCCATGCGGACTAGCCGTCCGCATGAAATCTGCAGAAGAAGACCCTCCAAAAATGGCTGCCGCCTTGGAGGAGACAGATGCTGGATACAGATACTGGACCTCTAGCATCTGTTAGTCACCCAGGCCACATAAGTGCCGTCCGCACTACAACGGAGCTGGGCATCTTCTGGCTCCCGCAATAGCTGATGGGAGAGCTCTCCCATCATGCAGAGTTGGCCGGCCCGGGAGGACGCCAGACGGAGGAGCTGAAGCCGGAGCGGGGATCAAGGTAAGTGGAGGTCTTTTTTCTTTATGTGTGTGTGTCTTTCTGGCCGGGGGGGGGGGGTTACTACTACTGGGGGGCATTGCTGGGGGGAGGCTGACTACTGGTACTGCTGGGGGAGGGACTACTACTGGGGGGCATTGCTGGGGGGTTACTACTACTGGTACTGCTGGGTGGGGGACTACTACTGGGGGGCATTGCTGGGGGGGTTACTGCTACTGGTACTGCTGGGGGGGACTACTGAGGGGCATTGCATTGCTGGGGGGGTTACTACTACTGGTACTGCTTGGGGGGACTACTGCGGAGTATTGATGGGGGGGTTACTACTACTGGTATTGCTGGGAGGGACTACTACTGGGGGGAATTGCTGGGGGGGTTATTACTACTGCTACTGCTGGGGGTGACTACTACTGGGGGGACTACTAGGGGCACTGCTGGGTGGGACTGCTGCGAGGAGTACTGCTGCTAGGAGTACTACTGAGTGCACTGCTGGGTGGGACTGCTACTAGGGGTACTGCTGGGGGGACTACTATAGGGTGCACTGCTGGGGGAGAACTGCTCCTGGGGGCATTGCTGGGGGGGACTACTACTGGGGGCATTGCTGAGGTGGGAGGGGACTACTACTGGGGCCATTGCCGTGGGGGGCTACTACTGGCGGTACTGCACTGGTGGGACTACTACTGGGGGCACTGCACTGGTGGGACCACAACTGAGGGCACTGAAGAGGTGGGGATTACTGCTGGGGGCACTGCATAGGTGGGGATTACTGCTGGGGGCACTGCATAGGTGGGGGATTACTGCTGGGGGCACTGCATAGGTGGGGGACTACTGCTGGGGGCATTGCTGGGGGAGGACTACTACTGGGGGCATTGCTGGGGGAGGACTACTACTGGAGGCTCTGCTGGGGGGTCTACTACTGGGGGCACTGCTGGGGGGTTAGTACTGGGAGCACTATATAAGGGAGTCTACTACTGGGGGAATTATATAAGGGGCACTGCATAGGGGGACCACTACCTGGGGCACTATATAAGGGGCACTGCATAGGGGGGCCACTACTGGGGGCACTGTATAAGACCCCTGACAATGAGCAGGTAATTTAAAAGTAATTAGAAGCCTTACTGTGTCAGGGGGCAAATATGTAAGTGGCACTTTGGTAATAGGCATTACAGTATGTGGCATAATGTGTAATGGGCATTATGGTGTGTAGAATAATGTGTAAGGGGCATTATGGTGTGTGGTATAATGTGTAAGGGGCATTACCACAAGGAGGAAAAATACTGCAAACTGTCTAGGGGGGCACATTTTTTACTTTTGCACTGGGAGCCAAATTGCGTATAATTGGCCCTGTAATTATTTTACCAAAATGCCATGGGGGGGGGGGGGGAAAGCGTCAGAAATATTTTTGGCAGGGAGGATTAGATTTTATAGTTACGCCACTGCCAGCCATCTATGTTTGGCAGCGTTTGAAAGGGCACTTGGTGTGGCTCCCCTATTTTAATCTTGGACTGTGCTGCAGCCTCACCTCTGGAGCCGCCACTAGTCTGTACCCCAAAAAAGTGCAAACTAAAAATTGGATAACAGTATAGAAGTCCATTATTGACCAAAAGCAAAGTCATTCGGCTCCTACCAGGTGTCAAATGGCAGATTTCTATTGATATAATGATAGAAAACAATGCTCTAGATTTATTTGGGGTGCATAAAATGCCTGTCAGTTGATTTGTTTGTCAATTTAAGCCACTTTTAATAATTTGATAAAAATAAGATTATGTAACACTACCACCTGCAAGCCTAAAAACACCTGTCCCATCAATACAACACCACCATATACCTGTCCCATCAATACAACACCATATACCTGTCCCAACAATACAACACCACCATATACCTGTCCCATCAATACAACACCACCATATACCTGTCCCATCAATACAACCCCATATACCTGTCCCATCAATACAACACCACAATATACCTGTCCCATCAATACAACCCCATATACCTGTCCCAACAATACAACACCACCATATACCTGTCCCATCAATACAACACCACCATATACCTGTCCCATCAATACAACCCCATATACCTGTCCCATCAATACAACACCACAATATACCTGTCCCATCAATACAACCCCATATACCTGTCCCAACAATACAACACCACCATATACCTGTCCCATCAATACAACACCACCATATACCTGTCCCATCAATACACCAACATATACCTGTCTCATCAATACACCACCATATACCTATCCCATCAATACAACACCACCATATACCTGTCCCATCAATACAACACCACCACACCATATACCTGTCCCATCAATTCACCAACATATACCTGTCTCATCAATACACCACCATATACCTGTCCCATCAATACACCACCATATACCTGTCCCAACAATACAACACCACCATATACCTGTCCCATCAATACAACACCACCATATACCTGTCCCATCAATACAACACCACCATATACCTATCCCATCAATACAACACCACCATATAGCTGTCCCATCAATACACCACCATATACCTGTCCCATCAATACAACACCATATACCTGTCCCATCAATACAACACCACCATATACCTGTCCCATCAATACAACACCATATACCTGTCCCAACAATACAACACCACCAAATACCTGTCCCATCAATACAACACCATATACCTGTCCCAACAATACAACACCACCATATACCTGTCCCATCAATACAACACCACCATATACCTGTCCCATCAATACACCACCATATACCTGTCCCATCAATACAACACCACCATATACCTGTCCCATCAATACAACACCACCATATACCTGTCCCATATCAATTAACCATCAATCTGCATTTTGCAAAATATCACCCCAAAAAAGACATGTCATTATTGGCCAAATTAAGCTAATTAAAAATTGTGAGTGTCTAATAAATCATTGGCGGGGAGGGGAGCGTCCCTGGGGTCCTGAACCAAGTCCCACCATTTTTACATTAAAATAGTGATTTTCACAAACTTTTCACCTGACCTGAGAAAAAGCCTTGTTACATTATATGGAATGTTAATGTGGGTTAATTTGTGCAGTGTATTGGATATGGATGTATACATGTACAGTATATATCAGTGGCGTCACTATGGGTGGTGACACCCATTGTGGCGCTGAGTTATTCCTCACGCAAAAGGGGGCATGGCCTCGTGAACGCAAAGCCACGCTCCTTGACTTGTGCCAGTTTGGGGGCACTCCTCTATTCTCGTCACGCTGGGGATTTGACTAGGACTCCGGCAGCTGCTGGGTAGCCGCCATCCTTTCCGGACACAGAGTGTTGTGGATAAAGCCCGCATACACGCTTCATCCATCACCACTGCTGCATCACTGCCCGGTGACACCGTCCGAGGGGGTGACACCAAAATAGCCGAGTTGCTGTGTTATTTTGGTGTCACCCACATGGATGGTGTCACCCGGTGCAGCCCACACACCCCTAGTGACGACACTGACATACATTTTTATAGTATTGTAAATTTTGTAATAAGCAATTACACTTCCGGGAACACTGGCGGTATAATTGTCGGGTGAGGGTAGGGGAGTGGGAGAAGTTGCAGCCGCCTAATTGGACGAGGGCCATCTGTTAAGGATTTTCCTTATGTAACGCTACTTCCAGATGGCGTTATTTAAGTCTTTAAGGTTTTGCTTAACGTTTTTCTGCTTGCTGCATAGCAGGAAACGCTAAGCGCAGTAGGTAGCAATGACTTGTTCTCTACAATACGATGTTGTAGGAGTCGGGCATTAATGGAGAAGATAATTGCATTATCTTCTCCGTTAACCATTTCCTACATAGAGCCGTATTCAATTTGAGCCGAGCCGCGATACTTTTTCGCGTCCCGGACTTTTCGTCTACTTCGCCTGTTTTGTAGGCAGAAAAGTATCACGTGCGTGCCCGCTTTACCCCGTATTCAATTTGAAAGTGCGCAAAAACGGGACCCGGAGAAACTTGAACAGGTGGAAAGTCATGTCAGATTTGTGGAAATCAGCCTGACACCCCCCAAAAGATGCTCTGACATGGGGGTTCCCTATGGTACCCCCCGATTTGGCTTGCTGAAGGTATTTGTTTTTAAATGGGCTCAATAGCTGCTAAATAGCATTTTTCTATACGTGGTGCAGAATAGTATTCAGGAGTATTTTTTCCAGAAAATAAGATCTCCCAGAAATTTTGGGTACTTGAAAATGGGGGTCAGCATATTTAAAAGTTGCTAAAGTGAATTTGAAAAAATCGTGAAAAATCCACCTGCTGGAAACACCTGCAATCAAAAAAACACCTGGGGCATACTTGGGGACCCCCCAGAGTCAAGTTCGCTAGTTTTTAACTTTGTCCCGCAACATTTTTTTTTCGCCCCTAAAATGAAAGTGATTTTTTGGGGTGTTCTTAAGTGTTTTTTTTATTTTTTGACACAGATTACCTTTGGGGGACTGTCTGAAGGCTGCAGGGGGGTTCCCGCAACGTTGCACCACAAAACCCCAATTCTGCACTTCTTTCCGCCTGCTATTCATAGCCGAAACTTTTTCGCCTATTACATTGCATCTAGGCGGAAAGTCTTTTAAATTGAATACGGGGTAAAAGCAAAATAGGCGAAAATGATGTCACCGGGCTTTTCGCCTCAAATTGAATACGGGTCATAGCTGTAATCGTTAAAACATGCAGAAACTTTCTTTTCTTTCAAGAGCTGAAATACTTTGCTAAATAGACAATAACATGACAAAATAAACACATTTTGTCTATGTAAGCCAACTAGGATTGTTATTATTTCTTACAGGTGAGGCTCCCAACCCAAAGATGGGTCTGTGTGGAGCAACATAAAGGACCTCATTCAGACCCGCTCGCAAGCCGGTCGATGGTGAGGCCCTGCGCACACACAGCGGCCGCAGTGCGTGTGCGCTAGCTCCGGAGCGAGTGACAAATTCACTTGCTCCGGGGCTCGCTACAAAAGGGGCGACTGTCGATGTTGATCGACAGCTCGCCCCGTTTTGTAGGCGGGGAGGGGGGTGGCCGGACAAACGGATGAAGGAAGGCGTTCTTGAAGGAACGCCTGCCGTTTGTAGGCGGCCCTACTGACATCACCAGTGATGTCAGTAGGTAGCTTCCTGCTCTGTTAGAGCAGGAAACTGCCTGGGGCTTGCGGGAGACGAGACCCGACCCCAAGGGTCTCATCGCAAGCCCCAATGGTCGCAATGGTCTCGACCATTGCGACCATCACCTAGTCACTCGCTAAAGCTGTGGGTGGTAATAAGTAACCCACAGCTTAGCTAGCGGCCAGGAGGCCGCCTTTCAAAAGAAAAGCGGCCGCCCTCATTCAGAGCGAGCGCTCGCATTTTGCAAGCGGCTCTGAATGAGGTCCAGAGTCCCATAGCCAATACACCAATACATGCAGTAGGACCTGATTCACTGTTTTAGGAGCAAATAACAAGGAGCAATAAAGAAGTAATTTGCACCTTGGCAAAAACATATTGTAGTGCAGGTGGGGCAGATTTACAACATGCAGAGAGATTTAAAGTTGGGAAGGGGTGTGTTCTAGCTTAATTGTAAATTTCAGTGCAGAATAAAGCTGCCCAGTATTTGTTTCGAAATGTTAAAGCAGTCCTTACTTACCCCGCATGCAAAACAATAAATGCATTTCCACCCCTTGCATGGCAATATGGTTTGTTCCAGGTACGGAAGGCCATCTGTGAGTTAACCATCAATGATCTCCATCGATGGTGCCATCAGTGGTTAAGCTCGAATGTGTGTAACCATCGGCAGGAAACCATTGATGGTTTTGCCTACCGATGTCCAGCCCTGCTCTATTAGACACTGGGCAGAGGACAAATCGGATTTTGAGGTGGGACATCACAGGCAATTCTGGGGGCGGTGCTATACTTTGTGTCCCGACGCCAGGGAGGGAAGGAAAAAAAAAACATCTTGGGGGTCTGTACCATCAATGGCGGAGAATCATTGGATCTCCACCATTGATGGCAAAACCATTGGCCATCGGAAGGTAACCATCGATGGTCGGCAATCTTTGATGGCCATCTTTAGTTCCATGAGCAAATTGCTCCTTATACCCCTTTTACACCAGAGCAAAAACCTGGGTTTTTGCTGGGTCTACCCGGGTCGCAGCTCAGTATAAAAGGGTCCCTGAAAAATAACCCGGGTCACGTGACCCGGAAATCCAACCCAGGTAGCTACCAGGGTCTGACCCACGATGGACCTGGGTAATGGTGCCGTGTAAACGGCGCAACACAGGTTATCTGACCTGGGTCATGCCTAAAATTAGCTGATTGGTGGTTGTGGTGCAGTCACCTCCCACTTTTTATGACCTCACAAGTTTAGCAGGGCAGACCCAGGTTCAGCGTGAACGGGGCTGACCTGAGAATAACCCAGATCGATGGTGCTGTGTAATACCTCTTTTCCACCAAAAACCCAGGTCCAACCTGGGTTTTTTGACATGGTTCCAACCCTGGTCAGACCCAGGTCAGACCCATTTACACTGCACCTTTGATCTGGGTTACTCCCAGGTCAGCCCTGTTCACACTGAACTCAGGTCTGCCCTGCTAAACCTGTGAGGTCATAAAAAGTGGGAGGTGAATGCTCGACAAGCACCAATCCGCTCATTTTAGGCATGATCCAGGTCAGATAACCCGGGTTGCACCGTTTACACTGCATCATTACCTGGGTCCATCCTGGGTCCAACCCTGGTAGCTACCTGGGTTGAATTGCTGGGTCACTTGACCCAGATTATTTTTCAGGGACCCTTTTACACTGAGCTGCGACCTGGGTAGACCCAGCAAAAACCCAGGTTTTTGCTCTGGTGTAAAAGGGGTATAAATGGTGTCTGACCTGGGTTGGAACCATGGACCTTATTCAGACCCGCTAGCTAGATGCGACCACTCACTCCCAGCGTACTTAAACTTTGCAAAGTAATGTCAAGGCAGCCGGTTGCTGACTGTACCCTACCACAAGCACTGCGAGCACTTCAGTGTATTATTCAACCAGGTGACGTGTACTATGACACTGCCTGTTAATTATGCACGCCCTAGAAACGGCGTGGAAACACTCTGGCACGCCTGCGTCCGCAACTCCACTCCCCCATTACCACTGCCCTGCCCTGCCCCTGTTACCACCCACAAACGGCCTCTCCTGTCACTCATTCCACTGGGCTGTCTTTGCAGGGCGAACGAGCAAAATCCGATCGCTTGTACTAGTTTGCGTACGCACGCTGCGAACTACATGCATGCGTACATTAGCAAACATCGTCTGCAACAAGCGGCCGCTTGCTAGCGAGCGAGTCTGAATCAGGTCCCATGTCTGAAAACCCAGTTCGGACCTGGGTTTTTGGTGGAAAAGACGTATTAGTTGCTCAGCCCCATAATACTATCAAAACTTGGGATGAATGAAGGACCCTTAATAAAATGAAAAGTTGTTAAACGCTGGGAGTGTGATTGCTGATTATTTGGGTTGTTTCAAGTCCCGTGAGTGCCTCCATCTCTCTCTGCTTGTATATATGGAAACAGATGTAAAAGAACAGAATGAAGATATTGCTACACATTTCAGTGAAATAGGCAGAATAAATATTATTTCCTAATCTACAGATGTATGTAACAATGGAGATTTTAAAAGGGGAATAGTGATTATTCCTGTGTGATTTAGATAAGAAATGTCCAGTAAGAAGGCCACACCATTTTGTCCAGTAGGGGGCCTGTTGGTACTTAGCACCTGTATGCAACACTTATGTATTAGTAGTAGCCCATGAAACTATATTGAAAGCTATCAATTAAAAGATGCCAACTCTGCGTGACCTCCCTTTGCTTTTATTATTGACCCATTTTGCTTTTATTATTGCCCCCCTTGCTTGTATTATTGCCTATATACACATTTCATGATGTTGTGGATCTTTTGCACTGCACAAACATCACTCATTTATTGCTTTTGGGTAGTGATGATATGCAATAATTTCAATGAGAAGTAATTTGCTTATTGTATAAGATAGAGAAGGCTCTATTATGCATGGGCAATATAACATAATTACAAAGAAAACTCATAAAATGTGACTGACCTCTTATCATCATGAGTTCTTTATTGGGATTCTCAATGGAAGACGTCTCATTAATAAGGCTGAAGGTCCTAATGTAGAAGTAGGCAATGCTTTCATGTGTCTTTTTACATTCACAATTCCATACACATCTATCTTGGAAACCACTAAGCAAATCAGTAAGCGAGCAAAGGAAATGTGAAAATGTATTTCCTAACAGAAGCCACACTGATTACATCCACAGAGGGCAGACCACACAATCCACTGTCCACATACCTGACATTGCCCTCATCCTTTGTGTCTGATACTGAGATGTAGGACAGCTGCTCTGGAACACCCACAATCTCCTGGCTAGTCTTGTCATCAAATGCTTTTGACACTTGGCGCACATGAAAGATGCATTCTGCATGACTGCAGAGGAACCAACAGTGACACTTATTAGGGACACTTACCTTTCTTCTTCCCTGTCAGTATCTAGTCAGAACATCAATACTATACTCAGCACACGCCCTTTTAGTGGTATACCCAGAGAATGCTATCAGTCACCACCTTTTCAGCTGCAAGCAGTAAGAGCACTACCGGGCTGTGTTTACATATAGGAGCCAGCGATGACAATCTGAAGTCGCACTATTGAGTTCTTGTCAGCACTACTCCCTCTCCTTGTTTTCTGCACAGTTCTATAACCATGTTGCGAAGGTTTGATTCTCAGGACTGGAATATAAAGATAGGATATTTTGAAAACCCCTTTATAGAACAGAACCATTGGATGAATGAATGAATTGAATGTTAAACAAAAATGACCTGTATGACCTTTGTTTTATACAAACATGTTCTTTTATTATCATTTTTTTATATGACAGTCTCCGGTTGGCCATTATTAGTATCAAGGTGCTTACAGTAGGTGGTCCCTGAGACTAGATCTAGTGGTGAGTGATATGTCACCTATCTGAGGAGACCAATCAGGGAATGGGTTTAAAGAATTTCTCTTCGCTACTATTGAGGTGACAATTAAATTAGGAGTGTTGTTATCACTGTCTGCTATAACCTACTTAAAGGTCCAAAACAAACTGTAATTTTGTGAATTTCTTGTAACTATGGGCTCTATTCGTGATCTTAATTAACACTCTAACTGCGAGCTCTGGCGTGGTGACAGCTGATCTGAAAATTAGCTGTCCCGCAAGCGGCTTCATTGCTTCTTTCAGAGCAATTAATCTTTTCACTGAGCAGTGACGCTAGTGCGCATGTGTGACCTACTGGTCTCGCATGCGCACAATAGCCCTGACTACCGGCGGAAGGAGCCGGACACGGATGGAGGTATCCGAAAGGATCCCTCTTCGCAACCCAGGACTCCTACCCTTAGGGAAGGAGCGTGTTGTGATCCCGAAGTGGGAGCATGCACTCAAGCTCCGAAAATATAATATTTTCAGAGCTTGATGAATTCTGTCCCCATACTAGTGTATGGGGACAGCGGGCCATTCCGCCAGTGAAAGGTAAGCAGGAGATATCTGTGATACTAGTGTATGGGGACAGCGGGCCATTCCGCCAGTGGAAGGTAAGCAGGAGATATCTGTAACACTAGTGTATGGAGACAGCGGGCCATTCCGCCAGTGGAAGGTGAGCAGGAAATATCTGTGATACTAGTGTATGGGGACAGCGGGCCATTCCGCCAGTGGAAGGTGAGCAGGAGATATCTCCTGCTTTACCTTCTTTATGAATGGCCAGAAAACTAAATTTTTACAATTGCAGGTGAAAATGTTAATTTTCACCTGCTTTTGTAAAAATTAAGTGATGATGAATAAGCCCCTAAGGGAGTTAGGTCAGGGACTCTATCAGGATGGCCCAGACTGCCAACCTCTCATAATACCAGTAGTGCAAAATAAAGACAGTTCAATAGCAGCCAGTGGCATAACCACAACCCCCGCAGCCCCACAGTGGCTTGGGTGCGTGGAGGCTTGTGGGGCGCTGTGGCTTGGGGGCTGCAGATTCCATGCGGGCTAGCTGTCCACTGCCTAGGAGGAGACAGATGCTAGAGGTCCTACTGGACCGCCAGCATATGTTAGGCTAGCACATAGATTCGGATACCAGGGCCATAGCTAGGCTGCCCCGTGTGCTCTGCCTCCTCCTCATCTTGTCTAATGTGTAGTGCTGGAGGAAAGTGTCCCTATCAAACAAGACCCCCCCCGACCCTGGTGACCTGACCTCCCCCAGTAACTTTGATGATCGTTGCCTTCAGCCGCCTCAGTCCAAAAGAAGCAAATGTGCAGGGGGAAGAGACAGGCAGCAGCAGCGCTGAGGAGAGCAGGACAGGAATGGTAAGCAGCAGGGAGAGCACAGGATTCCCTGGGCTAAACTGGGGCGGTACGGCTGGGGTGGGCATGGGGTAGCGGTTTTAATCTCCTTACCCTGCACTCTATGCTGTACATGTGCCATATTGTCAGTGAGGATCATAGTGAGCCAATGTGTACTTGTGTGAGGAGGGGCTTATTAGTACTGGCAGCCTGGAACCATGTGTATATGTACAGTATATATATATATATGTATATATATACTGATGTATATAAATATATAGAGATAGAATGCTGTTCCACTGCCTTGCATTACCCTCCTGTTCACCTCCGTTTTAAATTTAATTGATGTTACCCCCACTTTTTAATTTGTTCAATTTACAAGTGGAGACAGGCCTGATGATGAGTGTGGGGTTGTGCTGTCGTAGGGGAAGGCCTGAGGAGTTGGTACCCCCCTTGTTGCTGTTTCAGATTGAGTAACTAATTAGATTTCAGAAACAGGGGGTCTTAAGTGCCCTAGGCCCCCCAAGGGCTTAATCCGGTCCTGAATAAGGGGCACAACTGTGTGGCTAATGTTAATTGGGGGTACTATAGTATGGACATGCTCTTTTTTTGGTCTGCGTGCTTGGGGAGGTGGGGGCACCAAAGCTTTTTCTGGCACAGGGCACCAAAATGTCTAGTTACGGCTCTGCCAGGAACATTGGCCGTGCCGGGAGAAAATGCAGAAAGCTGCATCTTCTCCAGTGAAACCCCTGGCAAAGAGCGTAGAACCCCTGGCAATGAGCATGAGATCCCTGACAATGAGCAGGTAATTTAAAAGTAATTAGAAGCCTTACTGTGGGGCATAAAATGGTGTCAGCGGCAAATATGTAAGTGGAACTTTGGTAATAGGCATTAAAGTGTGTGGTACAATGTGTAATGGGCATTAAAGTGTGTGGAATAATGTGAAAGGTGCATTACGGTGTTTGGCATAATGTTTAAGAGGCATTACTAAAAGGAGGAAAAATTACAAATACTGTAAACTATCTATGGGGGCACATTTTTAACTTTTTCTCTGGGAGCCAAATTGTGTATAAATGGCAATGTATTAATTTCACCAAAATGCCATGAGGTGGGGGGGCGTCAGGAACTTTTTTAGCAGGGGGGAGCAAAATTTATAGTTACGCCACTGATAGGAGCCACGGCAATTGAATAACCACTGCATGGTTATGTACTGAAGAAGATGTTATTCAGCGTTGCTCTAATAAGGGTTCTTGCTGTACTTTCATTTACATTTCTAAAGAGATCGTTAGAGCAATATGTAGTTTATAGTATATGTCCCAAAATAGCTGCCATACTCCTTGTTGTATCTCCGCACTCTCTGTATTGCATAATTGAATTCATTGTCTGAGTCTTATTAGAGAAAAAGTGCTATATAAATACAATTATTATTATTATTATTATTACTATTATATTATTATAGGAGACTGGAATTAGTGTATGCATAAGGATGGAGTCTTTGCAATAAGCAATATGTAAGTGAGTGCAAGACACTTAGGAGTGGGTTAAAGGTCCAGGGCACTTTTCTGCACCCCTGGGGCAAACCACAAGTGCTAGCATACCCGGGCATCATGAGCTCGCTGGCAGGTGCTGGCTGGCAACTTTCAACCTGGGTGGCAAACACAAACATGTTGAACCCAGCTTTTCTACCAAATAACTGCAATAAAAAATTAGCATAACAAATATCTCAGAGAGGTGGTTTAACTAAAGTGGTTGTGGTTTAAATAGCCATAGAAATATATAATAAATTGTTATGTCAAAGAGCAGGTTGGGTACGATTGGTGGACAGTGACCATGTCAGCATTCATCATGTCTACATGGATGATTTGTCGACATTATGAACTGTCAACAAACGGTCCCTGGTGGTCTATCCTTGTTCCGGCTCTAGCATCTTCTTCCGGGTCCCGGCAGTCACATGAGAATCAGTTCTGGTGGCTACATCTCAGCAGCAGCGTTCTGATGAGTATTAAACCGCTTATCTCTATCCCTCCTCCTAGTGCCTAACCCTAACCTCTCCCCTTCTGCAGCCTAACACTAACCTCCTCCCCCTGCCGCTACCCCTCCTGCAGCCTATCCCTAACATTTCACATGGCAACAGTTAATATGTTGACACGACGAACATGTCGACATTCTGAGATTGCCGACATGGTGCATAACGACAGTTTGAACCATGTCAACATTCTAATGTCAACATTGCACTATCGACATTATGAATGTCGACATGATTACCATCAACTTTTTGACCGGATACTTAAAGAGCTATAAACAAATACATAACCTACCAGCTGACAAAGCAGAGACTATACTAGTACTAGTATCCTCTGTCCAATACAGAGAACATAACAGTGACCTCTATACAATGATTAGACATAAAATCAGACCCACAATCTGACCGCCCCTCTTTGCTTATTAAAAATCAGATGCCAAATCTGACCCCTCTTTTTTAAATCACACCCCCCACACTCCCTCATTAAAAATAATACCCCAGATTTGAACCCCTCTCTCATTAAATAACATATACCCAAATTCTGCCTCCTCCTCCACATTAAGGGCCTGATTCAGAAGTGGGCGCTAATTTAGCCGCAGCTGCTGTGGGAAATTATGCCAAAGACACAGGAGGCGTCTTAATAAAGACGACAAAGCACTACTCCGTGTATATTAGATCGGCCAATACCACAGCCATAACAATCTGTTATGACAATTGCAAATTTTAGAATCCTGCATGTGGATTTATTTGTACTTACTTTTACTTTATCTGTACTTTATGGCATGTGTATTATATATAACAAGTAGGGGTGAGCGGGTTCGGATTTCTGAAATCCGAACCCCCCCGAGCCCCCCCGATCCGAGTCCGATCCGAGTCAGGCTCGACTTTTCCCGCCTGACTCGGATTCTGAAATCGAGGCAAAACGTCATCTTCCCGCCTTCCGAGTCTCGCGGGTTTTGGATCCTATATAAGGTACCCGCGTCGGCGCCATTTTCTCACTCGGCTGTGGACAGTGAAGAGGGAGGGTGGGAGTTAGGGCTGGCTGGGCTGTGTAGTGTAGTGCAGAGTAGTGTTGTGCTGTGCTGTGCTGCGCTGTGCTGCTGTTGTCCACTACTTCAAAGTCCATAGGGGCTGGCTGTGTTGTGCTGTGCTGCTGTTGTTAATAGGGGCTGTGTCCACTACTTCAAAGTCCATAGGGGCTGGCTGGACTGTGTTGTGCAGTCAGTTGTCCATAGGGGCTGTGTCCACTCCAAAGTCCTGTGCAGTGTCCCAGTCCTAAAGGGGTGCTGTAGTGTTGTCCAGGGGGTGCTCTGTCCATCAGGGGTGCTCCCCCCAAGTGCTAAAAAAATAATATTTTTTTTGTGTTTGTGAATTGTGTGCGCAGTAGCCGCACGTGCATCAACAAAGTAGTGCCAAGCGTGCGCCTGTGTCATAAGTAAAGGGCCGGCTGGCTTGACCGATAAAGGGTGCTGTAACCCCCAAAGTACACTCCAGTCCAAACCAAAAAAAAAATTATTTTCTGTGTTTGTGAATTGTGTGCGCAGTAGCCGCACGTGCATCAACAAAGTAGTGCCAAGCGTGCGCCTGTGTCATAAGTAAAGGGCCGGCTGGCTTGACCGTTAAAGGGTGCTGTAACCCCCAAAGTACACTCCAGTCCAAACCAAAAAAAAAATTATTTTCTGTGTTTGTGAATTGTGTGCGCAGTAGCCGCACGTGCATCAACAAAGTAGTGCCAAGCGTGCACCTGTGTCATAAGTAAAGGGCCGGCTGGCTTGACCGTTAAAGGGTGCTGTAACCCCCAAAGTACACTCCAGTCCAAACCAAAAAAAAAATTATTTTCTGTGTTTGTGAATTGTGTGCGCAGTAGCCGCACGTGCATCAACAAAGTAGTGCCAAGCGTGCGCCTGTGTCATAAGTAAAGGGCCGGCTGGCTTGACCGTTAAAGGGTGCTGTAACCCCCAAAGTACACTCCAGTCCAAACCAAAAAAAAAATTATTTTCTGTGAATGTGAATTGTGTGCGCAGTAGCCGCACGTGCATCAACAAAGTAGTGCCAAGCGTGCGCCTGTGTCATAAGTAAAGGGCCGGCTGGCTTGACCGTTAAAGGGTCCTGTAACCCCCAAAGTACACTCCAGTCCAAACCAAAAAAAAAATTATTTTCTGTGTTTGTGAATTGTGTGCGCAGTAGCCGCACGTGCATCAACAAAGGAGCAGCGCCAAGCGTGCGCCTGTGTCCCATAAGTAAAGAGCCGGCTGGCTCATTTCTTAAAGGCTGGTGTAACCCACAAAGTGCACTACTCTCCAGCAAAAATAAAAAAATATTTTCTGTGTTTAGCCGCACGTATATATCAAATCGATATAACATAAATGGAGGACCAAACTTTCTCCGATAAAAATAAAATAGAGAAAGATCAAGAACCACTTCCTCCTAGTGCTGAAGCTGCTGCCACTAGTCATGACATAGACGATAACATGCCATCAACGTCGTCTGCCAAGGCCGATGCCCAATGTCATAATAGAGGGCACATACAATCCCAAATGACAAAGTTCAGGAAAATGACCTTGAAAAAAACATTTAAATCAGCTGAAGAGAAACGTAAACTTGCCAATATGCCATTTACGACACGGAGTGGCAAGGAACGGCGAAGGTCGATCCCTAGTATGTTCATGACTAGTGGTTCAGCTTCACATGACGATGGGAGCCCTCCTCCCATTAAAAAAATCAAAAGAGTTAAGCTGGCAAAAGCACAGCGAAGAACTGTGCTTTCTAAGAAGATATCATAAATCCCCAAGGAGAGTCCAAGTGTGGTGGTGGTTGCGATGCCTGACCTTCCCAGCACTGGACGGGAAGAGGTGGCTCTTTCCACCATTTGCACGCCCCCTGCAAGTGCTGAAAGGAGCACCCACAGTCCACTTGCTGATATGCAAATTGAAGATGTCACTGTTGAAGTACAACAGGATGAGGATACTGGTGTAGCTGGCGCTGAGGAGGAAGTTGGCGAGGAGGATTCTGATGGTGATGTGGTTTGTTTAAATCAGGCTCCGGGGGAGACAGTTGTCCGTGGGATGAAAAAGCCCATCACGGTCATGTCTGGGCAGAAGACCAAACATTCCACCTCTTTGGTCTGGCAATATTTCTATCCAAATCCGGACAACAACTGTCTTGCCATATGTACCATATGTAAAGGTGAAATAAGTAGGGGTAGGGACGTCAACCACCTAGGAACATCCTCCCTTATATGGCACCTGCAGCGCGTTCATAAAAAGTTACTGTCAAGTTCAGAAACTTTGGCTAAGACCGTAAGCAGTCCAGGGACACCTAAATCCCGTCGTCCTGTTGTATCCAAGCGCCTGCAAACCACACCGTCAACTCCCTCCTCGTCAATTTCCTCCTTAGTCAGGATCGGAAGTAGTCCTGCAGGCCATGTCACTGGCATGACTGACTCTCCTATCCGGGATTCCTCCAGAGGATCCTGCATTGCTACGCCTACTGCTGCCGCTGCTGCTGTTGCTGCTGCTGGGAGTCATTCATCATCCCAGAGAGGAAGTAGGAACACCACTACTTTTACTAAACAATTGACCCTCCAACAGTCCTTAGCGAGGAGGATGAAGTACGACAGCAGTCATCCTGAAGCAAAACGTATAACTGAGGCCTTGACTGCTATGTTGGTGTTAGATGTGCGTCCGGTATCCGCCATTAGTGCAGTGGGATTTAGACAATTGATGGAGGTAGTGTGTCCCCGGTTCCAAATCCCGTCTAGATTCCACTTCACTAGGCAGGCGATACCAAGACTGTACAGAAACAGCAGAAAAAGTGTCCTCAGTGTCCTGAAAAATGCCGTTGTACACAATGTCCACTTAACCACAGACATGTGGACAAGTGGAACAGGGCAGACTAAGGACTATATGACTGTGACAGCCCACTGGGTTGATGTATCACCTTACGCAGCAACAGCAGCAGCGTCACCAGTAGCAGCATCTCAGAAACGCCAGCTCATACCAAGGCAGGCTACGCTGTGTATCACCGGTTTCAGTAAGAGGCACACCGCCGACAACCTCTTAGAGAAACTGAGGGAAATCATCGCCCAGTGGCTTACCCCACTTAGACTCTCCTGGGGATTTGTGATATCTGACAACGCCACCAATAGTGTGCGGGCATTACATCTGGGCAAATTCCAGCACGTCCCATGTTTTGCTCACACAATAAACTTGGTGGTGCAGAATTTTCTGAAAAGCGACAGGGGCGTGCAGGAGACGCTTTGGGTGGCCCGAAAAATTTCTGGCCACTTTCGCCATTCAGCGACTGCGTGCCGAAGACTGGAGCGCCAGCAAACACTCTTGAACCTGCCCCGCCATCACCTGAAGCAAGAGGTTGTGACGCGGTGGAACTCAACCCTCTATATGCTTCAGAGGATGGAGGAGCAGCAAAAGGCCATTCAAGCCTATACATCCACCTATGACATAGGCAAAGGAGGGGGTATGCACCTGACTCAAGCGCAGTGGAGAATGATTTCCGTGTTGTGCAAGGTTCTCCAGCCCTTCGAACTTGCCACACGTGAAGTCAGTTCAGACACTGCCAGCTTGAGTCAGGTCATTCCCCTCATCAGGCTTTTGCAGAAGCAGCTGGAGAAAGTGAAGGAGGAGCTAAGACGGAGCGATTCCGCTCGGCATGTGGGACTTGTGGATGAAGCCCTTCATTTGCTTTGCCAGGATTCCAGGGTGGTCAATCTGTTGAAATCAGACCACTACATTTTGGCCACCGTGCTCGATCCTAGGTTTAAAGCCTATGTGGTGTCTCTCTTTCCGGCCGACACAAGCCTGCAGAGGTGCAAAGACCTGCTGGTGAACACACTGTCAGCTGAAGCGGAACGTGACACGTCAACAGCTCCTTCATTTTCTCCCGCAACTGGGGCTGCCAGGAAAAAACTTAGGTATCCTAAGCAACCCGCTGGCAGTGATGCAGGGCAGGCAGGACCAAGTTTGGACATCTGGTCCGGACTAAAGGACCTGGCAACAATTTCTGACATGTCTACTGTCACTGCATATGATACTGTCACCATTGACAGAATGGTGGAGGATTACATCGGTGACAGCATCCACGTAGGCATGTCAGACAGTCCATACCTGTACTGGCAGGAAAAAGAGGCAATTTGGAGGCCGCTGTACAAACTGGCTCTATTTTACCTGAGTTGCCCCCCCTCCAGTGTGTACTCCGAAAGAGTGTTTAGTGCAGCCGGGAACCTTGTCAGCGAAAGGCGTAGGAGGTTGCTTCCACAGAATGTGGAGAAGATGATGTTCATCAAAATGAATTATCAGCTCTTCCAGGGAGACCAGCCTCCAGAACGTACAGAGGGACCTGTGGTGGTGGATTCAAGTGGGGACGAGTTAATACTTTGTGAGGATGAGGATGTACACACTGAAGAGGGTGAGGAATCGGTGGATGAGGAGGATGAGGATGACATCTTGCCTCCGTAGAGCCAGTTTGTGCAGGGACAGATTAATTGCCAGCTTGTTTTGTTGGGGCCCAAACGAACCAATCATTTCAGCCACAGTTGTGTGGCAGACCCTGGCGCTGAAATGATTGGTTTATTAAAGTGTGCATGTCCTGTTTATACAATATAAGGGTGGGTGGGAGGGCCCAAGGACAATTCCATCTTGCACCTCTTTTTTTCTTTGCATTATGTACAGTTTGGGGCCTAGTTTTTCAAACTGCCATCCTGTCTGCCACTGCAGTATCATGCCTAGATGGGTCACGTGTTTGTGCCGCCCACTCGTGTCGCTTAGCATAGTCATCCAGCTAACTCGGTGCAACCTTTTGGACATAAAAACACTATTGTGAGGTGTGAGGTGTTCAGAATAGACTGGAAATGAGTGGAAATTAAGGTTATTGAGGTTAATAATAGCATAGGAGCAGAAAAACCTACAAATTCTGTGATTTTAGCTGTTTTTATGCTTTTTTTCAAAAAAATACAGATCCAAAACACAAAACCCAGAACCCAAAACACGGAAGGGTGGTTTTGGCAAAACCAATCCAGATCCAAAACACGAAGAAAGATCCAGATCCAAAACCAAAACACAAAACACGAAAAGTGGCCGGTGCACACCCCTAAAAACAAGTAAAGTTTACACTTTTACATCTACCCTGCATATCCCAAATTATTTACTTAACATTGTAATAATTGTAATAATTAATTTCTGATTACATTGGTTTATGTCATTTATTTGTTAGTAAGCAAAATACATTTGCATTCCATTGATAGGGCCTGATTCAGCACGGATCGCAATTGCAACCACGTACGCAGATCGGCCGATTATGGTGTGTTGTGCATGCACCGCACTGTGCGGTGTTTGCGCTGCGATTACGCAGGCAGACAGGAATCCATGACAGAGTGAGTGATAGGTTGTGAGCGTTTGCGGGGGGTGATGGGGGAATGGTTGGAGAAACGCAGATGTGTCTGTCCGTTTGAACGCCATTGCATGGGCGTGCATAAATTAGCCACTGTGATTGCATACGCAGCTTGTGTACTCACTGCGAGCGACGAGACTTGCAATTTCTGAGACAGGTCAGACCTGCTGTAACTGTGCGTGACGATTGTTACCAATGTATACGCAGGACTGCGATGTATTACAGCTGTGAGAAAGCAGTAGGGGGCGTCTCTATGCTGGCTGAGCGGTGACAGACATTATCAAATTTCGCAGTTGCCATTGCGATCCATGCTGAATCAGGACCATAATTTCTAATTTAACTATGAGGCATACTACAGTTAGCTTGCATGCAACAGAGGGGTGTATATGTATATGCACTTCTAATATTTACAAATAAGCAGGGGCGCCGAAAGGGGGGGGAGCGGGTACAAATTACCCGGGCCCGGGCTTCCTGAGGGGCCTGGCGGGGGCCCGAGTCCGACGCCTCCCCCCAACCTCACAGCAGCCACAGCAGTCTCCTTTGCCCATGGGGGGGAGCAATCATACTGACCACGCCACCCCTGGCTTTGCGCCGGGCTGAGGGGTCTCAGAGCGTCCCCCACGCCAGCGTGCGGCGCCGCTGAAATTTTTTTTTCCTCCCTGAAGGGGGCGTGGCGGGTCCGCGGCGGCTCCCGACGGGCCTGCAAATAAGGGGGAGACAACCTCTAATACTAGCAGCACATCTTCAGTGTGCCTATCTTCAGTGTGCAGCTGGAAATTACCTACTACTTAAGTAATAGGACGCCCACTGCTCATACTTACTGAATTCCTATGAATGCTTTCCGGGAGCAGCCCTCATGCAGGTCGGTTTGGGGGGTGGGGCTGAGCTGGTGACATAATTAGGCCCAGCCCCTGTCTCGAGAGGCTCAATGAGGGGGCGAGGCTAAATGATGCAAATAGAGGACCCGCAAATTCCCCATTAAATCTCCCCATCCTGCCTTCTTTACTAGGAAGTGGGCAGGATGTGGGAGATATGCCTACACTTCCGGGGGTGCGGGGGGCTACCTGAAAAATCAGGAGCCTCCCACAACTTCCGGGAGTGTAGGCAAGCATGCCACTGCTGGCTTCTCTGATCTGCTGCTGTGTCCGAAGATGCAACATCGGATCAAATGCGTGAGCATCGGGCATCCGATTAACCCTCAGGTTGCTCAGGATATATGTCAAAATCACACTGGTGGGGCCAATTAAGCTGCATCAAAGGACGCAGCCACTTGCTTCGGCACGCCCAGAAAAAGCCCCAGTTTTCTGGAATGCTCCCAGTCGCCGCCCGCAAACACCATCAGCATGTCACTCATGCTGCGGCTTTTGGGGCACTGCAACCAATGTCACAGGATCAGATCTGCCCATACTCAGTGCGGCTCCTCTACGTGCACAGATAATTGAATATCAGAGATTTACGTAAATATTGGATTTATGTAAATCTCTGAATCAGGCCCGAAAATTAATATTCCAAATTTGACACCCACTTCTTAAAAGTGATACCCCAAATATGTATCTCCTCCCTCCCTCCAATCACATAATGTCCCCCAGGTCTGAAAATATTTTTCCCCACTTTAATAAATGAGACCTCAGATCTATGGGCGCCCCATCCCTACTACATACTCGGTTGTGTATAGATCACGAGTGATGTCAGTGGGAGAGATTTCGGCTCTGTTAGAGCCAAAATCTCTCTGGGGCATGTGGCAACGAGACCCTACCACAAGGGTCTTGTCGCAAGCCCGATGATCGCGATGGTCTTGACCATCGCGACCATCTTCCTGGCAGCTCGCTATAGGTGTGGATGGTCACCCACACCTATGCGAGCGGCCAGGAGGCTGTTCTAAAAAAAAAAAAAGACCAGCCAATTCAGAGCGAGCGCTCTGTCAGAGCGTCCGGCTCTGAATCAGGGCCTCAGGCCCTGATTCAGAGCCGGACGCTCTGACCAGAGCACTCGCTCTGAATCAGGGCCGTCCTATTTAAATGTGGAGCGGCCTTTTGGACGCTCGCATAGCTGTGGGTTACCACCCACAGCTTATGCGAGCGTCCATGATGATGGTCGCGATGGTCAAGACCATCGCGACCATCGGGCTTGCGACGAGCCCCCGCCAAAATCACTCCCACTGACATCACTAGTGATGTCAGTGGGGCCGGACCCAGACGGTAGGCGTTCCCATGGGAACGCCTCCGTCTGGCTGCCACGCCCCCAGCACGCCCACCAAAGGGGGCGTGCTGTCAGTCACCATCGACAGCACGCCCCCTTTGGTGCGAGACCCGGAGCGACAGCTTGGCTGTCGCTGTCCGGGTCTCGCGCATGCGCACGACGGAGCTCCATCCGTCGTGCGCATGCGCATTGGGGTAACATCGACCCGCTTGCGATCGTCCTGCGCTCGCGAGCGGGTCTGAATGAGACCCTCTGTTCCCAATTCCCTGCTTAATGTGGATTATAAGATCCTTACAATAATTATTGCATATAGAATGAAAATGATCTTGCCTACAATTATTTCTAAAGATCAAACAGGTTTTATATGTGGAAGTAATGCCTTGTCAGGCTGCAGCACAAGGCTCTGGGACTTGGGGGGATTGTATGTTATAAATAAATAGAGATAATAAGAATGGTGCACGACATCAGGATTGCCACCTTTTCATTTTCAGATTCCGGAACAATGGGCATGATCAAAACCTCAGTAAGGTAGCAACCCTTCTATTTGCCAGATTTTCTTAAAATTATACATAAATAATTCCACAGTCCTTTGACATGGGAGTGAGGCAGCTTCCTGTATTTGTATAAAAGTTTATTTACTAAATTTACTAAAATTCAAGTTTGGTCGAGTTAGCAATCTCTGGAGAGTTTGGGCATTTTTTTCCACTCGCAAATTTACTAATGTAAAACTCAGGAGAGAAAACTCCTTTGCTACAGGAAAATACTGAAGAGTTAGCAAACTCTCTTCACTTCACCATCGGCTAAACTCAAGTAACTTTTCACTAGTGAAGATAGGATTCGGGAATTTACCAAGATGAGAGTTTATAAACTCTCATGAGAACGGACAACACTCCTGTAAAAATTTGTGAAATTAATTCACCTGCCTGTGAGCTGCGAGATTGGCAGAAACATACACAGATCAGTGTGATCCATGTATGTTTCTGCCTGTAAATAGTCAAAAAAGGGTTAAAAAAATTTTTAACCAGCCCCGGACTGCACAGCCATTCCTAATTCCAAAAATTACAGGGAACAAAACATGTAGGGTTCCCCCGTAATTTAGGAACCAGCACCTGGCTGCAGGGCTTGTCCTGGTTTTAAATTAACGATACTGCCTTTGAACCTCTATATATCCCAGCCTATACCTTCTAATATCCTGCCTATAAACCTCTAAGGATGACGCTAATTTGCGTACGCAGTCATACAGTAAATAAAGACTCCAGACCTAGAACCTGTGGTTCCAAAGCGCAAAGTATTATTCAAGTAAAAGTACAGCAGTTACACGCTATGATCCTCATATAATCTTAGCGCAAAGAGATTATACAGACCCAAGTACAATTATACATATGCAGCGCGCTCTGGTCCAGATGTAGGCATCAGCAAGAAACCCCTCGTCAATCAGCATTCAGCACGAAGACTAGGAACCCAGGGTCAGAGCACACATATTTATACCCCCCAGAAATAAACAACACAATAGAGAAGTTTGTTGCTAATACCATTGGTCATAAAGGAGAGGGCATATGTTACAAGGCATTTAACAGGTTGGTTCAAATAGACACAGCCCAGCCTCTAACAACTGGTGGTCTCTGGTTTCCCGCCTCATGCAAATCCTAACAGTTGTTCATATAATGTACATTTTGTTGCTTGAAGTCTCTGCGGTCCATAAGTTGAGAATGCATGTTGCGATCTCTCCATCGATATTACCGGAATACTGTTGAGAGAGTACGCATCAGTACAATACCAAACATGGCTTACTTGTCACGTATAAAACCTTAGTTACGAAATAACCTTTATTTCCTAGCAATGATAATAAATGTGCATACTCGAATCTTATACCTTATAGCTAATGGAAACTTGTATGTGAATATGTAATGTGTGAGTATGTGGGGTTTGATGTAAAGACGCTAGTTAACTTGGGGCAGATGCATGTGCATGGAGCTAATATTCAGCGTTTTCATACAGGGTCTTATGCATTCGCTAATATGCGACTAGTTAACAGCGCAATTGTGCGTATTAATGTGTGTATGAGAAATGGTGAAAGATGCAATCACATGATGCTAATAGTAATATCGCCACATGTACTAAAGTGTGAGTTTATCTAAAATGGCGCTTAGGCGGCCATTCGCAAAATGGCATCTTGCGATCTCATTTCCAAGATGGCGTCTTGCAGCCAGTTGCAAGATGGCATAGCTGTGATCCAATTTTAAACTGATCTTGTCTCAGCCAATTATCCAGCTTCGACAGTCCACCCTTTGATAGCAAACAACATGCTATCACAATCTGATTTTAAAATATAGTTTAGGCTTACATTTATATACTATTTAGTGTTATTATGGGATGGCACAAGGTGGTTCTTAATCCATCAATAATGTGTCTCTGAGTGGGGGCATAAAACTACTATTATAAGCAACACCGCGGATCTTGGAAGATCATGTGAAAGGTGTGGGGATACAGCAGTCCTATAAAGGCAGTCTTGAAGGGGAAATTTGAGACTTTACATTATCTGAGGTGTTTTAAAATAACATTTCAATAATACATTCTATGAATGTCTAAATATAATACATTAAATGATGGTATTTACTAGTTCAGGGTTGTAATGCAGTTCTGTATTTACCTCGGTATTCATACTGACCACCATCATAATTTTGTTCTTTCATTTTACTCTATTTTTACATTTTCCACACTTCAACACAATAGGAACACACCGGACACATATGCCAATTATTATGATGACAATCAGTATAAGGATTAAGAATTTGACGATGCTGGCGATCACTTCCTGGACCCATTCCCCTAGACCTGAGAACCATTTCACTGGGTTCAGCCATGAAACCCATCCTTCTATCTTCTCCCCTACTTCAGCCACTGAAGCATTATGGTTCTTATGAAATTCCCATTTTAGCTGCAGAATTTCATCCATCTTCCGGTCAATCACTTCCTTAGGGTCGCTGGTATCATTGGTGACATAGGTGCAACATTTTACTCCAAATTGGGTGGCCAACATTACGCAATACCCTCCAGTAACAGCAGTTAAATAATTTAACACTAGCCTGTGGTGCACCAGTTCTTTCTTCTATGCTTGCAATTCTCTCCCTGTATACCTGAATGTGTCATCGTACATCTCGGTGATATTATCTATCAATTTAGCAAGTTCCTGAATATATCTAAAGTTTAATGTACCCCAAGCGATCCTGGTGGGATCCAATGCAACTAAAACTTGAAAGCCAGTTGTCTCACTAATTAACTGAGTGGCTTTGTGCACGTCACCAGGTATCATATTTTGTTTGCCTCTGTGTTCATATTGTGTGTGAAGATATGGTGACGGTGTGTTTTTATGTATACCAAGCATTTCAACATGTGTGAGGGTCATAACTTCTGGGACTACTCTTCCCAGGTAATACAAACCTTCAGAACTCGGGGAGAGCCACTTATACATTTTTCTTCCACATATAAAATATAAATTATCAGGGAGAACATAAGGAATGGTATGCATCATTATCATTAAGCACATTTCCTTTTCAAACAATCCTATTTCTGGGTCTTCCATCTGGTACATGCAAGTTTCTGGCTGTATTATTTTAGCACGATAACCATCTGGCACCTTACCCATAATTTCTTTGGTGGAACTCAATGCATACCGGTACCTAAAATGTCTCCCACTAGATTTAATTGAGTGTAACAGATCATGGTTTATGGTCTCATTATCAGCTCTTTGTGAGAAGGTTATCGTCTGATTATTCCCTGTCGCTTCCCACTCCCGGGTTTATTGGGGTTGGTTATGTTTAAACACAAAAGTGATCTATCTACTTGGAATTGATAGAGTTTGAAATGAGGTGGTTTGGATGAGAGGAATTTTCCATCCAAGGTTTTCCCTTTCTGTAATTCTAAAATTTCCGTGATATTCAGCGGAAATGGCACCAACCTACATTATGCTGCCCCTGTGGCACATGTGAACACACCCAGCAATCATTTTGATTTAACACTTTGCCTACCATGCTAAGATAATCCTCTAAAGGATACCCACCCCAGTACGGGTTATATTTAGGCTGGCACCGTTGGATACAGTTCTCATCAACCAGGGACCAACAAAGCTCACAAATACAGGAATCTTCAGACGATAAAACTCCACACCGTCGCCGAGTATACGGAATAACAGCTCTCTTAACAATAACAGTACTAAGATTGGTCAGACACTCCCCTGATTGGCATAGCACTCCTTCTGACTCCACTCCATCAGCACTGCCATCAACTCCCCTCTCCACAATCGGTCCCCCTTCGCAGAAACCGGACATTCCCGAACCGACCAGGATGATGAACACTCTAAAAGAGAACATGAAAATGAACACAGCAGGCCCGTCCATTGCCACAACAAGACCTGCAGATTTCTTTTAGTTCAGGTATCTCACTACAACCTTTTCAATCCTCCCGGAACAAGTTCGCGAGCGACAGGTCCACGCTATCAGCCTTGTCTCCGATTTGTTTCTCCACCGGTTGATTGACCTTTTTGCAGTGAGTGGAATGGACCCAGGTATCTCTCTCAGCCACCTTCAACGATGTAGTACTTGTCAGCAGCAGCTGGTACGGACCTTCCCACCGATCAGTCAAACAACCTGAACGCAAGAAATTTCTGATCATAACATATTCTCCTGGTTCAACATCATGACAGTTAGTTTCAGGCATATCATTGGACAACAATTTCAGTTTCTGCTGCTGTTGTTTTAACTGCTTACTCATTGATATAAGATACTTTACAGTTACCTCGTTGTTACCTTTCAAGTCTTCCTGTGGACTTATAATCAAATGAGGTTGTCTACCTAACAGTATTTCAAAGGGAGACAGATTTAGAGGGGGTCTGGGAGTGGTCGTTATACTATGCAGGACCAACGGTTATGCTTCTGGCCAACCTAGTCCAGTCTCTACCATGATTTTACTTAACTTATTTTTAATAGTCCCGTTCATCCTCTCTACCTTGGCACTGGCTTGCGGTTGGTAGGGGGAGTGAAGTCGGCTATTAATACCCATCAGCTTACACATATTTTGACAAACATCACCTGTGAAATGAGTACCCCTGTCACTCATGATGATTTTAGGGATACCGTATCTGCATACAAATTCCTGAACTATTTTCTTGGCAGTAAACGCAGCAGTATTAGTGGCCGCTAGGTAGGCCTCAAACCAATTAGAAAATACATCAGTGCACACTAATACATACTTAAGATTCCTGCAAGGTGGTAATTGGATTAAATCAATTTGTATCACCTGGAAAGGTCCATCAGTCGGTGGAATGTGGGACGGTTCGGTAGGGATCGCTTTCCCTATGTTCTTCCTCAAGCAGGTCAGACAGGACATTGCTATCTTTTCTGCTTGTGAAGAAAAACCTGGTGCGCACCAGTATGCTCTCACCAACTTGCACATACCTTGCTTTCCCAGATGAGTCAGACCGTGTGTTGCCTCAGCCAGGCTGGGGTAATATGCCTTGGGGGCTACTGGCTTACCTTGTCCATCCCTCCAGAGCCCGGAGGACTCTTGCCCACATCCCTTGGACTTCCAAATGGACTTTTCCTGAATTGAACACAAATTTTGCATCTCAATTAATTTCAGCATATAAATTGTTTGGAAAGACATAATTTTTTCAGTGGGAGAAAACATTTTTAACCCTGCTGCCCATTTTGCAGCTTCATCGGCTCTGTTGTTGCCCAGTGACACCGGGTCATCCTCACATGTATGGGCTTTACACTTGATTACTGCCACCGCTTTGGGCAGTTGGATTGCTTCTAAAAGATGTTTTATGTGTCGGGAATGTGCAACTGGTGTGCCTTCTGCTGTCATAAAATTTCTCAGACGCCATAGAGCCCCGAAATCATGCAATACACCGAACGCGTACCACGAGTCAGTGTAAATGTTAGCAGATTTGCCTGCTGCCAGTTCACACGCTCTAGTTAGTGCTACTAACTCTGCCACCTGGGCTGAGTGAGGAGGACCAAGAGGTTTGGCTTCTATGATGTCTGTGTCATTTACAACAGCATAAACTGTACATAATTCACCTGTGTCTGTTTGTCTATGACAACTCCCATCCATGTAAAAAGTCACATCTACATTCTCTAAAGGCGTGTCGTGTATGTCAGGTTTAGCAGTAAAGGTCTGATTCAGATATTCCATGCAATCGTGTGTATCATTATGTCCGCTGAACTCACCCTCCGCCAGCAACTTGTCTCCTTCCACCCTTTGTACATCATGTTGTACATATGGTAAATACATTGCTGGATTCAGCGTGCTGCAACGTTTAACAGTGATGTTCGCAGGTGCGATTAGAGCTAGTTCCCATTTGGTAAACCTAGCCGAAGAGACGTGTCTGATTTGAGCAGAGTTCAGCAGAGCAGATACAGCGTGGGGAGAATAGACAATCATATCATGACCCAATACTACGTCCTCACTTTTACTCACCAATAGAGTGGTAGCTGCTACACTTCTCAAACAGGTGGGGAGTGATCTCGCCACAGTGTCCAATTGGGCACTGTAGTATGCTGTGGGCCTACTGGCATCACCATGTTTTTGTGTAAGGACACCTGCAGCACAACCATCGCCTTCCGTACAATACAAATCTAAAGTTTTTCATAATCAGGTATTGTACGGAAGGCGATGGTTGTGCTAAGATTAAGGAAAGCCTGCTCTGACTCCTCTGTGTGTATGACATGATCGGGCTTTGAGGAAGAGATTAAGGGCTTCATTCAGAGGCGGCCGTACGGTCTACGTACGGCCGCCTCTGAATGAAGCCCTTAATCTACGCCTCGATGTTTGTCCAGTGCGCATGCGCACGAGGGAGCCGGCTCCTTCGTGCGCATGCGTGAGACCCGCTACAACCGACAGCGCCGGTCGTAGCGGGTCTCTTTCCAAAGGGGGCGAGCTGTCGATGTTGATTGACAGCTCGCCCCATTTGGAAGGTGGGCCGGGGGGGTAGCAGCCCAAACAGAGGCGTTCCCATGGGAATGCCTGCCATTTGGGGGAGGCCCCACTGACATCACTAGTGATGTCAGTGGAGAGCTTCCGTCTCTGACAGAGCCAGAAGCTCTCCGGGGCTTACGACAAGTGAGACCCTACCCGCCCTTTTGCGGCTCTCCCGCATTGCAATTCAGCATCGCGCATGTATTCTCTGGCAATGCGCTTGCAACGCTAGTTTGCGTCGCTTGCGCATTTTTAAGCCACGCATCCCCTTCATGCTGCCACAACTTTAAACATTCATAATATTTGATCTTTTTCTCTCGGGAGCGCATCAGACTAATGTGATCCCGGACATTATCTAATACATCTTTATCAAAACTACCAATTCTGGGAAACGGTCTAACACTCTTCATCGTCATTTTAAACCATACATTACAATACCTTATTGCATAAGTACAGTACTTAGTATGCATAATACGACGGGCCGATCCAAACGGCGCTTCCATTAGCAGCACATCATTGTCTAACATCTCTATTGTTTGCATGGCTCCCATTCTGAGACAACTCCTATGTTTTTCAATAAAGATTTAAACTGGTGAAAGACAGTCAAGATACTTTCAATTACCTGTGGACGATTTAAACGGCAGCACCCACACACCTGTGAAGATTTGAAGAAGGCTACTCCACACAGCCGGATAATATTTAAGAAGGCAACTTCCACACCTATGGAAGTTTAAGTCGGCTACTTCCACGCACCTCTCTACAACAAAGACAACATGTACACCTGCTACTGTGTATAGAACGGTAAGCTGCTTACCAAGCGCCTAGCACTTAGCCCTTAAGGTCACACGGTACCTCTAACTTTAGGGAATAAGTTACCCCTACCAACAAATACTCACTGTTACACACTTTTTTTCCTGTGCAGAAAAATACACGTTAATCCAGATACTGACAACAATTGACAACAATTGAAAATAATGTAAACCTCAACGGCTTTTTTTATACACGTGGCAGCACGACGGGAAGTACTTATATGCTATTGTGTCGACCAGTCGCATACACAATATTGTGACTACCACACAACCGTATGACAACCTTTAGCTGCGTACACAAAAGTGCGTCTTTACAGTGCGCAAAACTGCGACTCAGCCACGCGTTCAATACTGCGGCACCCCTTTAAATGTTAGGTTCTATCAACAAAGGAAAACAAACTTTTTCCTCTCTTGTCCCTGGATTCTAGTCAGCATCCCTGGCTCTCACGAAAACGGGTAGCGATCTCTCAGCACCGAGCGGTTGCAGGTAAACCCTGCATGTGGCCACTCCACCCTTTGGTGAGAAATCAATAACCGTAAGTGCCGTGTGAGCGGGTAAGTGACTTCACTACGAACCCCCAACTAACGGTACTGCCTTTGAACCTCTATATACCCCTGCCTATAGCTTCTAATATCCTGCCTATAAACCTCTAAGGATGACACTAATTTGCGTATGCAGTCATACAGTAAATAAAGACTCCAGACCTAGAACCTGTGGTTCCAAAGCACAAAGTATTATTCAAGTATATGATCCTCATATAATCTTAGCGCAAAGAGATTATACAGACCCAAGTACAATTATACATACGCAGCACTCTCTGGTCCAGATGTAGGCATCAGCAAGAAACCCCTCGTCAATCAGCATTCAGCACGAAGACTAGGAACCCAGGGTCAGAGCACACATATTTATACCTCCCAGAAATAAAAAACACAATAGAGAAGTTTGTTGCTAATACCATTGGTCATAAAGGAGAGGGCATATGTTACAAGGCATTTAACAGGTTGGTTCAAATAAACACAGCCCAGCCTCTAACAACTGGTGGTCTCTGGTTTCCCGCCTCATGCAAATCCTAACAGTTGTTCATATAATGTACATTTTGTTGCTTGAAGTCTCTCCGGTCCATAAGTTGAGAATGCATGTTGCGATCTCTCCATCGATATTACTGTTGAGAGAGTACGCATCAATACAATACCAAACATGGCTTACTTATCACGTATAAAACCTTAGTTATGAAATAACCTTTATTTCCTAGCAATGATAATAAATGTGCATACTCGAATCTTATACCTTATAGCTTATGGAACCTTGTATGTGAATATGTAATGTGTGAGGATGTGGGGTTTGATGTAAAGACGCTAGTTAACTTGGGGCAGATGCATGTGCATGGAGCTAATATTCAGCGTTTTCATACAGGGTCTTATGCATTCGCTAATATGTGACTAGTTAACAGCGCAATTGTGCGTATTAATGTGTGTATGAGAAATGGTGAAAGATGCAATCGCATGATGCTAATAGTAATATCGCTACATGTACTAAAGTGTGAGTTTATCTAAAATGGCGCTTAGGCGGCCATTCGCAAAATGGCATCTTGCGATCTCATTTCCAAGATGGCATCGCTGCGATCCAATTTTAAACTGATCTTGTCTCAGCCAATTATCCAGCTTCAACAAAATATAGGGGAGAAAAATGCGTAGAGGTCCCCCTATATTTAAAATCAGCAAGGGACCCAAACCTGACTGGGGTGTAATGGCACAGCCAGGAGACCCTATCACCAGGGCTCCATGGCCAAAGCATTCCCACCCCAAGCCGGTCAACCCAACTTGGGGATCTCAGGGGAGGTGGAAACCCTCCTAAGAAGGGGTCCCCCTTCTCTCGAAACTCCAGGCTTGGGCAGAAGCCCGGTGCTCTTCCCTGCATCCATGGGCTGTGGATAAGGGGGTAATAATGTGTTAAATAGTTATAATCTATTGTATTTTACAGTGGAACTACAGGTGCCAACAGGGCTGCCATCAAAAATTGTGGGGCCCCAGACTGGCAAAACGGACAGGGTCCCTTACTTTGGGCAGACGGGGGGGCGGTTTGTCAGAGGTGGACGTTGCTGTGCATGTGGGTGGAGCTACAGTGGAGGGATGGCATCAATTGCTGGGTAAACTAGTTTAGAAAAGGGTGTGGGAGCAGGGTGAGGGTGCAGGCCGATGGTGCATGGTGAGAGTCCAGGCTGAGGGTGCAGGGTGAGGGTGCAGGTTGAGGGTGCAGGCTAAAGGATTGAGAGCAAAGTGAGGGTCTGATAATGGGAGTCTCTGTACCTAGTCTCTGTACCAGGGATATCTGAATGGGAAGTGGGATCCCCCGCGCCTCTCCTGCCCGAGAGGGCACTTCCTCTTCACATCACACGGCATGAGCGGCGGCTGTAGGTAGCTTCTCCCCCGCCGCTGCGCCCTCTTCCCCCAGCTGCTCTCTTACTGGCCAGCCTCTCCTCGATGGCAGGTAGTTGCCGTGCTGCTGCTCCTACATGCTGCTTACACTCACCCCCAGTCCTAGACAGAGAGGGGGCCCGGGTGGCAGCAGAATGCATAAGGACTATTGCCATTTCGATTTGGTGCCAGGCGCAAGCCAATAGAAGCTCGCAGATCGGCTTACAATCAGGAGCCACCGCTGCGGCCGCTCCTGATTGGATTTCAGTTCATCAGCTATGATTAACTTGCTGCAGACACCAACTTCAAAATACCGCCAGTCCTTAAGCACTCTGCTGCCACCTGGGCCCCCTCTCTGCCAGGGCCCGAGACTATAGTACTGGCAGTCCCCCCTTGATGACGACCCTGGATGCCAGCATGCCTGCCCTTTGGAACTTGTGGAACTACAATTGCCAGCAACTGCCTAGCTTATTTAATTTTTTTTTTTTTGCATAATTTGCATGATTGCTTATGTAGCATGAATAAAAGTGTCTCATTTCAAGATCATGTCTATCAGTCCACAATCAAGAACCTAGTGGATGATATCATTTTGGGGTACAATGCTGCCATATTTGCATATGGCCCAACAGGTAATATTAATGTTATTAATACATATGTCTAATTATTTTTATTGTATGGCAAAATCCGGGTCTGAGCACTGAGGGCCTGATTCAGACTTGGGAATAGAGTGAGATATCTCTCTCAACTGATCATCTTGGTGAAACCATGCTGCATTGCAGGTGGGGCAGATTTAAAATGTGCAGAGAGATTTAGATTTGGGAGGGAGGTGTCCAAAATAGGAGTGTGCACCGGCCACTTTTCGTGTTTTGTGTTTTGGTTTTGGATCTGGATCTTTCTTAGTGTTTTGGATCTGGATTGGTTTTGCCAAAACCACCCTTCCGTGTTTTGGGTTCTGGGTTTTGTGTTTTGGATCTGTATTTTTTTGAAAAAAAGCATAAAAACAGCTAAAATCACTGAATGTGTGGGGTTTTCTGCTCCTATGCTATTATTAATCTCAATAACCTTAATTTCCACTCATTTCCAGTCTATTCTGAACACCTCACACCTCACAATAGTGTTTTTATGTCCAAAAGGTTCCACCGAGGTAGCTGGATGACTATGCTAAGAGACACGAGTGGGCGGCAGAAACACGTGGCCCATCTAGGAGTGACACTGCAGTGGCAGACAGGATGGCAGTTTGAAAAACTAGGCCCCAAACAGTACATAATGCAAAGAAAAAAAAGAGGTGCAAGATGGAATTGTCCTTGGGCCCCCCAACCCACCCTTATGTTGTATAAACAGGACATGCACACTTTAACAAACCAATCATTTCAGCGCCAGCTGGAAATTAATCTGTCCCTGCACAAACTGGCTCTGCGGAGGCAAGATGTCATCCTCATCCTCCTCATCCACCGATTCCTCACCCTCTTCAGTGTTGTGTACATCCTCATCCTCACAGAGTATTAATTTGTCCCCGCTGGAATCCACCACCACAGGTCCCTCTGTACGTTCTGGAGGCTGGTCTCCCTGGAAGAGTTGATAATTCATTTTTATGAACATCATCTTCTCCACATTTTGTGGAAGCAACCTCCTACGCCTTTTGCTGACAAGGTTCCCGGCTGCACTAAACACTCTTTCGGAGTACACACTGGAGGGGGGGCAACTCATGTAAAATAGAGCCAGTTTGTACAGGGGCCTCCAAATTGCCTCTTTTTCCTGCCAGTACAGGTACAGACTGTCTGACATGCCTACTTGGATGCTGTCACCAATGTAATCCTCCACCATTCTGTCAATGGTGACAGTATCATATGCAGTGACAGTAGACATGTCAGAAATTGTTGCCAGGTCCTTCAGTCCGGACCAGATGTCCAAACTTGGTCCTGCTTGCCCTGCATAATCGCCAGCGGGTTGCTTAGGATACCTAAGTTTTTTCCTGGCAGCCCCAGTTGGGGGAGAAAATGAAGAAGGAGCTGTTGTCGTGTCACGTTCCGCTTCAGCTGACAGTGTTTTCACCAGCAGGTCCTTGCACCTCTGCAGGCTTGTATCGACCAGAAAGAGAGACACCACATAGGTTTTAAACCTAGGATCGAGCAGGATGGCCAAAATGTAGTGGTCTGTTTTCAACAGATTGACCACCCCGGAATCCTGGCAAAGCGAATGAAGGGCTTCATCCACAAGTCCCACATGCCGAGCGGAATCGCTCCGTCTTAGCTCCTCCTTCACTTTCTCCAGCTGCTTCTGCAAAAGCCTGATGAGGGGAATGACCTGACTCAAGCTGGCAGTGTCTGAACTGACTTCACGTGTGGCAAGTTCGAAGGGCTGGAGAACCTTGCACAACACGGAAATCATTCTCCACTGCGCTTGAGTCAGGTGCATACCCCCTCCTTTGCCTATGTCATAGGTGGATGTATAGGCTTGAATGGCCTTTTGCTGCTCCTCCATCCTCTGAAGCAGATAGAGGGTTGAGTTCCACCGCGTCACAACCTCTTGCTTCAGGTGATGGCGGGGCAGGTTCAAGAGTGTTTGCTGGCGCTCCAATCTTCGGCACGCAGTCGCTGAATGGCGAAAGTGGCCAGAAATTTTTCGGCCCACCCAAAGCGTCTCCTGCACGCCCCTGTCGCTTTTCAGAAAATTCTGCACCACCAAGTTTATTGTGTGAGCAAAACATGGGATGTGCTGGAATTTGCCCAGATGTAATGCCCGCACAATATTGGTGGCGTTGTCAGATATCACAAATCCCCAGGAGAGTCTAAGTGGGGTAAGCCACTGGGCGATGATTTCCCTCAGTTTCTCTAAGAGGTTGTCGGCGGTGTGCCTCTTACTGAAACCGGTGATACACAGCGTAGCCTGCCTTGGTACGAGCTGGCGTTTCTGAGATGCTGCTACTGGTGACGCTGCTGTTGTTGCTGCGTAAGGTGATACATCAACCCAGTGGGCTGTCACAGTCATATAATCCTTAGTCTGCCCTGTTCCACTTGTCCACATGTCCGTGGTTAAGTGGACATTGGGTACAACGGCATTTTTCAGGACACTGAGGACACTTTTTCTGATGTTTCTGTACAGTCTTGGTATCGCCTGCCTAGTGAAGTGGAATCTAGACAGGATTTGGAACCGGGGACACACTACCTCCATCAATTGTCTAAATCCCACTGCACTAATGGCGGATACCGGATGAATGTTTAACACCAACATAGCAGTCAAGGCCTCAGTTATACGTTTTGCTTCAGGATGACTGCTATCGTACTTCATCCTCCTCGCTAAGGACTGTTGGAGGGTCAATTGTTTAGTAAAAGTAGTGGTGTTCCTACTTCCTCTCTGGGATGATGAATGACTCCCAGCAGCAACAGCAGCAGCGGCAGCAGTAGGCATAGCAATGCAGGATCCTCCAGAGGAATCCCGGATAGGAGAGTCAGTAAATGCCAGTGACATGGCCTGCAGGACTACTTCCGATCCTGACTAAGGAGGAAATTGACGAGGAGGGAGTTGACGGTGTGGTTTGCAGGCGCTTGGATACAACAGGACAACAGGATTTAGGTGTCCCTGGACTGCTTACGGTCTTAGCCAAAGTTTCTGAACTTGACAGTAACTTTTTATGAACGCACTGCAGGTGCCGTATAAGGGAGGATGTTCCTAGGTGGTTAACGTCCCTACTCCTACTTATTTCACCTTTACATATAGTACATATGGCAAGACAGTTGTTGTCCGGATTTGGATACCAATATTGCCAGACCAAAGAGGTGGAATGTTTGGTCTTCTGCCCAGGCATGACCGTGATGGGCTTTTTCATCAAAAAAAACAACAACTGTCTAACCCGCAGCCTGATTTAAACAAACCACATCACCATCAGAATCCTCCTCGCCAACTTCCTCCTCAGCGCCAGCTACACCAGTATCCTCATCCTGTTGTACTTCAACAGTGACATCTTCAATTTGCATATCAGCAAGTGGACTGTGGGTGCTCCTTTCAGCACTTGCAGGGGGCGTGCAAATGGTGGAAAGAGCCAAATCTTCCCGTCCAGTGCTGGGAAGGTCAGGCATCGCAACCGCCACCACACTTGGACTCTCCTTGGGGATTTGTGATATCTTCTTAGAATGCACAGTTCTTCGCTGTGCTTTTGCCAGCTTAACTCGTTTGATTTTTTTTAGCGGGAGGAGGGCTTCCATGGTCATGTGAAGCTGAACCACTAGTCATGAACATAGGGAAAGACCTTAGCCGTTCCTTGCCACTCCGTGTCGTAAATGGCATATTGGCAAGTTTACATTTCTCCTCAGATGATTTAAATGTTTTTTTTTTAAGGTCATTTTCCTGAACTCTATCATTTGGGATTGTATGTGCCCTCTACTATGACATTGGGCATCGGCCTTGGCAGATGACGTTGATGGCATGTTATCGTCTATGTCATGACTAGTGGCAGCGGCTTCAGCGTTAGGAGGAAGTGGTTCTTGATCTTTCCCTATTTTATTTTTATCGGAGAAAGTTTGGTCCTCCATTTATGTTATATTGATATATAAGTGCGGCTAAGGCGCACACAAACACAGAAAATAATTTTTTCTTTTGTTGGAGACTAGTGCACTTTGCGGGTTATACCACCCTTTAAGAAATGAGCCAGACGGCTCCTTACTTATGGGACACAGGCGCACGTTTGGCGCTGCTCCTTTGTTGATGCACGTGCAGCTACAGTGCACACAATTCACAAAGACAGAAAAAAAACAAGAATTTTTTATTCTTTGTGGAGTGCACTTTGAGGGTTACACCACCCTTTAACAGACAGAAGCACACTTGGCGCTGCTGCTTTGAGGATGCACGTACAGTGCACACAATTCACAAACACAGAAGAAAATGTTTTATTTTTGTTGGAGTGCACTTTGGGGGTTACACCACCCTTTAACAGACAGATGCACGCTTGGCGCTGCTGCTTTGAGGATGCAGGTGCGGCTATAGCCCACACAATTCACAAAGACAGAAAAAAAATTTTTTTTTATTCTTTGTGGAGCGCACTTTGAGGGTTACTCGTCCCTTTAACAGACAGATGCACGCTTGGTGCTGCTGCTTTGAGGATGCACGTACAGTGCACACAATTCACAAACACAGAAGAAAATATTTTATTTTTTTGGAGTGCACTTTTGGGGTTACAGCACCCTTTAATGGTCAAGCCAGCCGGCCCTTTACTTATGACACAGGCGCACACTTGGCGCTACTTTGTTGATGCACGTGCGGCTACTGCGCACACAATTCACAAACACAGAAAAAATATTTATTTTTTTGCACTTTGAGGGTTACAGCACCCTTTAACGGACAAGCCAGCTGGCCCTTTACTTATGGGACACAGGCGCACGCTTGGTGCTGCTCCTTTGTTGATGCACGTGCAGCCACAGTGCACACAATTCACAAACACAGAAAATATTTTTTTATTTGGTTTGGAGTGCACTTTCGGGGTTACAGCACCCTTTAACAGTCAAGCCAGCTGGCCCTTTACTTATGACACAGGCACACACTTGGCGCTACTTTGTTGATGCACGTGCGGCTACTGCGCACACAATTCACAAACACAGAAAAAATATTTATTTTTTTTGCACTTGGGGGGAGCACCCCTGATGGACAGAGCACCCCCTGGACAACACTACAGCACCCCTTTAGGACTGGGACACTGCACAGGACTTTGGAGTGGACACAGCCCCTATGGACAACTGACTGCACAACACAGTCCAGCCAGCCCCTATGGACTTTGGAGGAGTGGACACAGCCCCTATGGACAACAGCAGCACAGCACAACACAGCCAGCCCCTATGGACTTTGGAGGAGTGGACACAGCCCCTATGGACAATAGCAGCACAGCACAGCACAACACAGCCAGCCCCTATGTACTTTAGAGGCGTGGACACAGCCCCTATGGACAACAGCAGCACAGCACAACACAGCCAGCCCCTATGGACTTTGGAGGAGTGGACACAGCCCCTATGGACAACAGCAGCACAGTGCAGCACAGCACAACACTACACTGCACTACACTACACTACACAGCCCATCAAGCCCTAACTACCACCCTCCCTCTTCACTGTCCACAGCTGAGTGAGAAAATGGCGCCGATGCGGGTACCTTATATAGAATCCAAAATCCGCGAAATCCGGAAGGCGGGATGATGACGTTTTGCCTCGATTTCAGATCCGAGTCAGACGGGAAAAGTCGAGCCTGACTCGTATCGGCCTCGGATTGGGGGGGCTCGGGGGGGTTCGGATTTCAGAAATCCGAACCCGCTCACCCCTAGTCCAAACTGACATCTAAATTGTAGAGTAATAATAAAGCTGTGCAGTATTTGTGGGCTACATGTACAAGAAACCAGTATTTACCCTACATGCAAATTTTTTTTATGTATTTACCCCCCTTGCATTGCAACATGGTTTGTCCAGGTACACAGTTAAGTGATATCTCTCTCTCTATTCCCAACTCTGAATCAGGCCCTGAATCCTCAGTCTAGTGATGACAGATACAGGATAATAGTTAAAGATTTGAATTGAAAACATCCAATAAGGGCACATGTCATAGTTCTTAAAGATAACTCTTTTATTTGGGGCATGGTAATAGCATGAAAATGGCGACAAATGTGGTAGTTAGAAGGTAAATCTCATTTACCAAAATATTGTTATAGATTTGGTCTAGGCAGTTTTCTATTTTGTAAGGTCTTTTTTCATTAGTTTGCGGTCAGCCAATTAGGGTTTATAGGGGCGGGTACATTAAGGTTTTGCTATTTAAGGCCTAATTTGAATAGGTTCAGCCTCTTTTTCAGTTGGAAGCTAAGTAGAACCTGTATCACTCTTGCATTACCTCAGGAGTTGTGTCATTTTATTCTGTCCTCCACTGTTTAAGCCTCTTTTTCTCAGTCACCTTTTCTTTACCTTACTATCTTTATTTATTTATTAAATATTTTCTGTCCTCTGCTGTCTAGGTTCAATTCATACCCTTCTAGCCACCTTTCTTTCTTTACTACCGCTTTTCCCACTCTGACTGTTTTGCCTCAAGACCCCTTTCACCCTCCTTTTCCCTGCCAGCATGCCCTGTCCCAAAAGATCTGCACCCCCCCCCTGCCACTTAGCAGAGGCAGCCTGCCCACTCGTGGCCACGGGTTACCGCTGGCCTATGGTGCTTGCGTGGCCTCCTTCACCTGGGGAGCTTGCCGATGTCCAGCCCATTCCTCAAATGGGCGGTGAGGTGGCTCCCCAGGATCCCTTCTCCGAGCCCCTGCCGCTTGTTATATCGGAGGCCGGGCCTGGAGGCCTTGGTGGCCTGGGCGCACCCGCGAGTGTGTTCTCGGGCTTGCGCTCGGAAAGCGCTTATGCTCGGGAAGCGCTGACCCTCCGCATGCTGAGGATGTGGAATCCCCGGCCACGGTATCTCCACCGCCCGCTCTACTTGGCATCCTGCACGGCCCGTGTGTCCTTGCAGGCCTTGCGTTGGATGCTGGGGCCGGAGGGGGGTCAAGTGATGAGGCGCACACCCTGGATAGGGAATCCAATTATGAAGAGGCCACTAGTACAGGGACTACTGGCCTCTCTGCAGAGGTCTCAGAGCCCTTACCAGCCGCTATAGCCACAGGCGCCATTTTAGGAGGTGCAGCTCCTGTGTTGGCTGGGCCCATATTACATTTGCCTGGGGCGCCACCTGCTGCCGCTGCAGCATTTGTGCAGGCCATGAACACTGGAAGCTCATGGTCAGCAGCTTACAGTTTCCAATCTCAGCCCACTATATTAAATTCCCATAGGGCTTTAGCAGGCTAAGCTGTGTCTAGTGTTCCCGTTAATGCCCCTCCTTTTCCATCTGTGCCTGCCGTTAGTACTGCTCGGCAGCCGTTTTTTCAGATTCCAGTGTCACCCGCGATTAGTTCTCAGTTGCCTTCAGTGGTTTCCTTTCCCCATGGCATGCAAATCACATGGTCATTAGGGGCACTGCAGGTTTTTCCCCAGAATCCCATTTTCTCCCCTTTGGTGGTATCTTATCCATCCTACACTCCCTCGGCCCTGGCTTTTAGCCATTTTTGCTATTGTCAGCCGAATTTTTCTGGGTCACAACAGCCACCCAGCCCTTATTACCCCTGGCAAGCAGCTTACGCTTCACCCAGGGCTTTTTCCTCAATCCCCAGCAGTTCCAGAAGCTTCTTTTAGCCCTGTTTCCCCATTGCTCCAGGCGGCTCTGGTCACTGTCCCACAGGCGCCACCCATCACTCCAACCCCCCCTCCCCCCTCCCCCACCCCCCATTGATGAGTCCATGTTATCCGCGGATTTAAACATGTCTGTTTCCACACATTATATTTTTCCTTGTGGTCCAGCAGAATCTACAGTGCGGTAGTCTGAAGAAAATGACTGGTGTCTCAGGACAAAGCTGCGGCATCAGGGAACATTCCTACGGGGACTGCAGGAGTCATATCGGGGGATTTGGAGCATCCAGGCCCTTCTGGATACGGGGACCATACATCAGCACAAATTTCTAATGACAGTTTGTCATCTGACTCATCTACTAGCAGCGAGTCGTCAGGGACCCCTAAGCACCTGCGGAAATTAGCTAAATTGATTGCGCATTGCATCGTAAAGAAAACAGCAAAGAGTAAGGTTACGGACAAAACAGCTGCGCCTGCGGAAGTGCAACCGTATTCTGATATGGTTCATTGCGCCATTACGGCTATAACGAGGGGTTTAAGGAAGAGAATCAGGGAAAAGATAAGAAAGGGGAAATATATTGCTATGTTTACTCTCTCGGAAGACGTGAGACAAGATTTTGACAAGGCTAGGAAGACGGGTGGCATTGGGGAAAATGCTTTTCGCAGTTTCTATCATTGGATGAGTTGTATTTTTGTCTTTTCGGCTTGTTATCTTGAAGCCAGGCCTGGGGAGCACATGAACATGCTTAAATATATTTACCTCATTCATGAAATATTCATGAATTACCGGGGTTATGTCTGGAGGGATTACGATGAAAAATTTAGTTGTAAGCAGGAGGGCAATACAGTCATGCCTTTAGGTGTAAAGGATGTGGAGGTGTGGTTGGAAGTGACTCAGCATAATAAGAACCTATCAGAGAGTCAATATAGGAAACCAAATGTAGTAGGGAAGGGCAACTAGGGGTACACAGCAAAGGGAAAGTGCTTTGCTTTCAATTATGGGAAATGTACGAGAGGAGCGAATTGTCGTTTTCGTCACTCATGTCGCAATTGTGGAGAAGGGCACCCAGCCAAAGACTGCAAGGTCGGGTGTGGTGTTTCCTAATCAGAGCAAAGGAAGATCGGTGGGGCCACTAAAAGGTGCCAACACCTATTATTTTAGAAAAACATGGAAAATGGTTGGCACGTTATCCTCAGCAGGATGATGCTAGGTTTTTGTTGGATGGTTTTAAGTTAGGTTTTTGTTTGCCCATTTTCGGTTCTTTCCAAGTAATTGCTCACAGGAATCTCAAGTCGGCGAGAGAGTTTCCACTGGCAGAAGGTGGATACGGAGGTTCAAGTGGGACGTATGTGCGGTCCTTTTGATGTGGAACTCCTGCCGGGTTTGTGCATTTCCCCCCTCGGGGTGGTGCCCAAGAAAGTCCTCGGTAAATTCTGTTTAATCCAACATCTGTCTCATTCGCGTGGGGGCTCTGTCAAAGTCGCCATTCCTGAGGAGCTTTGCCGTGTGGGTTATCAGCTGTTTGATGACACACTGAGTTTGATTCGCAGCTTTGGCCCTGGGACGTTAATGGCAAAATTAGATATCGAAACGGCTTTTCGGCAACTGCCATTGCACCCTGATTCCATGTGCTATATGGGTTTTAAATTGGAGGAGAATTTTTACATTTATAAGTGTCTGCCAATGGGGTGTTCTGTCTCCTGTGCCTATTTTGAGAAATTCAGCACTTTCCTTCACTGGTGCATTGTTGCGGGCACAGCCCAGCATGGAGTTGCTTATTATTTAGATGATTTTCTCTTTATAGGTCCAGGTAACAGCAACATTTGTCAGGAAATTTTGTTTTTAGCTAGCTCGTTGTTCCATGTTTTGGGGGTTCTGGTTGCACAGGACAAGATGGAGGGCCCCACTTTTTGTTTGTCCTATTTGGGTATCGAGCTCGATACCTGGGCTGGATGCTGCCACCTCCCGGCCGATAAGGTCCAGAATCTTTTAGGGCAATCTGTAGAAAGTTTGCGCCTAGACAGATGTGACACCCATGAAACGGACACCCCTAGGACTGTGAGGGGTTAATACCACCTTGGGCAAGGAAGGAGTTAATACATATCTCCCCAGCACGTGTGAAGCAAGGGGACAGCTGGTGCTGATTGGATGAGCCTGTCCTGTCTCTCAAGCGGTGGGTGTGGTCATGTGCCCGCGAAAAAGAGGGTGAATGATTTTAGGGGGCGTGCCAGGAGCTGAGGAGAAGTGTAGCGTGCAGCACGAGGACAGCGCGCAGAGACCGCCAAGCTGCAAAGCTCTAGTGGAGTGTGGAGCAGCCGAGCCAGGAGCGTGGACGGCACGCTCACAGCACAGTGATTCTTTGATACTTGAAAGCTGGAATACACTACTTAAAGGAGATAATATAGCCCTTCAACCTGGGATAGAGCTGCGGGACACCTTACAGTAACAGTCTTTTAGGAATATTGAATAACCTTCTGATTACCTGAGAATTGAATGTGCTTATAGAGAGAAAAGTGGAATTAACATTCAGTGACTGAATTGCTGTACTGTGTACAGGACTTCCATATACACAATGGCGATTCTTCCCTCTCAGATTTAATACTAACAAACGTTACACTAAGTGGGACTAGTACCATGGTCAACTTAAACTGATCTATAAGAGCTCCACCAGCTGCAGCAGCTAAGACGGGTAGGAATACAGTGTTTTGTGTTTAAGGTCATCTGGACATTGAAACTGTTAGTTTAGTACTGACATCATTGCTGAATTGTTTTCTTGTAGTGTGCAACCGTTTGAGATAAGAATGTATGCTCAATACTGAATTCAACTGTGAATAGTAACGTAAAAGTTGCCTTACATTGTATGGTCATACTGCCGAAGTATTATTACACCAATCCGTATGGTGCCGTGCAAATGCCATTGTTTTTATGTGTAATCTCATTATTGATGTTTTTCCCACTGATGCAATACAAAGGCTGTCTCATTGAATGCGGAGTGTTATTTATGCAAGTGCCCTGCTGACTCTCTAATAAACCTGTGTTCACAAAATAAAAACCACAAGCTGCCTCGTCACCCCTTCATGTGCTTCCATTACTCTCACCTCTCCGTAAGTCGAGTGAAGATTGAACCACAACACACAAGGTAAACTCTTTACTTACCACATAAAGTCAAGGTTACCACAACTGGCGTCACGAACAGGATTAACGGAGTCCAAAGTGAGAAGGTTGGAAGTATAGAAGAGCCATGTCGACCGATCCACCAGCCCAGGCAGTACCGCCTGCTGGTGCAGGAGCACCGATCAACCCACCTGTGGCACAGATCAATCCTATCATGCTCCCCTATTACTTCGGAGCCCCGTGGCTCCCCACGTATTCTGGTGAGGACCATGGCACAGAAGGAAGCACTCTCACCGAGTTTAAAAGGAAGATGACCTCTATGTTCAGTTTGTACCCGCTAAGTGATCAGCAGCAGGTCGAGATACTCATTGGGCAATTGAAGAATTCGGCACTCAGGGAAGTGACGTCCTGGCCCGCCAGAGAAAAACAGAACATAGAACAAGTCCTTAAACGACTGGCGACCACTTTTGATGCCCATACCTTATCCACCTTGAAAATGAGGTTATATGCATGTAAACAAAAACCTGGGGAGAGTCTGCGTGACTATGCCCTCACCCTGCAGGAGGCCTTGAGGGCAATCCAGGCTGTCGATCAGGAAGAAGTCAGGAACCCGGATGAGACCTTGGTCACACAATTGATAGAGGGAGCTAACAGAGAAGGAACACGAGTTCAACTGCGACTACTGCGACTACAACTTCCGACGCATACTTTCTTAGACTTTAAAGAAGCGGCTATCAAAATGTTGGGCACGGTCGAAGAGCATAATACGGAATTCCCAGAATTACCAAGTCAGTCCTACTCGGCAGAAGCTGGCTTACGGAATGCATGTCAGGCACCCAAAGAAACCAACCTCGCCTCCCATGGGCTGCAGCTGCTATCCCCTGACCCAATACAACTGTTGAGGAAACAGATGGAAGAAATGACATTGGGAATGGCAGAGATATGTAGGGAGGTGCATAGCCTAGCTCAATCCCAACCGGCGGATTATGAAGAGCCGCGGTGGCGGCCAAGAAGACAAAGGGCTGATGACTGGTGGGAACCACCCCGGGGACAAGGGAGAAGATCAACAGATCGGTTTGATGCTCAAGGCCATCCCATCTGCAGGTGGTGCCAGAAGGCAGGTCATGTGGAGAGACACTGCAAGAGGAGACGTTAAACTGCAACACCCCGAGGGTGGGGGTCAAGCCTCAGGGAGAACAGGAGGAGTAGACCCGAATCCTGAAGAGTGGTGGTCCCAGTATGTTGGGACGTGTCCGACAATCCCAATTGTCATAAACGGCGTGGAAGTTTTGGCCATGTTAGACACAGGATCCCAAATCACCACCATACAGCTACCTGCTTTTCAACGCTATTGGAAGGAGGGGCAGTTGCTGATGCCACCTCCCTCATGGCTGCAACTAATTTCTAGTAACGGACTGGGGATCTCCTGCGTGGGGTACTGGGAGGCTAATATGCAGATCGGAGAAACCCTCCTTCCACTACAGGGATGTCTGATCACTGAGAGCAGTGAAGCTAAAGTAGCACCGGTGATTCTATGAATGAACGTCTTACAGCAATGTCCGGAGGAGCTATTGGCCACACTAAGGAGTGAATTGTCTCAGTTGGTCACCGGGGAGCGAAGAATCATACAGAAGACTATCAGGGTGCTTCAAGGTCATCAGAGGTTCACCCATAGTGAGGGAGAGATTGGAAAGGTTAGACTAATGGATAGTAAGCCCATCAAATTGCAACCCAATTCAGAGACCATCCTCTGGGGCAAGGCACGATGCGGACCAGCTGGCAGAAGCTATGAGGCCTTAATTGAACCCTGTTTAACGTCCGCTCGCCAGGAGGCGGTAGTAGCCAGTACCCTAGTCACTGTGGAGAACGGACGAGTCCCAGTGCGGATCTTAAATCCCCATAATTACGCAATCAAGTTGTATCGACGCCAGCCACTGGCCCGATTGTTGTGGACCTCATTTCAAGATGTCGTATATACATCCTTACAAGCTAAGTAACCACGGAGAGTAGTACAGCTGACTAGCAGGAAGATGAATGGTGGACAGAGATTCAGGTAGGGGATGGCAGCACACCAAGAGATCATAAGGCCGGAATCCTCCAGGTTGTGAAGAATAATGCTGAGACTTTCAGCCATAGCCCTACAGATCTGGGTATCATGAAGGAGATACACCATCGTATCCTGACAGGGGATGCCCCACCCATAAAGGAGCGGCATCGCCCATTGGCACCAGCGCTATATCAGCCCGTACGGCAACTGTTGGAGGACATGAAGAGCAATGGCATCATCTGAGAGAGTCACAGCCCATGGGCAGCCCCATTGGTGTTAGTTCACAAAAAGGATGGCCAGCTAAGATTCTGTGTAGACTACAGGAAGCTGAATGCTATCACACATAAGGATGCCTATCCTCTACCCCGAATTGAGGAGTCTCTGACGGCGCTTAAATCTGCCAAATATTTCTCAACCCTAGATTTGACCAGCGGCTACTGGCAGGTTCAGATGAAGGAAGAGGACAAGGAGAAGACTGCCTTCGTCACACCAATCGGGCTCTATGAATTCAACCGTATGCCATTTGGCTTATGCAATGCTCCCGCCACCTTCCAACGCCTGATGGAGCATTGTCTAGGCCATAGGAATTTCGATGTGGTTCTCCTATATTTGGATGACATTATCATCTTTTCAAAAACCTACTCTGACCATCTGCAACACTTACGGGAGGTTTTCCAACAGCTGACTAGATTCGGTCTGAAGCTGAAGCCATCCAAGTGCCACCTGCTCAAGCCCCGAGTTCAGTACTTAGGTCACATTGTAAGCCCTGAGGGTATGACCCCAGACCCCGAAAAGGTGAAAGCGCTATTGGAATGGCCCATCCCGCTGACAGTCAAAGATGTCCGACGGTTCCTTGGAATTGTAGGATATTATCAACAGTTTGTGAAGTCGCCGCCCCTCTATTAGAAATTCTACGAGGGATCCCTAAGGATAAGTATAACAAACGAATTCCCATTGAGTGGACGACTGAACGACAGACAGCCTTCGACCTGCTGAAGAAAGTCCTGACAGAGGCCCCTGTGCTGGCCTACCCAGATTACAACCACCCGTTCCGGCTGTACACGGATGCCAGCAAGCAAGGGTTGGGAGCTGTACTTGCCCAAGTTCAGGAAAATCAAGAGCGTGTGATTTCTTACGCTAGTCTCAGTCTACGTCCCACCGAACGGAACGACGCCAATTACAGTGCCTACAAACTCGAGTTTCTTGCCTTGGTGTGGGCAGTGACAGAAAAATTCAGAGACTATCTAGCGGCAACACCGTTTGTAGCTTATACGGACTGTAACCCACTGGCTCATCAAGCCACCACCCATCTAGGAGCTTTGGAACAAAGGTGGTCCTCCAGACTGGCCAACTACCAGTTCAAAGTAGTATACAGAAGTGGGCGAAGTAACGCGAATGCCGATGCACTCTCCCGGCTACAGACGGGTGAAAGTGAATTGGAAGGAATAGACAGGTGGGAGCAGATTGAAACTCCCAACTTCAGTTTGAAAAGAAGAGCACCGGAACAGAATGCTATGGTTCCCATCCCTGTGAGAGTGCAGGAAGTTCAGGGCATGGAGATGGAAGGAGATTGGACTGTCTAGCAGGACGCAAGCCCAACCTTAAAAAGGGTGAAACAGTTGCTGGCCTCTCGTCAGGGGTTGACCCGAATTCAGAGACAAGCTGCAACCCCGGACCTAATCCAATTGTGGCGACAAAAGGACCGTTTGACGTTGCGAAGAGGCCTATTGCTATGACAGAGCACAGATCCAAAGACACATCTGTTCATTGAGCAGTTGGTGGTGCCCCCTGCGAAAATCGATCTTATCCTACGGGCCTATCATGATCACTCTGGCCATTTCGGCTGTCAAAAGACCGAGGCGACCCTACGTCGAAGATTTTACTGGGGGAATATGCGTCAGGATGTGGAAGACTTGCGACATATGCACAGCACGTAGACCGGCTCCATCAGAAGAGAAAGCACCGCTGCACCCCATTGTTACCCGACAACCACTGGAACTCGTAACTATCGACCATGTGAAGCTAGAACCAAGTAGCAATGGATATCAATATGCTGTAACCATAATTGACCATTACACCAAGTTTGCCATTGTACTGCCAGTTCGGGATCTCACGGCAAAGATGACAGCAGAAATCGTCTGGCGAGCATTTGTACGGCCCTACGGGTACCCTGCTAGTATTCTGACGGATCAGGGGCCTGCGTTTGAAGCCCTACTCTTCCAAGAACTATGCCAGTTGTACGGGTGTGTGAAATTACGCACTACAGCATACCATCCTCAGGGCAACGGGGCCTGCGAAAGGATGAACCAAACTGTGATAAATTTACTCTGAGCGGTACCCCTTCCACAAAGACGTGAGTGGCCCACTCTGCTAGCAGAACTGATCTTTGTCTACAACAACACTGTCCACAGCTCCACAGGATACACGCCATATTATCTGCTTTTTGGACGATCTGGGAAACTACCCGCTGACGTTCACTTAGGCCTGGCTTCAGATGATGCCACAGATTCTTGCTTCCAAGGGGATTGGGTCGTAGAACACCAGCGTAGATTACAGACTGCTCGAGCTCTTGTGGACCAACGTATGGATGCTATCCGTGATCGACAAAAGGATCGATACGATGCGACCGCACATGCCAGACCATTAACCGTAGGAGATGTCGTGCTAAGGCAAAATAATCGGCGGCACAGCAAATTGGATTCGCAATGGGAGCCTGATCCATATGTAGTTACCGGCATACCCAACGCTGAAATAGCCGTGTACCAGATTGATAAGGTAGAAGGTGGTCAACCGAAAGTTGTACATCGGGATCAACTCAAATTGTGCCCTAACCATCACAGAGCTCCAGAATTACTACCTGATTCTCCACCATCACACCCAGCCCGAGATCAGTTGTCGATACTAAATGACCCATTGAGTCTTGTCCTGAGTATGTATTGGCCTGTCGTGGCCAGTTCCCTGACCCCAGAAATGAGGCATCCGCCTGTGGTTGAGGAAGTCATTGCAGACGTCCCTGAAATTGGTGAAGTGAGACGCTCGACCAGGAGCTCCCAAGGAAAACTGCCCACACGTTACAGACAATAGAGAGGTCGGTAGAGGCACCTTTAGTACTGTTTATATTTTCCTGATTGCACTACTCTGTTTGACATTGATATGTTGTATTTATGTGTACATTTGTGCTAGTGTGATATTTAATGGTTAGGCGTAGTCAGGGTCATGATCTATTCATTCTATGTTCATTGATGCCCAGGATTTGTGACTTACAGATGCCAATACTCTGTTATTTGGGAATTATCCTTTGTTCTGTTTCCCTTCATTATTGGACCAAGCGTGAGGACACGCATCATTTCAGTATGGAGGGATGTGACACCCATGAAACGGACACCCCTAGGACTGTGAGGGGTTAATACCACCTTGGGCAAGGAAGGAGTTAATACATATCTCCCCAGCACGTGTGAAGCAAGGGGACAGCTGGTGCTGATTGGATGAGCCTGTCCTGTCTCTCAAGCGGTGGGTGTGGTCATGTGCCCGCGAAAAAGAGGGTGAATGATTTTAGGGGGCGTGCCAGGAGCTGAGGAGAAGTGTGGCGTGCAGCACGAGGACAGCGCGCAGAGACCGCCAAGCTGCAAAGCTCTAGTGGAGTGTGGAGCAGCCGAGCCAGGAGCGTGGACGCCGGGGACCCGTGGAAGATAGACCGGGTCAGGTGAGCCACAGCAGTGGGAAGTTGGGACCAAGAGCAGCACACCATTAAGGCATCCAGCGCAGCAGCAAGAGCCGCTCGTGGAGGTACACAGCCACAGTGGCAACATGCAGTACAGGGTAATCATCCTCCCTGCCCCATACCACAGCAGCAGCCATCATAGGGTAACTTCAAAGCACCCTCATTTGTTATACTACTTATAAGAGAAGGCGCTGTCCTATTGTGATTTATAACTTTTTCTGCCAACCACAAGCTGGCCACAGTCCAACAGCAACACTTGGTTTGAGTTGCCATGCTGCCAACCACAAGATGGCCACCGATTAACTGCAGTGTAGACATACAGCTCCAGCAGTGGAGAAGTTACATAGCCTTGCACCTGTGTACAGGACTTCCATATACACATTGGCGAATCTTCCCTCCCAGATTTAATACTAACAAACGTTACACTAAGTGGGACTAGTACCATGGTCAACTTAAACTGATATATAAGAGCTGCACCAGCTGCAGCAGCGAAGACGGGTAGGAATACAGTGTTTTGTGTTTAAGGTCATCTGGACATTGAAACTGTTAGTTTAGTACTGACATCATTGCTGAATTGTTTTCTTGCAACCGTTTGAGATAAGTATGTATGCTCAATACTGAATTCAACTGTGAATAGTAACGTAAAAGTTGCCTTACATTGTATGGTCATACTGCCGAAGTATTATTACACCAATCCGTATGGTGCCGTGCAAATGCCATTGTTTTTATGTGTAATCTCATTATTGATGTTTTTCCCACTGATGCAATACAAAGGCTGCCTCATTGAATGCGGAGTGTTATTTATGCAAGTGCCCTGCCGACTCTCTAATAAACCTGTGTTCACAAAATAAAAACCACAAGCTGCCTCGTCACCCCTTCATGTGCTTCCATTACTCTCACCTCTCCGTAAGTCGAGTGAAGATTGAACCACAACACACAAGGTAAACTCTTTACTTACCACATAAAGTCAAGGTTACCACAACGGCTCAGGTAGAAACAGGTGCAGTCCCTTTTAGGCTTTTTTAATTTTGCTTGAGGGATTATTCCAATGGAGCAAATTTTTTGCTGTAAGCTAGAGAAATCAACAGTTAAGCCACATCATACTGTCCGCCTCTCTATGGAGATCAATGATGATCTTCGAGTGTGGTTTTCCTTTTTGTTAAATTTTAATCGTGAGCTTTTATGGTCCTCTAGTGCAGTTTATAATTCTACTCTGCAATTATTTACTGATGCAGCGGTTCTACTGGTTTCAGTGCATTTTTTCAGGGGGGATGGTGCGTTTCACATTGGTTCGTGCAGGGTTTCACGGCCATGGCAGTTTCTAGGGTCTGAGGCTCCCAGCCCCTCGAAGCAGTAATATTGTGGAGTGGGCGTGGCGTCATTGTGAGGGGGTGTGGTATCACAGTAAGGGAGCGTGATCTAGAAAGACCACAGAATGACAGCCACCGTGACTACTAAGTACAGGGGTGTCTAACCTGTCAGAGGCACAGCGCTGAAAAATATATGTAGCTTAATAAAAGATAGACAGCATGCGCGCGCTGGAGACGCGCGCTCAAAAAATGGGGTGTGGCCTAGCTGTCACAAGCCCACTCCGCATTTCTGTGTGCATGCCTGTGGTGTGACATTTGCAGAAGTATGACCTTGCATCACACCCGGTTTTAGTCGCGTTGGGAGCGAGCCCAGCCAGATCCACATAAAATACACTGCAACAAACCACTTCCACATAAAATATATTGGAAAAGCCAGAGGCACATAAACTAAGTTTTAAAACCACATCCACCTCAAATACATTATTAAATCCAGAACCACATAAAACACATTGAAAAAACATGATTCACATAATACACACTTCATTCCAGCCCCCTCCCTTGCCATTTCATCCCGACAGGTCTTAGGCTTCCCCCCCACTGGCTCTCAGGCAAAAGTGCCCATTATGCAGTGCCCCCTGTAGTTGTCCCCATATGCAGTGTCCCCTGTATTTATGCCCCTTATGCAGTGCCCACAGTGGTAGTGTAACTTATGCAGAACCCCCATTAGTAGTGCCCCCTGTAGTCATGTCCCCTGTAGTCATGCCCCCATCAGTAATGCCCCCAATAGTAATGGTCCCTGTTGTAGTGCCCCAGTAGTAGTGTCCCCAGTTGTATTGCCCCCAATAGTAATGCCCCCTGTAGTAGTGTCCCCTTTATAAATTCCCCAGTATTAATGCCCCTGTATTAGTGCCCCCAATAGTAATGCTCCCTTTGTAGTAGTGCCCCAAGTAGAAAAGCCCCAAGTAGTAGTGCCCCCAGTAGAAGTGCCCCTGGCCCCTGAGTTATGCACCCAGTAGTGGTGCCTCCTAAGCAATAACCCCAGTAGAAGTGCCCCCCGAGTAATGTCCCCAGTAGTAGTGCCCGGGTGCCCCCAGTAGTGGTGTCTCCCCCAGTAGAAGTGCCCCCAGAGTAATGTCCCTAGTAGCTGTGCCCAGGTGCCTCACCCCAAGTATTGTCCAGGCTGCCTGCACACACAAAAAAAAAAAACAGTAACACTTGCCTTCAGCCCCGCTCTGGCCCCAGCTCTGGCGTCCGCTCCGCTCGGCTGCTCCTCTCTCTGCACTATGGGAAAGACGTCATGATGTCCTCCCATAGTGCACATTGTGGGAGCCGGAAGCCGGAAGCAGGAGCCTCCGTCTCCGGCTGCTCTGCTCTGCCGGGCGCCCGCTGGTAACTGAATCTCAGCGGGTGCCCGGCAGTTAACATGCTGTTTCTACAGCAGGGGTAGGAGGCAGCGCGCCCCGTGCGATTGCACGGGTCGCCTGCCCCTAGAAACGGCCCTGTTCACGGCCAACCTATTGATACTGGAGCTATTTCCAATAAATGTGGCTGTGGAGCTTTGGGCCACCAGGTTGGCAAATCAAAGCGTGGTATTTCGGTGTGACAATTTGGGAGTAGTCCAATGCTGTTAACAATCAGCGTTCTTCTTCCCCTCAGGCTTTGTGGCTTCTGAGGCATTTAGTTCTGAGCTGTTTGCAATTTAATATACATTTTTCAGCAAAGCACGTGCCAGAGGTTGAGAACGAGATAGCAGATGCTTTGTCACATTTAACTTTACTAGATTTCGCACTTTGGCTGCCCCCATTGGCCTAACATGTCCTTCTTGTGTCTGGCAGATTATCGAACAGGTATAGCTGGGCTGGCGTGCAAGTCTTTGGCACCATCTACTTTACGGGCATATTCAGCTGCGTGGCAGGAATGGGGGGCATACCAGGCTAAGTATGGGGATGTGGGTAAGTCTTAGGAGGATTGCTTGTTAGCATTTGTTTGGGGTCACTATGAAAGGGGTAGATCTAAGGCAGCCATGGCTGCTGCAATAGCAAGTATTTCCTTTTACTCTAAGATTTATCAGATACATGATCCCACCTAGACTTTCATGCTATCCAAGGCCCTTAAGGGTTGGGCCAAGGATAGACCTGCCCCCACAGTTGGCTGCAGGCCCATTGATTTAGGCTTGTTACGGGATCTTATGTCAATCTTGCCATCTGTGAGCGATTTTGAAGCTTTGCTTTTCCGGTGTTCATTTTCATTTCCTTTTTCAGTGTCTTTTGGGTCAGCGAACTGGTGGCGGTTAATAAACGATCAGAGGGCCTGCTGTCCCACAATGTACTGATAAGAAAAGAGTCAGTAATTTGCTAAATCTCCCGTTCTACAACGGATCAGACGTACCACGGGAGATGGGTTTCCCTTAAATTACATGCTATTCCTGACATCTGCCCTTTGTGCCTTGCGACCCTTTATAGTCAATCGAGGCCCGCGCAGGGTGAACAATTTTTAGCTCTTTTAGAATTTCACCCCCTTACAAAATTCCAGTTTGCAGTGGTTTTTAGGTAATGTTTATATAGGTTAGTCCTTCAGAGCGAGGAGTATGGTACTCACTCGTTTCGCATGGCGCTGATACATGTGCTGCGGATGAAGGTTTCCCAACAGCTGCTATTCAGGCGATTGGGAGGTGGAAATCAGCTGCTTTTAAAAGTTATGTTCGTTGTGATAAACTTTGATGTTGCGCCCATTGCGCCAACCCAAAAACGTTGCTTACCTGTCAGTTTTTGAATGATTAGCATTCAAAAACTGGGGGTGTGAAGGGATTTTTAATTTTTCCTCCGAGGGGGCCCTAAGTACAATTGGCTATACAAGTTGTCACGGGAGGTTTTTTAAGTTTTTTTCTTCACCTGGTTTTCTGTATTAATATTGTTTGTTGTATGTTTTGTTCATTTACATGGTTTTGGGGTACAGAGCACTGTCTGACGGTTAGGTTATTTTCTTTTTCAGCATCCACTGGCTCTGCGGAGCAGATGTGGCTTGTGGGCCACTCCTATCTGTTTTGGGCTGAAAGGCACACTTTGGCTAAAAGGGCGGTTATGTTGATGGGAGGTCGCAAAGTTAGATAGCTTGGGATCTGAGGATTACATTGGGCCTCCCTCTTGGTTTTGCTGTTTAAGCAGGAACAGCAATGGGGCCATCCCGATTGGTTGATTTTGCATTTAGGAGGCATTGATGTGGGTCAGATTAAAGGCATTGAAAGAGGATTTGGATAGGGTGTTGTCCCATTGGCTGGGGGTGCATCTAGTGTGGTCGGAGATTGTACCCCGATTTGTTTGGAGAGGCTCCAGGGATTTAGTGGCTTTAGAGAAAGCTAGGAAAAAGGTAAACATTGCGGTGTCTAGGTTTGTGAATGCTGCTGGGGGTGTTGTGGTTAAGCATCCACTGTTGGTTCTTGAGAGTTTGAATTATTTTAGACCAGATGGAGTGCATTTATTGTCTTTGGGGTTGGGAGTTTTCCTTAAAGGAATTATTTCGGCTTCTGATTAGCTGGTTTCAGTGTTGGGTGGCAGGCTGCGGTTCGTTGAAACTGGCGTTGGCAGGAATCAGCTACTAACCAGCGGTGTGGTGTAAGGGGAAGCAATCGGGAAGCCTAAATACCGGCAGCCGGCTTCCCGACTGTCTTATCCCGGCATGGGTGAAATGCCGGGCGTCTAGATGTAGACGCCCGCATTTCCCAGACGCCGGGAGACCGGCGCCCGGCATCATGATCGCAGTGATGCCGGGCGCCGCGAGCGGACAGCCGCGGGGGGGAGGGTTAGGGTTGGGCTAGGGGGAGGGAGGGATAGGGTTAGGCACCCCCGGGGGGGCGTAGGGTTAGGCACCCCCCCGGGGGACTTAGGTTTAGGCAGCTGGGAAGGGGGTGGTTAGGGTTAGGCACTTAGAGGGGGTATTAGGGTTAGGCACTTTGGGGGGGAAGTTAGGGTTAGGCACCCTTAAGGAGGGTTAGGGTTAGGGGGTTAGGTTAGGTTAGTGTATACTTATCTATCCACGATCGTGATTTCCAGCGCTGTCGGGCTTCCACTGCTTCTAACTCTGCTCCTGTCGGGCTGCCGCTGACGGGAATCATACCCATTCCGGTTTAAGCGGTCATTGTGGGGCACTTGCCCCTTTGAAGGACGGCGAGTGTGTCCTACATATGCGGGTTGGACAATTGGGCACTTTCTTTGCGGAAGCGACTGGACTGTGCCAAAGTAAGGGGCGTTGAGACTTGCACAGTGCAGGTTATGCATATTGAAATGGGGGAGTTTTAGTTGTCCCCCATTTATTGTGGTAAGAGGTATTTTGGCTGGAGCTGGGTTGTGGTAGCGCCTTCTTTTGCCACCCTCTTTTATTAAAATAAATGTGCAATTAATAAATACATTAATTCTGATTCGAACCAAGCAGTTGTTGTCAGTGTTGTTATTTCTTTTTAGAAGTTAAGCTTAGCATAAGAGGTTATAATGTTATTCACAATAAATGAATGGACACCTTAATAGCTGTACAAGCATAAATGTCTGATGCTATATTCACATATGATGATAAATTGTTCTTATGTGCTATTTTATTTGTTTACAAGTTGCAGCATGAGCAGCATTGTCATATGTATAATAGGTGTAGGGTGTGAATGCAAGGGGGGCCACACTGCACTCCTTACACCTATTGAATGTACTTACCATGCAGCCACTTCAAAATAAATCTAGCTTGTGGTGCAATTTTCCCAGAGATATATGTATGTGCAATAGGCTCTGTATCAGTGACTATACCTCATATACAATGGTTTGTGGGGACCCGTTCAGAGACTGCACACAGGAACCCTCTTCTCATAAGAGCAAGGGTGTAACTAGGTATTTGAAGGCCCCATAGCAAAAGTTTGTAAGGGCCCCTACACTAATGAGAGTTATGGTAAGAACATACCTTTGTTTACTCTCTTTCTTCAAAGTCCGTAGGGTCCACAGGGAGACCTTGGGGTGTAGGTGATGAGAACCAATCCGGGTACCACGCATTTAAAGCTTTACAGCTCCCAGGATGCATTGGGTCCACTCTCTCTATACCTCGCCCCCAAGCCAGAGGCACCTCAGTTGGTAATAAGCCAAAGGCCGGAGGAGGATAAGAGAGAAGAAAGACTGGAACACTCAAGAATCACTCTCACAGAGAAGGAGACAGGAAACCAATGACCAGTAAGAAAGCCCACATGAAGCCAGGTGCGTCAAAACGTGTGCCCTGTGGACCCTATGGACTTCGAAGAAAGAGAGTTAACCAAGGTAAGTTCTTACCATAACTCTCATTTTCATCTTCAGGGTCCATAGGCTCCACAGGAAGACCTTGGGGATGTCCCAAAGCAGTCCTTTTAAGGGTGGGGATGCTCCCGCACTGAGAGTGAGAGGAGAATCCAGTGCCAAAAGGAAGCATCTTGAGAGGCAAAGGTATCAAATGCATAGAACCTTAGAAAGGTCTAGACAGAAGACCATGTGGCTGCCTTACAAAGCTGAATAGCCGAGGCGCCACAGCGAACAGCCCATGAGGGACCCACAGACCGAGTAGAATGAGCCTTAATAGAAGATGGAACAGGCAGGCCATCTAGCTAATGTTTGCTTATTGGCTGGCCATCCCTTCTTGTGAAATCCATAGAGCACAAACAAGGAGTCTGATTTCCAAAGAGAACTGGTACGGTCCACATAAATCCTGAGGGTGTGGACCACATCCAATGAGGCCTCTCCTGCTGAGAGGTCTGGAGACAGAAAGGCTGGTGCTATAATTTCCGGATTAATATGGAAACTGGACACAACCTTAGGAAGGAACTCAGGGTGAGTTTTAAGCACCGCCCTATCCTGGTGAAATATCAGAAAAGAAGGACAACAGGAGAGCACTCCAAATTTAGATACCCTTCTGGCAGATGCAAAAGCCAGAAGAAAAAGAGTCTTAGCTATTAACCACTTAAGTTCCACTGAATCTAGTGGTTCAAATGGAGTACCCTGGAGGGCCTGAATAACTACTGCCAAATCCCAAGGAGCCACTGGTGGGACAAAGGGAGGTTGAATACGGAGGACACCCTGGAGGAAGGTCTGGATATCCGGAAGTGGAGCAATTCTACGTTGGAACCACACCGACAGTGCAGAGACATGCACTTTCAATGAAGCCAGGCGCAGGCCAAGGTCCAACCCAGCTTGAAGGAATGCCAGTATTCTTGAAATTCAAAACAACTGAGGGTCATAAGTTTTTGTACGACACCACTGGAAATATGTATGCCACACTCTGTGGTAGATCCTGGCGAGGCAGGATTATGTACTGTAAACATTGTGTTGATGACTGAGCTGGAGAAACCTTTGGACCTCAGGAGGCATGTCTCAAGAGCCACTCCGTCAAAGACAGACAACCCAGGTCTGAGCAAAGGCTGCTATCCCCCCTGTCACCAAGCCACGCTCCATCGCTAAGCCCTGCCCCCATGACCGTGGACCCCCCTGCACCCCCCTCCACCCCCCACGACCACCCTCCCTTAATTACACTTACCTGCAGTTATCGGGCCTCCGGTGATGTCCTCTGTCGCTCTGGTCAGATGACATTCCATACTGCACTGGGACCCAGTCAGGTGACGACCGGGCCCCAGTGCAGCATGGGAGACCAGCTGACTGGAGGGAGGACATCACCGGAGCCCCGATCTCCATTCCCTGGACTCAGGTCAGTTTGGTTTTTTTGTACTTTTTTTTTTTACAGTGAATCAGCATGTGGTCTGTTTAGACCACACAGCTGGTCACTGGGGCCGGCTCCGGGCTCTGCTCTGCCCGTTATAGTGGAGCAGGAGTTCGGTAACCGGGGGAGACCCTGGATAACGCCACCTCCAGGTGGCGTTATTATCACATGGCTTTCCCATTATTTTTTCGCAATTTATTTTTAGTAACTTTGGCAGATCACATTTCCCATTACAATTATGGGAAATGCGATCTGCTTACTAAAAATAAGTGATAATTAGGGGTTGGAGTAGAATTTTACCTATTCTACTCCAATTGCCCTTTAGTAACTGTAGGTGATACTAAAATAATGTTAATAAATAGAGCCCTATGTGATTTTGAGTATGTTCTCTGTGTACTGTTCTTAGCTGCACTCGGAGTTTCACTGCGCACTTTTTTGAGGTCTTTCTTCCTATTTTTTTAAATATTTGTCAAAAAAAAATTTTCTACAAACATCGGCACATCAGATTGACACCATCAGAACATCGGGAGCATGAAGACTTTTCTATTCCCAGTGGCTTCAGCCACCAGTGCATCCATTCAGTGCAGGAAAAGGGCTGGGAGCACCCCAGCTACTGACATAGTGCTGGGCTTGCCCCCTGCCTGACGTTAATGGGAAGCATGCCATATGGGCATGCCCCCAAAATAACATCATTTAGGGGGCATGGCCTGTAGTAAGTAGGCCATGCCCCCATTATGGGGCGACAACTTGCCGTCCTGCACAGGGCGCAGTTACCCCTGGAGCCAGCCCTGGGCACCACTACTGAGGTCACTGAATAAGGGACACTACCAATGTGGGCTCTGCATAAGTGGCACTACCTCTACTAGGGGCACTGCATAAGGGGCACCACTACTGGGGGAACTGCATAAGCGGCACCACTACAATGGGCATTGTATAAGGGATACTACTGCTGTGGGCATTATGTGTATGGGGCACTACTACTGTGGGCATTGTATAAGGGGCACTACTACTGTGGGCATTATGTGTATTAGGGGCACAAATGTGGGCATTGTGTAAAAGTGGCACTGCATCATACATGAATAAGGGACACTAGTATGTGGTGTAATGTGAATCAGGGGTGAATCAAGATTGAGCTACTGTGTGGCATAATTTGAATTGGGAATACTATTGTGTGACCATGCCCCTTTCTTTTGCGACCACGTTCCTTTTTAAAAAAAATCCCTGGGGGGGTGAGTTCTACCACTTCTCTAGGACCACTTTAAGCACTTTATAATTATCGGTCCTAATGTATGGGAGAAAATGACAATCGACCATTTGCTCACAAACACTGGAAAACAGACAAAAATGGTCGTTTAGACAAATCGGTTAAATCAAACAAATTTAACCAATTTCAATGATAAATTTTTGTCCATTTCCAGTGTTTAAGAGCATATGGTTGATTGTCATTTGATTCTCTGATAGGCTTCCGCATAACAATACCTACCACCGCTGGCTAAATATTGTCTGTGATATATCGAAGCTGAATAATTGAGTGAGACAAGTTCAGTTTAAAATTTAATCGCAGCGACGCCATCTTGCGAATGGCCGCAAGACTCCATGTTGGAAATGAGATCGCAAGACACCATTTTGTGTGGTCAGCATTAATTCAAGTTATAACCCAGGAGCTAAGAACAGATGGCAATGTTTTTGTTTACCTACCAAGGGCAACGGGAAAAACCAGCTGTCTGAGTAGAAGTAAATAAGAAGAGACAATGGGTATTTTTACATACAAATTGGGAATCCCTGGATGCAGATAAAGTATAGTTGTGGCAATTGTAATATAATATCTACACAATTGGATTTGCCTGAATCCTAGACAAGATGGCTCCAAATCCCAAAAAGTTTGAGGTGATAATACATTTGCACTTCACACAAGAGTCTGTGAGAACAAAAGAGGTTTTGTTTTCCTTTGAACACAGCAGGTGGGGGCCTGCTGACAGAGGGCATGTAGAATTACAACTCTCAGCCATCCACACTGCTGGATGTTCACTTCGTGTATGAGAGATTATGCACTTAAATCTCACCCATTAATAACTAGCGTCCTTACCAAACCCCGAATACCCACACACTACATATTCGCACATAAAGTTCCATTAGCATCAAATTGTATGATTCAAGAAGGTTCAGTTAGTTTAATTGCTAAGAAATAAAGATATTTGTTAACTAAGGAATTATACAAGATAAACATGTAATTCTTGGAGTTGTTCTGATGCATACTCTTTCCACAGTTTTCAGGTGCTATCGGTGAGGAGATCGCATTATGCATTCTCGAGTTATGGACCGCAGAACCTACAAGCAACCAAAATATATATTTTAGATTCAACTGTTAGGATGCTAAAGGAGGCGTTACCAGAAAGACTCCGGCTGTTAGAGGCAGGGAAAGTCTATTTGAAACAAACCTGTTAAATGTGTCGTTACATATGCTTCTCCTCTGGGAACCAATGAGATCAGCAGGAAGTTCTCCCTTTGTCCTGTTTCAGTCTGGGGGGGAATAAATACACGTGTCCAAACACTGGTTTGGCAGTTCATGCTGAATTTTTGGTGAACTGAGGATATCTAGTCAGAAGTCTATCTCTGGGTCCAGAGGCGCAGCGTATGTATAACCGTACTTGGTCTGTATTATTTCCTTTTACGCCTAAATTATGTATGTATAGATTGCATGTAACTGACTGTACTTTTACCTGAATAATACTTGTGCATTGGAACCACAAGATTCCACTCCTGTCTTTATTTGCGGTCATACTGCGTACGCAATTAGCATTGTGTTTAGAGGTTTATAGGCAGGTTTTGTCTTAGAGGTTCTAGGCAGGTGAATCTTAGAGGTTTATAGGCAGGAATGTATTAAAAGGTTTATTTACAAATTCAAAAGTGGGGGCTCATAGGTTTATCACACTATCTGATACATGATAACACTCCGTCAGTCCTCTCTCAGCAAAAGGGTGGAGGCGCCTTTTGAAAGACGCATTAGTCTTTCATTACCACAGTGTTGCTGAGAGCGTACTGCCGGTTATTGTGTAGAGGAAGCGCTGATTAGAATCCAGGGACAAGAGAGGAAAAAGTTTGTTTTCCTCTGTTGATAGAACCTTTTGTTTAGAGGGGTGCCGCAGTATTGAGTATGCGGCTGAGATGCATTTTTGCGTACGCAGTTAAAAAGTCATTATACGCTTGTGTGGTAGTCGCATAATTGTGTATGCGGCCGGTCGCACAATAAGCATATACGCACTTCCGGTTCTGCTGCCACGTGTTTGAACAAAGCCAATGAGGTTTACATTTTTTTTTCTATCTACCAATATCTGGGTAAACGTTTATTTTCTGCGCAGAGAAAAAGTGTGTAACAGTGAGTATGTTTTGGACAGTTAAGGGTATCGTATGATCCTTAAGGGCTAGGTGCAAGGGTTAGCCTAGCCGCTCGGTAAGCAGCTTACCGTTCAGTACACAGAGCAGGTGTATGGCTCTAAGTGTGACTGCAAAGTTCAATAATATTTGAGCATTGTAGTTGAGCCGCACTAGATGTGATTGTGAGCTGAGAGATAATAGGTGAGCTGGCGCATCTAGAAATAAGGTCCGTAGGTGAGCTGGCGCATCTAGAAATAACGTCCGTAGGTGAGCTGGCGCATCTAGAAATAACGTCCGTAGGTGAGCTGGCGCATCTAGAAATTTCGTCCGTAGGTAAGTGAAAGTATCTTGATTGTCTTTCACCATTTTAAATTTTTATTGAAAAGCGTAGGACTTTGTCTCAGAATGGGAGCCACGCAAACGGTAGAAATGTTAAGCAATGATGTGCTGCTAATGGAGGCTCCAATTGGATCAGCCCGTCGTATTATGCATACTAAGTACGGTACTTATGCAATAAGGTATTGTGTTATATGGTTTAATATGACGAGAAAGAGTGTTAGTCCGTTCCCCAGAATTGGTAGTTTTGATAAAAATGTGTTAGATAATGTCCAGGATCACATCAGTATGGTACGATCCCGAGAGAAAAAGATTAAATATTTTGAATGTTTAAAAATATGGCAGTATGAAGGGGATGCTTGGCTTAAAAATGTGCATACGACGCAAACTAGCGTTGCGAACGCATTGCCAGAAAATACATCCACGATGCTGAGATGCAATACGGGCGAGCCGCAAATTGACGCGCATGTGCAGCAAAGTAGCGTCGTGGAGAGTATTGCCAGCAGTTCACGCTCACCTCCCCCACCTTATGTGGATGGAGGTGCAAGTACGGTTACCAAAAATACCAATAAAAATGTAAAAGCAACTTGTACCCTCTCTTAAGCAACCATAAAGAAAGTGTTTATGATATGGATGATGAGCCTATTGTAATGTCTGCCATTTCCCATGCGGTGCAAATGATAGATGCTGCATCACCACAATCACGGGTGGTGCCGCCATCTCCATCGGTAACAGCAAGGGAAGTGTTAACACACTCTGCACCCATAGAGGAAGTTGTTAATACCATACGTAGCAGCAGCAGATAAAACCCCCAGCCAGGTAACCAGGTCAAAGGTAGCAGCGCTACCGGTCTGCATCCCATTCGGACAATAACTGTTCCAAATGGAAATGCAGACGCAAACGGTATAGTGCCCACGAGGGAAGTAGTAATGCATTGTCCTTTGACAAGAGCAGAACTAAATTCCATCATAAATGATTTCCCCAATCCCAAAAAGGAATTAGCCAAATGTCAAAGATTTTTGAGAAATTTGGGTAGTTCACATGAACCCACTAATAAAGATTGGCGTGTGGTGTTAAGGGCCTGACACGCAATACCGAGTGACAAAATTTATCACGGATTGTGTATTGGATGGTGACTTCCCCTTAACAGACCAAGTAAACCAAGGTAACATTTCCCGCATTGTAACTCAATTGGGTGTATATTTTCCAGTAGTAGTTAACTGGAACAAAATCTTCACAATTAAACAGAAAGAGAGTGAGACTGCAGAAGATTACTGTGATCGGGCTCTGCAGGCTATCACCCAGTACACTGGGATAGAAGATATTAAAGATAGCACTCACCACAGGGGAATGATAATCACAGTTCTCATGGACGGTCTGAAAGACGATTTAAAGATTCGGGTTCAGACCTCACAACCTGGCTGGAGGGGACTCACAATAGATAACCTCATAGAGTCTGCCATAGAACATGATAAAAACATCTCCAAAAAGAGAGAGACCCAGAGCGAAAAACTAATGGCTGTCAGTATACAAGCTCTGGAAGGAATGACAATAACATCACAGCCAACCGACACACCTGCACCCACACACACACCTGCACCTGAACAATTACACGTCCTCACCAATCCCACACCACAGCAAACACATCCTTACCCCACATATCATACACAACCACAGGTCCCATACTCATATCCCCCGCAATATCCTTACCCTCCCTATCCTTACCCATACCCACCACCTTTCCCTCTTGCTCAAATCCCACAACAATCTTTTCATCCACCCCGTTCAAAATTATGTTTTAACTGTCACCAAGTGGGACACGTAAGTAAGTACTGCAAAGCGAAGAACACCACACAGGAACACGAGTTTCCCATGAGTTCATAGGTAACCCCAGTATCTTCTCCCAGGCCTTATATGACTGTTTATATATTTTTTCAACCTATCAATGGATCTGTTCTAATGTAAAATGTGGATGATTTATTGTTGTATTTTGGGTCATGTTTAAATGATATTAAACTGTTGTGCTTTATCTCCCACTCATAGGACACAAGGTTGCTAAGGATAAACGGCAGCCATGCCAGGCTGAGGTCGACTACTCGGAAAACTATCCAACCCAGCGGCACAGGCATTATTTAGAGCAGTAGCTATTAATAACAAGATTTAATTGCAAGAACCTGTATGCAGATACTATATTCCTAGAATTATTAAAAGTGATAGGGGGACTTATTTTACAGGTGACGTTTTCAAGAACATGCATAAGATGATGGGTAACAACACTAAGATTATCCCAGACTGTCTTTTCCTTTATTTGCCCCCCTTTGAGATACAGTCCAAACAGGCAGCCTCATGTGAAAAATTGATAATGAGGTTACTGTGCAGGGTCTCACGAAGATGAATGAGAATAACCGAAATTGGAAGTATTATTAACTAACATGTCTAATGCAACCTGTCATGATGTCAAATCTGGAAGAATTTGTTATGATCCAAATTTTTTTTAGCCCAGGTTGTTTGACTGATCGGTGGAAAGGTCCGTATCTGACGATACAGCATCCTCAAAGGGTGGCCAGGAAAGATACGTGGATCCATTCCGCTCACTATAGGGAGGTTAACCAACCGGTGGAGATACAAGGCAGAGACAAGGCCGATAACATGGACCTGTCGATTGCGAGCTTGTGCCGGAAGGATTAAAAAGGTGACGGTGAGATATCTGAGCTAAAGAAATGTGTAGATCAGTGCTTCAAGCAATGGAGTGGTCTGCTGTGGTCATCCTAGTTCTTTTTTTTTCCAGAGTTTTATTTTTTTTGTCATGATGATCTGTTTGGGGATGCTCGGTGTCTGTGATGGGGGACCAATAAAGGAGATGTGAGCGGATGTCGGAGCTGATGGAGTGGAGTCAGGAGGAGGCGTGCTATACCAAATCAGGGGAGTGCCGGTCCAATTTCAGTACAGTAAATTGTTGTGAAAATGTGAATAACAATAATAAGGAAGAACTGTAATTCAATCCTGAGTTATGACGTAGTGTATAACAATGTAGCCTGAGTTTGAGTGGTCGTGCATGGATATAACGTTTATGTTGTTTTAAGTCATCTTAGGTAATGCAGTCCCAACCCCTTCCAAGGCTCTCCTTATAGGATAGGTGCATCCCCACATCTTTCCCATGATCCCTTAAGGATCCGCGGTGTGCGTATAAGGGCAGTTTTATGTCCCTCCCGGAGATGCATTATCTGAATGGTTCAAATGACCATACTGTGTCATACCATAATAACATTGAACGGTATATTCTCATGCATGGCTAAACAGATTCAAATTAGGTTGTGATAGCATGTTGTTTGCTATCAAAGGGTGGACTGTCGAAGCTGAATAATTGAGTGAGACAAGTTCAGTTTAAAATTTAATCGCAGCGACGCCATCTTGCGAATGGCCGCAAGACTCCATGTTGGAAATGAGATCGCAAGACACCATTTTGTGTGGTCAGCATTAATTCAAGTTATAACCCAGGAGCTAAGAACAGATGGCAATGTTTTTGTTTACCTACCAAGGGCAACGGGAAAAACCAGCTGTCTGAGTAGAAGTAAATAAGAAGAGACAATGGGTATTTTTACATACAAATTGGGAATCCCTGGATGCAGATAAAGTATAGTTGTGGCAATTGTAATATAATATCTACACAATTGGATTTGCCTGAATCCTAGACAAGATGGGTCCAAATCCCAAAAAGTTTGAGGTGATAATACATTTGCACTTCACACAAGAGTCTGTGAGAACAAAAGAGGTTTTGTTTTCCTTTGAACACAGCAGGTGGGGGCCTGCTGACAGAGGGCATGTAGAATTACAACTCTCAGCCATCCACACTGCTGGATGTTCACTTCGTGTATGAGAGATTATGTACTTAAATCTCACCCATTAATAACTAGCGTCCTTACCAAACCCCGAATACCCACACACTACATATTCGCACATAAAGTTCCATTAGCATCAAATTGTATGATTCAAGAAGGTTCAGTTAGTTTAAATGCTAAGAAATAAAGATATTTGTTAACTAAGGAATTATACAAGATAAACATGTCATTCTTGGAGTTGTTCTGATGCATACTCTTTCCACAGTTTTCCAGTGCTATCGGTGAGGAGATCGCATTATGCATTCTCGAGTTATGGACCGCAGAACCTACAAGCAACCAAAATATATATTTTAGATTCAACTGTTAGGATGCTAAAGGAGGCATTACCAGAAAGACTCCGGCTGTTAGAGGCAGGGAAAGTCTATTTGAAACAAACCTGTTAAATGTGTCGTTACATATGCTTCTCCTCTGGGAACCAATGAGATCAGCAGGAAGTTCTCCCTTTGTCCTGTTTCAGTCTGGGGGGGAATAAATACACGTGTCCAAACACTGGTTTGGCAGTTCATGCTGAATTTTGGGTGAACTGAGGATATCTAGTCAGAAGTCTATCTCTGGGTCCAGAGGCGCAGCGTATGTATAACCGTACTTGGTCTGTATTATTTCCTTTTACGCCTAAATTATGTATGTATAGATTGCGTGTAACTGACTGTACTTTTACCTGAATAATACTTGTGCGTTGGAACCACAAGATTCCACTCCTGTCTTTATTTGCGGTCATACTGCGTACGCAATTAGCATTGTGTTTAGAGGTTTATAGGCAGGTTTTGTCTTAGAGGTTCTAGGCAGGTGAATCTTAGAGGTTTATAGGCAGGAATGTATTAAAAGGTTTATTTACAAATTCAACAGATACATTTATGCATTTCATATTTGGCTTTATAATGAAGTTTGGCTTGTGCAGCATGTGGTATAGAGGATTGCAAACTTCAGTACTTAGGATCCTGTTTGAGTTTTCATCCTCCAAACTGCAGGATAATGAATATTGTGGTCTAAATTTACTAAAGTGCAGGTTTTTAGAATTGGAGATGTTACCCGTAGCAACCAAGTAGTAGAATTTGATTGGTTGCTATGGGCAATATCTCCACTTCTAAAAACCCACACTTTAATAAATATACCCCTTATAGTGGTTGTCAAATCACACAATAAACAGCAGCTTAGTAAATTAATCCCTTGGTCTACTAAAATGTCATTTTCAGTGCCTTGACGAGCATGGAGGATCACTCATATACAGTATGGGTCGAAAGCTTGGATGTCATTGCTCTGTGTACATCATAATATTGCCATGTGTACAGGGGCGTAGCCAAAACTTTGAGGGCCCCATAGCAACATTTTAAAGGTGCCCTAGATAACTTATTATTGTATTACATTATATCCCATCATAGTGCCTATCAAAATTATTATCAATAGTAGTGCCCTAGTTCAAATTATACCCCATAGTAGTGCCCAAGTTCACATTATACCTACAGTGCCCCCAATTATGCAAAACAGTGCCCCCAGTTCATAATATGCCACAGAGTCCCCAGTACATATTATGGCATATTGAAGTGCTCCTAGTTTATGTTAAGCCACATTGTACAGCACAGTTTACATTAAGCCACACAGTGTCCACAGTACATATTATGGAACATTAAAGTTCCCCAAGTTCATATTATGCCACATGCACACTACAGCCCCAGCTCACCTTACAAAGGCAGTAATCAAGGAGAAGCCTATTGTCTAACAGTGTTGAGCTCACTGATCAGCTCAGCTATGCCTGTGTGGATAAAATGAGAGCATGAGAGATGGATCATATCAGTCTGGAGCTTTACTAAGAGGGAGAGAGAGCAATGATCTCCACCTATATGAGCTCTAATGAGTTCCTCCCAGCAGGCTGGGCAACAGGCCAGTTGCTTAGAGGGCAATTCCAGGAAACTTGGTCAACAACTATATGACCTGTATCCAGGGCCACCGAAACCTGAGTCCACCTCATGTCCAGGGTCGTCGAGAGATATATATATTGTTATATAAAAAAAAAAAAAAAAAAGAGAGATATACATTCAAATGGTGTCAGTATCATTACCCTGTAATGGTTATTATTAGGCACAATGATCCCTATGGCTACATGCATTTTGTGAAAAGTATCAGTGTGTTTTCATCAACAAGTAGATCTTACTAACTGCTTTGGGGCTCGTTTACATTTGGATATAAATCAATGTTATGACACAGCTCTCAGATGTAGCAGTACACATCTACTTTAAACCCACGCTCATAGGTGCTGCTTTCACAATCTCCCTGAAATGCTTTTTCAAAAGTACTGTAGGCAAGTATGGTTATGGTACATGTGGATCAGACTTTAATGCATTGTTACTTGTTCTGCCTTCTGAGGAAGCCGGTACACTCTATAGCGGAGAAACGCGTCAAGGTCTTGGGATATCCAGTCTGTGTGCAGCCATCTGTAAAAGCCGTATATGGGTTCATAAGAAATCCTTGCCTACCAGCCAGAGAAGTATTATCTTCAACCATACTCCCTCCCGTATATCACTTAACAACACCAGTGTGCCCTAAAAGACCGTGCGAACGGGGAGACTAAAGCCTGCATGGACTCTAACAGAGGAAGCGGCAAGATTTAAATGAGGGAGATGAAATAATGTATTCCTCCTCAGACTAGCAGTGCTTTCTAACACCGCTATAAATTGTGGGCTGCTGGTCTGGACTTGGTGACTGCTATTACACCAAAAAGGAGGTGGAGTATTTGCACCAACTGGCATTTTAATTTGAAGACAAGGGTAACAACTAGAACCGTTCTGCTATTGAACTTTGCTTTATTTATTATTTAACAAAGATACAAATTGGCTGCCCCTATTCGGGCTTATACAAAGTGGATTTTTCTTTCGATCAGCACGTTCTATATATTAGAGAAAACTGGAGATTGAAACTTGCATCAGAGTGTATACTGTGTATTATATATCACTTTGCAAAGTAATTTTAGATATGTATATTTTTATATTCATTTGTTAGTAAATATTGACTCTTATTAAATGTAAATGCACGTCTTGTTATTTATAAATAACTTCTAATTCATGTCATAATTTGGAGTATATCAGATATACTCTATAGGAGCAACACTATATACTTTTATAAGGGAATCAACATGTGGACCAGACTCTGGTTTTCTGTTATGATACATGTGAAGCAGACTCTGGTTTCATCATGGGCAAAGCTGCATGCAACAGCTAGGCTTTTATATATTTTATTGATGTATATTTTGTTACTTTGTGTGTAATTGTATGCCTTCACAGGCACATTCTGCTGCATTCTGCTAATAGCATATGGACTGCCGGCATGGTCCAACAGCCTCAAACTAATCGGTTATGGACCCCAGTGTCATACCCTGGACAATACTCTGCTAACAGGTTATGTGCCCAATTGTCAGCGCGACAGGTTATGTGCCCAATTGTACTGCACCCAGTACACACTGAGCTTTTTATTTAGCTCAGTATGTACTTTCTTGTTACCCCCGGGCAGGGCCGGACTGGCCATCGGGCACTTCTGGCAAATGCCAGAAGGGACGATGGCCACAAGGGCTGGTTTGACGGAGCACAGGAGCACAACCTCCTGGGCGGCGACATGCTCTGAAATGCGGGGCCGCATCACTGCATAATGACGTCATGGTGCAGCCGGTGGCCAAGCCCCACCCGGGCAGCGTCCACCCGGGCAGGGGGATGCTAGTGAGACAGCTCCTGTGAGCTGTCAATGTGCAGGCAAGGGCATGTGAGAAGCTGACTGGATGGACTGGATGCCATCTTCGGACATGATATGCTGACAGACGCCATCTGCAGATGCCAGGGTATTACTGTGAGTGGCATAATGTGTTATAAGGGGCATTATTGTGTGGGTGTCATAATGTAAAAGGGTCATTACTGTGCAGCATAATGTATAAGGGGCACTACTACTGCATGGCATAATTGACTACTATGTGGCATAACGTGAATGGGCTCTGGGTGGCATAACGTGAATGGGCTCTGGGTGGTGTAATGTGATAAGGTACACTACTGTGTGACGTAACATGAAAAAGGGACACTACTGTGTGATGTAACGTGAATAAAGGACACTACTGTGCAGTGTAGTGTGATGAAGAGACACTACCATGTGGTGTAATGTGACACTTCTATGTGACATAACATGGCTATGGGGCACTACTGTGTGACATAACGTGAAAAAGGGACACTACTGTGTGACGTCATGTGAAAAATGGACACTACTGTGTGACGTAACGTGAAAAAGGGGCACTACTGTGTGACTTAATGTGAATAAGGGACACTACTGTGCGGTGTAATGTAATGAAGGGGCACTACTGTACAGTGTAATTTCTTTAGATTGTAAGCTCTCATGAGCAGGGCCCTCTTCCTTCATGTGCTTCTCCTTATACTTTCTTTTACTTCTTATGTAGGGTACACACGGTCAGATTTTCTGGAAGATATGAACGATAACGTTCAACTAGTCAGATTTAGAAGATTTCATTCATTTAAATACTGTCAGAAATCATTCATCGTTCATCATTCATGAAATCTTTGGTAAAATCGTCAAAATCGTTCAAATCGTTCATTGTTGATCTAGCAAGTATGACCGTGTTTATGCACCATTACTCCTCAAAAGAGCTCTAGCAATTGATTGCTGACTCCCTGCTGCTTATTTTGAGCGCTATGATCGCTAATGCAGCAGATACTGTATTGTATTGTACTGTAAGTCACTGGTTTCTTGTTCACTTATTTGTTTATGTACTTTGTAAGGCGCTGCGGAACACTTATGGCGCCATAGAAATAGAGGATAATAATAATGTGACTAAGAGGCACTACTGTGTGGCATAATTTGAATTGGCGGTTACACACCTTTCCAGCGAGACCACACCTGGATTTTTTTCTGCGTGCTGAAGGTTGCTGCTTCACCTGTGGACTGCAGTACAAACAATCTTTTGTTAAAATGTGTAGTTACAGCTCTGCTTTGGTGTGCACAGTTGTGTCCTCTGCGTTCAGCACCTCTGCCCTAAAAAATTCCTGAAGTGAACACTGGGCCTGATTCAGACCCGCTCGCAAGCGCTATGCGCTTGCAAGCGGGTCGATGGCCGGGCAGTGCGCACACAGTGCATACGCGAGCCCCGGAGTGAGCGAGAAATCACTCACTCTGGGGCTCGCAAGAAAACGGGGCGGCTGTCGATGTTGATCGACAGCTCGCCCCGTTTTGTAGGCGGGGAGGGGGGGTGGTTGGCCAAACGGAGGCATTCCCGAAGGAACGCCTGCCATTTGAGGGCGGCCCTACTGACATCACTCATGTCGTCAGTAGTGAGCTTCCTGCTCTATAAGAGCAGGAAGCTCACTGGGGCTTGCGGGAACGAGACCCTACCACAAGGGTCTCGTCGCAAACTCGATGGTCGCGAAGGTCGCGACCATTACCTGGCCGCTCACAAAAGCTGTGGGTGGTCACTCACAGCTTAGCAAGAGGTCAGGAGACCGGCCAAAAGAAAACAGGCCGTCCGGATTCAGAGTGAGTGCTCACAAAGAGCGTCTGCTCTGAATCAGGGCCTCTATTTAATCCTGTACAACTGCTAAGCTAGGGTTTGGTCATTTGGGAAAATGCCTTCCCTTTTCTTTGTGTGTAACCTACACTAGTAAAGTCTGACAATGCACATGTTTGAATCCCCTGCAGGAGGAGCTCTGTTGTAGTTATTACATTTTTAATACAGAGAATGATGTGTACTTGTATGTTGTTCTAATATTAATTATATTTGTAAGAGCATAGACTAAGAAGTGGGAGGGGCCAGGTATAGTAAGGGGGAGGAGTCTATGCCAGGAGCCAGATGCTGTCGCGAGTTCGGCCTGTGTGCTCTTTAAATGCCAGGGCCTATTTTTAGTCCCAGTCCGGCGCAGCCCCCGGGAAGGTTTGGTGCTGCCAGTCTGGTGGGAGGCAGCCGTTTTAATAAAAATAGTACCTTGAGCAATATGTCTGGCAGCAATATGTCTGTACACCATATAAAAAATGATTTTAAAATAAGAGACAAGCTTGTAAAATGGTAACTGTCTGTCACAGGCTGTCAGGGCATGTACATACATCTGTGGTACTAGCTGAGGGCCTGATTCAGATGCAAAAATGCAATTTTGAAATACAATGAAAACCAACAGTTAGTAAACTTACCCGATGTTCTGGTGTGCATTCATGTGCTACCATGCTGTGTCATCACGTTACTTAGGTCACCTCTCCTGAGCTAGACCCAGCTGGTGAGTAGTGGTATATTCAGAGGTAGAAGCCAGGGAGAATGCACCTACACTACATCACAGATTGGCAGTGGGCTACATAAAGGATAATAATAACCACAAAATTATTCAATCCACTTACAGATAATAAATTGTGGCAGTATCACCAGAGGTGGTGCTGGTGAGCAGCAGATTCTGTGTGGGGCAGGACAGATCCGCACACACAGAGTAGAAAAGCATTGTGGGAAGATGCCTAATGGCTTCCATATGACCAGAGCCCAGGTGAGGCTGCTGGTGGATACAGTCAGACAGCCCAGGTGGGGCTGCAGTGTGAGTGAAGCATACCAGGTGGTCAGGATCACACCTGCAAGGAGGCAGGGAGATCCCTATACCTCTGACACTGTCCTTGTGGGAGGCGGCAGCCAACAAGCTAAGGAAGCTATACCAGGCCAGGAGGCCAGTGTCCAGTCCTGCATGTGGCAGGAAGGACCACCAATCTCAGAGACTGTGAGTGACAGATTAGCTGCTTCTATAGAGAGGGTTCAAGAAGTGAGCTAGCGCCCTAAGAGAGGGCTAGGCCTTTATTATTTTATATTTCTGTTTCCTAGTTTCCATGCTGGAAGTAAAGCACCATTTTCATTTATTTTTACTGGAACGCAATGTGTGGACTATAATTCTGCACACTAATCTCCCATGCTAATTACCCCACAACATCACAATATTTACAATTATTTATTACCAGTTATTGTAGATAGAGCACACATATTCCGCAGCGCTTTACAGAGAATATTTGCCCATTCACATCATTCCCTGCCCCAGTGGAGCTTACAATCTATATTCCCTACCTCATTCACACACACATACACACTAGGGTTAATTTTCTTGGGAAGCCAATTAACCTACCGGTATATTTGTGGAGTGTGGGAGGAAACCCAGGCAAGCACAGGGAGAATGTACAAACTCCACACAGTTAGGGCCACAGTAGGAATCAAACCAACAACCTCATCGCTGTGAGGCAATAATGCCAACCATTACACCATCTGTGCTGCCCAAAGTACCTGAGTTTATCTACCAGTTGGTATAAAATATAGTACTAAATGAAAAGTCACAACAAAACAATCACTGAATTCCCTAATGAAACACACTGCAAAGACCATGCTAATTTCACTCAGCATAACATAGCTCTATGTCCAGTGCTGCTCTGGGGATTTATGTTACATCATCTGAGAAGCTGACAGAAATGACCTCTAGGGTCACACATCCCTTAAAAAACAAAGGGAATGGGATTTCTGGCAGGGGACTGCAGGCAGCAATAGATGGTCCACGCCACACATTGTCTTTATTGGCAGTCACTTATGTTTATGGACTTTGTAATTCTTTACTATGTGTGTGCATATAAAAAACTGTAACAAATTTAAAATAGGAAATAGTTGATGTTTGTTTAGATAAGCTCTTTACCTTCCTTAGTCTATGTAAAGTGACAGAGAGGATGAATGTTTTCATTACCAGATGTTAGTGTTTCCTGACTTGTACCTTTCCATAGCGCTGCAGCCAAGTAATTATACCTCCTCACTGTAGTGTTTTATAGAGGAGAGCGTCTCGGACATTGCCCATCTTTTCTATCACATGAATAGAAATGAATGAATTATCTCCTTCACTAACTACAAAAACAGTTTTTTGTCTATTTGAGACACTGCTTCCCTGAATAACCACCAGTAGTTGAACCTGGAGGAGCCTATACCCAATTGAAGAATAATGCTGGTCACATAACTGGACCTTTGGGCAACAGGGTCATTGTTCGATTTTGCCAAATGGGTAAGATAAAGCCATTCATCCCCTTGGGCCCTAATGATGCTTTGCCTTCTAAAGTCACTGGGACACATTAATGTGATCAGAACAGTGGCAAAGTGGTAAGCATATGTGGTGAGTTTGAATGTTCTCTCCTTGTTTGCACGGCTTTCATCCAGGTGCTCTGGTTTCCCCTGCAGTCTGATGTAGCTCCCTAAGCCTTTCCATGCTGAGCTGCCTGTATACTACTGGTCAACAAAATCTTTTGTGTCTTCCAATCTCAATAATATTTTCAAAATCCCTTTATATATCTGCCTCCAATCTCTGCCTACAGCAAAATGTTTGACTTTTACTTGCTATCATTTTGAGGTCTATTCATCATCACTTGAGCTGGCCACAGACATAGCGATGTGCTCACGGTCATCCGACGTGTACGATTTGCTGTGAACTCTCCTCGATTTGGTCCAAAAAACTGCCAATTTGACTTCCAATCTCACGATCCAATCTCGACTTTCCCAAAACAAGAGAAGCGGCTCTTCATGATTGGTGGGAAATGTAAATAATAATAACAAAGGGATTGCCTAGCCAGGGTGTATAAAAAGCAGCCACCATTTTAGCCCTGTGCACATTCTGCTCAGCTACTAGTGAGGCTAGGTGTATACCAGCGGAAACCTGTACATTGCTACTGTGCTCTGCTTTGTATTTGGCTCATAGGCAAATGCAGGGGGGGTTTCCGTCTGCCTGGAACCCCCCCCCCAGCCCACACCATGACCACAATAGCAATAGTAATATAATATAATTTTACTAGTGCTGCATGTTCTTCTCAGTATCACAAATGAAATAATTAGTACTACCTGTGGATCCTTTAACATTTATCAGCCAGTAATAAATACACCTGTGCACCACTTAGGGGATTTGAAAAACATGCACTGTTAGGGATGCACTGCTATAGAGCCCAATATGTACATATATGTCCAGGGCAGTGCAGTAAAATCAGGCATTTGGAAACCCCCCTCTAGAAATCCTGCGTTTGCCACTGTGGCTTACCTTTTACAAAGTGTCTTCTACCTGCAAGTGTGTGCAACTGCATTCTATCCTGTTCCTGAATCTTGTGCTGATGCATCCCCATCAGTATAAAGTGTTGGCCGCCCAAGCTGGGGTCCAGTTGATCCAGGAGAGGGCCCAGCGAAGGAGAAGAACATGCTGAACCAAAGAGTGGCTGCAGCAAGGGATACCCGCTCTCACATGTCCCTGCTGATGGAGATCAAGGACAATAACCCGGACGACTACCGCAACTACCTGCGCATGGATGACGCCACTTTCCAGGAGTTGCTGCATCTGGTGACCCCCCACATCCGGAGGCAAGATACAAGGTGGCAGAGGGCAATCCCTGCTGAAGAGAGGCTGGTGGCTACCCTGAGGTACCTGGCTACAGGAAGGTCATTTGAAGACCTGAAGTTTGGGACCCTCATCTCACCTCAGTCCTTGGGTATCATCATTCCAGAGACCTGCAAGGCTATCGTTAAAGTGCTGCAGTACCAGTATTGCAAGGTAAGAAAAAGAAAAACACTACACATTTGTTTCTTATTAAAGAAAAACAGTTTTTCTTTTTTTTTTCAATGTAACTTTTTATATAACTGTCCCAGCCAATAAGGCTGCATTAACAAAACTGTGCTGCATACCAGTCACATGTGTATAAACAGTACAAAACAGCATTATCACCAAATTTTATTAATACCAATAGGTAGCCTGCTGTATGTTATACAGCGGGTCAGAGACCAGATTGAACATGCTAATACACACATGGCACAAGTACAGATTGTGGCCCCAGCTTCCAGCAATCTGTACTTGCGCCATGTGTGTAGTGACCTTATCCAATTAGTGTCATCACCACCATATAGCATACAGCCTGCACCTATTGGGAGTGATGACATTTGGTGATAGTACAGAAGAAGAATAAAAATTAAGAGTAATGCTGCAAATCCTCCTCTTACTCCAGCAGAGCATTGTAAACGGCCCTGCTTGTGGTTGGGGTGCTGGGTGGGGGAGTAATCTCCAACTGGGCTGGGGGGGCCTGACATAGGCATTTGGAGCAGGGGAATAAAGCATAGGGTCAGCAATATAGGTGGAGTCGTGCAAATTATTTTGGAGGGATCGAATGAGAAGCTCATAGACGAGCCTATGGAAATTTCTGGAAGTTACTGCATTTATTTTTCTCATCTGACTATTAATGTGAGCAATAAAGTCGTCAATATCATTAGGGGCTTTTTCAAGGATGGTTTCTGCTTTTTGTAGAAACAACTCCTCCTGTTCTGTGTGCTTTTGCTTATTTTTTTTTTGGGGGTGGTATTGAGGAGGATGATGCTCCTGGTTCAATGGGTGTGGTAATTGTGGTGAAGTTTTCCACCTCGCTGTCCCCGATCAAAGTTAGGCCCAGCGTGGTGGTTAAATCAGGATCTTGGGTGGGAGTCTATATAGGAAAAAAAAAACAACAATATTAAAGTCATGTTTTTCTATAACCTTATTTTTCCAGTTTCCTAACACCGTGTAAGAGCATCGCTGAAGAATTTCCCTAACTGCGGAGGAGCCATCGATGGAAAACACATCCGCCAATACCGGATCATATGACTACAACTACAAAGGCTTCTTCAGCATCGTTCTCATGGCAGTGGTGAATGCTAACTATGAATTTTTGTTTGTGGATGTCGGCAAGAATGGCCGTGCTTCAGGTGGTGGGTCCTTCAAACAGACTGCTTTCTACCAGAGACTCACCAACAAAACCCTCCACTTGCCATCACTGGCCGAGACAAAGCACGGCCTAAATTATGTTTTAGTCACAGACGAGGCTTTTGCATTGCATGAACATGTGATCAAGCCATTTGCACAGAGGGGCCTGACCAGAGAGAAGAGGATCTACAACTATCGTCTATCCTGAGAACGGCGCATTGTGAAAAATGTGTTTGGAATACTCAGCAACCGGTTCTGTATTTTCCACACCACCATAAACCTACGTATGGAGAAGATAAACTGAGTCGCGATGGCATGCTGTGTGCTGCATAACTTTCTGCAAAGGAGACCAGAAGATGTAGGAGCTCTGGAGGACATTGCCCAGTTTACATCAATGTCTGCACCAACAAATGCAACAACATCAACAGCACGTGCCAAAGAAGTGAGGGAGGAGTATATGGCCTATTTCAATGGACCAGGTGCGGTGCCATGGCAGGATGACTGTCTGTGAGATTAATGACTGTAGTGGATAACTGTGATTGAGCAACAAAAAAAAAATTAAAGGTTTTGGTTTATGAACTGTGTCTCTACTTACCAACAAATCCTCAGACAGTGCAATCACTTCTGCCGCCTCCTGTTCTCCCTCTCACTCAGCCATCAGGACCACTGACTGGCATTGTGGCTCTTGTTCGCTTATGAACCACTGACTGTTGGCTTGTACACGTTGTCACTGCCTGCCCCGGAACTTTTGGACTCATCGACTTTTCACTTTTCTTTTATATACATGGTACGCAAGTTCTGTATTTTGTGCTGTACTGCTTTAAGGTCAGTATCGACAATAAACCTTTTTGTGTACTACAAAAGGACCCCAAAGCTGCCAATTTTGCCGACTTGTGGTGGTACTGTCGACAGGATATCCGCCATAGACATTCCTTTTCCTGGAGGATCTCTAGGAATCCGGTTACAAACTCCTGTTCACTATCCACAGACATTGCTAAGAGGAAAAAATAAGGACATTTTAATAATCTACAAATGTGAATTGTTTTGTATATTTTTAATTTTTTCAAGATTTTTGTATATTTTTTTTTTTGTTTTTTAATATTATATCTTTACAGGAATTTAATGTTTTTTTAAATGTATTTTAATCTTTTTTTTACAGGAATGTTCTGTGTTTTTATATGTATTTTATTATGCTTTTTTCCAAGGAATGTTGTATTTTTAGATGTATTTTAATCCGTTTTTTTTCCAGGGATGTTATTTTTTTTTAAATGTATTTTAATGTGTTTTTTTTACAGGAATGTTCTGTGATTTTATATGTATTGTATCATTCTTTTTTTCAAGGGATGTTATGTGTTTTCCAATGTATTTTAACATGTTTTTTTCAAGGGATGTAATGTCTATTTATATGTATGGTAATATGTTTTATTTTTGTTGTTGCAATATATTTGTTTATGTTGGTGACGTACATTGGTTTATGGTGGTATATTCAAACATTGTAAACGAATGTATCACAGCAACAAAAACAAATTTTATATATGTATTGAAGTTGTTGTAATGTTTTAATATTTGTTGTTGAACTCAATTTTCTTTAATCAATTTATAAAATATTTGAGTGATTTTTTATTGTGAGGTTATTTTATAGGTGTCACATGACATTGGTGTGTAGATGGGTGGCACTCATTGGTAAGCAGTGGGAGGTTAATGCATGGCCCAGTGACCACCCGCCTCATTCCAGCGGGTGGTGGCTGGGTCATGCATTTAGAAGTGGCTGGCACACATTGGTGGGTAGGTGGGTGGGTAGGAGGGTGGCACACATTGGTGGGTAGGTGGGTGGCACACATTGATGAGCAGTTGGAGGTTAATGCATGACCCAGCCACAGCCCGCCGCAGTCCAGCGGGCGGTAGCCGGGTCATGCATTTAGAAGTAACTGGCGCACATTGGTGGGCAGTGGGGTTGCATTAAATACAGTACCAATACTCACCAAACTGCTGTAATCCAGACTTCACTGTGCAGGCTCTATCATGCTTCCTTCTTCTTCTATCCACGATGCTGCACAAGATGGCTATTGGGCGTGTACAGGGTCCTGTCAGTCAAATTCCCCAATGTACGATGAATCGTGAGATACATTGTGAGTAAAAAAAACTCACGATTTGAATCAAATCGTGTCAAAGATTGGCAAATCTGGCCTACAGCACGGCAGATCTCAGGATGCAAGGTAGGACGAGCGTGGACGCTCAACGGCATCGTGATCAGGAGTAGAACTTCACGATTTGGCCATATTTTACATGATTTGTTGTCACGTTTTGTCGAAATCGGCCAAATCGTGTAAAAAAATCGCCATGTGTGTGGCCAACTTTAATTTTAAAAAAACGTGAAAATTAACATTTTCACCTGCTTTCGGAGAACTTAAGTTTTGGGGCCATTCATCATAAACGTAATGCAGGAGATATCACAAATATGAGATATCATAATATCACAGATATCTCCTGCTTACCGTTCTCTCCCAATGTGGCCCGCTGTTCACAACTGGAGAGAAATTTGGGTCCCCACTAGTATGGGGGCCTAAATTCATCAAGCTCCGAAAATACTATATTTTCGGAGCTTGACTGCGGGAGCATTCGCCATCTTCAGATGGTGTTTGCTCCTGCACACCTTTTTCTTTCCTATGGGAAGGAGTCCCGGGCTGCGAAGAGGGTTTCATTGGGATCCTGCTGCCCCTGCCCGGCTTTGTCCACTTCACGCAGATGCACTAGCACGGCCGAATCAGACTCAGCAGTGCTAAGCTTCACTGCTCCAAAAGGAAAACATTCGGGGAAACAGCTGATTTTCGGATCAGCTGTCTCCACGCCAGGGCAATGATGGATTGCTCCGGCGCTCACCGCAAGTAGGAGCGTTAATTATCAAGGTCTGCCCAGATCCCATTAATTAACATAATGAATAGACTACTTTGTGCACTAGTTAGCACCTGGGAAGGGGCTCATGCTGAGTTGGCCAGTGATCCGTCCCCAACAGTTTATTTATATAATCATATATGCCAAATTCTAACGACAGAAAAAGGAAAAAGAAATTGTACAGTGTGGCGCACAAGTATGAAAATATTGCTTAATTAAAACATAACTTTTAATACTGTTGAATAAAAGGAAAAAACCTTGTTCAATTAAATATTAAAATCAAAAAGAAAAAAAATTACAAAAATTGTGAAATATAAGTAAGAAAAATTAAAGTAAAATATGTCGCTGACACACTATATGCTGCTTGCCTGTTATGGATTATTATAATGGTTTAAATTACCTGATAATTCACTTGTAAAAGACAAAAATAAGTAAATCAATTATTTTGTCACCAGAAGGTATTAAATTCACATTCACAGTTCTAAAATACAGCATATACTGTAGATCAATGTTAGCTCTGGTGTTATTCTAATGCTGTATTTCATTGTATCAACATTGACTGGTAAGATACATTTTGTCTGCTGAAAATAAACTATTGAAACATTAGCCTTAACTAACAGTACGTTGGCGGTCCTGAACGCTGACCGCTAATGCTGCTTGCCCACTAACACATGATTTTACTTAGTGTCACTTTAACTACATATACATACAGTAGATCAGTGCCATGATCAGATAGGACTGCATTGTTGTATTTACAGTATTCCTAAACATTCATATGTGACATGGTTGTCACGTCATTTGTTGCTGAACACACACCAGTGTAGTAAGAAGAAGAAAAGACTGGGGGACAGTAGTCATCAGTAAGACAACAATTCTAATGAAACCATATTACTGATGCAAATGGAACCAAATGAGCAAATATATTTTATTACTATAAAATAGTTTGATATGGGAAACTCACATTTTGTCCTGCCCCAAAACTTCTGTTACTATGTATTATTTGGTTGAACCAATGTTGCATGATGATGACATTGGCTTTTTTACACACAAACCGGTGGCTTCCAGACCATGTGATCTCCTGCGTGAATAGTGAATACTGACTCAAAACACTGCCTGGCCAGAGATGATCAATTTAATCTGTAAAAGGCACATAACATTATAAAAAATGCACAATGCAATAAGGAAAATAAACTGCATCACATCTTAATAACACTTATGACAGAATGGCTGCATCAGGCACATAGTCTCTCTAATTGAGTATTCTCCACACAAAATAAATCGTGTGACTTTAATTGATGTCGGCATAAACCAGCATATATGTCCACTCACAGAATGGCAATAAGAATAGTTGTTAATGAGTATATAAAAGAATTTTGTTTGTATTATGGATAAAATCCCCAGACAATTACCCAGTCTTGAGCTGACAATCAGCTACCAGTGCTGGTCCCGCTGAAGACGGGACCCGGCTAGTTTACAGCCCCTTTGTAGAGAGGCCTTGTTAGACAGTAGTGCTGAGCTTTAATCAAAGCGCAGCAGTCAGTATCCACGGAGACCACCAAAGATGATGTACCATCCATGCAGACAAGTGCTGTCCTTGCAAACAAAGTGCTGATGTGCACTAGTCTTTCTGTCCAGAAACTTGATAAGTTCTCAAGTGTGGGGAACAACTGCTGAATCCCACTGACGCATTTCGCCCCTATATGTGGGAGCTTTCTCAAAGATATATTTTCTGCCATTTCCAATTTCTATTAGCACAGCTTCTTATTTATTTACTTATTTATTTTTTTAACATTAATTTTTATTGAATATTTTGTTAGTTTTTTTTCAAATAAAAAAAGAAAGAAGGGGTACAGAAAAAAAGATAAGGAAAAAAAAGGAATGGGGGTACAGGCAATAAAATAACACAATAGAAAAAAAAATTACAGATAAAATATTACATAATATTATACCAAATATAGAATATCAAAGGTAGTAGAAAATATATACTAATAACAGAGACCACTCCAAAACTGCAACAGTCGAATCAAAATACAGAACATATCTGAACCTTGGAATATCAATTTGTGTTTACTGGGAGTCATGGACCCACCGTATTGAATTCATGCCAACTGAATCACTTTATCATTAGTGAATTAGTAGAGGAAGAATATGGACAATTCAGCGTTTCCATCAAAAAACTATGATTTAATTTAGTCTTTATCAAAGAAAGGGGGGGGGGTTATCCTGCTTCCAGAATTGAGCGATGGCTGCCCTAATAGCAATAAGTACATGTCCTATAAAATACCTGTTGCTGACTGGAACATGTTCCTGAAATATATGTAAAAGAGCAGTGGCTGGGGACAAAGACAGCCGCAAACCAGTACCCTTCAGAATCAAAACTTCTACCTCCAGCCAGAGGGGACGTATAGCAGGGCAACTCCAGAAAATGTGGAAAATCTCACCAATTTGACCACATGAACGCCAACATAAGTTAGATTGGGAAGGCCAAATTTTGTGTAATCTGTCTGGGGTCAGATAAATACGATAGAATAATTTCATATACATTTCGATATGAGAGATACTTCTAGACATTTTGAATATATAAAAAAATAATTGGGACCATACATGTTGATCTAGACATATATTTAAAATGATTTTCCCATTTAATAATAGCTGGTATCTTAACTGGTTCTTCCGCTGTTAGAATTAAAGAATACCAGAAAGATATACCCCCTTTGCGAGAAATTGAGAATATACGTGAACAAACATGAAAAGGGATCATACCAGTCAAACCTACTAAATGTGGGAAAGATTGAACCCAATGTCTGATTTGAAGAAATTTGTAAAAATCTCTAGAAGGAATAGAGAACCTAGCTTGTAATTGGGTGAAAGAAAGGAGAGTGTTATTTATAAAAAAAATCATGAAGGGTACAAATACCTTTGGGGTGCCAGGAGGATAAATTTAAATTTGGAATTAATTGTGAGAGGCCCTGAATAGAGAGATGTAAAGTTGGCAGGTTAAATTGTAGGAGGGTAGATAGACTATCCCACGCTTTTAAAGAAGCCAATGTAGCTCTAGACATATTTTTTAAGGACTTTCTAGAGCTGGGTGGAACCCAAAGTAAATCACAGAAGGGGAATTTGCCTAACATATCACTTTCCAACTTAACCCAAGGTTTAGGATTGAAAACATTTGACCAGTCACTAAGTTGATCGATCAGACATGCAGTTTGGTAAAGTGCTAAATTGGGATAAGTCAAACCCCCTGATGATCTAGACATCATCAGATATTTCTTAGCAATCCTGGCTCTCTTATTATTCCATACATATTTATTCAGCACTGCATTAAATCTATTTAGCCATGAGAGAGGGAGGGTCCTGGGAATTGATCTAAATAAATACATAAGTTTGGGGAGAAGAGTTATTTTGACGGTTACCATTCTGCCCATCCAGGAAACCTCGTGATTCATCCAATCTTTTGTGTAAATAATAAATTGGTTCAATAAGGGGCCATAATTAAATTCAAGGAGAGTGTCTTCTTTAGCTGAGAGACTGTGTTTGCCAATTGTAATTATAACGAGATTTAAGAGAATACAGAAGCTGGGGTGGGACATTTATTGCTAATACTTCCATTTTAGATGTATTTAATTTATAATATGTGGCCGCAGAATAACTATAAAGCAGCTGTTGTAAATTTGAAAGAGAGGTTTCCGGATGTGTTACAAACAGAAGGACATCGTCTGCAAAAAGACAAATTCTATGGTGTGACCCGTTTATAAGAGGGCCATGAAGAAGGGATATATTCTGCTAAAGGTTCTATTGCTAAAACAAAAATCAAGGGAGATAAAGGACAGCCCTGTCTAGTACCATTGCTTATAGGGAACAAAGAGGATAGGAAACCATTGCAACAGACACGTGCTCCGGGGCACTATAAAGTGCAAGAATGGCATCTAAAAACCATCCTGTAAAACCAAATTTGGAGAGTACAGCCTTCATGAATCCCCAGTGCAGCCTATCAAAGTCTTTCTCGGCGTCTAATGAAAGTGCCAGAAGCAGGTCCCCTACCTGTGAAAAATGTTCAATGACATTTAAGGCTCTTCGTGTGTTATCTGGAGCTTGTCGGCCCATCACAAAACCAACCTGATCTGGGTTAATCAAATCAGGGAGTAAAGGATTTAGTCTATTGGCTACCATTTTCGCATATAACTTAATATCAGTGTTTAATAGAGCTATGGGCCTATAATTGTGGGCATGGGTGGGGTCCTTGCCCGGTTTAAGGATAGTTATAATTCGAGCATCAAGCATCTCAGGAGGAAATGAGCCTGAATTGGTCCCCGCCTCAAACACCCCCATCAGCGCCGCTATAAGGTCCGATTGAAACTCCGTATAGAATTTGTTAGAGAAGCCATCAGGTCCAGGCACTTTATCATGTTTCAAGGATTTGATGGTATTTCTCATCTCTCCCTCTATCCAGGGGCTATTTAAAGAAGCTAGTGACTGTTCAGTAAGGGAGGGCAGAGCAAGGTCTGATAGAAAAGCAGAGATAGTCTCTGACATGGGTTGAGCTGTGTGTACATCATCTTTCAAATTATAGAAACGCAAGTAACACTCTGCAAAGGCATTAGAAATGTCTAGTGGGTTGGTCAATTTGGCTCGAGAACAATTATAGAGGGCCCGAACCGAAGCACGAGCCTCTTTTCCTCTCAACTTCTGGGCTAAAAGTCGGGATGCCCTATTACCATCCACGTAAAATCTTTGATTCATCCTATCAATTGTGAATTTAATCTTTTTCAAAGTGTCATTCTTCTCTAACTTTAAGGATTTTTTGGAAAAGTACATAGTTGGAAGGATCAGATTTATGTTGGTCTTCCTGGTCCCGAAGTCTAGTTTCTACTTCCTTTTGTTTTTGAGCTTCTTGACGCTTAATTCTAGATGTTATTTGGATTACCGATCCTCTAAGAACTGCCTTAAGGGGACACCAAAAATGAAAGGGAGTAGTATCCGTGGGTTTATTATATTGAAAGTATTCTGATAGGGCAGACTGAATGGCCTGCCTCGCCTCAGTAGAGGATAAAAGAAAATTATTGAACCTCCATGGTTTACTGGAGGGGAGAGATACACTACAATCCCACTTAATTGTCAAAGGGGCATGATCAGACCATGTGATAGGGAGAATATTTGCACCTCTAATCTGTTGGAGGGACCATTTATCCATAAGAGCAAGGTCGATCCTGGAATATGGTCCGTGAACCCAAGAGAGAAAGGTGTAATCACGAGTCGTAGGGTGCATTGCCCACCAAACATCATACAGACCATATTCCAGAATCGAACGGCCAAAAGCCCCCGATACACCAGCAAGGTCAGTAGCAGTGCCACCACCTATATTATTCGATTTATCCATACATGGGTCTAGAACTAAATTAAAATCGCCGAGTAAGATAATCGGACCTGAGCACACCCTCTGGGTAACCCTGAAAAATTTCCTGATGAATGACAATTGACCAGTATTTGGGACATATACAGATGCTATAATAACAACTTTACCCTCCAGCTCTCCCATCAAGATAAGATATCTACCCAAGGGGTCTGCTACTTGGGATTTTAAAACAAAACTACAGTTGCGGTGAAAAAGAATTGCCACTCCCCTTTTCTTTGTGGGACCTGATGCAAAATAACCATATGGATAATGAGGGTCAGAAACAGTGGGAGAGGCATCTTTGGCAAAATGCGTTTCCTGAATCGCTATTACATCCATTTTGTGAGTTCTAAAATAGTGGAGGGCAATCTTACGTTTCTGAGGGGAATTTAAACCCTTAGCATTGATAGACATGAAATTCACCATTTTAACAAATCTAAAAACATGCGTAAACAGAGAAAAAACATCCTATCTGTACTGGGTTGATCAACATTGGCATAAAGATACAAAAAAGGCAAACAATATATAGCCTGTAAATTGGATCAAAAAATAAAAAAAATAAAAGAGAATATAAATAGAAATGACTCCATGGCGGGAGTCATAGGGGCCACTAAACAGAGTGGCGAAAATGGTAGAACCACGGGGTAGTGACACGTTTCCCACCACCGCATGTATAGCAGAGAGGAATGTGGGGAGCAGCGCTCACAGAGCTGGGGCCCATTCTCAAACTTATTTATTTTTTTAAATTGAGTAATTTTTATTAATTTTTTTAATACACACCCAACAAAAAACAATAATAATAATAATAATAAAAATAAATATAAATAAAGAAATGTGGCAGACATGGAAAGAAATACGGCATACATAAACATTTAAGGCAGAGTACAATTTAAAGACAGAATATCCAGAACAGAATATACTGTACATACAACCCCAAATAATACAAATAATAGCAGAAGAACATAGTCAATAGAGAATATAAGAGGTACATAAGAAAACACGGGAAATCTTACACAATTGCCCTGTCAGTGTAAAATCTAAGTATACTAACCCCATATCAGACCAGTAAAAATGTTTTCCAAAAAATAAAAAAGCTAACCACATCTACCTATATAACAAAACTAAACGTAACAAATACACCCAAAGCAAACCTTCCTCATAACCCCCCACCCTGTATAACCTTACCCCAACTCAGGTATACCTGGATCCCCGGTATATGTTTAGGAAGCAGGCGGACGGAATGCTGATGGCCGGCTTCCAGACAATGTAATCCCAACGAGGGAGGAATGACAGGCGTCTAAATCTAGACGCCTGTCATTTTACCGATGCTGGGAGACCGGCGCCTGGCATCCCGCTCGAGCGGATGCCGGGCGCCGCAGCGGACAGCCGTGGGGGGGGAGGGTTAGGGCTCCCGGGGGGGACTTAGGGTTAGGCACTCCTCTGGGAGGTTAGGGTTAGGCTAGGGGGAGGGAGGGTTAGGGTCAGGCACCCCCGGGGGGACTTAGGTTTAGGCGGCGGGGAAGAGGGGGTTAGGTTTAGGCACTTAGAGGGAGGATTAGGGTTAGGCACTGGGGGAAGGTTAGGGTTAGGCACCCCTAAGGAGGGTTAGGGTTGAGGGGGAGGTTAGGGTTAGGCACCCTCAGGGGGAGGTAAGGGTTAGGCACCCCCCCCCCGAGGGACTTAGGTTTAGGCAGCGGGGAAGGGGGGGTTAGATTTAGGCACTTAGAGGGGGGATTAGGTTTAGGCACAAGGGGGGGAGGTTAGGGTTAGGCACACTAAAAGGAGGGTTAGGGTTAGGGGGAAAAATAGGTTAGTTTATACTTACCTGGGGACGATCGGGATTTCCTCCTCTGTCGGCCAGCCGCTGTCGGGATTTGAACCGTCAGCCAGGGTTTGAATTGGTCATACCAATTCCAGATCCCCTGGTGTCCTCCCCCCTAACTAAGCTAAACTACTTCTAATAACCCCCCAACTCCCTGATATAAAGGATGACTATCGTATATATATGACTAGGACAATAAAACTAAATAAATGGCCATAATCTAGTTAGAGCAGGTTTCTCCCATAAAATAGTGCGTTGTATACAACTATATAGATAAAATGGGCTAGAAACAGACATATTATACTGAGGCAACTAAATGAATAAGTGGCCTTAAACCAGACATAATAGGGTGATCCCATAAAATAGCAAGTTATATAAAATTATTTAGATAAAGAGCTAAATACACATAACGTAAATGGCTGGGCAACTAAATGAGGCCATGAGCTGGACAGGGCAGGTTTCTCCCTTAGAATAACAACTTGTATACTTTATATCAAAAGAGCATGAAATCAACCATAAGAAAATACACAAGGATACAGTAATACGAAAAGATAAGGACATCGATCAAACAGTATAGCAAAATAATGGACTACAGTATATTAGTCCGGCCATGCCTAGGCCTCCTGTCACAATGTAAAAAGAGGAGCATTCCCGTCCCAGTGCATCCAAGGACAAACAGAGAAGTACACGGAATATAACGACAAATCCTGGAGCAGCAGCACATCCAACAGAATAGATAGACAAAGCTTTATAGGAACCACAGCTGTGTCCAACCACCCTCGATCGAAGGAGATATCAAATTCAGGGAGAATCACAGCCATAGGGAAGGAGAAGTCTAGGAAATGAGCTTTCACAAAAGAAGTGGGGACTGCAGATTCAGGAATTGGAGACACAGACACCCCAACGTCCTCCTGAGGCTTCCAAGGGATACAGCAAGGGGAGAGAATAGCCCCCTGTAAATCTCCAAATTTGTTGATAAGCCTCTGGGCAGAGGCATTAATAGCTTGCAGGATCTGTTGTAGAGAGGTATCCATTCTTAGCTTATACAGAAAAGCAGATGCATATTAAAGGCTACTGGTAGAAACTCAGCTGAGGCAGCAAGAAAACAGGATATTTATCTGCAGTCACTTCAGATAGGGAAGGCAGGGAGAAAACTGATAGATAGCCAGGAACTGCCACCAGAGTATTGGAAAACTCAGGGAGACATAAAGCACAATATCAGACAGGCAGCCAATAAACTTATCTTGTCTCCTCTGAAAGGACTGGAGTTTCAACAGCCACCAGCAATATAAGGCAGGGAGGAACAGCAGGCAGCCCACCAGTATCTCTACACAGGACAAAAGCCGGAAGAAGGACACCACTGACAGTCGAATCCAAGATCGCCACCGGCTTCACAGACGCGGCTCTCACTCGTAGTACCGGAGGCCGAGACACGGGCAGACGGGACACCGGAGAACAACAGCAGGCAGGAGAAAGGAGATCCGCCACATCAGACCACACCAAACACAGTCGGAAGTGAGCAGAGTCAGCTCGCTGATGGAGGCACGCCATGCAGTGCCGAAGAAGAGGATGCCAGCAGGCCTTGCATGTTGGGACCGCGCCAGGAGGTAAGTCAGTAACAGAGGCCACGAAAACAGCATCCCAGGGAGCAGTATGCAATCACCCCTCAGGCAGGCATGGGGGCAAGTCGGGTCCCGCTGCAAGAAACGGATGGATTCATGCAGGAGAGCAGGGAACCAGCGACCTACTCCATACTAGTCCAGGCCACGCACCCTTCTTATTAACTTTTATTGTTTTTTCTCAATCTATACCACATCTCTTGGCAAACTTATCAACGCCTTCAGATTTTAGTATCATCTGATACTGAAGATGGGGGAAGGGAGAGCGCTGGACCGATTTTATGTTGCCCCCCCAACATAAAATCGTTCCGATGCCCCTGTATCCTACCCAATTACATCCCCACTATACAGTTGACACATCATTCTACATATTTTCTCTTTCTTCACTTTTACATCGTGAAAAATGGGTCATACAGCTCACCTAGAACCTCTGCAATCGGGCTAGACCCTTAGGCAATAAGTAGCACATATCCTTGTGTATCAATGCCTATTTCCCTACAGATTGTAAGATTTCGGGCAGGGCCTCTTAAAATGGGTACACACTGACAGATATATCTGTCCAATCTGTCTGGTGGGAAGGAAAATCTGGTAATGTATGGGAGCAAATACCAGTAGAAATTTGCTCCAAAACCCTGGAAGACAGACCAGATTTTCCTTTCCACCAGACAGATTGGACAGATATATCTGTCAGTGTGTACCCAGCTTTACCCAGTCTTTTTTTTAATTATTGTTTTTTTTCCCAATTGTAAAGCACAATGGAATATGCTGCGTTATTTAAGTGACTAATAATAATAATAATAAAATGTATATAGTGTGTACCCAGCTTTAGTAACATTTTTGGTTGTGCGCTATAAACAAGTATTCCATGTGCTTTTCATGTGCTGCATATTAGCCATACAGTATACTCTGCCAGCATTAAAGCATGAGGAATAGGGGTTGCTACGTTCTAAAATTTTACAGCACATTTGTCCCAATACTAATGTACATTTCATGCATTTATTAACATGTGAAAAGCTTTCTTAAAAGCGAATAGGTGTGAAGAAGCTATAAGTGTCAGCATTGCTTGTTGTAAAACCAGTGATGAGCAGTGAGAGACACTTGTGTGCTGATAAGATTAAAATGTCTCCACATGCTTCAGACTGTCTTCCTGTGTATTGAGGAGCAGAGCTTTACAATGGGTCCAATGTAAGTGGACACTAGAGCTCGCTATTTATTTGTTTATCAGGCCAGGACAGTAAGTTTTGTTTTATTTAGAAACTTTATTCTAACATTATTTGCTCTGCATTACAGAGTATATTGAACTGAGTAAAGTATGAGTTCAAACAAAATAAAAATAATACTGTGATATTTCCAAAAGTGACAGGACTGTGACCCTGATTCAGAGCCGAACGCTCTGAAAGAGCGCTCGCTCTGAATCAGGGCATTTTTTTTTTCAGCAGCCTCCTGGCCGCTCGCATAGCTGTGGGTGACCACCCACAGCTAATGCGAGCGGCCAGGATGATGGTCGCGATGGTCTTGCGACGAGACCCTTGTGGTAGGGTCTCGTGGCCGCAAGCCCCAGAGAGCTTTTGGCTCAAAGAGCCGAAAGCTCTCCCACTGACATCACTTAGATCTCATGGGAACGCCTCTGTCTGGGCTGCCACCCCCCGGCCAGCCCACCAAAGGGGGCGGGCTGTCACTCAACATCGACAGCACGCCCCCTTTGGTGCGAGACCCGGAGCGACGGATTGCCCGTCGCTATCCGGGTCTCGCACATGCGCACTACGGAGCCGGCTCCGTCGTGCGCATGCGCTCTGGGCCACCATCGACCCGGTTGCGAGTGCTCAGCGCTTGCGACCGGGTCTGAATCAGGCCCTGTGTTCAGCAGAAGCATTATTGGGGTGTTTTAAATAACCAGATAACAAACACTTTGCAGGATTTTTTAAACACTCTACTACATGCAACTTTTTCAAATGGGTAAGACCGAAGTTCTTTCATACAGTACTTGGCTTAAACACTGGGCCTGATTCAGCGTGCACTGCTGAACACAGATTCCCGATGGTCGGGAATCTGTGCAGGCACCTGACCCGTTCTGCGAATGTGCAGAACTGGTCTGCGATCCAGCACTCACACTGGCAGCAGACTGTCACTGATTGACAGTTTGCTGCTGTTTGTGGGCGGGGAGGGGGCGGCGACAGCCTCCGTCTCCAGAAACAGAGGTGTGTCTCCACAGTTGGGAGGGAGGGATGAGGCCAGGACCTCCATCGACTGAAGGTGATTTCCTGGCCTCTTTCTATGTGACCACGCTAGGCAAATGGTAATAATGCCTTTCATGAGATCGATTTCCTACACTGAGAATGAGTTCCTTAAAAGCAAAACGGTCTCTCCAAGGGTTGAAATATCTGTATCAATTTCTAGATGTCATTACATTACAGCCTCAGGGCCTAATTCACTATGGATCGCTATTCTGCTTATACCCACACAACGCAGTTGCTAATATCAGCGGTGACATGTAAATGAAATAGCAAAGGTTATCCCCCAGCACTCGGAATGATATCAGCAATAAGACTTGAAAAACTACATGGTGGTAGATAATTCAGAGATCTTAGTTGCATATGTTTGCAAAAATATGTGTAAGCCTCCAGGCCATGTCACGGCTTCTCTGATACTAGAGGTTCCTACTTCTAAGTCAAAGTACGGAGCGTGGAACCCCAAAAAGCCAGCGAAGGCCAGCCACCCCAGGGCAGCACACCAGTGAAAGACTAATGTGTTAGTAAGTGTTAATGATAATATTAATAAATCAAAAGCTATGTGTTAAAGGGTGATACACAGGTGAAGAGTGTAATTAAAATGCTAAATAAAGTAGTATTAGTAGAAGTGTTAATAAAGTGCTAAATAGAGTGTTCTAGTGTGCCACCCCAAAGCAGTCCAGCCATACCAACCCAGGGAGCACAGCGCCACAAACTCATCCCTAAAAATAATAAAATAAAATCTGGGGCATATAATTGCCCAATATAAGGCCACATGATAATGGCACATACAAAAATATTTCTAAAATGAGAGCCAGCTCACCTTGGAGTCACCCCTAGGTCCTCCTAATGGCACTACAGGAACCAGCATGCCCTCCAAACACTGGGATAATTCAGAGTGCTGGGGGATAACCTATGCTATTTCTTGTATAGACTAACCCCTCCCTTTCATGCACCTGAGTGAAATTACTAAGGTGATTGAGCAGCTACCAATATGCATTGGTGACATGTAAATGTTTGCATTCGCACTGCGATCACAGCCTGACATAAGGATGCCCACTTCCCCTTACTCACATCCGTATACTTGACCAACATAGTGAAACAATTGGTAACATCGAGTAACATCGGACAGTTAGGAAAGCCCAGACCTTACTCAGGAATTGCATACTTTTGTGCACACTATGGCCCTCATTCAGAGCCGAACGTTAACAACAGTACGCTCGTTGCGTTCCGATGTTGACTAACCGCGCATGCGTCGGTGTTACACTGCGCATGTGCGTACGGCAGATTGCGAGTTTTTTTTCTCTCGTTCCTAAAATAGCGTACAGGAAGTGACATGTCAAATGTGATTGACAGAACAGGGCGTTTTTGGGTGTTGACGGGGGTGGAGATGAAAAAACGCAGGCGTGGCGAGGCGTTTTTGGGGCGTACATACATTAGCAGATGCGAACGTCAAATGTGTTCGGACCGTCTCATATGTCACTGGAACATCCGCTTTCCCTTCAAAATGCTCGCACAGCTTAGGGTCAGGATTACTCGACCACATTGGCGATGGCCTTCTCCTCCGTCCCGGGACTCAAGGATGGTGCTGCGATTAATCGCGGCTGGTCAGTAAAGTAATTAGTGTTGGATTGAAAACCGGCTTGGTATGTGTTTGGAAAGCAGTTTATTGGGATAGCACAAAAGCGTACGCAGGTGGAAATCAGAGCTGCTAATGTCATGATTACACAATCAATTAGCGTACATTTTTGGTGTTTTATTTTGGCCACAATTTGTTGGTTATGGCCTATTGTAACAATAATGTCATCATGTTTTAATTAGCTCCCCTTTTTTTTGGTTTACTGTGGAATTTGCATCGCTATGTGATTTTTTAAACGTTCCTTAAAGAGGCCTTTTTTTTTTTTTAAGAGGGTCAGTTTTTGCCTTTAGGGCCAGGATTAAATGTAACCCATTTGTACAATAATGTCACAATACAATGTCAGTTTTTTGTTTTAAATTTATTGTTTAAACACAAACAAATTGGCCTAATATTTTGTTGCCTTTTTTTTGTGGCAAAGATATTTGTTAAAAAAAAAAAAAAAAGCCATAACTGGTAACATAAATGTAAATACCAAATTTAAAAAAATTTCACAAGAAAGGAGAGGGAAGTTTTGACCAGAAAGGAATATGAGCCAAGCACAGAAGGAGTGTGGGAAAAGTCGCCATTGCTGTCACCGTTTTCTCGCCCGTTTGGCTGGGTGAGGGTGGGCGCCAGACCGGGTCCGGGATGCCATCGGGCTGGCCTGTCCAGAGGCAGATGTTGTGGCCTCTGGACTAGGCACAGGGCTAGGCACATTTGGAGGATTGGCTGATGTTGTGCCAGAGGTGGAGGATCCGGATGTTCCGGCAGGAAGGGAGGTCGGCTCCACCATGTGCTGGCGAACGAGCTGCTCCAGGGCATCGGCGATGCGGATGTTGGCCCTGGTATTTTCCGCCAGGGCCTGAGCAATAGTCACGTTGGCCGCAGCATTTTGCTCCAGGGCCTCAGCCACCCGTATCAGACTGGCGTCCATCCTCTGCAGAATCTCCGTATGGAAATCCGATTTAAAATTGAGTTCTGTGAGGAGGCCCACTGCCTGCGAGGGGGCACGCCCTGGACTGGCTTCTGCAGGGTCCTCAGCCGGATGTACTGGTTCCTCCCCTGCAGAGCCAGCAGAAATTCTGCGGCCAAGGCTCCCCTCTGGAGCAGACTCATCCGCCTCTGTCTCTGTTAGGAAAAATGCGAAAAGACTCACATTAGAATCTACATATTGGCACAATAGCATTTCAGAGTTGGTGACATCACAAGACTTACCTTGGCCAACATGAGGAGCCGCAAAGTCTGGCATGTCCGTATCCATGTTGGACACGCCAAACACCTCCACAGCCTGCACACACCCCTGTGCCAGCTCTTCTAAGTCTGTCAACTCCAATGACACAGGGGTGGGACCCCCACCTGTCCCCCTTGCATGCCTAGCCCTGTCGGCAAGTTTTTGCTTGAGACGATATTTGAAGTCTGCCCATCTGTGGAATGAAATTGGAACCATTATCCTTTTTTTTACAATGGGGTTTGTTTATAGGATGGGAAAGTGTTTACTTACCGCCGTTTGACATCCCGGGCTAGACGGACATAATCACCCACCCTATTGACAGCAACGGCGACCTCCTCCCACATTCTCCACTTCTGGCTTTGGCTCATATTCCTGGCTGCCTGGGGCAGGATGTCAACGCACTTCTGGATCAAAACCTCCATCTCCTTGCTTGTGAAATGTGGCTGCCTTTTTTTTTTGGCAGCTTTGGCGGGTTGACTGGGGCCAGCAGTCTCTTCCATGTCATCCTCCTCACCTATTTGGGTAAATATGCAGATTTAGCCACTTCACAACTTGCACAATATTATGTTTTAAAAGAATCATTGAGACAAAATGCATGAAGGCCTTACCGCCGGAATTTGGGCCATTGTTTCCCTGGTCTGAAGCCATGTCTCTGCTTCCAGAATGAAATCAACCAGAAATTAAATGTGATTTCGTGACGTATTTATACATGCGTCCTTAGTTTGCGGCCGCATCATTGATTGTGCGTCCCTATGATTCATCCTTAATTTGTGCGGGAAAATAAACACTATTTATGGCTTGGTGTGTGTGGAGTCGAGGTTGCGTTGTTGGATTGTTGGCGGTTAAGTTGGTTGGATTTGGTTGTTTGCGGTTGGAGGATTTGGCGGTGTTTGTATTTTTTTTGTTTTGCTACAGTTGTTTTGGTTTTCCGTTCGCATTTTTTTGGTTTATTTTTTGCCATCGTTTCCTGATTTGGTAAGTTTTGTGCAGTCTAATTTGTGGCCAATTGGTGTCTACTTCTGGTTTTTTGTTTTATATATTTTTTTTTACACTAATTTCATCTATTTTAGTTTGTTTTGGCTTTCGGACCCAAAGACCTTTTTGTTGGAAATCTTATATATTCGATTTTGGTAAGTCCATTATTTTTCTTGCATTTGCGAACTAATTAACGCATTTTTGACTGTTGGTGTAGTGACTTGCATTTGCGAACTAATTAACGCATTTTTGACTGTTGGTGTAGTGACTTGCATTTGCGAACTAATTAACGCATTTTTGACTGTTGGTGTAGTGACTTGCATTTGCGAACTAATTAACGCATTTTTGACTGTTGGTGTAGTGACTTGCATTTGCGAACTAATTAACGCATTTTTGACTGTTGGTGTAGTGACTTGCATTTGCGAACTAATTAACGCATTTTTGACTGTTGGTGTAGTGACTTGTATTTGCGAACTAATTAACGCATTTTTGACTGTTGGTGTAGTGACTTGCATTTGCAAACTAATTAACGCATTTTTCGAGGCTTATTCATCATGTAAACCAGTTTTGCTTTTCCCTTTTCCATTTTTGGGGTCCATTTGAACCCTATTTGACGTACGGTGTGCAATGTCGTTTTCATCGATGGCCAAATGTGTGTATCGCCTATTTTATGTGTTGGCTTGCACCAATTTGACAAACATAAAATCACCCTCTAAATTTATGATGTCTCATTTTTGGCTTTTTTACAGTTTATACGTATCATGACAATACCCCGGCATGTAAGCAGCTATGGATGGTATCATAAAGCTAAGTTGTTTTATGTTACTTTTGGGGTGGCTCAAAAGCCTTACATTGTAAACTTTGAATTTCAGGTAGATCTGGGGCGAATTGTTCTGGCCCTGCTCCCGGAAGACGACCAACCTCAAACTCGTCCCAGGCGTAGGCATCATAGGCATGCAAGGCCCCAGATATTTCGAACACGTGTCACCCTTTTTGGAATGCCCGATGATGAGGTTTTAAGACGCTACCGTCTACCTCCCAAAATCATCATAGACACTCTCTCATTAATAGAAAGTGATCTTGAGCGGCAAATTGACAGTCCAACAGCAATACCACCACTGACGCAATTTATGGCGGTGTTACATTTCTGTGCCTCAGGATCGTTTCAAACAACGGTGGGAATAGTGGCGGGCATCTCCCAATCCTCCTTTTCCCGGATCCTGAGGGCAGTGATGGAGGCACTTTTCAAGCACCTCCATCATTTTATTAAAATGCCTTTGGATATGGGTGCCCTTAGTGTGGCCAAGGCCAATTTTTACCAAATAGCTGGCTTCCCACACATCATAGGGGTTGTGGATGGTACTCACATACCACTTCAGCCTCCAGCACGGCTGGAGGCAATATTTAGAAACCGTAAACACTATCACTCCCTGAATGTAATGGTGGTATGTGATGCCTCCCTCCAGATCCTGTCCCTGAATGCTAAATTACCAGGAAGTGCTCATGACTCCTTCGTCATCCGGCAATCAGGGATATGGCAGAAATTAACCAACCTACAAGCTGGTGATGCGTGGCTTCTGGGTAAGTGGAGACCTTTAGTACATAACAATGTTAAGCTTGATACACAGTGTTCCTGATGTTGTCTATTTTTTTTCACAGGAGACAGTGGATACCCTTGCATGTCCTGGCTGCTCACTCCTTATTTGGCTCCCACACCAGGGCCACAAAGTGCGTATAATTCCACACTTACAGCCACCAGGCAAGTGGTGGAGCGCTGTATCGGCCTTTTAAAAGGCCGATTCAGATGCCTCCACCGCTCTGGTGGCGAGCTCATGTATGTGCCGGATATGGTGTCTAAAATTGTGGTCCTGTGTGGGATATTTCACAACATTGCCATAAGGAGTGGTGTCCCAATGCAGCCAGAGGATGCCTTACCTGAGGATGGCCCCCCCGAGGTTGGTCGGAGGTCAGTATGTGGGGGGGCCATACGCGATGATGTGGTGGCCAGATTTTTTAGGTAAGTTGTAACAAAACTACAGTGTTTATACCTAATGTGTTTGTGTTTGTTTGCGAACATCTAATTTTGTGTTTTTTTTCTCACCATCTTCTGTTTGTTCACATAATCTTTGGCACTCCAACGCTCACTACTTCCTGCTACCCTTACCAAACCTGGATCTGGGCCTTTTGGGCATATATTCTGGAACCCATATTGCAACGCCATGTTTGTGGAATCATGTTGGCATGGTCCTTCGTCAACCAGTTCTTGATTTTTTGATTTTATTTAATTATTTCTTGGTATGTGTTGTATTTGAATTTATCACTGTGTTCTTTTTTTGGGAGTGACCACTTTGTTTTCTCTGTTATGTTGTGAATAAATGTTTGGAGAGTGAAATGGTCTTCCTTTTTTGGGACGTTAACAGCAAGTGTAACCAGGTTAACACAAGTTACATTTGACTAAGGGGTAATCCAGTACTGACGCCAGTTGAGCTAAACTGAAATATGTTTTCAGCTTCCCAACCCACACCAAAAGGAAGCCTGGCCCAACCTTGGGATTTGTAAGATTGGCCTAAGCAGCTTGCGCACCAACTAGGAACCTGTAAAATGTAGAAATATGTAATTGACACTACACCCAAAAAGGGAAATGACATTGTTACTGTTATGTGTTTCTTGTGTCTGTTTGACATACAAAGACAAAACACAATCTAACTTTTAAAAAAGGGAAATCCTTGCAGGAACAGTCTACTTATGTCATGCTAAACTATCTTGGTTTTGGATTTAAAAAATGAGCCAGAACGTATATTTGTCTGAATAAATTTATTTTGAAACGTTAACAAAAATAAAAAAACTACTGGCGAAGGAGGCCAGACAGCCGGTCGAGGGCCACCAGAATGCCAATTACATGTTGGCGCATCTGGCCAACACAATCCGCCACCTCTTGCCGACACCTCTGTTCCTCTGTGGGTGAGAAAAGTGTGTGGGTTAATACAACAATAGGGAATCCACATTAAAAAAACAAAAACACAACGAAATCACTCCTAAACCTAAAAAAAAAAAAAAAAAGGGGGTGCTGCCAAAAATACAAGGCCTATGTACAAATTCCCACAGGTGTGATATGTGTATGTTGAAATCACCAGGAAGAGGTAAAGGCAAACTGCAAAATCACCAAAAGTCAAGCCACAAAAACACGAAGAAAGGCACGACACATGATTACATACAAACAGTTTGTGCTTTAAAAAAAAACAAAATAAAAACATACCGGGAGCCAAAACGGGAGCTCCGGAAATGCCTCCATGATCCTCCTCGGAGGATCCGTCATTCCCCAAAGAATGGGGAGGAGTTATGATGGACTCCGGGGAGGGGGTAATTGGAAGAGGGGTGGGTGGAGGAGAGGGGGAAGTGGGACGGAGGGGAAGGAGGCCCGACATTTCCGGGAGAGGGTCTGGGAAGGATGGGGAGGAGTGGGGAATAGGGGAAAGATTTGGGGTGGAGTGTTGGCTGGGGGTTGGGGATAGTGGCCGGGAACGCCGTCTGGACGGACGGTGACGGCGGAGTCTTGGCTGTCCCCCTAAAATATGTCAAAGAAATTGTGGTTAGGTTATGGACAAATTCAGGAACCAAAACTAAAAAAAAAAAACAACCCAAAAAATAAGCCAAATAGGAGTAGAATGAATAAATCAGAAATAGAGGGAAAACATGCACACACAGATATGAGTACAAATAATAAATAGGACAGACAGGAAAACATGCACACGCAGATATGAGTACAAATAATAAATAGGACAGACAGGAAAACATGCACACGCAGATATGAGTACAAATAATAAATAGGACAGACAGGAAAACATGCACACGCAGATATGAGTACAAATAATAAATAGGACAGACAGGAAAACATGCACACGCAGATATGAGTACAAATAATAAATAGGACAGACAGGAAAACATGCACACGCAGATATGAGTACAAATAATAAATAGGACAGACAGGAAAACATGCACACGCAGATATGAGTACAAATAATAAATAGGACAGACAGGAAAACATGCACACGCAGATATGAGTACAAATAATAAATAGGACAGACAGGAAAACATGCACACGCAGATATGAGTACAAATAATAAATAGGACAGACAGGAAAACATGCACACGCAGTTTGCCCCACAAACACAAACATTAAAACCACAATACATAACACTTACTTTCCAGGATCAGCAAGCGGGGCGTTCGCCGTTGCAGGTCGGACCACCTGCGCTCCAGCTGCCCGATGTTGCGGCGTGAGCCGAAGGACCGCAGGCGGGACCGTGCCTCCGCATACGCGGAGCGCTTCTGCCGGTTGGTGATGGGTTGAGGTTGGCTGGTGATCCGGCGATCCATGACCTCCGTAAGCACCAGCAGCTCGCGCCTGGTGAATGCGGAGGCTCTCATGATGGCAATGGTGTTTTTCTTAAAAATCATTTTTGATAAAGTGTGTAAAAATTTTCTGATTGGCTAATGTATTTTGGAAATTAACAGGAGCAATTTTATTGGTTAGTGTATGAGTCATGTGTTCGACAGGGCCAGAAATCTCTGGAGAGTTATGATAGGCTTGATGCAGTGACATGCGTAAGCAAATTTAAATAAAGAAATGAACCCAGGGAAATATGCGGGGATCCACAGCAATAGAACAATTGTTTAATTGTGGTTCACATGTTTTTTGAACAATAAAAGCGAATGTTTCATCCGTACGTATTCTGCGGGTAAACACAAACACGGACAAGAGTAAAGTTTCTTGCATTGTGTTGAAAAAAAACAAACAATTAAGCTAATTGATACATTGATTGGCATGATACGATTGATGGAGGTAGGCAGAATAAAGGAGCAGGAAATCGACATCTGACAAGGCCACTTCCTGTTTATACTTGTGCGTGCGTTCCTTTCAAGCCATTTCGGGGATGTACGCTCGCTATTTCGTACGCTCGTTAGTTAGAGGAGGGGTCGTCAGAGTTTAGGGAGGAATTTTAGATGCGAACGAAAATACGAGCGAGCCATTGAATTTAAATATTTTTGTACGTACGCCTAACGTACGTGCGCCCGCTTGCGAGTGGGTCTGAATGAGGGCCTATGATACCTCAGGCGGCATCTGGTATCGCAGTGTATAATTTATGCACGCCCCTGCAACGGCGTTGAAACGCACTGGCATGCCTGCGTTCGCCCGACCACCCACCCGTCACCAAACACAAACGGCACTTCCTGTTAATCACTCTGCGAGGGGTCTGCGTAGCCTCTGCGATCTTCCTGTGATGCATATGTATGCGCAGTGCAAATTAATCGACCAATTGCGTGCATAAAAGCAATTGCGTTCCTTGCTGAACCAGGCCCTCAGGCAGCTGCAAAGCAACTTTCGCCATCTTAGTATCCCACTCTTTCCCTATCTACAAGTGACGAGCTACATTCAAAAAATATTACGATTGCTGACTGATGAAGATAAACAATGTAGACTGGATGGTGCATTACGACTTAGACTTCTGGAATCCTTTTCCTCTGTTATATATATATATATATATATATATAATATATATATATATATATATATATTGTCGAAGACTAATTTACATAATTCCATATTTACATATGCTTTATGCTGTATAATGAAGCAGTACATGAGATTTAACAGGGCATTGGTACTTCCATTTTGTTTCTCTGTCCAAACTTAGGCCCTGATTCAGACCCACTCGCAAGCGGCTGTCCGCTCGCAAGTGGGTCGATGGTCTGCACTGAGCATGCGCACGACGGAGGGAGCTCCGTCGTGCGCATGCGCCAGACGCGACGAGCGAAGGAAAGTCCTTCGCTCGTTGTGTCTGATCAAAGGGGGCGTGCTGTCGATGTTGATTGACAGCACGCCCCCTTTGGTGGGCGTGCCGGGGGCGTGCCTCCCTGACGGGGGCGTTCCCAAGGGAACGCCTACCGTCAGAAGCCGGCCCACTGACATCACTAGTGATGTCAGTGGGAGTGATTTTGGCTCTGATAGAGCCAAAATCACTCCGGGCCTTGTGGTTGAAAACTTCAACCGCAGGCTCCGGCTCGCAGTTTCGATGGTCGCGATGGTCACGACCATCGCGGCCATCAAACTGCACGCTCGTATAGGCTGTGGGTGGTGACCCACAGCTATACGAGCGTCCAGGAGGATGCTCCATTTTTATGGAGGGCGGCCCTCATTCAGAGCGTGCGCTCTGCTCAGAGCGTATGGCTCTGAATGAGGGCCTTAGTTTTAAATGGAAATGAGTGTATGTGTTTAAGGCCGCACCCGAGGGAAACTGTTTATCTAACACAGTGAAGAGATCATGCCCATATATGTGTCCTTGTGCTGGGGAAACTATTCAGACTAAATATGGGATGCAGTATTCCATGAGTATCACTCAAAAGGAATTCAGTTTCGATTCTGATTGTCAAGGAGGAGTTAACAAAAATAAGCTTTGTCTATTATCTGATAATGGTAGTGGGCGTTAAAGGGGCGTATAATCTGAATATTGTAATAATGTATAAGTATTGTGTGACACACATATACTCATACCACAATTGATTTAGAGGTTGCCTGATTCAGAGAAGGTCGATCTGACAGAGCGCTCGCTCTGAATCAGGGTCGGGCTTTTATTTTTTGGAGCGGCCTCTTGGCCGCTCGCATAGCTGTGGGTTGCCACCCACAGCTATTGTGAGCAGCCAGGATGATGGTCGCGATGGTCTTGCTTGCGACAAGACCCTTGTGGTAGGGTCTCGCCCATCGCAAGCCCCAGAGAGCTTTCGTCTCTAACAGAGTCTCACAAGTGATGTCAGTGGGGCCGCCCCAAATGGCAGGCATTTTCATGGGAACTCCTCCATTTGCACAGCCACCCCCTCGGCCTGCCCACCAAATGGGGCGAGCTGTCACTCAACATCGACAGCTCGCTCCCTTTGGTGCGAGACCCGGATTGACGGAGTGCCCGCCGCTAGCCGGGTCCGGCGCATGCGCACGACGGAGCCGGCTCCGTCATGCGCATGCGCTGTGGGCCACCATTGACCCGGTTGCGAGCACTCAGCGCTTGCGACCGGGTCTGAATCAGGCCCACTGTCCCCGATGGTAACAGCCACCATGCAATTTAATAAAAACTTAGCTACTACATTTTACTCAGAGATGAATTATAAAATATTACATGGAGCCTAGGTCCTGATTCAGAGCCGGACGCTCTGACAGAGCGCTCGCTCTGAATCAGGGCCATCCCTGCTTCCTTTTTGAGCGGCTTCCTGGCCGCTTGCATAGCTGTGGGTGACCACCCACAGCTATAGCGAGCGGCCAAAATGATGGTCGCGATGGTCAAGACCATCGTGACCATCGGGCTTGCGACGAGACCCTGTGGTAGTTCCTTGCTGCCGCAAGCCCAGGAGTGCTTTTGGCTCTATCAGTGTAATACCCCACTATGTGAGTTATTACATCCGACTTGGCATTATAAAGGCAGACAATTCCCAGTAGTCTCTACAGCTGCTGAAGAGGTCAGGAGCAGCAGATCACATGACCAGTGTCAGGCAGGTGTCAGTTGGCAGGGAGCAGCAGTTGGCAGTTGCAGTCCTGCGGTAACAAAGAGGACCAGACCTGCGCACCTACCTGGCAGCAGTCGGCAGCCAGAGACGCGATAATCTGCAGATGGAGACACCGAACCCATTGTGAAAGCTTCAGACAATCAGTCAGCAGGTAGACTGTGAGCCTCAAGTCCATAATACTGCAGCTAACTACCATCCACCCTTATTGTACCAGAGCCACTCCCCTCAGTACTGACTAGTAACACTGGAAGGCACCCTATTAAGAAATACTGCCAGCCAAATTGCTACAACAGTGGAGATAGAGAGAGAAATAGCACAATGGAGACTTAAATTGAGATTGGATTAGTTGCAACTCCTAACCAGGAACATGGGCCCTCATTCAGAGCCGCACGTTAACAACAGTACGCTCGTTGCGTTCCGATGTTGACTAACCGCGCATGCGTCGGTGTTACACCGCGCATGTGCGTACGGCAGATTGCGAGCTTTTTTTCTCTCGTTCCTAAAATAGCGTACAGGAAGTGACATGTCAAATGTGATTGACAGAACAGGGCGTTTTTGGGTGTTGACGGGGGTGGAGATGAAAAAACGCAGGCGTGGCGAGGCGTTTTTGGGGCGTACATACATTAGCAGATGCGAACGTCAAATGTGTTCGGACCGTCTCATACGTCACTGAAACATCCGCTTTCCCTTCAAAATGCTCGCACAGCTTAGGGTCAGGATTACTCGACCACATTGGCGATGGCCTTCTCCTCCGTCCCGGGACTCCACGATGGTGCAGCGATTAATCGTGGCTGGTCAGTAAAGTAATTAGTGTTGGATTGAAATCCGGCTTGGTATGTGTTTGGAAAGCAGTTTATTGGGATAGCACAAAAGCGTACGCAGGTGGAAATCAGAGCTGCTAATGTCATGATTACATAATCAATTAGCGTACATTTTTGGGCTTTTATTTTGGCCACAATTTGGTGGTTATGGCCTATTGTAACAATAATGTCATCATCTTTTAATTAGCTCCCCTTTTTTTTTGTTTACTGTGGAATTTGCATCGCTATGTGTTTTTTTAAACGTTCCTTAAAGAGGCCTTTTTTTAAAAAAAAGAGGGTCAGTTTTTGCGTTTAAGGCCAGGATTAAATGTAACCCATTTGTACAATAATGTCACAATACAATGTCAGTGTTTTGTTTTTAATTTATTGTTTACACACAAACAAATTGGCATAATATTGTATTGCCTTTTTTTGTGGCCAAGATATTTGATAAAAAAAAAAAAAAAACATAACTACTAACATAAGCGTAAATACAAAATTTAAAAACATTTCACAAGAAAGGAGAGGGAAGTTTTGACCAGAAAGGAATATGAGCCAAGCACAGAAGGAAAGTGGGAAAAGTCGCCATTGCTGTCACCGTTTTCTCGCCCGTTTGGCTGGGTGAGGGTGGGCGCCAGACCGGGTCCGGGATGCCATCGGGCTGGCCTGTCCAGAGGCAGATGTTGTGGCCTCTGGACTAGGCACAGGGCTAGGCACATTTGGAGGATTGCCTGATGTTGTGCCAGAGGTAGAGGATCTGGATGTTCCGGCAGGAAGGGAGGTCGGCTCCACCATGTGCTGGCGAACGAGCTGCTCCAGGGCATCGGCGATGCGGATGTTGGCCCTGGTATTTTCCGCCAGGGCCTGAGCAATGGTCACGTTGGCCGCAGCATTTTGCTCCAGGGCCTCAGCCACCCGTATCAGACTGGCGTCCATCCTCTGCAGAATCTCCGTATGGCAATCCGATTTAAAATTGAGTTCTGTGAGGAGGCCCACTGCCTGCGAGGGGGCACGCCCTGGACTGGCTTCTGCAGGGTCCTCAGCCGGATGTACTGGTTCCTCCCCTGCAGAGTCAGCAGAAATTCTGCGGCCAAGGCTCCCCTCTGGAGCAGACTCATCCGCCTCTGTCTCTGTTAGGAAATTGGAGAAAAGACTCACATTAGAATCTACATATTGGCACAATAGCATTTCTGAGTTGGTGACATCACAAGACTTACCTTGGCCAACATGAGGAGCCGCAAAGTCTGGCATGTCCGTATCCATGTTGGACACGCCAAACACCTCCACAGCCTGCACACACCCCTGTGCCATCTCTTCTAAGTCTGTCAACTCCAATGACACAGGGGTGGGACCCCCACCTGTCCCCCTTGCATGCCTAGCCCTGTCGGCAAGTTTTTGTTTTAGACGATATTTGAAGTCTGCCCATCTGTGGAATGAATTTGGAACCATTATCCTTTTTTTTACAATGGGGTTTGTTTATAGGATGGGAAAGTGTTTACTTACCGCCGTTTGACATCCCGGGCTAGACGGACATAATCACCCACCCTATTGACAGCAACGGCGACCTCCTCCCACATTCTCCACTTCTGGCTTTGGCTCATATTCCTGGCTGCCTGGGGCAGGATGTCAACGCACTTCTGGATCAAAACCTCCATCTCCTTGCTTGTGAAATGTGGCTGCCTTTTTTTTTTTGCAGCTTTGGCGGGTTGACTGGGGCCAGCAGTCTCTTCCATGTCATCCTCCTCACCTATTTGGGTAAATATGCAGATTTAGCCACTTCACAACTTGCACAATATTATGTTTTAAAATACTCATTGACACAAAATGCATGAAGGCCTTACCGCCGCAATTTTGACCATTGTTTCCCTGGTTTGAAGCCATGTCTCTGCTTCCAGCATGAAATCATCCAGAAATTCTATGTGATTTCGTGACGTATTTATACATGCGTCGTTAGTTTGCGGCCGCATCATTGATTGTGCGTCCCTATGATTCATCCTTAATTTGTGCGGGAAAATAAACACTATTTATGGCTTGGTGTGTGTGGATTCGAGGTGGGGTTGTTGGAGTGTTGTCGGTTAAGTGGTTTGGATTTGGTTGGTTGGTTGCGTTTGGAGGATTTTGGAGAGTTGTTTTTTTGTTTGTTTTTGCTACATTTCTTTGGTTTTTCCGTTCGCATTTTTTTCATTTTTTCAACATCCTTTCCTGATTTGGTAAGTTTTGTGCATTCAAATTTGTGGCCAATTGGTGTATTCTTCTGTTTTGTGGTTAGTTAATTTGTTTAACACTCATTTCATCTTTTTTAGTTTTTTTTTGTTTTCGGACCCAAAGAAGTTTTTTGAGGACATCTTATATATTCGAGTTGGGTAAGTCCATTTTTTGTCTTGCATTTGCGAATGAATTACGGCATTTTTGACTGTTGGTGTAGTGACTTGCATTTGCGAATAATTTACCGCATTTTTGACTGTTGGTGTAGTGACTTGCATTTGCGAATAATTTACCGCATTTTTGACTGTTGGTGTAGTGACTTGCATTTGCGAATAATTTACCGCATTTTTGACTGTTGGTGTAGCGCCTTGCATTTGCGAATAATTTACCGCATTTTTGACGGCTTATTCATCATATAATCCAGTTTTGCTTTTCCCTTTTCCATTTTTTGGGTCCATTTGAACCCTATTTGACGTACGGTGTGCAATGTAGTTTTCATCGATGGCCAAATGTGTTTTTCCGCTATTTTCTGTGTTGGCTTGCAACAATTTTTAAACAAAAAAAACACCCTCTAAATTTTTGAAGTCTCATTGTTGCCTTTTTTACAGTTTATACGTATCATGACAATACCCCGGCATGTAAGCAGCTATGGATGGTATCAGAAAGCTAAGTTGTTTTTTCTTACTTTTGGGGTGGGTCAAAAGCCTTACATTGTAAACTTTGAATTTCAGGTAGATCTGGGGCGAATTGTTCTGGCCCTGCTCCCGGAAGACGACCAACCTCAAACTCGTCCCAGGCGTAGGCATCGTAGGCATGCAAGGCCCCAGATATTTCGAACACGTGTCACCCTTTTTGGAATGCCCGATGATGAGGTTTTAAGACGCTACCGTCTACCTCCCAAAATCATCATAGACACTCTCTCATTAATAGAAAGTGATCTTGAGCGGCAAATTGACAGTCCAACAGCAATACCACCACTGACGCAATTTATGGCGGTGTTACATTTCTGTGCCTCAGGATCGTTTCAAACAACGGTGGGAATAGTGGCGGGCATCTCCCAATCCTCCTTTTCCCGGATCCTGAGGGCAGTGATGGAGGCACTTTTCAAGCACCTCCATCATTTTATTAAAATGCCTTTGGATATGGGTGCCCTTAGTGTGGCCAAGGCCAATTTTTACCAAATAGCTGGCTTCCCACACATCATAGGGGTTGTGGATGGTACTCACATACCACTTCAGCCTCCAGCACGGCTGGAGGCAATATTTAGAAACAGGAAACACTATCACTCCCTGAATGTAATGGTGGTATGTGATGCCTCCCTCCAGATCCTGTCCCTGAATGCTAAATTACCAGGAAGTGCACATGACTCCTTCGTCATCCGGCAATCAGGGATATGGCAGAAATTAACCAACCTACAAGCTGGTGATGCGTGGCTTCTGGGTAAGTGGAGACCTTTAGTACATAACAATGTTAAGCTTGATACACAGTGTTCCTGATGTGGTCTATTTTTGTTCACAGGAGACAGTGGATACCCTTGCATGTCCTGGCTGCTCACTCCTTATTTGGCTCCCACACCAGGGCCACAAAGTGCGTATAATTCCGCACTTACAGCCACCAGGCAAGTGGTGGAGCGCTGTATCGGCCTTTTAAAAGGCCGATTCAGATGCCTCCACCGCTCTGGTGGCGAGCTCATGTATGTGCCGGATATGGTGTCTAAAATTGTGGTCCTGTGTGGGATATTTCACAACATTGCCATAAGGAGTGGTGTCCCAATGCAGCCAGAGGATGCCTTACCTGAGGATGGCCCCCCCGAGGTTGGTCGAAGGTCAGTATGTGGGGGGGCCATACGCGATGATGTGGTGGCCAGATTTTTTAGGTAAGTTTGTTCAAAACTCCAGTGTTTATACCTAATGTGTTTGTTTTTTTTGGCAAACATCTAATTTTTTTTTAATTTTCTCACCATCTTCTGTTTGTTCACATAATCTTTGGCACTCCAACGCTCACTACTTCCTGCTACCCTTACCAAACCTGGATCTGGTCCTTTTGGGCATATATTCTGGAACCCATATCGCAACGCCATGTTTGTGGAATCATGTTGGCATGGTCCTTCGTCAACCAGTTCTTGATTTTGTGTTTTTATTTATTTTTTTCTTGGTATGTGTTGTATTTGAATTTATCACTGTGTATTTTTTTTGGGAGTGACCACTTTGTTTTCTCTGTTATGTGGTGAATAAATGTTTGAAGAGTGAAATGGTCTTCCTTTTTTGGGACGTTAACAGCAAGTGTAACCAGGTTAACACAAGTTACATTTGACTAAGGGGTAAACCAGTACTGACGCCAGTTGAGCAAAACTGAAATATGTTTTCAGCTTTCCAATCCACACCAAAAGGAAGCCTGGCCCAACCTTGGGATTTGTAAGATTGGCCTAAGCAGCTTGCGCACCAAGTAGGAACCTGGAAAATGTAGAAATCTGAAATTGACACTACACCCAAAAAGGGAAATTACATTGTTACTGTTATGTGTTTCTGGTGTCTGTTTGACATACAAAGACAAAACACAATCTAACTTTTAAAAAAGGGAAATCCTTGCAGGAACTTATGTCAGGCTAAACTATCTTGCTTTTGGTTTTTAAAAATGAGCCACAACGTATATTTGTCTTAAAAAATTTATTTGGCAAATACAACAAAAAAAAAAAAACTAATGCCGAAGGAGGCCAGACAGCCGGTCGAGGGCCACCAGAAGGCCGATTACATGGTGGCGCATCTGCCCCACAACATCCGCCACCTCTTGCCGACGCCTCTGTTCCTCTGTGGGTGAGAAAAGTGTGTGGGTTAATACAACAATAGGGACTCCACAGAAAAACATTAAAAAAAAAACAAATCACTCCTAAACCCAAAAACATAAATAAAAAGGGTGGGCTGGCAAAAATACAAGGCCTAGGTACAAATTCCCACAGGTATGATATGTGTATGCTTAAATCACCAGGAAGAGGTAAAGGCAAACCTTCACAATCAACAAAAGTCAAGCCACAAAAACACGAAGAAAGGCACGACACATGATTACATACAAACAGTTTGTGGTTTAAAAAATAAAAATAAAAAACATACCGGGAAACAAATCGGGAGCTCCGGCAAAACCTCCATGATCCTCCTCGGAGGATCCGTCATTCCCCAAAGAATGGGGCGGAGTTATGCTGGACTCCGGGGAGGGGGTAATTGGAAGAGGGGTGGGTGGAGGAGAGGGGGAAGTGGGACGGAGGGGAAGGAGGCCCGACATTTCCGGGAGAGGGTCTGGGAAGGATGGGGAGGAGTGGGGAATAGGCGAAAGATTTGGGGTGGAGTGTTGGCTGGGGGTTGGGGAGAGTGGGCGGGAACGCCGACGTTGACGGCGGAGTCTTGGCTGTCCCCCTAAAATATGTCAAATACATTGCGTTTAGTTTATGGACAAATCCGGGCAAACAAACAAAACAAAAAAAAGAAAAAAGAAATAAAACCAAAAAAAATAGCAGTAGAATTAAAAATTCATAAAAAGAGGGAAAACATGCAGACGCAGATATGAGTACAAATAATAAATAGAACAGACAGGAAAACATGCAGACGCAGATATGAGTACAAATAATAAATAGAACAGACAGGAAAACATGCAGACGCAGATATGAGTACAAATAATAAATAGAATAGACAGGAAAACATGCAGACGCAGATATGAGTACAAATAATAAATAGAACAGACAGGAAAACATGCACACGCAGATATGAGTACAAATAATAAATAGAACAGACAGGAAAACATGCACACGCAGATATGAGTACAAATAATAAATAGAACAGACAGGAAAACATGCACACGCAGATATGAGTACAAATAATAAATAGAACAGACAGGAAAACATGCACACGCAGATATGAGTACAAATAATAAATAGAACAGACAGGAAAACATGCACACGCAGATATGAGTACAAATAATAAATAGAACAGACAGGAAAACATGCACACGCAGATATGAGTACAAATAATAAATAGAACAGACAGGAAAACATGCACACGCAGTTTGCCCCACAAACACAAACATTAAAACCACAATACATAACACTTACTTGCCAGGATCTGCATGCAAAAGCATGCCAGCAAGCGGGTCGTTCGCCGTTGCAGGTCGGACCACCTGCGCTCCAGCTGCCCGATGTTGCGGCGTGATCCGAAGGACCGCAGGCGGGACCGTACCTCCGCATACGCGGAGCGCTTCTGCCGGTTGGTCATGGGTTCTGGCTGGCTGGTGATCCGGCGATCCATGACCTCCGTAAGCACCAGCAGCTCACGCCTGGTGAATGCGGAGGCTCTCATGATGGCAATGGTGTTTTTCTTAAAAATCATTTTTGATAAAGTGTGTAAAAATTTTCTGATTGGCTAATGTATTTTGGAAATTAACAGGAGCAATTTTATTGGTTAGTGTATGAGTCATGTGTTCGACAGGGCCAGAAATCTCTGGAGAGTTAGGATAGGCTTGATGCAGTGACATGCGTAAGCAAATTTAAATAAAGAAATGAACCCAGGGAAATATGCGGGGATACACAGCAATAGTACAATTGTTTAATTGTGGTTCACATGTTTTTTAAACAATAAAAGCGAATGTTTCATCCGTACGTATTCTGCGGGTAAACACAAACACAGACAAGAGTAAAGTTTCTTGCATTGTGTTGAAAAAAAACAAACAATTAAGCTAATTGATACATTGATTGGCATGATACGATTGATGGAGGTAGGCAGAATAAAGGAGCAGGTAATCGACATCTGACAAGGCCACTTCCTGTTTATACTTGTGCGTGCGTTCCTTTCAAGCCATTTCGGGGATGTACGCTCGCTATTTCGTACGCTCGTTAGTTAGAGGAGGGGTCGTCAGAGTTTAGGGAGGAATTTTAGATGCGAACGAAAATACGAGCGAGCCATTGAATTTAAATATTTTTGTACGTACGCCTAACGTACGTGCGCCCGCTTGCGTGCGGCTCTGAATGAGGGCCATGGTCTTATCTAGTATATAAAATAGCCTCCGTCAGAGTCATCAACCCGGGCAACGTTGCATGCATAAAAGTGAGAATAGCGCTGGACTGTTACTAAAGTAGTGAGCTCATATACCAGTTTAGATATATTTATAAGGTTAGTTAGACTAATAGATAAATGACTGTAGCTCAAGATAAGTTCAGTAAATGGCCATATATAGAGTTGATATTTATTGAGTGTCCAATGTTATGTGATTTCATATGGCGTTCAATGTACTAACCATTGCAGCTTACAGGGTTCCGGAGGACAGCCGCCCAAGCGGCTTCCGGTTCAGTTCCTGTCAAATAAAATATACTAAGGTGTTTGCGCTTATTTATGTGAACTCAAAGTAATTTCTGAATTATTCTGTTCTTGTTGGTTGAAGTCACATACCAATTGTATTGTAACCGTGTGACAGTTTGTTAGAATAAAAGCAAAATTGTTAATCTACAGAAGTCGGATTTACTCAAATGAACTCGCTTTTCATACGTTTACTGAAACAATCTTCACATCTGTAAGTAATAATAGTTTATCACATCAGAGCCAAAAGCGCTCCCACTGACATCACTAGTGATGTCAGTGGGGCCGGACCCAGACGGTAGGGGTTCACATGGGAACGCCTCCGTCTGGGCAGCCACACCCCTGGCACACCCACCAAAGGGGGTGTGCTGTCAATCACCATTGACAGCACGCCCCCTTTGGTGCGAGACCCATAACGACGGCTTGGCCGTCGTTATTTGAGTCTCGTGCATGCGCACGACGGAGCTGCCTCCGTCGTGCACATGTGCACTAGGGCACCATCGACCCGCTTGCGAGCGCTCAGCGCTCACGGGTGGGTCAGAAACAGGCCCCTACTATACCCCCAGTTAAAATTTTTAATAGGACAATCGGACAATCAGACAATTCAAATGCAGTTCTCCTGAGGTCAGTGGCATAAGTTCATCCCAGATGCCCAGAGGAAAGTTCTAATTTGGTGCCCCCCTCCATCACAGCCGCTGACACTGTAATGTAGCAATTTGCATGCAGACAAGCTATAGATAGACAAAGGCAGCAGCTAATGGTCTGACATGGAGCTCTCCACTAGTGTATGGTGGCTTCTCAGGTGCCTGGAAGGGGTGCTAAGTATTGGGCGGCCATGACGGTACACTCCGGGTACATAGTTACAGCCTTAAGAGGGGTGAATATGTTGTGGACAATGGAGGAGGTGCCCCTTCAGAGCTGGAGCCTGGCGGCAGGCACCTCCATTGTCTCCCAGAGTTCTGCCCCTGCCTGAGGTGGATATTTATCACTGTCTCTGGTCATGCCCCAGAGTTGTTGAATTTTGGGAGCAAATACACTGCTACATTACTCATACCCTACTTATAGATATCCCTTAGTCGCCTAATTGTGTGTTCTGGGGAAAATTCTCTCTGACAGCCTCCCATACCATCACAAAGGCCAATAAACTGTTTCTGACTAAAATCATTGGGGCTGCCAAGAAAATGATTCTATCACAGTGGATCTAACCAACGACCCCCACCATCACACTGTTCCTACCTAGAATCTGCTACCTATGTCATATGGACTGGACAGCCACCTCCATAAACAAAGAGGGTTTAACTGAGAAATTCCTCTCTGTTTGCTTATGTATTAACTTTGGGCCTGATTCATTGCGGATCACTATTGCGATTGTAGCTGCGATTATGCACACAGGTCCACTGCGAAAATATGCAAATGGTTGCAATCACAATGCCGTCGCAGCCTAACATAAGGCCGTCTACATCCCCTTACTCACATTCGTAATACTTACCAAAATAGCGAAACCATCGGTAACATCGATTTCCATCGCAGCCTCATGCAATTTCTAAGTAAGGTCTGACCTTACTTAGGAATTGCTAATTTCGTTGCACGCAGTGGGAGCTCATGCTGCATATACCATTGCAGTGGCTAATTTATGCACGCCCCTGTAACGGCGTTCAACCGCACTGACACGCCTGCGTTTCTCCAACCACCCCACCATCACCACCCCCAAACGCTCACTTCCTGTCAATCACTCTGCGTAGTGTCTGTGAACGCAGTGAGCCCTTCGCGCACGCGCATTGTGATGCATACGCATGAGCAGAATGCAACAATCATCCATCTGCGTGCGTAATCGCAGTTGCGATCGGTAATGAATCAGGCCCTTTGTCCTCCGATCTAAAACAGAACTGAGGCATACTCAAATGGGGGCGAGGTTCAGCGAGGTAAAAAACCTTGCGCCCAATTTAGGATTACCACAGGTATGCACGCTCCCGATACCTAGTTAAAAAAAGTGGTTGCACGGTTTACAGAACTGAAAACCCCACGGCGAGTAAAAAATATTGAAATAAAAAAAATAACTCTCCTGTCCGGGGGTCTCAGCGGCTATCAGTGGCCTCCCCTCCATCATATCCCTGGAGAGGGGGCTGCTGGGAGTCCCGGCAGCTGCTTGGAGGCTCCGGGGGCTGCTTGGAGGCGCAAGGGCTGCTGGAAGATGTAGTTCTCCCAGCACCAGCTATACACTCCCACCGGGGATCACTCACACACACACACACTCATGCACACACACACTTACAAACACTTGCACACATTCACATATTCACCCTGCTGCCGATGCTGGATGCAGAAGACACCGCTTCGGAAGATGAGTAAATAAGGACAAATTAAGCTAATTGAAAAATTCCAATTGCTTAATTAGTCCTTAGCGAGGTGCGCCAGGGTCCCAGAGCAAGTCCCGCTGATTTTCCCCAAAATTTTGGGAAAAATCAGACTTGCTCTGGCGGAGCGAGAAAAAAGATGCAGTGATTTCTATAGAAATCACAGCGTCCCATTTTCAGTAATCTAATTGAATGTCGTTGAGGCTGCGATGGTACTTGATGTTGCCGACGGTTTCGCAGTCTTGCTAAGTATTACAGATGGGTGTAAGGTAAGTGGGCGTCCTTATGTTGTGCTGCGATGGCATAGCGATCGCCGAGGATTAGCATATCTTTGCAGTGAGACTGCGTGCGTAATCGCTATTGAAATCGCAGTTGCAATCCGTAATGGATCAGGCCCTAAGATCCTTAGCTCCTGGTTGATCAAGAGGAGCTTTGTTTTATTTGTAATGACTTTGGTTTTTCTTTTGTATACATTTATACCTGTATGAATTAGGGGTGTGCACCGGACACTTTTTGTGTTTTGGTTTTGGATCTGGATCTTTCTTCGTGTTTTGGATCTGGATTGGTTTTGCCAAAACCACCCTTCCGTGTTTTGGGTTCTGGGTTTGTGTTTTGGATCTGTATTTTTTTTAAAAACAGCTAAAATCACAGAATTTGTGTGTTTTTCTGCTCCTATGCTATTATTAACCTCAATAACCTTAATTTCCACTCATTTCCAGTCTATTTTGAACACCTCACACCTCACAATAGTGTTTTTATATCCAAAAGGTTGCACCGAGGTAGCTGGATGACTATGCTAAGAGATACGAGTGGGCGGCACAAACACATGGTCCATCTAGGAGTGACACTGCAGTGGCAGACAGGATGGCAGTTTGAAAAACTAGGCCCCAAACAGTACATAATTCAAAGAAAAAAAAGAGGTGCAAGATGGAATTGTCCTTGGGCCCTCCCACCCACCCTTATGTTGTATAAACAGGACATGCACACTTTAACAAACCAAACATTTCAGCGCCAGGGTCTGCCACATGACTGTGGCTGAAATGATTGGTTCGTTTGGGCCCCCACAAAACAAGCTGGCAATTAATCTGTCCCTGCACAAACTGGCTCTACGGAGGCAAGATGTCGTCCTCATCCTCCTCATCCACCGATTCCTCACCCTCTTCAGTGTTGTGTACATCCTCATCCTCACAGAGTATTAATTCATCCCCGCTGGAATTCACAACCACAGGTCCCTCTGTACGTTCTGGAGGCTGGTCTCCCTGGAAGAGTTGATAATTAATTTTATGAACATCATCTCCACATTTTGTGGAAGCAACCTCCTACGCCTCTCGCTGACAAGGTTCCCGGCTGCACTAAACACTCTTTCGGAGTACACACTGGAGGGGGGGCAACTCAGGTAAAATAGAGCCAGTTTGTACAGGGACCTCCAAATTGCTTCTTTTTCTTGCCAGTACAGGTACGGACTGTCTGACATGCCTACTTGGATGCTGTCACCGATGTAATCCTTTAACAGACAGACGCACGCTTGTCGCTGCTGCTTTAAGGATGCAGGTGCGGCTACAGCCCACACATTTCACAAAGACAGAAAAAAAAGAAGAATTTTTTTATTGTTTGTGGAGCGCACTTTGAGGGTTACACCACCCTTTAACAGACAGAGGCACGCTTGTCGCTGCTGCTTTGAGGACAGTATCATATGCAGTGACAGTAGACTTGTCAGAAATTGTTGGCACGTCCTTCAGTCCGGCCCAGATGTCCAAACCGGCCCTTGACTTATGACACAGGCGCACGCTTGGCGCTGCTACTGTGTTGATGCACATGCGGCTACATCGCACACAAGTCACAAACACATTAAAAAAATCGTTTTTTATTTTTTGGAGCACTTTGAGGGTTACACCACCCTTTAACAGACAGACGCACGCTTGTCACTGCTGCTTTGAGGATGCAAGTGCGGCTACAGCCCACACAATTCACAAAGACAGAAAAAAAAAGAAGAATTTTTTTATTGTTTGTGGAGCGCACTTTGAGGGTTACACCACCCTTTAACAGACAGACGCACGCTTGTCGCTGCTGCTTTAAGGATGCAGGTGCGGCTACAGCCCACACATTTCACAAAGACAGAAAAAAAAGAAGAATATTTTTATTGTTTGTGGAGCACACTTTGAGGGTGTCACCACCCTTTAACAGACAGACGCACGCAGGGGCTGGCTGGCAACTTTTAGCCTGGGGGGCAAGTGCAAGGCACTGGCCCATAAGTAACGGCGCATCCTTAAATGGAGGTGTATGTGTACAATAGCGCTGCTAACATACATATGTGTACGTGTAAAATAGGCTATTTTACACGAACACTTATGTATGTCAGCAGCGCTATTTTACACGTACACTTATGTATGTCAGCAGCGCTATTTTACACGTACACTTATGTATGTCAGCAGCGCTGTTTTACACGAACACTTATGTATGTCAGCAGCGCTATTTTACACGAACACTTATGTATGTCAGCAGCGCTATTTTACACGAACACTTATGTATGTCAGCAGCGCTATTTTACACGAACACTTATGTATGTCAGCAGCGCTATTTTACATGTACACTTATGTATGTCAGCAGCGCTATTTTCCACGAACACTTATGTATGTCAGCAGCGCTATTTTCCACGAACACTCATGTATGTCAGCAGCGCTATTTTCCACGAACACTCATGTATGTCAGCAGCGCTATTTTACACGAACACTTATGTATGTCAGCAGCGCTATTTTATACAGCGCTGCTAACATACAAAAGTATAAGTGTAAAATAGCGCTGGTTAAGGCGCATTTGTCACTTTGCAGCACCTTGTACATATTCCCCAACGGTCAGTGTAGAGAAATATTACATACAAGAAATCCCTCCCACCATATTTTTATTTCAAAAGAAAAATAAGAGTATAAAATCCATACTAAACATACACTTACCGGTACCTTTATTTCTTCTTTGTTTTTCTCTGTTTTTCTCTCTCCACTTTCATAGCAGCGTACCCCATAGCAGCGTACCCCATAGCATCGTACCCCATAGCAGATTCCCCATAGCAGCATACCCCATAGCAGATGCCCCATAGCAGTGTACCCCATAGCAGATTCCCCATATCAGCAGATTCCCCATAGCAGCATACCCCATAGCTGCTGCCCTGCGAGTCCATTGCCACCCCCCCACCCCCTCCCTCCCCCTGCAGCCGCTGCTGCTCGTTAAGTACGGCCGGCGCCGCCTATGCGCGATGCCGACGGGCCCATAACCACCACCCTTCCTTCCTCCCCCTGCAGCCGCTGCCGCTCGTTATGTACGGCCGGCGCCGCCTATGTGCGATGCTGACGGGACGGCCGGGGTTGGTGCCTTGTTTATTATGTACCTACAGGGCTTCCGTAGCCCTGTAGTACAAACCAGAAGAGCACATGACCGCGGCTGCCTCCGACAGCTAAAGTCGGAACGCAGCCGCGGCGGAAACCCCTGAGCTGCACACTGGTCCAACTCCTCCACAGCCGATTGCAAGGAGGAGGTGGGCGGCCCACAATGCATGCTAATAGAGCGGCCCGGGGGGCACATGGCACCCTGCCCCCCGGCCCAGTCCGCCACTGGACGCACGCTTGTCGCTGCTGCTTTAAGGATGCAGGTGCGGCTACAGCCCACACATTTCACAAAGACAGAAAGAAAAGAAGAATTTTTTTATTGTTTGTGGAGCGCACTTTGAGGGTTACACCACCCTTTAACAGACAGACGCACGCTTGTCTCTGCTGCTTTGAGGACAGTATCATATGCAGTGACAGTAGACTTGTCAGAAATTGTTGGCACGTCCTTCAGTCCGGACCAGATGTCCAAACCGGCCCTTGACTTATGACACAGGCGCATGCTTGGCGCTGCTACTGTGTTGATGCACGTGCGGCTACATCGCACACAAGTCACAAACACATAAAATAAATCGTTTTTTATTTTTTGGAGCACTTTGAGGGTTACACCACCCTTTAACAGACAGACGCACGCTTGTCGCTGCTGCTTTGAGGATGCAAGTGCGGCTACAGCCCACACAATTCACAAAGACAGAAAAAAAAAAAGGAATTTTTTTATTGTTTGTGGAGCGCACTTTGAGGGTTACACCACTCTTTAACAGACAGACGCATGCTTGTCGCTGCTGCTTTAAGGATGCCGGTGCGGCTACAGCCCACACATTTCACAAAGACAGAAAAAAAAAGAAGAATATTTTTATTGTTTGTGGAGTGCACTTTGAGGGTTACACCACCCTTTAACAGACAGACGCACGCTTGTCGCTGCTGCTTTGAGGACAGTATCATATGCAGTGACAGTAGACTTGTCAGAAATTGTTGGCACGTCCTTCAGTCCGGACCAGATGTCCAAACCGGCCCTTGACTTATGACACAGGCGCACGCTTGGCGCTGCTACTGTGTTGATGCACGTGCGGCTACATCGCACACAAGTCACAAACACATTAAAAAATAGTTTTTTATTTTTTGGAGCACTTTGAGGGTTACACCACCCTTTAACAGACAGACGCATGCTTGTCGCTGCTGCTTTGAGGACAGTATCATATGCAGTGACAGTAGACTTGTCAGAAATTGTTGGCATGTCCTTCAGTGCAGACCAGATGTCCAAACCGGCCCTTGACTTATGACACAGGCGCATGCTTGGCGCTGCTACTGTGTTGATGCACGTGCGGCTACATCGCACACAAGTCACAAACACATAAAAAAAATATTTTTTTATTTTTTGGAGCACTTTGAGGGTTACACCACCCTTTAACAGACAGACGCACGCTTGTCGCTGCTGCTTTGAGGATACAGGTGCGGCTACAGCCCACACATTTCACAAAGAGAAAAAAAAAGGAGAATTTTTTTATTGTTTGTGGAGCGCACTTTGAGGGTTACACCACCCTTTAACAGACAGACGCACGCTTGTCGCTGCTGCTTTAAGGATGCAGGTGCAGCTACAGCCCACACATTTCACAAAGAGAAAAAAAAAAAGAATTTTTTTATTGTTTGTGGAGCGCACTTTGAGGGTTACACCACCCTTTAACAGACAGACGCACGCTTGTCCCTGCTGCTTTGAGGATGCAGGCGGAATCTAGACGGGATTTGGAACCGGGGACACACTACCTCTATCAATTGTCTAAATCCCACTGCACTAATGGCGGATACCGGACGCACGTCTAACACCAACATAGCAGTCAAGGCCTCAGTTATACGTTTTGCTTCAGGATGACTGCTGTCGTACTTCATCCTCATCGCTAGGTACTGTTGGAGGGTCAATTGTTTAGTAAAAGTAGTGGTGTTCCTACTTCCTCTCTGGGATGATGAACAACTCCCAGCAGCAGCAACAGCACTAGGAGGAAGTGGTTCTTGATCTTTCCCTATTTTATTTTTATCGGAGAAAGTTTGGTCCTCCATTTATGTTATATTGATATATACGTGCGGCTAAGGCGCACACAAACACAGAAAATATTTTTTTATTTTTGCTGGAGAGTAGTGCACTTTGTGGGTTACACCACCCTTTAAGAAATGAGCCAGCCGGCTCTTTACTTATGGGACACAGGCGCACGCTTGGCGCTGCTCCTTTGTTGATGCACGTGCAGCCACAGTGCACACGATTCACAAACACAGAAAATATTTTTTTATTTGGTTTGGAGTGTACTTTGGGGGTTACAGCACACTTTAACGGTCAAGCCAGCCGGCCCTTTACTTATGACACAGGCACACGCTTGGCACTACTTTGTTGATGCACGTGCGGCTACTGCGCACACAATTCACAAACACAGAAAATATTTTTTTATTTGGTTTGGACTGGAGTGTACTTTGGGGGTTACAGCACCCTTTAACGGTCAAGCCAGCCGGCCCTTTACTTATGACACAGGCGCACGCTTGGCACTACTTTGTTGATGCACGTGCGGCTACTGTGCACACAATTCACAAACACAGAAAATATTTTTTTATTTGGTTTGGAGTGTACTTTGGGGGTTACAGCACCCTTTAACGGTCAAGCCAGCTGGCCCTTTACTTATGACACAGGCGCACGCTTGGCACTACTTTGTTGATGTACGTGTGGCTACTGCGCACACAATTCACAAACACAGAAAAAAATTTTTTATTTGGTTTGGAGTGTACTTTGGGGGTTACAGCAACCTTTAACGGTCAAGCCAGCTGGCCCTTTACTTATGACACAGGCGCACGCTTGGCACTACTTTGTTGATGCACGTGCGGCTACTGCGCACACAATTCACAAACACAGAAAATATTTTTTTATTTGGTTTGGAGTATACTTTGGGGGTTACAGCACCCTTTAATGGTCAAGCCAGCCGGCCCTTTACTTATGACACAGGTGCACGCTTGGCACTACTTTGTTGATGCACGTGCGGCTACTGCGCACACAATTCACAAACACAGAAAATATTTTTTTATTTGGTTTGGAGTGTACTTTGGGGGTTACAGCACCCTTTAATGGTCAAGCCAGCCGGCCCTTTACTTATGACACAGGCGCACGCTTGGCACTACTTTGTTGATGCACGTGCGGCTACTGCGCACACAATTCACAAACACAGAAAATAATTTTTTTTTTGGTTTGGACTGGAGTGTACTTTGGGGGTTACAGCACCCTTTAACGGTCAAGCCAGCCGGCCCTTTACTTATGACACAGGCGCACGCTTGGCACTACTTTGTTGATGCACGTGCGGCTACTGCGCACACAATTCACAAACACAGAAAATATTTTTTTATTTGGTTTGGACTGGAGTGTACTTTGGGGGTTACAGCACCCTTTAATGGTCAAGCCAGCTGGCCCTTTATTTATGACACAGGCGCACGCTTGGCACTACTTTGTTGATGCACGTGCGGCTACTGCGCACACAATTCACAAACACAGAAAATAATTTTTTTTTTGGTTTGGAGTGTACTTCGGGGGTTACAGCACCCTTTAACGGTCAAGCCAGCCGGCCCTTTACTTATGACACAGGCACACGCTTGGCACTACTTTGTTGATGCACGTGCGGGTACTGCGCACACAATTCACAAACACAGAAAATATTTTTTTATTTGGTTTGGACTGGAGTGTACCTTGGGGGTTACAGCACCCTTTAACGGTCAAGCCAGCCGGCCCTTTATTTATGACACAGGCGCACGCTTGGCACTACTTTGTTGATGCACGTGCGGCTACTGCGCACACAATTCACAAACACAGAAAAAATATTTTTTTTTTAGCACTTGGGGGGAGCACCCCTGATGGACAGAGCACCCCCTGGACAACACTACAGCACCCCTTTAGGACTGGGACACTGCACAGGACTTTGGAGTGGACACAGCCCCTATGGACAACTGACTGCACAACACAGTCCAGCCAGCCCCTATGGACTTTGAAGTAGTGGACACAGCCCCTATTAACAACAGCAGCACAGCACAACACAGCCAGCCCTTATGGACTTTGAAGTAGTGGACACAGCCCCTATGGACAACAGCAGCACAGCGCAGCACAGCACAACACTACTCTGCACTACACTACACTACACAGCCCAGCCAGCCCTAACTCCCACCCTCCCTCTTCACTGTCCACAGTCGAGTGAGAAAATGGCGCCGACGCGGGTACCTTATATAGGATCCAAAACCCGCGAGACCCGTTTTGCCTCGATTTCAGATCCGAGTCAGGCGGGAAAAGTCGAGCCTGACTCGGATCGGCCTCGGATCGGGGGGGCTCAGGGGGGTTCGGATTTCAGAAATCCGAACCCGCTCACCCCTAGTATGAATATTACTGTACTGTTGTTATACTTCTGTAAACTAATTAAGTCAATCAAAAAAAAGCAAATCAGAGTACCTAAAGGCCGGTACACACTAGAAGATGTCTAGTGTATATCAACCTCATTAGCGATGGCACCGGGGGGGGGGGCACATCTAAAGCGACACACTAGACGATGTGCCCAATATCTCATCCGATCCAACTGGATGTGTACCTGGCATTAGACTCAGGGATAATGGCGACTGTTGCCAATGGGGTTTTCCTTTACCTTACCCACATCGTCTGATAAAAGATCAGACAAAACATCATCTAGTGTGTACCCGGCAGAAGACTCAGGGATAATTGTGACTATTGCCAATGGGGTTTTCCTTAACGCCTAATTGTGGATGTTAGAGGCAAATCCTTTGTTGTACATGATGTTAGGGAAGGCAGGGATCTGCTTAACAAATTGGATTTCCATCCTCTGACCTCAGAGAGACGCCCTTCACAAACCAATTGTCACAAGCGTGGAATTTAGGAGCTGTATTCCCGGACTGGGCCTTGGATCTGTATAACTTGGCGCAGACGCTCGCTGGAGGAGACTTGGCTTAATGAAGTTTCTCCGCATGAGAGGGTGCAGCGAACTGACAGGAATTTGAGGAATGCGGCAGTAACGAGGTAGCTAGGAAGCTACGTGGAGCGGCTGGATAGCCGAGGGTAGACGCTGGTAGCTGAGTGGCTACGTGGAGCGGCTGGATAGCCGTGGGTAGACGTTGGTAGCTGAGGGGCTACGTGGAGCGGCTGGATAGCCGTGGGTAGACGTTGGTAGCTGAGCGGCTACGTGGAGCGGCTGGATAGCCGTGGGTAGACGTTGGTAGCTGAGCAGCTTCGTGGAGCGGCTGGATAGCCGTGGGTAGACGTTGGTAGCTGAGTGGCTACGTGGAGCGGCTGGATAGCCGTGGGTAGACGTTGGTAGCTGAGTGGCTACGTGGAGTGGCTGGTTAGCCGTGGGTAGACGTTGGTAGCTGAGCGGCTATGTGGAGCGGCTGGTTAGCCGTGGGTAGACGTTGGTAGCTGAGTGGCTATGTGGAGCGGCTGGATAGCCGTGGGTAGATGTTGGTAGCTGAGTGGCTACGTGGAGCGGCTGGATAGCCGTGGGTAGACGTTGGTAGCTGAGTGGCTACGTGGAGTGGCTGGATAGCCGTGGGTAGATGTTGGTAGCTGAGTGGCTACGTGGAGCAGCTGGTTAGCCGTGGGTAGACGTTGGTAGCTGAGTGGCTACGTGGAGCGGCTGTTTAGCCGTGGGTAGACGTTGGTAGCTGAGTGGCTACGTGGAGCGGCTGGTTAGCCGTGGGTAGACGTTGGTAGCTGAGTGGCTACGTGGAGCGGATGGATAGCCGTGGGTAGACGTTGGTAGCTGAGCGGCTACGTGGAGCGGCTGGAGCACAGTGGGAAGGCTTGCTTAGCTAAACTAAGAAACTAGTTGCACTGGCAACTTGTGTGAGCATTGGGGATCCTTTTATAGTGGACACTGGGAGCTGACAGGCTGAGAGAGAAGGAGAAGGCTCCTCATTGGTGGTAGTGGGGTCACATGGGCAATCCAAGATGGCCGTGCCCATGGACCGGAGGACAGCGCTTCCTGGAGGTAGTCAGCGGGGACCAGCGGTCAGCAGGAGCTGGCGTGGGAGCAGCACAGCAGCGGGACCCTCCAGAGGACAACAGCGGAGACTGCCTTGGGAGAAGAGGAAGGAGCGTACAGCGCGGGAGCCGGAAGACAGCGCGGGTCAGCGCCCGCACAGGTAAGCGACGGGGTCTGATTCTGGGGTCTCCAGGCAGGCGTGTGACAGTACCCCCTTCTTCAAGAGTGGCCACCGGACACTTCCTTGGTTTATGAGGAAATTTCACATGGAACGCTTTGACCAGACGGGGTGCGTGGACATCGGAGGCATTTATCCAGATTCGTACCTCCGGACCATAATTCTTCCAGTCGATGAGGTATTGAAGACGGTTGTATCGACAACGGGAATCTAAGATTCTGTCAACTTCGAACTCCTCTCCCTGCTGTGTTTGAACACTAGAAGCTTTAGGCAGGACCTTCTGAAATCGGTTTAAGACTAGTGGTTTTAAAAGAGAAATATGGAAAGAACTTGGAATGCGAAGAAATGGAGGAAGCTTTAACTTGTAATCCACAGGATTCAAGACTTTGATGATTGGGAATGGACCAATGAATCGCGGAGCAAATTTCATCGAGGGTACTCGGAGTCTTATGTTTCGGGTAGAGAGCCAGACCATATCCCCAGGTCGGAAATTTGGAACCGCTCGTCTTTGGCGGTCAGCAAATCTCTTGTACCGGGCTGACGTTTTAGTCAGAGAGGAACGAACCTTTTCCCAGATGTTGGAGAACCATTGAAGGGACATTTTGGCCGCAGGCACATCTAATGTGGGAAGAAGAGGGAAATCTGGCACTTGAGGATGTTGACCAAAAACTGTAAAAAAAGGAGTTGAGCTGGTGGACATGTTATAATGATTATTGTGGGCAAATTCGGCCCAAGGAAGAAGTTCAATCCAGTCATCTTGGGAGGAGGAGACAAAAGTGCGCAGGAACTGTTCCAGGTCTTGATTGACCCTTTCGGTCTGACCATTGGTCTGGGGATGATAAGCGGTAGAAAATTTGAGTTTTACCTGAAGGGCTGAGCAGAGTGACCTCCAGAACTTCGCTACGAACTGTACTCCCCTGTCGGAGATGATCTCTTGAGGAAGGCCGTGGAGCTTGAAGATCTCTTTTATAAAGCTCTGGGTGAGTAGAGGTGCAGACGGAAGCCCAGTAAGTGGTACGAAATGAGCCATTTTAGAAAAACGATCCACGATAACCCAAATTGTGTTGTGGCCCCGAGATGGAGGAAGATCAGAGATGAAATCCATAGATAGGTGAGTCCATGGCTTAGATGGAATTGCAAGAGGTTGGAGTTGACCGTGTGGAACCCGCCGAGGTATCTTGTGTTGGGCACATTTGATGCATGAAGACACATAAGACCTGACGTCCTTTTTCATCGAAGACCACCAATAGGACCGCTGGATAAATTCTAGGGTTTTATCCATACCCAGGTGACCAGAGAACCGGGAAGCATGAGCCCAATGCAGTAACCTCTTGCGGAGTTTCAGAGCGACGAAAGTCTTCCCAACCGGGGGTATAGAAGATAATTGGGTAGAGGCGAAGAAAGCTGAATTCAAGATTGGTTGGGGCTGTTCCATGGGTAGATCAGGGTTGCTCGTCATGGAACGGGAGAGTGCGTCGGCTTTGAGGTTTTGTGAACCGGGGCGATAGGAGACTTTGAAGTTAAATCTGGAGAAAAACATTGCCCACCGGGCTTGACGAGGGTTCAAGCAATTTGCAGATTTAAGATAAAGGAGGTTCTTATGGTCAGTAAAAATGGTAATGGGGTAATGAGCTCCTTCTAGAAGATATCGCCATTCTTCGAGGGCTAGTTTCATGGCGAGTAACTCTTGATCTCCAATGGTGTAGTTCTTCTCTGCAGGTAAAAACTTCCGGGAAAAGAAACCACAGGGATGAAGTTTTTCATCTTTAAATCGCTGGGAGAGCACTGCACCAACACCTTCAGAGGATGCGTCCACCTCCAGGATAAAGGGCCGGGTGGAGTCTGGTTGCTTTAAGATGGGAGCGGAGATGAAGGCTTGCTTAAGAAGTTGAAATGCAGAGGTAGCTTCGACGGGCCATATAGTTGGATCTGCTCCCTTGCGGGTGAGGGCTGTAATCAGAGCTACCAGAGTCAAGAGACCTTTTACAAACTTGCGATAGTAGTTGGCAAATCCTAGGAATCTTTGTATGGATTTTAAGGAAGAAGGAAGAGACCAATCAAGAATTGCTTGTAGTTTTGACGAATCCATTTGAAGGCCTGTTCCGGAGATAATGTATCCCAGGAATGGTACACTTGAGACCTCAAACAGACACTTCTCTAATTTGCAAAACAGTTGATTGGACCGCAACCTCAGAAGGACTTGTTTGAACTGGTCTCGATGAGTTTGGAGGTCTTGAGAAAAAATCAAAATGTCGTCTAAGTAAACGACCACACACTTGTACAAGAGGTCCCGGAAGATTTCATTGATGAAAAACTGGAAGACGGCCGGAGCATTACAGAGGCCGAAGGGCATAACGAGATACTCGTAGTGCCCATCCCTGGTGTTGAAGGCCGTTTTCCATTCATCGCCTGGACGGATACGAATTAAATTATAGGCTCCTCTTAGGTCGAGTTTGGAAAAAACTGTGGCTCTCTTGACTCTATCAAATAACTCTGTAATGAGAGGAAGAGGGTAGCGATTCTTAATAGTTATTTCATTAAGACCCCGGTAGTCAATACACGGGCGCAAGCCACCATCTTTCTTTTTTACGAAGAAAAATCCAGCCCCTGCTGGAGACGTGGAAGGTCGAATGAAGCCTTTATTTAAGTTTTCCGTAATGTACTCCGACATGGCCTGAGTCTCAGGGAGAGATAGAGGGTAGGTTCGGCCTCTAGGAGGATTCTTCCCGGGAATCAGATCTATGGGACAGTCCCAATCATGATGGGGAGGTAACAGGTCTGCGCTCTGTTTGCTAAAGATGTCCTGAAACCCATCGTAGGCTTTGGGCAGGTCTGTAGAATCCCGTACAACGGAAGATCTGATAGGTATTACCCGCTGAAGGCAACCTTTGAAGCAATTGGAACCCCAGGAGATTATTTGCATGGTGGTCCAATCGATTTGAGGTGAATGTCTCTGTAGCCAGGGTAATCCGAGGACTAAAGAATGAGAGGCTTTGGGAATCACTAGGAAGGATAGTTGTTCGGAATGGAGCACCCCAATGGTAAGTTTAAGTGGTGTTGTACGATGGGTGATGGTTCCACTAGAAATGCGACTACCATCGATGGCGGTTAAAGTGATGACTCGAGGCAACGCTTCCATGGGGATTTGATGCTTCTGGACAAATTCAGTAGTGACAAAGTTCTCTGCCGCTCCGGAATCCAGGAGAGCTAATACAGCTTTGGAACCTCGAGGACACTTTAAATGAGCCTGGATGGTGGAATCAGACTTCCTTTGTGATTCAATGGCAACTCCTAACTTAACCTCTCTTTCATAAGTTAGGAGGAGGCGTTTCCCAGACGAATGGGACAAGTTTTAACTAAATGTTGAGGAGATCCGCAGTACATACAGAGGTTCTGTGTCTGCCTTTTCTGCCGCTCCTCAGCCGATAAATGAGAGTGGTTGACCTGCATGGGTTCTTCGCCCAGAGGAGGAGAGGGTAAGCGGGAAACTGGACGTGACCTTCCACGATCAAATCTGCCTCTTTCCAAGGCACGCTCCCTGTGACGGAGATCCACCTTGTTGCAGAGAGAGATTAACCCATCCAAACTGGTTGGAAGGTCACGGGAAGCTAGGTCGTCTTTGAGCCTTTCAGAAAGGCCACTCCAGAAGGCAGCGATGAGGGCATCCTCGTTCCAATTGAGTTCTGAAGCCAGAGTCTGGAACTGGACTACGTATTGGCCGACGGTCCTGCTGCCCTGACGGAGGCGTAGAATATCAGCTGATGCGGAAGTGGTTCTTCCGGGTTCATCAAAGATTTTGCGAAATGTAGCAACAAATTCGGGGTAGTTGGAGAGCAGGGGATCCGACTTCTCCCAAAGGGGTGAGACCCAATCGAGTGCTTGGCCAGAGAGTAGAGAGATGATATATGCCACCCTGGTTCTGGCCGTCGGAAAGTTGGCGGATTGTAGCTCGAATTGGATTTCGCATTGGTTTAAAAAACCCCTGCATAATTTGGGGTTGCCATCAAACTTGCTCGGAGGGGAAAGCTGAAGACGAGCAGGAGGTAGAACCGGAGGAGCAGGTGACACCACAGGAGGAGAGGCGGCTTGGGAGCCAGCGGGAGCGGGATGAGCCAGTAAGGACTGAATGTTGTCCAGGCGTGACGACATATCTTGGATAAATTGGATCAGCTGAGCCTGAGAGGTCTCCTGTCTTTCCAGACGGGATAGTACATCCTGCGAGGCTTCTATCCCAGATCCTTGACCACTTGCCGAGTCCATCTGGCCAGTGCAAACTGTCACAAGCGTGGAATTTAGGAGCTGTGTTCCCGGACTGGGCCTTGGATCTGTATTACTTGGCACAGACGCTCGCTGGAGGAGACTTGGCTTAATGAAGTTTCTCCGCATGAGAGGGTGCAGCGAACTGACAGGAATTTGAGGAATGCGGCAGTAACGAGGTAGCTAGGAAGCTACATGGAGCGGCTGGATAGCCGAGGGTAGACGTTGGTAGCTGAGTGGCTACGTGGAGCGGCTGGATAGCCGTGGGTAGACGTTGGTAGCTGAGTGGCTACGTGGAGCGGCTGGATAGCCGTGGGTAGACGTTGGTAGCTGAGTGGCTACGTGGAGTGGCTGGTTAGCCGTGGGTAGACGTTGGTAGCTGAGCGGCTATGTGGAGCGGCTGGTTAGCCGTGGGTAGACGTTGGTAGCTGAGTGGCTATGTGGAGCGGCTGGATAGCCGTGGGTAGATGTTGGTAGCTGAGTGGCTACGTGGAGCGGCTGGATAGCCGTGGGTAGACGTTGGTAGCTGAGTGGCTACGTGGAGTGGCTGGATAGCCGTGGGTAGATGTTGGTAGCTGAGTGGCTACGTGGAGCAGCTGGTTAGCCGTGGGTAGACGTTGGTAGCTGAGTGGCTACGTGGAGCGGCTGTTTAGCCGTGGGTAGACGTTGGTAGCTGAGTGGCTACGTGGAGCGGCTGGTTAGCCGTGGGTAGACGTTGGTAGCTGAGTGGCTATGTGGAGCGGATGGATAGCCGTGGGTAGACGTTGGTAGCTGAGCGGCTACGTGGAGCGGCTGGAGCACAGTGGGAAGGCTTGCTTAGCTAAACTAAGAAACTAGTTGCACTGGCAACTTGTGTGAGCATTGGGGATCCTTTTATAGTGGACACTGGGAGCTGACAGGCTGAGAGAGAAGGAGAAGGCTCCTCATTGGTGGTAGTGGGGTCACATGGGCAATCCAAGATGGCCGTGCCCATGGACCGGAGGACAGCGCTTCCTGGAGGTAGTCAGCGGGGACCAGCGGTCAGCAGGAGCTGGCGTGGGAGCAGCACAGCAGCGGGACCCTCCAGAGGACAACAGCGGAGACTGCCTTGGGAGAAGAGGAAGGAGCGTACAGCGCGGGAGCCGGAAGACAGCGCGGGTCAGCGCCCGCACAGGTAAGCGACGGGGTCTGATTCTGGGGTCTCCAGGCAGGCGTGTGACAGTACCCCCTTCTTCAAGAGTGGCCACCGGACACTTCCTTGGTTTATGAGGAAATTTCACATGGAACGCTTTGACCAGACGGGGTGCGTGGACATCGGAGGCATTTATCCAGATTCGTACCTCCGGACCATAATTCTTCCAGTCGATGAGGTATTGAAGACGGTTGTATCGACAACGGGAATCTAAGATTCTGTCAACTTCGAACTCCTCTCCCTGCTGTGTTTGAACACTAGAAGCTTTAGGCAGGACCTTCTGAAATCGGTTTAAGACTAGTGGTTTTAAAAGAGAAATATGGAAAGAACTTGGAATGCGAAGAAATGGAGGAAGCTTTAACTTGTAAGCCACAGGATTCAAGACTTTGATGATTGGGAATGGACCAATGAATCGCGGAGCAAATTTCATCGAGGGTACTCGGAGTCTTATGTTTCGGGTAGAGAGCCAGACCATATCCCCAGGTCGGAAATTTGGAACCGCTCGTCTTTGGCGGTCAGCAAATCTCTTGTACCGGGCTGACGTTTTAGTCAGAGAGGAACGAACCTTTTCCCAGATGTTGGAGAACCATTGAAGGGACATTTTGGCCGCAGGCACATCTAATGTGGGAAGAAGAGGGAAATCTGGCACTTGAGGATGTTGACCAAAAACTGTAAAAAAAGGAGTTGAGCTGGTGGACATGTTATAATGATTATTGTGGGCAAATTCGGCCCAAGGAAGAAGTTCAATCCAGTCATCTTGGGAGGAGGAGACAAAAGTGCGCAGGAACTGTTCCAGGTCTTGATTGACCCTTTCGGTCTGACCATTGGTCTGGGGATGATAAGCGGTAGAAAATTTGAGTTTTACCTGAAGGGCTGAGCAGAGTGACCTCCAGAACTTCGCTACGAACTGTACTCCCCTGTCGGAGATGATCTCTTGAGGAAGGCCGTGGAGCTTGAAGATCTCTTTTATAAAGCTCTGGGTGAGTAGAGGTGCAGACGGAAGCCCAGTAAGTGGTACGAAATGAGCCATTTTAGAAAAACGATCCACGATAACCCAAATTGTGTTGTGGCCCCGAGATGGAGGAAGATCAGAGATGAAATCCATAGATAGGTGAGTCCATGGCTTAGATGGAATTGCAAGAGGTTGGAGTTGACCGTGTGGAACCCGCCGAGGTATCTTGTGTTGGGCACATTTGATGCATGAAGACACATAAGACCTGACGTCCTTTTTCATCGAAGACCACCAATAGGACCGCTGGATAAATTCTAGGGTTTTATCCATACCCAGGTGACCAGAGAACCGGGAAGCATGAGCCCAATGCAGTAACCTCTTGCGGAGTTTCGGAGCGACGAAAGTCTTCCCAACCGGGGGTATAGAAGATAATTGGGTAGAGGCGAAGAAAGCTGAATTCAAGATTGGTTGGGGCTGTTCCATGGGTAGATCAGGGTTGCTCGTCATGGAACGGGAGAGTGCGTCGGCTTTGAGGTTTTGTGAACCGGGGCGATAGGAGACTTTGAAGTTAAATCTGGAGAAAAACATTGCCCACCGGGCTTGACGAGGGTTCAAGCAATTTGCAGATTTAAGATAAAGGAGGTTCTTATGGTCAGTAAAAATGGTAATGGGGTAATGAGCTCCTTCTAGAAGATATCGCCATTCTTCGAGGGCTAGTTTCATGGCGAGTAACTCTTGATCTCCAATGGTGTAGTTCTTCTCTGCAGGTAAAAACTTCCGGGAAAAGAAACCACAGGGATGAAGTTTTTCATCTTTAAATCGCTGGGAGAGCACTGCACCAACACCTTCAGAGGATGCGTCCACCTCCAGGATAAAGGGCCGGGTGGAGTCTGGTTGCTTTAAGATGGGAGCGGAGATGAAGGCTTGCTTAAGAAGTTGAAATGCAGAGGTAGCTTCGACGGGCCATATAGTTGGATCTGCTCCCTTGCGGGTGAGGGCTGTAATCAGAGCTACCAGAGTCAAGAGACCTTTTACAAACTTGCGATAGTAGTTGGCAAATCCTAGGAATCTTTGTATGGATTTTAAGGAAGAAGGAAGAGACCAATCAAGAATTGCTTGTAGTTTTGACGAATCCATTTGAAGGCCTGTTCCGGAGATAATGTATCCCAGGAATGGTACACTTGAGACCTCAAACAGACACTTCTCTAATTTGCAAAACAGTTGATTGGACCGCAACCTCAGAAGGACTTGTTTGAACTGGTCTCGATGAGTTTGGAGGTCTTGAGAAAAAATCAAAATGTCGTCTAAGTAAACGACCACACACTTGTACAAGAGGTCCCGGAAGATTTCATTGATGAAAAACTGGAAGACGGCCGGAGCATTACAGAGGCCGAAGGGCATAACGAGATACTCGTAGTGCCCATCCCTGGTGTTGAAGGCCGTTTTCCATTCATCGCCTGGACGGATACGAATTAAATTATAGGCTCCTCTTAGGTCGAGTTTGGAAAAAACTGTGGCTCTCTTGACTCTATCAAATAACTCTGTAATGAGAGGAAGAGGGTAGCGATTCTTAATAGTTATTTCATTAAGACCCCGGTAGTCAATACACGGGCGCAAGCCACCATCTTTCTTTTTTACGAAGAAAAATCCAGCCCCTGCTGGAGACGTGGAAGGTCGAATGAAGCCTTTATTTAAGTTTTCCGTAATGTACTCCGACATGGCCTGAGTCTCAGGGAGAGATAGAGGGTAGGTTCGGCCTCTAGGAGGATTCTTCCCGGGAATCAGATCTATGGGACAGTCCCAATCATGATGGGGAGGTAACAGGTCTGCGCTCTGTTTGCTAAAGATGTCCTGAAACCCATCGTAGGCTTTGGGCAGGTCTGTAGAATCCCGTACAACGGAAGATCTGATAGGTATTACCCGCTGAAGGCAACCTTTGAAGCAATTGGAACCCCAGGAGATTATTTGCATGGTGGTCCAATCGATTTGAGGTGAATGTCTCTGTAGCCAGGGTAATCCGAGGACTAAAGAATGAGAGGCTTTGGGAATCACTAGGAAGGATAGTTGTTCGGAATGGAGCACCCCAATGGTAAGTTTAAGTGGTGTTGTACGATGGGTGATGGTTCCACTAGAAATGCGACTACCATCGATGGCGGTTAAAGTGATGACTCGAGGCAACGCTTCCATGGGGATTTGATGCTTCTGGACAAATTCAGTAGTGACAAAGTTCTCTGCCGCTCCGGAATCCAGGAGAGCTAATACAGCTTTGGAACCTCGAGGACACTTTAAATGAGCCTGGATGGTGGAATCAGACTTCCTTTGTGATTCAATGGCAACTCCTAACTTAACCTCTCTTTCATAAGTTAGGAGGAGGCGTTTCCCAGACGAATGGGACAAGTTTTAACTAAATGTTGAGGAGATCCGCAGTACATACAGAGGTTCTGTGTCTGCCTTTTCTGCCGCTCCTCAGCCGATAAATGAGAGTGGTTGACCTGCATGGGTTCTTCGCCCAGAGGAGGAGAGGGTAAGCGGGAAACTGGACGTGACCTTCCACGATCAAATCTGCCTCTTTCCAAGGCACGCTCCCTGTGACGGAGATCCACCTTGTTGCAGAGAGAGATTAACCCATCCAAACTGGTTGGAAGGTCACGGGAAGCTAGGTCGTCTTTGAGCCTTTCAGAAAGGCCACTCCAGAAGGCAGCGATGAGGGCATCCTCGTTCCAATTGAGTTCTGAAGCCAGAGTCTGGAACTGGACTACGTATTGGCCGACGGTCCTGCTGCCCTGACGGAGGCGTAGAATATCAGCTGATGCGGAAGTGGTTCTTCCGGGTTCATCAAAGATTTTGCGAAATGTAGCAACAAATTCGGGGTAGTTGGAGAGCAGGGGATCCGACTTCTCCCAAAGGGGTGAGACCCAATCGAGTGCTTGGCCAGAGAGTAGAGAGATGATATATGCCACCCTGGTTCTGGCCGTCGGAAAGTTGGCGGATTGTAGCTCGAATTGGATTTCGCATTGGTTTAAAAAACCCCTGCATAATTTGGGGTTGCCATCAAACTTGCTCGGAGGGGAAAGCTGAAGACGAGCAGGAGGTAGAACCGGAGGAGCAGGTGACACCACAGGAGGAGAGGCGGCTTGGGAGCCAGCGGGAGCGGGATGAGCCAGTAAGGACTGAATGTTGTCCAGGCGTGACGACATATCTTGGATAAATTGGATCAGCTGAGCCTGAGAGGTCTCCTGTCTTTCCAGACGGGATAGTACATCCTGCGAGGCTTCTATCCCAGATCCTTGACCACTTGCCGAGTCCATCTGGCCAGTGCAAACTGTCACAAGCGTGGAATTTAGGAGCTGTGTTCCCGGACTGGGCCTTGGATCTGTATTACTTGGCACAGACGCTCGCTGGAGGAGACTTGGCTTAATGAAGTTTCTCCGCATGAGAGGGTGCAGCGAACTGACAGGAATTTGAGGAATGCGGCAGTAACGAGGTAGCTAGGAAGCTACATGGAGCGGCTGGATAGCCGAGGGTAGACGTTGGTAGCTGAGTGGCTACGTGGAGCGGCTGGATAGCCGTGGGTAGACGTTGGTAGCTGAGTGGCTACGTGGAGCGGCTGGATAGCCGTGGGTAGACGTTGGTAGCTGAGTGGCTACGTGGAGCGGCTGGATAGCCGTGGGTAGACGTTGGTAGCTGAGTGGCGACGTGGAGCGGCTGGATAGCCGTGGGTAGACGTTGGTAGCTGAGTGGCTACGTGGAGCGGCTGGATAGCCGTGGGTAGACGTTGGTAGCTGAGTGGCTACGTGGAGCGGCTGGATAGCCGTGGGTAGACGTTGGTAGCTGAGTGGCTACGTGGAGCGGCTGGATAGCCGTGGGTAGATGTTGGTAGCTGAGTGGCTACGTGGAGCAGCTGGTTAGCCGTGGGTAGATGTTGGTAGCTGAGTGGCTACGTGGAGCAGCTGGTTAGCCGTGGGTAGACATTGGTAGCTGAGTGGCTACGTGGAGCGGCTGGTTAGCCGTGGGTAGATGTTGGTAGCTCAGTGGCTACGTGGAGCGGCTGGTTAGCCGTGGGTAGACGTTGGTAGCTGAGCGGCTACGTGGAGCGGCTGGTTAGCCGTGGGTAGACGTTGGTAGCTGAGTGGCTACGTGGAGCGGCTGGATAGCCGTGGGTAGACGTTGGTAGCTGAGCGGCTACGTGGAGCGGCTGGAGCGCAGTGGGAAGGCTTGCTTAGCTAAACTAAGAAACTAGTTGCACTGGCAACTTGTGTGAGCATTGGGGATCCTTTTATAGTGGACACTGGGAGCTGACAGGCTGAGAGAGAAGGAGAAGGCCCCTCATTGGTGGTAGTGGGGTCACATGGGCAATCCAAGATGGCCGCGCCCATGGACCGAAGGACAGCGCTTCCTGGAGGTAGTCAGCGGGGACCAGCGGTCAGCAGGAGCCGGCGTGGGAGCAGCACAGCAGCGGGACCCTCCAGAGGACAACAGCGGAGACTGCCTTGGGAGAAGAGGAAGGAGCGTACAGCGCGGGAGCCAGAAGACAGCGCGGGTCAGCGCCCGCACAGGTGAGCGACGGGGTCTGATTCTGGGGTCTCCAGGCCGGCGTGTGACACCAATTACACTAAAGTTTCCTGACTATTCTTCATGGATGGACAACCTCCATTTCATTGTTATATTCTGTTGATTGCTACGGCAGTTTCTCTTTATATTCTCTTCTCTAGCTTACTCCTTCTACTATATGTTTTTTTTTCAGTTTTGTACCTTTCTCTCTGTAAATCATTTTTTTGTTTGTTTTTTTGTCTGCATGTTCTCGTTCATTTTATGGCAATGTATTGTGTATTTGTTTAGTAACAGTTTCCAGTTAGGCCTCTATTCAAGTGCATGGATAATAATACAATATATCGTGGGCGGTTGATCATGACAACTCTGGTTGCTATAGGATGCTACCTAAGGACTTATCACCAGTCTGGGCCTACTGACTCTGGGCCTGATTCAGAGCCGCTCGCTCGTGCTGTGCGTTCGCAAGCAGACCGATGTTCTGTGTACGCGCATGCGCACGCTTCGTTCTACGCGTGCGCAAACTACACAATGCGATCGCATCCCTCTCGCTCGCCCAGCAAAGGCAGCCCAGGGTAATGAGTGACAGGAGAGGCCGTTTGTGGGTGGTAACAGGGGCAGGACACTAATAACGGGAGGTTGGAGATGCGAACGCAGGCGTGCCTGAGTGCTTCAACGCTGTTTTAGAGGCGTGCATAATTAACAGGCAGCATCATAGTACACGTCACTTGCCTTTTTTTTACACTGATTTCCTCGCAATGCTTGCGGTAGGGTAAAGCTACCTCAAGCACTGCGTTCACATCCGATGGTGCGCGATGTACCAATGTTTTAATACACTTCCTGGAGATGACATGGTGCTGGTGGGCGGCTCTGCCTGTGCGATAGGGCGTGCGCATACACAAAGTGGCCGCTCGCTAAGACATGGTGGGGCGTGCTTATGCCTTGGCGAGTGTTCGCTTCCCGTGGTGTCACTTTGACAAATTTGCATACGCATCCAGCGAGCGTACACAGATAGCGAACGGGTCTGAATCAGGCCCTCTGTGCCTGCTTCCCGCTCCGGTGCTGCAAAAAGGGTATTTAAGTTAAACGTTTTCATTTGTTTCCATTGTTGCAACCTGAGGAAAGCGCTCACCACAATTGACATTGTTAATGGAATAAACCTCACTTCGGACGGGATGCATCAACGCTAAAAATACAGTGAAACCTCCAAAAATGCTGTATTTGGGGGTTTGATTGCATTTTTATTCGCTTTCTGGAGCTTGGACCCGATAGGCAATGGCTCACGCACGGCGCTCGCATTCACAGAGGGACTCTCAGATCATAAACCTGGAAGTCCTGACACCACAAAGGACAGCTCTTAATAGGATAGCTGTCCATTGCTAAAATCATCATGCTTACGACTTTACTAAACGCCAGTAGCATGCGGTGATTGGTGGGATGCGTTGCATCCAAAATGAGATGCTTGATGCTTTATTTGGAAATGAAAACCCACATAGTGCCGCTCTGTCCTAACACTAGGATTATTGGTATCAATTTCTGGGCATGGCACCATGGTAACTACCCTCATTATCATCCAGAGTGCCGAACTTCCTGCATGGTAGTTGGTTCTGGTTTTGCGTGCATACACTACCATACCTCCCAACTGTAACAATTTAGGCAGGATAGTCTGGATCAGGCTGGAAGGTTGGGAGGTATCCGGATGTGCGTCATGCAAATAATGCTTTTGTGGGAGGGGAATGGGGCGGAACAGTGGGAGCATTGAAATACTGGACAAGTCCCTCGACGGATGACCATGTGTGTTAGTCCTGATGTGCCCACATGAGAAGTTAGGAGAAATGCTTTATGACTGCTTCTGGCAGCATATGTTGTTGAGAATAAGTAGGCAGAAATCAGTGAGCATTAGCTAGGAAATTGTACAAAACAACTTCCTTCAATACATTTTATGTCAATCATAAAAACAGTTTGTTTTGCAAAGTTTGCGGATCTGTGACACTATTTGAGATGCTTTATCAAAGTGCAGAAAACATTTTTACGACCTATTATTAAAAAAATAAATAAAAAAAGGTACTATATTCATATATTATTATCCATCCTCATTGTACCAAAACTAGTTAGTAGCTTCAGCAGACTAAGGATGATCATAGAAGTATAGGAAACAGAGCACAATATGTTCCTGTTAGATGCACAACCTCAGCAAATTTGTAGGGGCATAATGAGATCTTTTCAAGGAAACATCCCATCTGTGGAGCAGGGTGTATAGTTTTACTGCTGATTATCCTGTGCTGCGAGGCGCACTTTGACCAAGCTCATTTAGTACAGAGTGTACTAACTACAGTGAGGTGTGAGGTCACGCAGACTTGTGCTTCACAAAACACTATTAGTGATGACACTTAACAATGAGTGTTTTGTTTTATTTCCTTACATTTTATTTATTGCTATGCAATATACACTACTTTTTTTTTGTTCAAAATAAATCATCCAATCCTAGGATAGAATTAAAATAAAGAGCAGTAGGAGCAATTATTATGTTGATGGAACAGTATTTGATAAACCGTGTCCCTGTACATAACGGCAAACTAGCTTAGGAGGAAAAAGTTCACTGTATCCTGGTAAATTTTAGTAATAACAGTAGAGACAAGGGCTTGGCTAGAAACTTGTGGACCTCATCACAAAATTACGATGCAACCTCCAAAGTTTCTAAAGAGGAGCACATTCCCTCCCCTTACTTACAGTACCTCACTGGGGGGGCCTGTTCATCAAACGATAAATGGCCCGGTAACCATGCGGAAACACTAGTTCCTGCATAATTTACTTATCGTGCCATTCATCATCAGGGGTCTGATTGGACCCCCTGATATTCAGCAAACATTGAAAACTGAAGTTTTTGGAGTTTGCTCACGAGAACAAGCTCCATCTGCAGACAGCACTTGCTCTCATAGCCCCGCTCGTTTCTATGGACAGGAGTTCTGGGGATGCAAAGAGGGATCCGAGCGGATACCTCCGCCCAGTGGACAGGGGGGCAGGGTGCCATGTGCTCCCCGGGCCGCAGCCCAATGCGGGCCGCTAGCCGCGGGCAGTCTGTGTCTCTGTGACACAGGCTGCACCGCGTGTGTACCGCTGACCGGCTCCAGCAGCTGTGTGTTTGTTTTGATCAGCAGCCAGACTCTCATCGTCTGCTGCTGCGCCCACTGCAGGAGCCGCTCCATCTTCCGGCTCCCGCAGTGGGTAATGGGAGAGGCGTCATGGCATCATGACGTCTCTCCCATAATGCAGAGCAGCCCGGCCCAGGAGGACAGACGGAGGAGCGGATGGCGGGAGCGGGGATTCAGGTAAGTGGGTTTTTTTTTATTTTTTTTATTATGTGTGTCTACTGGGGGGGGGGGCTGGCACTACAAGGGGGAGACCACTACTGGGGACACTACAAGGGGGGGCTACTACTACTGGGGGTACTACAAGGGGGGGACTACTACTACTGGGGGCACTACAAGGGGGGGACTACTACTGGGGGCACTACAAGGGGGGCTACTACTACTGGGGGCACTACAAGGGGGGCAACTACTACTGGGGGCACTACAAGGGGGGGACTACTACTACTGGGGGCACTACAAGGAGGGCTACTACTAGGGGCACTACAAGGGGGGACTACTACTAGGGGCACTGCATCGAGGGACCACTGCTGGGGGCTCTAAATTAATGGCAATAAAATGGGGCCACCATTTAAGGGGCACTGCATAAGGGGTACCACTATAGGGGGCACTATATAAGGGGCTTACTACTGGGGGCACAAGGGGCACTGCACAGGGGGGACCACTACTGGGGGCACTATATAAGGGGTTTACTACTGGGGGCACAAGGGGCACTGCACAGGGGGGACCACTACTGGGGGCACTGTATAAGGGGCACTGCATAGGGGGGATCACTACTGGGGGCACTACTGGAGGCCTGCATAAGGGGGTCCTCTCCTGGGGCACAGGGGGGCACTGCATATGGGCACTACGACAGGGGGCTGCCCCTAATCTTTATTTTTACTTTACATTAATCCCATATGGATCCGCCTCCTCCCTGGAACACTTGAGGGAGGGGGGGGTGCCGTAGCACGCACATTCTTTCGGCACCCTGGCTACACGCTACTGCACTGCCAGGGCCGCCTGCATGCATTTGCCCCCCAGGCTGAAAGTTGCCAGCCAGCCCCTGCCTCTGCCGCCTTCTCACGGACTACCCAGGGAGGAAGTAAATAACGCAGCTACATCTGTGGCTGCAATACTAAACGAGGGGACAGCTGCTTTTCGGAGCAGATGTCCCCTCACCGGAGCAATGATGAATTGCTGCGGTGTAATATATCCTCCGCTGCGAGTTTGATACTTAAGTATCCCTCGTAGCAAGTTCAATACTTAATCATCGGAGGCCATACAGCCTCCGATGATGAATAGGCCCCTGGGAGTGGGATGTATCATGTAATAAATATTCTATATGACATATCCCACCCCTTATAGCATGCATACCGGCAATTATTAGAGCTGTATGAATGATTTGTACACTTGGGACAGTTCTTCCGATAAGAGCTGTCCCTTGCGATGTGAAGACTTCCAGTTTTATGACCTGAGAGTCCTATTACGCATGTGCGGCCATCAGCCTGCGCTTGCACAAGCCACGGGACCTTTCAGATTCCTTTCCAGTGATTTCTGAGAAAAGAAGCACATAGGATTCACTTCCAGGTCTTCATACATACGGGCACATCGCAGCACCATAAGGCTACCGCAGTGCCAGCGTTCTGCATTGAATATCAGAGATATCTCCTGCGGGCCACTTTAATACATATAGGGATTGCGACAAACTTCCAAAGATGGCAGTTTTCGGATTTTGACCGCATTTTGGAACTTAGGGTTTGCTTCTATGCTAAACAGAATTTACATTTAGAGTAGATAGCAAAGCTAGGCTATTCTGCGGCTTCCAGTATATTATAAGGAACCAATTTATTAAATGAATATAAATGCCCACGAATGTAACTTTCCTTATCGCCATTATTTGTTCTGATTTTGTAATGTGCTCCAGGGTGATAAAACCTAAAGGTTTAATCGCTAATGATAGCAGCAAAAAAATTCTCTCCTGGTAGCGCTACTGCCCTGTGCAATCTTAAGTCATGTATGCGCACTGAGAGAGCCAAAGGAACTATGGGTATCTCAATGGATACCTTTTCCATTGGAGCTTGAGAAATTGCAGCATACATTGTATGGGAACAGTGGTGTGCTATCATACTGGCGATAATGCAGGAAAATATCTATTTAGCATGGCAAATAGTGTCACTGGGACCCCTGCTGAACAATGGTGCAATTTGTGGTATAAGGGGGGTGAGATAATTTTTTACATAATTCGACGCAAGTAGTGTCATCAAGCCCCTATCAAGCTTCACTGGAGAAGTGGCCTGGATTTGAGAGGCTGACATATGAAGAGAGTGTAAGCATGCTGGGCAAGCCTTCTTAGCCAACAACGGTATTTTCTAGTGCTTGTCATGTGCACTGCGTAAATAGCCACCAGTGTTGGCAGCCATTTTGTTGGCTAAAGCAACATTTATGAGAATGCAGTCACATGACTGAGACACAATTGAGCCAGTTGTTTTGTTGGCTTTTTATTAGTGAAAATACCTTCACACTTGAGTGATGTCATGGGTGGATTGATAGCCTATAAGAACTAATATTGGTTTCACGTGTAACTGTTTATTCATAACCTATCAACTAGTAATGAGGCAGGGGTTACAGCCAAAAGTAAGATAAGTCGTGCTATCTGACCTCTACACGGTGGCTGAGAACTAATAACAGGAATGGGAGTGGCACCATGCATTTCCGAAACTTTAATGTTGTTAAAATACAGGGAACATGACTAGAGGAATTCCATTTGTCATAGTTTTTAAAGTCAGTCTAGTGCATTTGTCATTAATGTTAGCTAGAACTGGTGCATAGTGGTATAGTGCTATAGTCAAAGGTAAAAACAAATAGAAATTATCTATTGCCATAAGGTTCCTACATATTAATGGCGACTTTGCATCCCAGAGTTTTGCAGACCTATGTGACAAATACGGTATGTCTCCGAATTTGCAATTTGCCTATCTACAAATCTGTAGTTTAATTCACTCCCTCAGTAAGTCTAATAGAGTGAGACAACTAAATGCATGTGAACCATACATGCCTACCCTCCCGGTTTTTCGCGGGAGGCTCCCGATTTTTCGGGTAACTCCCCGCACCCCCGGAAGGGTAGGCATTTCTCCCGCATTCTGCCCACTTCCTAGTGAAGTGGCCAGAATGAGGAGAATACCCGCTGCGATCACGGGTCTCCGTGAAGGGGGCGGGGAATATGATGTGATTCTGCATGAATCACAGCATTTGGCCCCGCCCCCTATGTAAATTTTACCCAATCGCGGCAGTTTTGCCGCAAGGGGGCGGGCTTAATGACGTGAAATGTTAGGCCCCGCCCCCATCGCCCCCTGCTGCTTCTGTTACCCGGGCTTCTCCCGGGAAGAGATTATAAAAGGTAGGTAAGCATGATGTGAACGTTATTGTATCCATAATCCAGGTTGTAAAGGCTCTATCTCAATTCTGTATTCATTGCTATCCCCCTCACCTCCTGTGTTTAAAGATTCTTTCGAAGTAGCCTGGGAATGAGATCCGGGAGTGTATCTGGAGGAAGAAGATGTCAGACGATGGGTGTCTAATTCCTCCATTAATAATAACATAAAGGAAAACTCTTACAACGTATACTCCCGCTGGTATTTGGTGCCCGAAAAGTTGCATCATATTTTCCCAAGTTCATCTGTCCTTCGTTGAAGACATTGTGGTAATGTGGGTTCTTATTGGCATATTTGGTGGGCCTGCCCACTGATCTCTAAATTTTGTGAAGAGGTCATGTCTTTGGTGTCCAGAGTGATCGGCATTTCTCCTCCTAAAGACCCTCTACATATGCTTTTGTGCTAACCCTTGAGATCTCATTCTAAGTTCCAGAATAAATTGTGTGGCCACATTTGTAATGCAGCAAAACTCCTAATTGCTTTGAATTGGAAACTGCAGCTCCATCAATGAATGCTTTGATTAATAAAATTTGGTATTTAGCTTTAATGGAATATATAACTGCCCTGCTCCATGATAATGTGTCAAATTTCCATGCTACCTGGGGCTCATGTTACTCCACTTTTAATAGACAATTACCTGATATAGAGTAAAGCTGGTCTTCACTTACTGTGTTTCCCCGATAATAAAACACTGTCTTTTTTTTTTTTGTTGTTGTTCAAAAAAACACCATAGGGCTTATTTTCAGGGTAGGTCTTATTCTAATTAACATTGACAGCATGCAACATTGACAGCATGCAGGCTCCCTTGTAGAAGTGCCCCTTATGCAGCCCCCCCCCCCTTGCAGGCCCCCTTGTAGAAGTGCCCCTTATGCAGGCCCCCCCCTGTAGCAGTGTCCCTTATGCAGCCTCCCTTGTACGGTAGCATTGCCACTTATGCAGGTCCCCCCTGTAGCAGTGTCCCTTATGCAGCCTCCCTTATTGCAGTGCAAGCCCCCCTGTTATTGATCCCCCACCCACCAGTACAGTACGGTACTTACCTGACTCGCCGCCGTCCGGGATGTCCCTCTCACTTGCGCGCTGACTGGATCTAACATGATCCAGCAGGCGCGGCCAGACAGGATCCTCAGCGCACGGGTGACGTCATGACGTCACCCGCGCACTGCATGACTGAGAACGCTGGCCTCTGAAGCGTTCCCAGCTCAAAATGGGATTTTGGTAGGTCTTATTCTCGGGGTAGGGCTTAATTTGGACGGGGTTACAAAAGTAAGGGTAGAACTTATTTTCGGGGTAGGTCTTATTATCGGGGAAACACGGTAGTAGCGCAGGGCCCTACAGGATGGTTCTACCTTTACCCTTTTTCTTTGTTTTTTTTCTTTTTCTTTTTTTTATATATTTTTTAATTTTCTTTTTGAGCTTTATTTTCTGTTTTATTCTAATTGTTTTTGATTTGTTATTAATGTTTTGTATTGGTTGACAATTTATTGTGGTGTATAAACTATTTCCATGGTACAGTGATTTTTTGATACCATGCTGCACTTGTATTTTAGTATTCTGTATGCTATGTCAACTATTCTTAATAAAGAGATAAAAAAAATAATAGAAATTATCTATTGCTCAGTTTGGGCCTGAATCACACACAATGCTGATGTACCCAGAGGTGAGCTATTTTTTGCTACTGAGTATGAGCAAATATCCCTAAAAATGTGTACGGCAGTGTGTATGCACAGGGACGCGGTTGCAATTGAGTATAAGAAATGTATTGGAGATGTGCTGAGCATTCCTGAGCGGTGGCTATTTAGACGCACAGAAATGTCCGTCTTATACTCAAGAGTTATGGGCATGTTGCGGGTGTGTCGCTGAAGTGTGTGAGTACACAGGCGCTTAATCGCTCACAGTGGAGGCCATTCTCAGATGGAAAATCTGAACCTACCATAGGTACTACTAAGTTTTGATGGTGCGACCAATGCTGATGTCTAAAGAAGCTTCAAGAAATATTACAGCATCTGAAGATGCTCAAATTAGATGTCTCCATCCTTGCACATTTAGTTGCACACTTGTACACCAGTGAAAGGGCTGATACTAGCATTAGTATATATTCAAAGACCAGGGTCAGACTGGCAAGACGGGGCTCTGGAGAGATCCTGGGTGGGCCCCCATACTTGTAGCTCCATCCACTCTCACTGGTGCCCGGTGCCAAGCCTGCCAAGTGACACATGCAACCAGGCTGGCAGTGGGTCCCCTAGACAGTGGGGCCAAGCCCGCTGCACACCACCCATAACCCGGCCGACTGAGGGATGCCTGGCTCGTACTTGTATGTCCACCCTCTCCCACGAGTGGGCGGGGCCGAGCCTGCCAAACACCACCCGCAACCTGGCTAGGAAGCACATTAATATATTATATTATATAAAATTGTACTCTGTATCTCTGCAAGATGAAATGCCTCAACAGAGCTCAGCCTCAGTCCCCAGCTTTTGAGGACTGTGGCTGAGCTCTGCTGAGCCATCTCATCATGCAGAGCCACTGGTGGTGACTGGACTCACTGACTATGGATAATGCAATCGATGACATGGAGGGTGCCCGCAAAGTGACCACACACAGGAGGAACAACAAGTTGTAAGGAGGAGGGACCTGGGGCAAACACAGGATTTCAAGAGGTGGGTTTATAAGTGCTAGATTTTAGAGTGAGTGCTTACCAGCTCATGAAGAGAATATACATAGTCAGCATCATACAAAGTGCAAATATCATAAGTGGTCAGTTAAAGGTTAAACAGCTTATAATAAATATGCATACATACATACATACATAATATAACTGGTAAGAGACAGAACTGAGCTTTCTAAGCACACATTCTCCTGCCTCATGGTAAGACACCTGTCTCTTCTTGCTGGCAGCTGATCTCTGGTCCGGTGTGTTGATTGAGCACTCGGATCCAAACAAACAGCAGACTTGGTAGGAGAATCTGCAGCCACTGGGCAAGTGCAGCAGCTCCGTTCCATCCCTTATACTACATGAAAGATCAACAGAGAAAAGTGTAAGGCGCTATTGAATAAAAGGTACCTTTACTAATTAATATATAGATAAAAAACAGTATGGCATCTACAAAAATCAATAATAGCATATATGAGAACAAACAATAAACAATAATATATGAATATAAAAGTGAGTAATGTATGACCAGCAATATCACATGAATAACCTAAAACAATGGGTATGTATCAAAAAAGAAATAAAAATATAAAAATTATGAAATGATGATGAAAAAATGTATGTATAACCATGAACAAAATAAATGAAAATAAATAAAAAAATGTGTCCGCAGAAAAGATGATTAGTTAATCCAACTGTAACTGCTTTTGAGAAAATTTTATAATTTGAATCCTTTTATGGTGAGCAGGTGCTAGTAGCACTATCACTGTCTCTTTGTAGCAGTAGAATATAAAATTAAACAGTTTCCAACGAGGATAAGTCAGTTGTTCCAACAATGATTCTTTTAGCTGTGGATTTTAATTAGGTATGGGTTGCCGGGAGAGTATATGCAGCATGCATGCATAACATTTTGGATCCCAAAACTCAATCCCAGATGATATCCCTTGTGTGTATATATACCGCTTATTGTAGTATAGAGGCACCTGTTGCTTAGCCAGTTTCAGTATGTTCAGTCTCGCAATGGCATTTAGCTGATCATAGTGTACCTCATTAAACCGTGAAAGGCTCAGGGAATTTCGTCAGGCAGCAACCTGTATTAGCTTTCCGGTTCTCCACAGATGGGCAGTAATGTATAACTCATATATTATTGTTTATTGTTTGTTCTCATATATGCCATTATTGATTTTTGTATATGCCATAATGTTTTTTATCTATATATTAATTAGTAAAGGTACCTTTTATTCAATAGCGCCTTACACTTTTCTCTGTTGAACTTTCATGTAGTATAAGGGCTGGAACGGAGCTGCTGCACTTGCCCAGTGGCTGCACTTTTTTCTGTTGATCTTTCTTGTTTTTTGGGGGGTTATCCAGTATCCCCCCATTTGTAATAGGTGAGCTGTGAATAAGGTATTGGCATTAATTGCTAATTAATACCACAGAATAGTTCTGTTTAAATAGGTAGGTTCAGCGCCTGTTTTTGTGTTTTTTGATTCTTATACTACATGCTGTGGCTACAGCTCTAGTAAAAGTTATTATATCTTACTGCCACTGTGTTCAAGATTTGAGCTGCTAGCCAAGAAAGAGGGGGATTTCTTGGGAACTGGAACTCCTTCCGTGCTTGCCTATGGGGAGAGACCCAGTCATGCAGCATTGTATTAAGCAGCCAGCAGCACACACATTGCATTGTAAATGCCTTAAGATGGTGAGTAACAGTAACTAAACTTTGTTTGCTAAAACAAAATCAACCAGTCATCTCTGGTGGTTGGACACACCCCTTAAAGTGGCTGGCCACACCCCTTCCAGTGACTTAGTGGGCCCCTATGATTGCATTCCCCTGGTGGACCTTTCATGCCCCAGTCCGTTAGTGGACTGGACTATGGCAAATGATGCAAAAGCGGTCGCCGAATGGGCGTAACTACCATAGGTGCAGCTGCTATCGGGCCCAGAGCTGCAGGAGGCACATCTTCCTTGTCAAAGTTACATGTGTTATATACATTATTCACCATTGGCTGGTACATAGGGTACCTTACGAACTTGCTATATGGCCTTCAAATACCTTGTTACACCCTGGGTCGCAGCATTTTGCGAATCTGAATTATGCCATTTGTATTTATCTTTAGTAATAAAATTGTTGCCCTTGCCGCCGCCCCCAGACTTTTCTTTATTTGGGCATCCCTTCTCTGCACAATTTATCAGAATTCAAGTACGTACATGGCCTCTGTAACGTATCTAAACTAAGGGGTAAATTTACTAAGGGTCTATTTAAAATTGATCTATCGAACAACATCAAAGAGCTTGCCCAATTCTCGGGAGACTCCCAGCCTTTGCAGGATAGTATAATACTGTACTATGCGATATATCCGCTGGCATGAATACTTACCTCCTAGGACAGCACTTCCAATAAGAGTTGTCCCTTACGAAGAGAGAACTTCTGAGTTCATGACCTGGGAGTCCTATTGCACATGCATAAACCCTTTTTAATGCATATGGGGATCTATATGTATTGCGGTAAACCTGCAGTTTTTGGATGTTTAACTGCATTTAAATTTGATATTTCCCGCCATTAGCAACATAAGACAGAAAAGGAAGACAGGATAAAAATGTATACAGCTTGTAAAATAACTACAACCCTCAATAATTGCAATTATTTTTATTTTTTTTAATACGATTTTAAGTAAGAGCTGAAATAAGCTTTAGGGGAATTTTAGGGCCTTTGTTCTCTCAAAGTAAAACTGTGTGTCAATTTCTCTGTGAGAAGAACATGAATTCCAATGGGGTGATTTGCTGAGGTAAATGTGACTCAGATATCAGCAGTTATTGGAAAGCATTCATTCGTTCGTTCATTCATTCGTTCATTCATTCATTCGTTAATTCATTCATTCATTCACCACCACCACTGCCACAGGCAGAACAGTTACCATTTTTTTATACAACCAACAAGCTTGGAAGCATTACACAAATACATTTTACCTCATGCAGGAACTTCATCTAACTTTGGTCAGCTTTGCTATATAATTGCCTCATACTTTATACCTCGCCCCATACTCTCCTTTGTTGCCTATTTCTCTGGGGCATGAGGAAGCTGGGTATGAAAACTAGAGCTGGGTGAGCCAGTGACATCATTTGCATTAATGACAGCTCAGGACAAAGCATAAAATGATCCTAATTTTGTCATCACGCTCCTGCCCAGTGTTAGCTGATATGGGTGGTGATTAATGCTGCACTTTGCATTACCACAGCACGTCCCTGCCCACGTTGCAGGCAGATAAAAATGCCCTTCCTGGAGTTTAAGAGGTCTCACCCTAATCTGGGAGTGTCTCCGGGAGACTAGGCAACTATGCCTTCACCCATATATCCTTTAGGTATTCACTGTATATGATAGTTATAATCTGTCTCATGTAAGTATTTCCCTTAGATGGTTTATCTGTATAAACGCCGTAGCAACTTCAGGTGGACGTCCTGTGTTATATAGTACATACATGTACACAACACATACACTCACACACACACTATGAAGGAGATTTGCCTAAACGTATAACATGCACTCCATTAACTCTGAAGCCATAGCTACTTATCTGAGTGCTGCCTTCCCTCTTTGCTCACTCTAGTTTATTTTTCACAACAGCATAATTTCTTCTGCAAGTGACTGATGTGCTCTTACAGGTACAGCCTCGGTATATGAGTCTTTATATTCCCACACTCACATTTTACATTCTCAAGCATGCACATTCTTCAAGAGATGCCTCATACCAGCAGACTTCCTTCCTTACAGATCCTTTATTTCCTTATTTCAATCAACTGTCTACTGCAGAGGTTCCCAAACGAGGTACTCAAGGCACTCTAACAATCCAGGTTTTAAGGATATCCATGCTTGACCACAGGTGACTTAATTAGTACCTCACCACCTGTGCTCAACCACGGATATCTCTAAAACCTGAACTGCTGGAGAGCCCTGAGGTCTGCATTTGGGAACCTCTGGTCTACAGATAAATAGCAGTATTCTAAATCTCACCTAAGATAAGCTCTGTTGGTTATATCCAGCTCATGGTATGCCTGTCTTCCACTCTCTCTTCCTCCTCCATCCATTCCCTACTTCAGCACTAGATGCTATTCATTAACAGATTTCAGTTCACCCAACTGACTGGTCTTCTACTGCCAAAAACTTCCATTTGACCATTATCTTTTGTCATTGGATCAGAAATGTCCGATCTTCTCTTGTCTTCACTAACTAGATGTATTTTTGACCTAGCTCAAGCCTCCATCTCAGACCTCAATTTATTTATTCAACCACATATTTAACTACTCTTTACCCCCCTCTCCTTAAGCATGTACGGGTACTGTCCATCCTCAGAAAGGTTAATCTTGATTATCTTGTTTGTTCTGCTGCAACCTGTTTACAATGTAAAGCTGGGTACACACTATATGATGTATTGGACGTTCTTGTGATCCACGATGCATAGGCATCTACCCAGCTTCACTCTTCCTTCCAAACTATTGGAATTCTTACATGCAACAGACTAATCTCACCTTCCACAATCACTTGGATACTTTTTACTGGTTTTCACAGGCCAGACCTCGTTCTACTAAAACTGGCCTGTGCATGATGCTCAAACCCAGTGCCCAATAATTGCTCCTCATCTATTCCCTTCTATGTGAGTTTACCCCAAAGATCTGAACTGGGTCTTCTACTCTCTTCTCAGCCTTCTCCTCTATGTACCTAACTTATTTGGCTTTGACTAACAGCGGTATGAGACTAACACTTTATTGTATCTGTCTACACAAAAATCACTCAGGTGGTTGAGTTAAATCTCAAAGGGGCATATTTATCACAATCCACATCTCAGATGCAGATTGGCTGTGATAAATTCTCCCAGTATCGCAATGCGATATTTGAATACATCACAGGGATGTATAAAAAAATCGCATGCAGGGACAGAGCTTGCGATAAAGCTCTGTCCCTGTGAATCCAGTTCACATACTTATCACAATATTTTCTGCAAAATATACAGTGAGTATGTGTCCGTCTATACACACAATAATGTGCCTGGTTTTGCACTTAAATGCATCAATTAGATTTTTGTTTTGCTGGATGGGATTACTTAAATTACTTGTAACTGGACTAAATTCTTCCATATTCCGATATGTAGTTATGAGACCGGCGGACGCATGGTCGCCGGTCTCAATACCGTCAGTGTAATCCCGGCAAGGGATCTAACATAGGCGTCGAAATATTGACTGCCTATGTTAAATGCTGATGCCGGAACTCCGACAGGACGCCGGACCGATCGTTCAACGCCGGGGGTAAGTATCCCCGTAGCCGGGAATGGGGGGGGTTAGGTTTAGGGACCCCTCGGAGGGAGGTTAGGTTAAGAATAGTAAACTTACCTCTGCTGACGGGAACTCCTCATTGGGCTGCCGGGGTTGGGATTTGAACCGCCGGGCTCAAGTCCGTTGGTCAAACATACTGATTCCCATATTCCTCATTCTATTGGTTGTCAAAAGCTTAAAGGGTGTGGTCATCCACCAGAGGGGGCGTGGTCAGCCACTACAGTAGCTTGGCTAACTATTAGTCAAATCTTGGTGTACTTTCTGTAGAATCAAATAAAGAAACAATGTTTATCAGTGGTCCTGCTCCACAATGTAACTGTCCCTCTAATACAGTAACAATGTACAATTCAGTGCACAGTCTGGAACATGACACCTAGAGGAAGGAGTAGGCCCCCAGGCATTGGGCCCACCTGAGATTTCCCCTGTACCCCTATGGGCCAGTCCAACCATGGTCTTAACCAGGTGTTCCCTGGCCACAAGACTGCTGCTGGCTGGAAGCTATTTGGGTGGTAGCCAATATTACTACGCCAAGCACATTGCTTTGTATGAAACTCGCCACAGTACCACTGTTCCTGACACACCCATGCTGGTAAATCTGCTACCCAGTGCTGCTACCTTTAGATATCATCAGTTGTTATTTCCACTCCGGATGCTGAAGCATAAATACTTTTTATCTCTCTATTACAGTAGTTCTCTACTGTCCAAGGTTACTCCAGTGTAAGTACCTACATTCTCAGCAGCCAGACCAGATATAGTTGACAGAAAATGTTGTATGATGTAGCATTTGCAGAAATTCATCACAGATTAGACTGTGACATCTTACACCAGTGGTTATTTAGTGCCACTCAGAGATCAGTCTCTCATGTTCGCTGCTTTACTGTCAGCAAGTGTAAGCTCAGATCAGGTATTTTGGGGTTTTCTAAAACACAGCCTACGGATGAGGCATATTAATGGCCGAGAGGGCCCCCTCCTCTTAGCAGCGCCTCCCCTTAGCCCCGCATATACTTAGCTGTGCCAGCGGGTCCCCCCTCCTCCTCCACGGTGCCCTCTTCTCAGTAATATTCAGGAAGATGGCGCACTAGAGAACAAAGGTTATCACTACGCATCACCATCTTCCTGAAGATGGCGCAATGGAGGAGGAGTGATGAGCTTGCCGGCACAAGGTAAGTATGTTCTGGGTGCAGTGCGGGCACCCATGTGCACCCATTGTAAATACGCCTATGGTACAGATGCAAAGTCTGGCCAAGGGTGGATATCAGTAGTAATGTTTCTCATCACTTTTCAGGTTGGTCTCTTTACTAGAAGCAGTTTTATTCCAGAGCTCTAGAACACAAAATGGTCCAGTTACTGTGTAAGTGTCAAAGGCCTGATTCAGAGATGTACTGTACATAATGCCGATATTTATGCAGTTGAGTGATTATCGGTAAACTAGAATGTAAGCTCTTATGAGCAGGGCCCTCTAACCTCTTGTACTTCTCCCTACTTTAGTTTCATCTACTTCTTATTCACCACTAGGGCACCTAACACTTGGCTGCTTATGCTCTGTTGCTTATCTGGGTGTTATGATCACTAATGTAGCAATATGTATTATCCATGTCCTGGTCCTGTTTTGTATTGTTCTGTAAGTCGCTTGTCTACAACTTGTTTATATGCTTTGTAAGGCGCTGCAGAACATTTGTGGCGCCATATAAATAAATGATAATAAAATAAATAAAATAAACTGTGCATACGTGAAGGCACATTGCTGTTGCAGTGAATATTTACTCGCAACGTGCATTTGGGAGCAGTAACAGCAGGCTTGCCTACCCTCCCGATTTGGTCGGGAGCCTCCCGAATATCGGGTGCCGCTCTAGACCCCCCGGAAAGGCAGGCAAGCCTCCCGGCTGCCGCCCCCCCCCCCCCCGCTACTCATAGAAACCCCCGTAGTGGGGGGGCCAATGACGTGACACAATGCCAATATTTTCGTCATTGTGAAGAGGGGACGGAGCCACAATGACGCAATCTTGTGGCTCCTCCCCCAATGCCACATCATCACTTGGCCACGCCCCCCGCTGTGCGCAGACATTCAGCTCCCTCCCAGAAGGAGGGAGCTGAATGTCGGCAAGTATGGGTAACAGAAATTGTCCGCAAAAAATGCAGATGCGTTGCGACCATTTTTGGGGCATGTCACAGCCTGCGGCTGCAGGCCCGTATGCAATAAAAATGTCTCTGGCGACACAGTTCCCTCGGCCAGTCTGAGTAGCTATATGGTTACTCAGCACTGCGATAATCTAATGATCTGCAACCAATTCTGAGTCCTTCTTTGTACGCAGGTGCTTGGATTTGCAAAGCTGCAGGCGGGGTCTCAATAACACTCCCGGCGGCTGCAACATTTGCATATTTTCACACAGCAGCTGTGTCTTATCCTATTCGAGGAAAGGGAGCTGTAATCACAGCAGCAACCTAGGCAGGTCCTAAAAGGTATAGCGTGGGGTGTAATGATACATAATAGTAAAGCTGAATCCCTCTTTATATTTGCTGTTTCCAAGGCAGTAATGTGATGGGGATAGCTGGTGTAGTTTATTTATCTAGGAAATACAAAACAATTACAATTTCTACCAGCCTCCAGCATGTATGTTTTGCATTATTGTGTATTTTTTCCATTGATTATTTTTTGTTATCTGTAGTAACAGGTTCTAGCTGGCTGTGACTTATTGTCCTGAAGATGTGAGAAGGAGTTACTCAGGAAGTTTTTTTTCTGGATGTGGAAATATTCTTATAATAGATTGGAGAATGTTATTCCTCTACTCAAGGGCACTTTGGCAAGAATGATCCTGTGAGGTACATAATGAGGATCAGAGCAGGCGCTTTTATCTCGCTGTGAGCGTGGTGCTGGCTCTGGTGTTGTATATCAGTCGGCAGGCCAGTCTGTGAGCAGTATTTCACTGACTGATTAGCATATAACTTCCTGAATTAGACCCCAATCATTGCTTCTTCAGACACTACAAAAATATTTCATGGTCAGTTTTATAACTAAATAATGCACTTATCTCTCAGAGGGGGAACTCAGTGATAAAAAGAAAAACATTTTGGAACACATCATTAAGGGGTCTATTTACTAAGCAGTGTTAGGAGACAGAGTGAAAAGTGATAAGGTGCCAGCCAATCAGCTCCCAACCGTCATTTTTCAAACACAGCCTGTGAGATGGCAGTTAGGAGCTGATTGGCTGGTACCTTATCACTTTTCACTCTGTCTCCTAACACTGATTAGTAAATAGACCCCTTAATTTACACATCGATAGGCTAGGTACTTCTCCTGTTCACAGGTCACAATTTGCAGCATTTAAGCTATAAAGTGCCTTTTGAATAAGATGTTTCCATAATCTGTACTAGCACCTGCTGATTACCTGTTTCTATGAAAAAAGGTGTATGTACTATGAAAGAAAGCTGCTAACCTAGGGCCTGATTCAGCAAGGATCGCAGTTGCTCATACGCACGCAATTGGCCGATTGTTTCGCACTGCGCATACGTATGCATCGCAGTGCACGAACCAGCCAATTTGATCGGACCTGCGATCGCAGTGGTAATGCAGGCCCATCGCAGAGTGATTGTGAGGAAGTGCCGTTTGTGGGTGGTGACGGGGGGGTTGTCGGGTGAATGCAGGCGTGCCAGTTCGTTTCAAAGGCGTTGCAGAGACGTGCATAAATTATCCACTGTGATACCATACGCAGCCTGAGGACTCATAGTGTGCGCTGAAGTTAGCAATTCCTGAGTGAGGTCTGACCTGCCTTAACTGTGCGTATGGGTCCGATGTTACTCGATGTTACCAATTATTTTGCTATGTTGCTAAAGTATACTGATGTGAGGGGAAGTGGGTGTCCTTATGTTAGGCTGCGATCGCAAACATTTGCATATCATCGCTGATATTAGCAATTGCGTGCGTATTAGCAGAATAGCGATCATCGATGAATCGGGCCCCTAAATTGCTGAAGGTCCTTCGGTCAAGTTACTGTGCCTCCACCATATTTATTTTTTGTGACATGTATTAAAATATTGTGAGAATACTAAAACAATTAGCAAAATTTTAACTCCTATGCAAATCTTACATGTTTCCTTTAATATCCTTAAAAATAGGTTTTATTTAAAATCACCATAGCACATCCGAACCTATTTGTATGACTAGGGCATATCAAGGAGCACACCCGTGTTACGGTCCTTCAAACTATCCCTGAAGATTCATGGCCTGAGTCAGGAGGAAAGCAAAAAAGAGCAAGTAACAAACCATGTTGCAATGCAAGGGGTGTAAATAGTTTCCTTTTTTGGAGGCAGGGTAACTACTGGCTGCTTCTGCATGTAGCCCACAAATGCTGGTCAGGTTTATTTGTACATAGCAATTTAGATTTCAGCTTGGACACTCCCCTCCCAAATCTAAATCTCTCTGCGCATATTATATCTGCCCCACCTGCAGTGCAACATGGTTTTACCAAGGTGCAAAGTTAATTGCTCTTTTTGGTTTACTCCATTCTTACCTACTCTCCTGGAAGTTTCAGGAGGCTCTCAAATTTTTGGGTTGATCCCTGCACCCCTGGAAGAGCGTCTCCATCTCCCACATCCCACCCACTTCCTAGTGAAGTGGGCAGGATGGGGAGACAATTACCGGGAATCGCAGCAACGTATGGAAGGGGCGGGGCTAAATTACACAAAACCATGAAATTTAACCCCACCCCCCTCCTCGTGATCCTGCGATTCCAGACACTTTGCCATGATGGGGGCAGGGCCTAATGAAGAGCCCAGCCCCTGCCTCAAGTGGCTAAATGTGTCTCCTCTCCGGGCTTCTCCTGGGGAGGACATATAAAAAGTCGACAAGTACTGTATGGTTTACTCCCACCTCAGAATCAAGTCCTCAATCTGCATCTGCTTTCATATTCAGCAGCTGGCCAGGGTCACAGGAGCTAGGAGACCAGCTGACCAGAGCCCCAGGAGACATCACCGGAGCACCGATCACCCTGGATGCAGGTAAGGCTTTTTTATTTATTATTTATTTTTTTGCAGTGATCAGCTTGTAGTCTATATAGACCACACAGCTGATCCCTGGGGCCAACTCTCAGCTCTTCTCTGCCTATTAGGGCCGGGCAGGAGACGGGGAACCGAGAGAAACCCTGGATAACGGCATCTTCAGGTGGCGTTATTATCACAGGGCTTCCCCCGGTATTTGTTCACATTTTATTTTTAGTAACTCTGACCAGATCACATTTACCATTACAATTATGGGAAATGCAATCTGCTTACTAAAAATATGTCTTAATTAGGGTTTGGAGTAGAAATTTACGAATTCTACTCCAATTGCCCTTTAGTAAATTTATATGAAACTAAAATAATGTGAAAAGGGTGTGAAAACAGCCTTTTACACTTTATTTTAGTAAAAATAGTGTTAATAAATAGAGCGCTAACAGTCCATCCATGCTTGAGCACAGATGGTTAAATCAAATTGACTGAGGTACTAATTAAGCCACCTGTGCTCAAGCATGGATAGCCTGAAAACCTGGACTGTTTGGGTGCTTGAGGGCCGACTTTGGGAACCAATGTACTCACCTGTTTTCTACATTGTGTCTGCCAAACATTTTTTTTTCTTTTTTTAACATGAGTGATGTCAGTGTTTTAATAAAAGATGTTTTTAATGGTACTGCACTAGATCTCCTTCCCTTTTTCCATTTTGGAAAAATATGGAGATGAAATGCATTTATCAGTGACAAAATCCACATGGGGAACATTCGTGATTTAAAAGATTAATGCAAGAAAGAACTCTTTGTAAGGAGGGGAGAATATAAAAGTCAGTAAGTATAAGCAGTACTTTAAGAGGAAAAGTAAAAAGTTTTAAAGCCCCAAGGAAGAAGGATAGAATCTGCAATGTATGTGGTATGCCAATCACTGATTCTGGCCAGAAAGTGATCGTAATTGTTAAATCAGTTTGTCCAACAAGTTGGATTTTCCACAACCAATCGGAGTTATAGATTGCTAATGTATGGTAACTATCAGCAGATTTGCTGACCGTTACTAGTAAAATGATGAGCCTTTCACAATTGGCAGATTTATCTTTCCTGAAAATTATCTGCAAATCACTGAAAAATATCTGTAATGTATGGGTGCAGATTGGTGGATTGGGAAATTCTTAAATAGGGGAGAAAAAATGCAGAATCATTAAATTTGCTGTTTTCTGATTGCTGATGTATGGGCCACTTAACTCGATGAAGGGGTTCGTGTAGGCGGTTTTCCATCATGCAAATTTCCAGAGAGACCCAGGTACGGGTGTGGGTTCATCTACAGTGCATCCGGAAAGTATTCACAACGCTTCACTTTTTCCACATTTTGTTATGTTACAGCCTTATTCCAAAACGGAATAAATTCATTTTTGTCCTCAAAATTCTCCACACAGTACCCCATAATGAAAACATGTAAAAAGTTTTTTTAGATTTTTACATATTTAATAAAAAATAAAAAAACTAAGAAATCACATGTACATAAGTATTCACAGCCTTTGCTCAATACTTTGTTGATGCACCTTTGGCAGCAATTACATCCTCAAGTCTTTTTGAAAATAATGCCACAAGCTTGGCACACCTATCTTTGGGCAGTTTCGATCATTTCTCTTTGCAGCACCTCTAAGGCTCTATCAGATCTCTCCAGAGATGTTCAAGCGTATTCAAGTCTGAGCTCTGGCTGGGCCACTCAAGGACTTTCACAGAGTTGTCCTGAAGCCACTCCTTTGATATCTTGGCTGTGTGCTTAGGGTCATTGTCCTGCTGAAAGATGAACCGTCACCCCAGTCTGAGGTCAAGAGCGCTCTGGAGCAGGTTTTCATCCGGGATGCCTCTGTTAATTGCTGCATTCATCTTTCCCTCTATACTGACTAGTCTCCCAGTTCATGCCACTGAAAAACATCCCCACAGCATGATGCTGCCACCACCATGCTTCACTGTAGGGATGGTATTGGCCTGGTGATGAGCGGTGCCTGGTTTCCTCCAAACATAACGCCTGGCATTAACACCAAAGAGTTCAATCTTTGTCTCATCAGACCAGATAATTTTGTTTCTCATGGTCTGAGAGTCCTTCAGGTGCATTTTGGCAAACTCCAGGCAGGCTGCCATGTGCTTTTTACTAAGGAGTGGCTTCCGTCTGGCCACTCTACCATACAGGCCTGACTGGTGGATTGCTGCAGAGATGGTTGTCCTTCTGGAAGGTTCTCCTCTCTCCACAGAGGAATGCTGTAGCTCTTACAGAGTGACCATTGGGTTCTTGGTCACCTCTCTGACTAGGGCCCTTCTCCCCCGATCGCTCAGTTTAGACGGCCGGCCAACTCTAGGAAGAGTCCTGGTGGTTCCGAACTACTTCCATTTACGGATGATGGAGGCAGAAGAGTAGCGTGGAACCTTGGCGCCCGGAGAAAGTGCATGCCGTAGCGCCCACCCCCTCCCTCCCTGTACTCAACTGTACCAGCCAGCGGGGGAATACTGAAATAGAGAGAAAAACAGCAAACAGTGGCAGTATCACACTGGACATTGAAGTCCCATTGGGGGAATGGAATTCTTCAGTGATGCATTAATGGGTAGCTCCTTTGGCACTGTTTTATGTATGTATAGCACCTAGGATCTGACTTTTGCTCCTTTGAATCATTGTTATTAGTCAATAGAGCAGATTGTATTATATATTCGGAATCGGTATGAAATACCGCTGGCCGCATGGGGTGCCTAACCCTAACCTCCCCCCCAAGTGCCTAACCCTAATCCCCCCTCTAAGTGCCTAACCCTAACCCTCCCACCCCCTAGCCTAACCCTAACCCTCCCAGGGGAGTGCCTAACCCTAAGTCCCCCCCCGGGTGCCCTAAACCTAACCCTCACCCCCCTCCGCGGCTGTCCGCTCGCGGCGCCCAGCATCCCTTCGATCGGGATGCCGGGCGCCGGTCTCCTGGCGTCGGAGAAATGTCAGGCATCTACATCTAGATGCCCAGCATTTCACCCTCGCCAGGATATGACAGTCGGGAAGCCGGCTGTCGGTATTAAGGCAGCCGGTTTCCCGATTGTATACCATATATTCTGATCATTTAGCTTAAATTGACAGAATACATGTGCTAGTGTGAAATTCCACAGGGTGCACAACTTATTACTTCCCCAAGCAGCTTTCACTGGAGTGGGAACACCTATGGGAAGCTATGCTCCTACTTTGCAAATATACATTGCACCTACTGTATATTTATGTGAGTACAACTAACCATGTTCTGTGTACCACCATTATTTCAGGTCTCCTAATACAGTATTTTTTAAAAGACCTTTCAAATAACACTGTGTGGTCATGCCTAGGAACACCTCGTTACTTTAAAAAGCAAAGCAGTGACTTTTTTAAAAACTCATACCTTTCAATAAGAAAAAGAGAGGAGAGAGGTAGTGACAGAAGCCAAATAGAAAGGAGAGGGGAGGGGCAAAGAGTTGATCAGAGAGGGTTGGTGACAGAAGCCAAAAAGAAAGGAGTGGACCGGGGCAAAGAGCCAATCACAGGGTAGAGAGGGGAGGGAATTAAAGAGGCAAGAAGTGAATGTAATCAATCTGACAGGAAAGGGGAGGTACAGAAATAGACAAATCTCATGTGCACAACTCCAAATTACTGATAATATATAAATGCAATAAAATTTTGCAAACGGTGACAGAAGATAATCACAGAGGAGGGAGGGCAGGAGGGGAGGCAATCTGGGCAACTTGATGAGCAAGAAATGTAGAAACGGATCTCAGATCTATAACCATACTTGCCTACCCTCCCGATTTGGTCAGGAGCCTCCCGAAAATCGGGTGCCGCTCCTGACCTCCTGGGAAGGCAGGCAATCCTCCTGGCTGCCGCCCACTCCTCTTAACCTCCCCCGCACTTACCTTAGAAACTCCTGCAGCGGGGGGGCCATGACACGGAATCGCCTCATTTTGGCTCCGCCCCCTGCTTCACAATGCCTGTAATATCGGCATTGTGTAGCGGGGGCAGGGCCAAAATGATGCGATCACGTGGCCCCGCCCCCACTCTGCCTACAAACATGCATCACCTGGCCGGCCCCGCCTCCTCACAATGGCCACGCCCCCTGTAATGCCGATCTGGCTGCTCCCTCCCGAACGGGGCAGCCAGAAAGTCGGCAAGCCTGTCTATAACTTGTTTAGGATATAGAGCATACAAACCAAGATAAAACTAACATGTGGCCGTCATACTGTGCAGCGCCCCATTGATTCCAGAAACCTGGATGGCGCCCTCTGTCCATTTTGGCAACCGGAGCTCATGCTCCACTGGAACCACCCTCACTACTCCCCTGGATGGAGGTCACTGTGCTCATTGGGACCTTCAAAGCAGCAGATATTTTTCTGTACCCTTCCACAGATTTGTTACTCGAGACAATCCTGTCTCGGAGGTCTACAGACAATTCCTTGGACTTCATGCTTGGTTTATGTTCTGATGCACTGTCAAGTGTGGGGCCTTATATAGACAGGTATATGCCTTTCAAAATCATGTCCAATCAACTGAATTTACCACAGGTGGACTCCAATTAAGCTGTAGGAACATCTCAAGGATAGTCAGTGGAAACAGGATGCACCTGAGCTAAAGCTTCATGGCAAAAGCTGTGAATACTTCTGTACATGTGATGTCTTAGTTTTTTTTTTAATTAAATTTGCTAAATTTTCAAAAGAACTTTTTACACGTTGTTATTATGGGGTATTGTGTGTAGAATTTTGAGGACAATAATGAATTTATTCCATTTTGGAATAACGCAGTAACATAACAAAATGTGGAAAGAGTGAAGCGCTGTGAATACTTTCCGGATGCACTGTAGATACAATGATCAGAGTGCAAAAGATACAGATGGTAAGTGATCGTGAAGAAAACAGTTATTTCAGTAAACCCCATTCCATACCTCCCAACATTAAGAAGGTATGAGGAGGGACAGCGCAAAATTTTGGCGCATCGTGCCCCTGTTCCGCAACAGGATGGTGGAGTGCCCTGTGCTCCTCAAGCTGCTGGGCTGTCTCCAGCGCCGGCAACAGAAATCTTGGGGGCCCAGTACTCTGATGTCGCTGGGGGCCCTACCTCCTCACCACCACCCCTGACCCCGTACCCACACATCCCTCCCCTGCATGTGTGATATGTGATGCATGATAATGTTAACTGAAAGATATGCCAACCTTTAAATAAAATAAAAATACACTATGACTTACCACACTGTCTGTCACTGATGATGCAGGCTGTAGTTCTTGTCTGTGCTCTCTTCCAATGTTTTCTTGTTGACAGTGCTGTGGATGCCTCAGGGGTAAGAGGGAGACTGTCTGCAGCCAGCCATCCTCAGTACTCAGCCCCTCATCACCTTTGTCAGCCCTCAGCCTCCCATCACCTTCTTCAGCCCCCATCACCACCCCCATCACCTTCCTCAGACCATAGCCCCTCCCCTCACAGCATGCCATGTCAGCATGTGTGTATAGATGCCCTTGTGAAGGTTGTGGCTGTACCGGCCATCATGGGCAGGGACGATGCGCACCGCCAGTGACGTGACTTATGATGTCACACCGCCGCAACGTCATCTGCAAGGTCACACCCTACCTGGGTCACGTCTGAGCCACCTGGAAGAGCCCAGCATTGAAGCAGTGAGTCCGTGGCCCCATTTTGTGCCCCTGTGGACCCTTGGGTCCCTCGAGGCCTGGTACAGGTGTACCCTTAGACCCCACTGTCGGCGGGCCTGGCTGCCTCCAGTCTCTCTCTATGAAGAACAGCGGTGAGAGAGTGACCTCCCAACCCTTCCCCCCCCTCCCCAGGATGCTGGCTGTTGCCCATGGGTGGGATGGCAGGTCAGTGCCAGACAGGCAGGACTGTCCCACTACAAATGGGACAATTGAGAGCTATGTTTTCATGCCTACATATATAGGCTTGCCATATCATCCCTTTAATTTGGGACACGTGAATTACACACGTTATATGGCTGATTAACCAGGTGAAATGGAGACTGGGTGGTATATTTACTAAAGTGAGAATTTTTAGAAGTGGAGATGTTGCCCATAGCAACCAATCAGATTCTAGCTATTATCTTCTAAAAGGTGCTATATAAATGTTAAGTAGAATCTGATTGGTTGCTATGGGCAACATCTCCACTTCTAAAAACTCTCACTTTAATAAATATACACCTTGAAGTCAGCCAGCCACAGAATCTGTGTAATGCATGCGTTTCCCGAACTAAAGGGATGATATGGAAAGCTTACACAGACAGTATGCTTTTCACACAGACAGCAATGACATAGGTGGCATGGAATTGCCCATGAGAACAAGTCTGCATTTGTATTTCCTTACACTAAGGCCTTGTGGTATATGTATAAAACAACAGGCTGCTATGTTGTGAGACATATACTAAAAGAAAACTTTCATCTTTCATCATAGACTTCAGGTACTTTCAGATGGTTTGGTGTAATCGATGTGTTTCCACTTTCTTCTTCTTGCCTCAGTAAGATATGAGTGGAACCTGTTAGAGACTACTGTTTTGATCTCCTGAATTATTATGTCTGCCCCATTATCATTTCCACTTCTCAGTGCTGCCCATTCTGTGGCCGTGTTATCAGTCACAAGGAGACGGCAGCCTATATCAAGCAATTGTTTCCAGAGAAAATCTACTACTCCCACACAGCGTATGCAGAGCATGATAACAGCTCAGGAAGTACGGAGCCCGGGGACTCATACATCATGTGTATTGTTAGATGGCAGTGTAATAATCCCATAAATCACAGCTACAATCTACGTAGAGACACACACCTATAGTCTGTAAATATAATAATAATTATTATTATGAAGCTGTGTTTCTATTGGACCTAGAAAAAAAATCCAATAACACTTTGTTTCAAATTGGCCACTTATTTTTATTTGATTATATCAGTGCAAGATTGTATCTCGGGTGATGCGCTATTAATCGGGTCCTGTAAATAGCTCTATGCTATAATACATTATTTCCAATAACGTACTCTACTATATAGTGTGGTGGAGCTACAGTACCATGGTGAGCAGGGACATCACAAAGGTGTGCTTGGCAATTAAGTGGTGTTATGAGGGGCAAAGGGTCACCCCCTAGAAGACATGATGTGCCCCCATCTGGTGTATGTGTTGGAATATACAGGTGTTGATATTGCAGAGTTACGTAGGCACAAACCAGGAGATGACTCATACTATGAACATCCCAGTTACTTAACCAGTGGTGTTGTTTTATTGATAGCAGGTACAGCCGTACACACTGTTACATGCACACTGGTAACAATACAGCTCAACAGCCTGAGAGTGTATGCTGCAAACGGTAAGTGGCGCAGGGATGCTGGAACAGGGTTATATGCAGGTCTCTCGTATGAGCTAAGCAGGAGACTACTGTCTCCCACCATGTCACTCTTACACAGCTCAGACAAGATGGCCCCTGCACATGCTCAGTAGTGATCACAGTGGCCATCTTGGGACAGGGCATGAAGCCTCCCTGGGGACACAGGAAGTTGGAGTCTGTGCAGTAGTGCACTTCTCTTTCAACAGTATGCACATCTCCATTGGCATGGCTCCATTCTCACTCTCTTGTCTCTGCCTTTCCCTTCTTTCATTAGGCTGTAAGCTCTCTTTTGTGCAGAAAGCACCCTAGCCTTTGTGTCCTACACTTATTTTGTCTACCATGTATGTGCCTGTTTATGGAGGTCCTGTTTACCTCACTAGTGTGTAGCAATGTGGTGACTTACATATGAATAATAACAACTATTTGGTGCTAAGGCTGTTTAGGCAGCAAAAAGAATGAAAAGTTACATTTGTCATCATTAATATATTGGTATATCCAGGTGATTGACGGAACACTGGATGTGCCATTGTGCATTCTTTCTATGGTCTCTGTAGGGGACCCAGACGTCAACTGTTCAGGGACACTAAGTCCTGTGGGTGTATACAGTCATAGCCAAAAGTTTTGAGAATGACACAAGTATTGGTTTTCACAAAGTTTGCTGCTTCATTGTTTTTAGACCTTTTTGTCAGATGTTACTATAGTATACTGAAGTAAATTTACAAGCATTTCATAAGTGTCAAAGGCTTTTATTGACAATTATGCAAAGAGTCAATATTTGCAGTTTTGACCCTTCTTTTTCAAGACCTCGCAATTCGCCCTGGCATGCTGTCAATCAAATTCTGAGACATATACTGACTGATGGCTGCACATTCTTGCTTAATCAATGCTTGGAGTTTGTCAGAATTTGTGGGTTTTTGTTTGTCCACCCACATCTTGAGGATTGACCACAAGTTCTCATTGGGATTAAGGTCTGGGGAGTTTCCTGGTCATGGACTCAAAATGTCGATGTTTTTTTCCGCGAGCCACTTAGTTATCACTTTTGCCTTATGGCAAGGTGCTCCATCATGCTGGAAAAGGCATTGTTCATCACCAAACTGTTCTTGGATGATTGGGAGAAGATGCTCTTGGAGGATGTTTTGGTACCATTCTTTATTCATGGCTGTGTTCTTAGGCAAAATTGTGAGTGATCCGACTCCCTTGGCTGAGAAGCAACCCCGCACATGAATAGTCTCAGACTACTTTACTGTTGGACAAACAAAAACTCACAAATTCTGACAAACTCCAAGCATTGATTAGGTAAGAATGAGTGGCCATCAGTCAGTATGTGGCACAGAAATTGACAGCATGCCAGGGTGAATTGCAGAGGTCTTGAAAAAGAAGGGTTAAAACTGCAAATATTAACTCTTTGCATAAACTTAATGTAATTGTCAATAAAAGCCTTTGACACTTATGAAATGCTAGTCATTTTACTTCAGTATACCATAGCAACATCTGACAAAAAGTTCTAAAAACACTGAAGCAGCAAACTTTGTGAAAACCAATACTTGTTTTATTCTCAAAACTTTTGGCCGTGGCTGTAGATGGGTAGAAGGGTCCATTGGCTGGGGGAAATCTACTGCTTCCACAGTCACTGAACACTTTATTATGTTGTCCGAGTGCCACACCACATGATCCGGGTACAGTCCTCAGGAATTAAAAATAAATTTCAAGATCAACAGCTTCAGATGTCTGAATTATTATTTCCCTGGAACAGTCCAACAGGAGGAACCCCTCAACGCGTTTCATCCATCAAAATTATTAGAACTACTTTTCGTATATATTATATATAGACCAAAATTGATTGATAAATGTTGTGATCTGCAATGCTTCCTCTACATCTCCTTCTCCTACTTCTCTCCCACTATTAATAGCTGTGCTGCAGGAAGAACACCAACCAATCATCTGCACCAGTCATCATTCCTCCTGTATTATTATCCTTTATTTATAGGGTGGCACAAGGGTTATGGAGTGCCTTAAAAAGTGCATATACAGAAAGACGGTAGACATAACTGGATATAAAATACATAAAACTACAATAGAAACAAAGCAGGATATAGTACAATACAAACAACCTGTTGTAATACAATTAATACATATTTATGTATATACAGCTTGTGCTGGGCTGGGCTGCAATGCAAGACTGCTCGTGGCTGCTGCAGCAGCTGGAGCAGTCTCCTATGGCTGTGGGGGGGAGCGATCTCACTGATCGCGCCCCCCCCCCGCTTAGTGCCGGGCTGGGGGAGCTTACAGCGCCCCCTCCCCAGCGCGCGGCACTGCAAAAATGATTTGTTTATTTTTTTGCAAGGGGGCATGGCCACGCCTCGTGCAATTAGGCCACGCCCCCTCCTTTACCGGGGCCCGGCCGGGCTCTGTCCATACCCTGTAATCAGTGGCGTATCTATAGTGGGTGGATATCTTAAGTGGGTGCAGGGTGTGCGGTGCACATGGGCCCCTGGGTCCAGAAGGGCCCACATCACACACCCTGCACCCATTCATTATCCTCACCTTTCTGGAGTCCAGCGCCAGCACTATAGAAACCACCATTTTCCTAGAGACCTGCGCATGTGCCATAGATTCTGATACAGTGTCAGCCTCTACTTTTAGCTGTGCCACGATAACGGAGGGGACCCACATGGAGGCTGTACATGTGCCCCCTCCTCTCTTAAACCCCTGCCTGTAATACTGTATTAGGACGAAGCCTGCTTACGTGCGATGCTGAATCACCCCCTATATTCTAAACCTGTCATTTCTGTTACACATTCATTAAAAAAGATCAAATAATTTTCTGTTGACAATACTGCTTGGCAATATAGAGATACAGGTCTGATTGGAGAGGTGTATGTTTAGCATTTAGGTGGTGCTTTTATGTGGATTTTATTCCTGGCATTACTAAGAAAACAGATTGAAGGAAACCGCAAACAAAAATAGTACACCAATATAATAATGCATAAAGGAACTGATGCAGCAGAGGACCATCGCGACCATCGCTGAGTAAGCATCAACCTACGGAGGTCAGCCGGCATGCAAGGCCAGAAATCTGTGTCCATGGACGCAAAACCTAATCTTGCCACTCCGGGCGGCCATTTTCCAGGCATTTTTACAGCACTGACACCAGCGCCGACGTGTGGTGCGGGCCCCCCCTGGACCCAAGGGCCCGTGTGCAGCACACACCCTGCACCCATTATAAATACGCCCCTGGGTACAATCGAGTACCATCGCAGCCTCACGCACACTTGCACAAGGTCAGACACGCTATCAGGCCTCAGGCTGCATAGGGAATCACAGTGGATAATTTATGCACGCCCATGCAACGCCGTTCAAACGCACTGGCACGCCTGCATTTCGCCGACCACCCCCCCGGTTAACACCCCCAAGCGGCACATCCTGTAAATCACTGTCAATCACTCTATGGGTCTGTGTAGAAACTGCGATCGCAGTCCCGATCGCAGTGGCCGGTTCGCACGCTGTGATGCATGCACAGAACGCAACAATCACCCGATTGCGTGCGTATTAGTAACTGCGATCCAAGCTGAATCTGGCACTAAATCCAAATATATAGGGAGTGGGACTGCCACAGACATCTCTTATGTTTCTGGTGGAACCTTCATAATAAATAGCCCTGATAAATAATACTGCAGCAAACAGCTGTTTTCTGATGTTTAGCAGCAAAAATAAATGAATGAATAGGACCCTATAGGAGAATACAAATTATCTCTAAAACAAACATTTAATTGATCAAAAAATATGCGCTAATATCTTTTCTCTTATTATGGACCTGTGTCTAGAGATGGGTAAATTGAATTTGAAGTATTTCAGAGAATCTCTGCTGGTAAATTCAACTGCAAATTGGTCCTGATTTGTCACAAATCTGATGATGAATGCCAGATGTCACAAGGGGCCAGTGTGGGAAAACGGCTGTGATTGTCTGGCTGATGGAGGAGATGAACCATCCAAAAATATAAACTATAGATCCCAGAAGAAGAATAAAAAGAAATGTTCAAAATAAGGTAGGACCAGGAACACTATTTACTAAAGTAAATTGGGTTTTCTATCGCAGACACCAAAAATAATAAATAAATGTGCAAAATGGGCATGTTCGTCCTTAATGTCACTTTGACAAATAAATTTTTTTTTTTAAATGACATTCATTCTAGAAACTTTCATTTTGAGGGTACAGCAAATCCATTACTGTAATCAATTATAATAAGCAACATTTCCTCACAAGTGATGTCTTATTATTACTTTGTTATTATTAATTAGGGATTCTGTATTCAGTATATGACTAATTGCCAAAAAAACAAATGAACCAATCAAAGCACAGTATTTGCCCTGATCGCTCGTTCCTTCTTCCTCCATTGACATGCACAGCTTGGCTCCTGAACATCCTAATTAATTATTCTCATTTGTTCGTTAACACTCTATAGAAAAAACAAACAGAAAGACTTCTTCACCACTGTCAGCAGTTACAAGCAAAATCTTCCTGGAGGGGTGTACTAAGTATACCACCCTGACTGAGGAAGAGGAAATTGTGTTTTCGATGTAGAACATTGTCACCAGTCCATCTCCACTCAAGCTGATGGAAACTTACTATACTATAAACATCTATAGGTAGCATCCTTAAACCATGGCTTAGGAAAATTCTGTGGGTGCAAGGAGAACATGACAAAACATCCTCACTTCTTCTCATTAATCAAGTTAACTTGGTGGCCGCAGCAATTAGTTATCTGAAACAGTTATCAATCAGGAAACTTATCCTGCATGTCACAGCACAGGGAATGGAGATAATGGTACAGCCTGGTTATGTTTGACTAACAAGGAACAAATGTTCTGTTAAGACACTGGACAACCGTGATTGTTCTTTACAGAAGTTCAACATATAAACGTTGGTTCATAGAACATTACATATGTGACTTTATATGTAATTAAGTTTATACTCTGAGATATGCGGCAGCACTTGCAGGGCCCTAATTCAAGTGATTGCGTCAAAGGACTTACAAACTGCACGTGCAAATTTAATTTAGTGTGCTGAGCAAGACTGCATAGAATATAGATCTGAGGGACACCTGAAAAATGCATGTCCCTGCATGTGCAGTAGGGGGGTTGGGTACACGATCCTGGCACACACAATATCAGCGGTCAAAATCCCGGCGCCGGAATCCTAATGGTGGAAATCCTGTCACATACAAGTAAGTAATCTAACCGTAACTCACCTTTCCCGCAGACTAACCCTAAACCCCGCCCCACCCACAGCCTAAAGGTGCCCACACACATAGCAACATTTTACACGATCTGGCCGATTTCGACGAATCATGACGACGAATCGGGTAAAAAAAGTACAAATCGTGATTTTATACTCATGAGCACGATGCCGATGCGCGTCCCCGCTCGTCGTATATTGCATCTTCTGATCTGCCGTGCTGTAGGGCACATTAGCCAACCATAAACACGATGGAAGCAGATCGTGAGGGTTTTTACCCTCATGATGAATCGTACGATTCATCACACAATGCAGAATTTGACTGACAGAAGCCTGGACATGCCCCATCGCCATCTTGTGCAGCATCGTGTATGGAGCAAGACAGTCGCACTTTGGGAGCCTGCACACTGAAGTCTTGTTTTGTTGGATATTTGGTGAGTATTTGTACAGTTTAAATGCAACCACACTGACCACCAATATGTGCTCCCCACTGCCCACCAATGTGTGCCCCCAGTTAATAAATGCATGACCCAGCCACCGCCCGCCGTATTGAGGCGGGCGGTGGCTGGGTCATGCATTAAGTTCCCACTGCCCACCAATGTGTGCCCCCAGTTAATAAATGCATGACCCAGCCACCGCCCACCGTATTGAGGCGGGCAGTGGCTGGGTCATGCATTAAGCTCCCACTGCCCACCAATGTGTGCCCCCAGTTAATAAATGCATGACCCAGCCACCGCCCGCCGTATTGAGGTGGGCAGTGGCTGGGTCATGCATTAAGCTCCCCCACTGCCCACCAATGTGTGTAATATAACAAAAAAATAAATAAATAAACACGTATTTTACAAAAAAAATCAACATATATTACATACACACATTATTTAAAGCTGGGGGTCTTCTACCTTTCGGTCTCCAGCTGTTGTGGAACTACAGATCCCAGGATGACCTGCCACCCACCTTTGCAACTGTTTTTAGGGCATCCTGGGATCTGTAGTTCTACCACAACGAAAGGCCCAAAGGTGGCAAACCCATACTGTCAAACAAAGAAAAACATTATATTACCAAACAATAAACACATGACATTCCTGTAAAAGAAAACATGATTAGAATACCATAACAAACCTTTAAAAACCTGTAAAAAAGAAAATATTAAAACATTAAAAATGTGAACTATAACAACATTACATTTATTTAAATGTCCTTTTTTTTCTTATTCATAGATAATGTCCATGGATTCTGAATGTGAATTCGTTACAGGATTCATTGAAATCCTGCACTCGAAAGACTGTCTGTGGAAGATCAGTTCTCGGAAGTACCACAATAAGTCGCACAAGTTGGCCGCACTAGAGCAACTTTTGGTGTATACGAAAAAATACATATCTGATGCAGACCTGAAAACTGTACAGCAAAAGATTCAAAATCTCAGGACAGTGTACATCAAAGAAAAAAAGAAGGTGGATGACTCCTAAAAATCAGGAGCGGGCACAGATGAAATATATAGTCCTGCGCTGTGGTACTACCAAATGATGTCATTCATCAGTGAACAAGAGCCTCAAAGGGAATCAATCATCTTGATGTCTGAGCGTGAGGGAGAAGAGGAGGTTGCAGAAGTCTTGGTAAGTAGTGACACTGTTTAAACCAAAATCCTTAATGTTTTTGTTGTTAAATCCCAAATGTCCAAGTAGTCAGTAGTTCACAGACAGTCCTCCTGCCATGGTACAGCACCTGGTCCATTGAAATAGGTCATATACTCCTCCCTCACTTCTTTGGCACGTGCGATGGATGTTGTTGTAATTGGTGGTGCAGACACAGATGTCAAATGTTCAATGTCCTCCAGGGGTCCTACATCTTCTGGTCTAGCTGGGACAGGTCCTAGTTGAGTAGATTTTCTTCGCAGAAAGTTGTGCAGCACACAGCACGCCATCACAACCCAGTCTATCTTCTCCACATGTAGATTGATGGTGGTGTGGAAAATGCGGAAGCGGTTGCTCATTATTCCAAAAGCATTTTCCACAATGTGCCGTGCCCGGGATAGACGGTAGTTGTAGATCCTTTTCTCTCTGGTCAGGCCCCTGTGTGCAAATGGCTTCATCACATGTTCATGTAATGCAAAAGCCTCGTCTGCAACGAAAACGTAATTTAGGCCATGCTTTGTCTGGTCCAGTGAGGGCAAGTTGAGGGTTTTGTTGGCGAGTCTGGTAGAAAGCCGTCTTTTTGAAGGACCCACCATCCGAAGCACGCCCATTCTTGCCGACATCCACAAACAGAAATTCGTAGTTGGCATTCACCACTGCCATGAGAACGATGCAAAAGAATCCTTTGTAGTTGTAGTAATATGATCCGGTGTTGGCAGGTGGGTTGATACGGATGTGTTTCCCATCGATGGCTCCTCTGCAGTTTAAAATCTTCCGTGATGCTGGTCCACTCCTCCACGGTGTTAGGAAACTGTAAAAATAGTGAAAAAGAGGTTAAAACATGACTATGATATTTTTTTATATCTATTTTCCCTATATAGACTCCCACCCAAGACCCTGATTTAGCATCCACACTGGACCTCAGTCTGCTCGGTGGTGACAGTGATCCGGAGAATAGCACACAAGTGGAAACTCCACTTCCACCTGGACCCTATTCTTCTCAACAACCCCAAAAAAAGAAAAAAAAACAAGGGAGAAAGGAGAATCTTACTGAACGTGAGGACCATTTTTAACAAAACGCAGAACGGCTGCTGCAGAAACCCCCAGATGCAATAGATGATTTCACAGCTCATGTGAACAGCACATTGAGAAATCTGGATACAGATACCCAAAGAAATTTTCTAAGGTTAACCCACGACCTATTGAGTCGCTGTATGAGCAAAAATCTCACAAATTCTACATTCATTGCAGACCCAATGCTATTTTCCCCTGTCCCAAGTAGGTATGTCCTTCCCCCCCACTGCCCAGTTAGATATTACTCCCCCACCAAGCACCCCAAGCACCAGCACGACCTTGTATAATGCTCTGCTGGATGCAGCAGATGAGTCGCCCCAATATAGAGATGTAAATTTATTTGATATTTAATTTGGTTGTTTTTCTGTCTTGCTTTTAATGTCACCAAATTTTATGAATTCTAATAGGTGCTTGCTGCATGGGATAGGGTGGTGATGACGCCATTTGGACAAGGTCACTACGCACATGGCACAAGTACACATTGCTGGAAGCCGGGGCCACAATGTATACTTGTGCCATGTGTGTATTGGCCCGTTCAAACTGACGTCTGACCCACCCTATCACATAGAGCCGGCTACCTATTGGGATTCATAAAATTTGGTGATAATGTTCTTTTGTGAACGTGTTACAAAAAAAGTATATTGCACACAGTTTAGTGCACACTTTCAGTTGCCTGCAGGTCAGTGCACATTGTACTAAAAGAAGGCAATTTTTTGCTTTATGTTGAGTAAAAAATAAAAATAAAAATTTTTCTTTGCACAAGAAACCAATGTGTGGTGTTTTTTTTTAACTTACCTTGCAATACTGGTACTGTAGCACTTTTACGATGGCTTGCAGGTCTCCGGAATGATGACGCCCAAGGACTGAGGTGAGATGAGTGTCCCAAACTTTAGGTCTTCCACTGACCTTCCTGTAGCCAGGTACCTTAGGGTAGCCACCAGTCTGTCTTCAGCAGGGATTGCCCTCCGCCACCTTGTGTCCTGTCTCTGGATGTGGGGGGTCACCAGATGCAGCAATTCTTGGAAGCTGGCGTCATCCATGCGCAGGTAGTTCCGATAGTCCTCCGGGTTGTTCTCCTTGATCTCCATCAGCAGGGACATGTGAGAGCGGGTATCCCTTTGTAGCAGCCACTCCTTGGTTCAGCATGCTCTCGTCCTTCTTCGCTGGGCCCTCTTCCTAATCTCCCGGACCCCAGCTTCAGCGACCAACACTCTATACCGATAGGGATGCATCAGTACAGAATTCAGGAACAGGATAGAATGCAGGTAGGTAGCACACACTTGCAGGTAGAATAAACTTTGTAAAAGGCAAGCCAAATACAAAGAGCACAGTAGCAACGTACAGGATTCAGCAGGAATACACCTAGCCTCATCTAGTAGCAAAGCAGAATGTACACAGAGTTTAAAGGGTGCCTGCTTTTCATACTCCCTAGATAGCCCCTCCCATTGTTATGGCTATTTAAATTTCCCACCAATAGTAAATAGCCTGTGTTTTTTTTTTTTAACTCACGATTTGTTATGGCCAATCTCACGATGCGTACGATCCGATAGATCGTGAGATCGTAAGACAGATTGGGTGTCTTTTTTCCAAAATCGTGATCACGATGGCAAGGGAGCTCCCGTAAAAGTTCATGAGGAAATTGGCCATAAAATCGTATCGTGAGGACATCGGTATGTGTGTGGGCACCTTAACCCTAACCCTCCCGCAGCCTAACCCTTCCCTCCTGCAGCCTAACCCTAAACCCCCCCCCACACTGCCTAACCCTAAACCCCCCCACCCACAGCCTAACCCTAACCCCCCCCAAAGCCTAACCCTCCCCCTGCAGCCTAATCCTAAACCTTCCCTCCTCCAGCCTAACTCTAAATCTCCCCTCCCGCAGCCTAAGCATAACCCACCACCTACTACGTAACCCTAACCCTTAAAACTAATACTTACCGTCAGGATCGCAGCCATCACAATTCTGAAGCTGGGATTCTGACTCCTGAGAGGATTCTGACACTGGGATTCTTAACGCCGGCATTTTGTGCGCTGGGATGTCGACTACATCCCGCAGTGGGGACACATAGACAATAGTGACCTATAAATTATATAATAGGCACTGATAGCCCAGGGTAACATGTCTACAACACGTGAATGTGTTCAGTTTGCAGTAGTTTCTAACTTTCACAAATATATCACAGCAGTTTGCACTCATTATACTGACATATGACATGAGTATGTCGACATGGTCTGAAAGTCAGCATTCAGGATGTCAAAATGTACAGAATGTCAACATTCACAATGTCAACACTGACATAATGTCGACAGCCAGAATGTTGACACATGACTTTAGGGATAAGGTTAGATTAGGGTTAGGGTTAGGCTGCTATCAGGGATAAGGTTAGATTAGGGTTAGGGTTAGGCTGCTATCAGGGATAAGGTTAGATTAGGGTTAGGCTGCTATTAGGGCTAGGGTTAGATTAGGGTTAGGCTGCTATTAGGGCTAGGGTTAGATTAGGGTTAGGATTAGACTGCAATTAGGAATAATCTTAGATTAGGGTTAGGCTGCTATTAGAGGTAAGGTTAGATTAGGGTTAGGCTGCTATTAGGACTAGGGTTAGATTAAGGTTAGGATTAGGCTGCTATTAGGGTTAGGGTTAGATTAGTGTTAGGCTGCTATTAGGGTTATGGTTAGATTAGGGTTAGGGGTAGGCTGCTATTAGGGATAAGGTTAGATTAGGGTTAGGCTGCTATTAGAGGTAAGGTTAGATTAGGGTTAGGCTGCTTTTAGGACTAGGGTTAGATTAAGGTTAGGATTAGGCTGCTATTAGGGTTAGGGTTAGATTAGTGTTAGGCTGCTATTAGGGTTATGGTTAGATTAGGGTTAGGGTTAGGCTGCTATCAGGGATAAGGTTAGATTAGGGTTAGGCTGCTATTAGAGGTAAGGTTAGATTAGGGTTAGGCTGCTATTAGGACTAGGGTTAGATTAAGGTTAGGATTAGGCTGCTATTAGGGTTAGGGTTAGATTAGTGTTAGGCTGCTATTAGGGTTATGGTTAGATTAGGGTTAGGGGTAGGCTGCTATTAGGGATAAGGTTAGATTAGAGTTAGGCTGCTATTAGGACTAGGGCTAGAGTAGGGTTAGGGTTAGGCTGCTATTAGGGATAGGGTTAAACTAGGGTTAGGGTTAAGATGCTATTTGTGAGAAAGTTAGATTAGGGTTAGGATTAGGCTGCTATTAGGGATAGAGTTAGATTAGGCTGCTATTAGGGATAAAGTTAGATTAGGGCCTATAAACTAAGTGTCCCATTACTTGGCAACAGATCGGGGCTGTTGACTGCATGGACTAATAACAGAGGAGTAGCGGCTTTGCTTTGCTTATGGTCCATGCAGTCCCCCCACCCTACACGGCTTTGCATGCAGCACTAGTTACCTAAACTCCCTCTCTGCAGCCCAGGATACTCCAGCTACACCTCTGACAGAGGGAATGAGATTATATATCTATGGTTTCTTAGTTGCTGTCTTTATTTCTTTGAGGTAAGAAACAGACTTAATATGTGCTTAGTTTTAAAGTAGGAGAAAAATGTATGGCAATAAAGTGCAGATCATTGTGTTGTGGGGGCAGGGCCATCTCTTCCATTGGGCTTGTTGGGCAGTTGCCCAAGGGCCCGAAGCTTGTAGGGGCCCATCAACCAGCCCCCCTGCAGCCCGGCCAGTTGGTAAATTTGTGATATTTTTATAAGACAGCCGTCGGTGCACTGTATTCTGATCTAACCTCCCCCATGCCATCCACCTCCCCAGTGACGAGTACTCACCTCAGTCCCAGTTTCACTTCATCCGCCGGCTTCAGGTAGAGTCGCTCTGCAGGTGTGGGGGGTCTGATGGGCATGCAGGAGGGTTTTATTTTATTGACCATTTAAATTTTTTTCCCGTGAATGGATGGGTAGGGGCCCTAGTGCATTGCTTTGCCCAGGGCCCACACTGCTGTTAAAACAACCCTGCATGGGGGCAATTGAGGTAAGTTAGTAAACAATATGTGTATGTAATGCTGGGTAAATGCTTATCGATATATATCCTTCGTTTGACGAACGATATATATTGCGAGTGCATCCCGATATGTCTGTGAACAACATCATTGCACCCCTTGCAGGTATATTGGTACGTCTGGCTGTGTGTAAGGGCGATCCGCTGACCGTCCGTATACTTGACTGCAGGGACCCCTGGCACTGACATCACAACTTAGCGGGCAAATTTAAATTCCTGCCCAGTTATATCTGGCCACACATATTGAGCGGCCGATTGGTAAAGTATGTATCGCTCGGAGGGCGGATCGGTCTGTGACCAATCTGTCATTTAAGTTTGTACCCAACTTAACTCTCTCTAAAATCCTAAGTGATACCCTCTGTCTCTAGCTACATTATCAAATAGATGATGTGTAAATTTTAATTGTGAAGTAATATCCAAACGGTTCTGTGTCCTAACCTCTGAAGTCCATTGTGCACAAGATGAGTTATATGTTGGAACATTATACAATAAATAATGAGTATCATACAGAGAATGGTTTCTGGTAATAATCCTTCATAGGATCGCGGCGGCATTAGTAAGCTTGACATAGATTTATATTACAACATATGTATATTCAGAGGGGCTTCAAGCAAAAAACACAGAGGGATTAATAGAAGAAGAGACTCTAATACTATTTGGCAAACGTGCGGTATCAGACACCCGATATCACGCTGTGCCCTGACTACATTCTGTGTCCCCAGGACCACACTTATTCGCTCCTCTCACAATATTTTGCCAATCACTTACATGTCAGTTGGTCTGGAAGGACTCTGATAAAGTTCCCTGACAGGGCTGTGGTCACGGCCTTCCATTTCAACTTTGACAGAAAATGCATCACATTTGCTCCAGAGGTTTGCAGCTTGCTACAGATCCGCTTTCTCAAATATTACCTTTCACATTTAATGCTGGAAAACTTCTTTAATTACCTCATTACTCTTCCGATTACATCTTTGTTTGCTCATTTCAAATAGTCAACAAAGTTTCCAGTTACTGGATGTGTGTCGGCCGCTAACCTGAGGCCAGAACGCTGTCATTCCAAACCATTTAGCTGCACTATAGTGCATATATGGTACCTTGTTTAAACAAAGAAACAATGGTGCTAACTACTTCGTAATAAAAAACTACACTTTAATTTACCAAAATACAATGAAATCATGGCAATGTATTTTTGACAGAGCACCTCATATTTACTAACATCCAAATGCACTATGGACAGAGGATTTAAAAGTTGTTTAATAACAATAAAAGTGCGTGCTATCGAGAATGGGGTCTTCAGGGAAAAACAAAAAGTGTTCACACACAAATGGCAACAAAATGATCTTTTTCACATTCTTTTGTCCGGAGATTCTGGAATTAGTTTCTTAAGAAACAAACCTTGTTTTATATAGAGGTATATTTCACACCAATCATCAGTGTGACAGGACCCTCAGTGCACTACTCTATGGCTCCTGCCTCCTGGCTTATTGATCTTATTGGTGGAGCTGTGAATATCTAATGATCTGATTAACTGAAAACAAACTAAAGAGATGAGTTGAATTTTTTGTAAAATTTCGTGTCACTAGGGGAGAGATTCCCTGCTAAGCCATGTGCCACCTAAACAGTTGGGGGAAAGGCACTTTGTGGCCAAGAACATCACAAAGTTTTCCTTGCACCCCGGTGAGCATGATAATTAAATACCAAATTCTACCATGTTGTGTGCAGCCACATATCACTTCTGCACATCACAGTGATTTCAATCTCCCCAAGAAATATCAGTTTGGGCCAGTGGAAAAGGAAGCTGCTCATCCGATACAGTCATGGAGCCATTTAGAGAACTGGACGGTAGTAGATTCAGCAATCCAACCTTAACCAGCAGCCACCATCATGGTAGAAACCAGAAAATATAAAAAATTGTATTATTTATCTCCTTAGGAATTGTTGGCAAAACAAAAGGTAATAATAAGATGGATCTCCCAGTTGTCACCTTCCAACATAACCAGTTACTGTAGTTTAAGGTTGCCAGATAAAAGAGCACAAAAAAGTATGCAAGCCACAGAGCTCCATGACCCAAGCCCTGTTTACGGCACTGTTAACCAACAACAGCACCTTACCTTTGGGTTCAGTTGACGCTGCTTATTTGTGTATTATGACTGCTGATGTGTCAGGAATCAGGCTGCCAGATCATGACAGAGGGTCTGGATAGCCACACTCCACCTATTCGGCTCCTGACTCTGTGCCCGCTCTCCCCGCAGCTGAAGCGGCATCCGCTGCACAGGTCTCTCTAAACGCACCTGGGGAGATTAGCTCCGTTACCTGCCGCTGGTCCCTGTTTCACTTACCTGGGCTTGTCTTCATGATAAGGTGCTGCTCCACTCTGTCCATGCTGATTTCTCTGGTCCATGGGCACAGCCATCTTGGTCTGATCAGCTGATTCTTCTTCCAGCCAGCAGCAAACACTGGGTATATAAACCCTTCCTGGACTCTCAGTCAGTGTCTGTGCAATGTCTCGTAAAGGTTATCCTTTTGGCTCCTGTTGGATCTACGTTTGTTCCTGACCCTGTGTATCTTCTATTTGTCGTCTACTGAACCTGGTTCAGCATCTTTAAAGCAAGTTTCCAAAGCCATCGTTTTCTGAGCTCCATTCAGCATTATCGCTTAAGGACTTTGCTATCATTTTACTGAGTCTGACTCAGTAAGGACTGCCTAAGTTATCTGGGCTCAACCCAGCCTTCCAGCATGAAGACTCCAGTGTCAGCAGTACGGTGTTACTCAGCTACAGTATTAGGCTTCCTGCCGTTTGCCTAGCTGTATTCTATCAGCCTCTCAACCACGGATTCCTGCTGCTCTGAATACTTTTCTGAAACAACTGTACCAATTCACTGCTATTACCAAAACCTCCAGTATCCTTCGTCTATTGTCGCCTATAAAGTGCCGTACTCTATTCTGACCATCTCGCATCAAGTTCCTGCTTCAATACTGCCAGCCTTCGTCTATTGTTCCTATATCCACTCTTCCCAGCTCTGTGCCATCCTATGAGGAAGACATATCTTAGACCGCCGGCTTCCCAAGGTACTAATGATAGGCATCGAAATCCGGATGCCTATCATTAGCCCTATGCTGCAAGAATGATGCCCGGCATACCAAATAAAGGTAAGCCGTGCGGCAGCAGCGGACAGCAGAGGGGGCGGGTTAGGTTAAGGGCTCCTGGGCGGGACTTAGGGTTAGGAAACCCCCCCGGGAGGGTTAGGCTAGGGGAAGGGTGGGTTGGGTTAGGCACCCCCAGGGGGAAGTTAGGTTTAGGCACCCCCAGTGAGGGTTAGGTTTAGGGAGCGGGGAGGGGGGTTTAGGATTAGGCACCCCTGGGGGGAGGTTAGGGTTAGGCACTTGGGGGTGAGGTTATGGTTAGGCACCCCTAAGGGAGAGTTAGGGTTGGGGTGGGGAAAGGTTAGGGATAGATTAGATACTTACCCTGTCGGGATCTTGTCCTTTCTAGCTTCCGGCGTCGGTATTACATCCGCCGGGGCTGACATCCGGCAGGATATAATACCGATTCCATCCCAACCAGTGAAGCCTGTTCCATCACAGGAGTCCAATTTCCCTAGAGTCGTGACATGATGCAGCAATGTTTATAAACCTCGTAGTCCATCTTCTGCTATGTTTTGTACTGTAAGTCTCTTTTTATTTCTTGTTTTATTCATACTGTTTCTGTGCATGTACTTTGTAAGGAGCTGCGGATGGCACAATATTAATAGAGGATAATAATAATATTACTAACACTCAGGGACAAAAAGTACCTCAGAATAACAAGATTTGCCCTATGTATACATCAAAAGTCAGGATTCATGAAACTCAGGACTGTTGGGATTTACTAGTTTATCTATAACACAATAAATAATTATTAATTATAATTAGCAATTATATACATGTACATTTCTATGCAAAAAGGCCTTAATATTCAGATAATAGAATAGAATATGTGGCACAGTGGTTAGCATTGCTGCTTAATTGCACTAATGTCCTGGGTTCAATAATGGGGCAGGGACTGATGTAAATTATTGCTTAGAATAGCAGATGGGCATTATATCTACCGCACACTCTACAATAATGTAAACTGCTTTGTATACTATTGGGAGAAATGTGCTATAATATTATTATTATTATTATTATTATTATTATTATGTATAAACGTATTTTGTTTATTACCTCTTGACTGAAGGGATGCTCATTTCTAGGTGTATTTGTCTTTCACTGATGGTTCTACAATTTAGTATTAAAATTTGTATCCTGAAGTTAACTCAGACCTTTACAAACCTTTTCCTTTATGTGGTCATTTTTCTTGGTGACTTCCATCCTTATAACCTGCAGAAAGAATAAATTCTCACCAAATATTCCATTGTGATGTCACCATTTCCAACAAGCCCACTGGTGGCTTATTAAGTTATTAACAACTTATCACAGTCATGAATATTTTATAGGTGGTGATAGATTTCTGGATCTTTTCAACTCAATTGTGCAAAAGTAAACGATATATAGATATATATATATAAATATATATATATTTATATATATGAAGTAAGAATTATATATAGATTAATTATGCTGCCTCTTCAATTTAGAAGAATCAGCAAATGGCCAGGTTACGTATACCAGTGTATATCACTTTGGATGTAATTTTAAACTCCACTCTCATATCCTCAAAAATAGGTTATCTGAATATAAAGGAAAATAACAAGCGTGTTTTTCATGAGAACTTGCCATGACATCCAGCGTGGATAATAATGCATACAGTACATCATTTCTGTTATGCTCCAGCCACACAGCCTAATACTGTATACATTTTTGGAGGATTATCAGTAAGCTACGAACTACTGTTCTCTTTGCTACATGTATAATAAAAACATAACATAAACAGGTCTCCTCACACTGTGGACAGTAGAGGACAGGGCAGCACAGTCCATCCATCAAGCTAAAACAGGTGATACATGTTAGAGATGTTGGACTAATGTCTTCTAGGTCTTATCACTTATTGACTGAATCTGTCCTGGATCTGATGGTGACCTGCTGCTCCACAGTTGTCCGTTCAGTATAGGGACATGTTTATTGAACTGGGAGATGTACTTTTTTAGTTTTTGTTTTCTACCTATCCATCCATCCATCCATCATGTTCCTTTGCAGTGACTAATGATCCCCAGTTATATAAGGGTCAGATAATACTATGCTAACCACAGCTTCATCTCTAAGTATAATATACTACATAATAAACCCAAGCATTCATTTTTTATTGACTGGCAAGTTCTTTGGAAACCAAGACCCGTACATTCCCACCAATAGGGATCACTGCATAGGATAGTCCTGGTTACAGTTTAGAACCACCAGTAGGAATCCCAGCACAGCATAGTCCCAATTACAGTTCAGAGCCTTAAATGGAGTAGGAAGAGGGGGAATACACCAGCAGCATTTAGTCCGCCGGTCTATTAACTACATCCTGGAAGGGGGCATCCAGCCGCCATCCAATGTAGCGAATAAAATACTTTATTTACTGGGATTCCCCTGTAGAAATAAGTATACTCTCTCTGCGACTTGCCATTCATTTTTTCTGCAGGATGAATATGGATGTAGCCTTTTGCGAAGAATTTTTTATTAAGCTTGGACTCTGTGAGTGTAATTGCGGTTATAAAAATGATTTTTGTACTCTTAGTATTTAAGTTTTTTTTTCTGCTAGAAATAAATTGAAAGTTTAAAAACAGGATGACTTTTTGGAGAGAACTATTATACAACACGATATTCTCACCAGAACAAGGTAAGCACCATTTTATTTGAAAGTTAAAGCCATACTATATATTTACACATACGACAATTTCTATTATAGGGAATATCTGATCTGGAGACTAAGGGCCTGATTCAGCAAGGATCGCAGTTGCTAATACGCACGCAATCAGCCGATTGTTTCGCACTGCGCATGCAGTGGTGAGACAGGCCCATTGCAGAGTGATTGACAGGAAGTGCCATTTGTGGGTGGTGACGGGGGTGTGGTTAGGCGAATGCAGCGTGCCAGAGCGTTTCAACGGCGTTGCAGGGGTGTGCATAAATTATCTACTGTGATCCCATACGCAGCCTGAGGTCTCATTGTGTATGTTGAAGTTAGCAATTCCTGAGTGAGGTCTGACCCTGCCTTTACTGTGCGTATGGGTCCGATGTTACCGATTGTTTCGCTATAATGCCAAAGTATATGGATGTTGTCAGCATGTGATGATTTATGGAAAATACTTGGATCACTTTTAAAATGTCCTTAATGTTTTCCTCATAGTACTTATCACTTTAGTGAGGATTCTTCTCTTAAAGTACTTCCTGTTGGACTTGTTTTTCACAGCTCTGAGCGGCATTGGTGGGCACATACTTCTTTCTTAAGGGCAAATTTATGACTTGACGAAAAGCCTTATAGTGGGCACAAGAGCATATTGTTGCTTTACATAAGTTCATCAGAGGGGGTTACTATCGGTGAAAGCTGCCCTGTGCTTTGCAAGCGGAAGCCTACTAAACAAGAACTGTGTCAGTACGTGTTCTGTTATCGCCGTCCTTTACTTTCCTGTGCAATCAATTAGCTGGGTTAGGCACTCTTGTTCATTCATCAAACTTTTGATGTCTTATATAAAATAAAGCTTGCACCGTGTGTTAAAAGCTTTCAAGGGAATTGCAAAAAGTTTCAGATTTGTCTAAAAATATTCTGGTTTCAATGGGGCCCATTAATTGTTAAGAACTTCATCATGGCTGTATAAAATCAGCTGTAATTTAGAGGTTCAGTGCAGATGATCAAATACATCAGCCGCAGCGGAACTGAAAGCGAAGATTTGGTCTTCAATACTGATAACAAAACAAAAAGTCTAAAAAAAATGCAGATTTTTTTTATGTAATAATTTTTAGAAAATTATTTATTCCCAAAATAAAGCATTTTTTCTTCAATGGTCTTGATCTGTTACTGTTAACCTGAGCTGATGTGCAAATGTATGACAGATTCAAAATGTGTAAAATATTGCATTAGTTCATCATGTCGGTCCTTTATAATGAAGGTTGGTCTCATATAATTTTTCAGATTGAACACAAAATAGTGAAAGCTGCGTTACTACCCAGGAAAATATTTAAAGGTGCATCCTTCCCCCTAGCCAGAGACCCGGACTATCACATGCAACCAAATTGTTTTGTAATACAGAAATGAAATCACTATTCTTATACGGTGGTAAACTGGTGGGGCCTGAGCTGCAATCTCAGGACCTTAAGAAAATATTTTTCGAGTTGGTAGCGCAACTTTAAGAGATATATTATAGAGGCTTAGAACAAAACATATCTGAAGAATAGACTGTAAACCTATATCTCTTTTGTGTGAGAACAAAATTAGTAACCCAGATTTAAGGAAATATTTTACAATATTGTGAATTTTCCCCCATTACATAAATCTTATCGTAAAAGGCTACAGCCCTAACTGTGTGGCGTTTGTATATTCTCCCAGTGCTTGCGCTATGCGCTCGCGAGCAGGTCTGAATCAGGCCCATAGACTGTAAGCTCCACTGGGGCAGGGACTGGTGTGAATGCCAAATAGTCTCTGTAAAGTGCTGCGGAATATGTGAGCGCTATATAAATAACTGGTAATAATAATAATACTATGGTCTAATGCCATCTAAAACTGGCGCTAGCTACAGGGCCAAGATCCGAAAAGCTAAGCTTTTTGGATCTAGGTAAATTGCCATTATCGCCATCATCATAGACAGCTATAGGGACAGGTTGGGTACGGGATGCCGGCGCTCAGGATCCCGGCATTTAGAATCCCGACAGGGTTAGGATACCGACACCTGTTGGTCAGTATTCTAACGATATTCTACCCCTCCCCACTCCGCTGCCTAAACCTAACCCTCCCCTTCTAGTACCTAAACCTAACCTTCCCCCTATTGCCTAAACCTAATCCCTAACCCTACCCCTAATCCCAATACTTACCATCGGGTTTCCAGCGTCGGGATTCTGACTGGCGTCGGGATTGCGGCACTGGAATTCTGAGCGCCGGCATCCCTACAGCTGGGATAGTGACTACATCCCATGGGGACTGCTTTAACAAATGATAGCAGAGGGACCAGAGCAGATACTGTATCTCCAATATCTGCTGCGGTATCCTTATAATAAATTAACCTGCTACATAAAAAAATGTGGCGTCTCCTAAAAACATCTGTTTTCAGAGGACTGGCAGCAAATCTAGTTTAATAAAAATGCTCCTTAGAGTTAGACACTCTGGTCTAGTATATGTAGCAAATGTAGTATTCCAGTTTGTCAAAGCTTTCCATGTCATACTAGGTGTTGGAGTGCCTTTTTCACCAGTTATGCAGCATTAGGGGATCTGTGCAGTGATGAGGGCAGATGATGTCATGTGATAGGACAGGAAATGGAAATGATTAATGGGAACAAATCGGTGTGAAGGAAATCCTATCTGCTTTAGAGCTAGCCGAAATGGAACCGTCAGCGTGTAGCGTATTTGTTTTGCAAAAAATCCAAGAATGACGTTTCTGCTTCTAGTGTTACACGTGAAAATGTTCTGCAGCAATTATAGACCTCATTGGCACCAGTTCTGTGCAGCATCTCATGTCAGTGGCCAGAATGCAGACAAACATTGTTACTCTGTAGAACTGTATAGCATTCAGAACCAGATTTATATCAGATGGCTGTGGCTTCTTGATAGTTGTGTGCAATGACAAAGGTCTGTAATCAGACCAAAACGTCGGACTTTGTATCATGACACTGGTGGTATGTAATTACTAAAGAATTTTTTATTTCTGCAATGGCGAGTACCCTCTAAGTTTCATATATATATATATATATATATATATATATATATATATAATAATAGCAGGTCCAATATGGACAAAGTCCAGCACACCTCTTTAGAAAAAATATTTATTAATGATGAATAGCACCATCAGGGTTAAACCAAGCCATAGTAGAAAAATATTTAAATACTTAGCACATATTGTCCAAGATTAAATAGCCACGATAGGGCACGTGGAGCTATGCTCAAAACCAGGCTGGTTCCAACAGCTGTTTCGGGTCATCTTCGTCAGGGAACCACAAATATATATATATATATATATATATATATATATATATATAAAATATACATATATATATAGATATCATGAAAATTGTCCTTATCTTCCTCAGTTAGCAGAATCCCAAACAAATAATACTCTAAGACACCAAGAGGGTGCTATGAACCCTAAACAATGTCTTTCATTAGTGATAGATATCAATGTAATATGACCATTAATAAGTCCATTAATAAAATAATTGTGAACCCAAATGTATCTTAGGGCCCTATTTATCAATATTGTTTTCACACCCTTTTCACATCACATTATTTTAGTATAACTTAAATGTATGAAAGGACAATTGCAGTAGTTTTCGTAAAAAACGACTCCAATCCCTTCAATTCATATATTTTAAGTATACAGATCGCATTTCCCATACCTGTAATGGCAAAAGCGATCTGCCTGAAATGCACGAGTACAAAAAATAAATTGTAAAAAAATGATGGCATTATCAGGGCTTTCCCTAGGTTTCTGACTCCTGCTCTGCTCTGATAGGCAGAGCCGGGAGCCGGGCTCCTATGATCAGCTGTGTGGTCTAAATAGACTGCAAGCTGATCACTTAAAAAAAAAATAGTTAAGAAAACAAATATTCACTTACCTGCACCCAGGGACCAGTGATCGGGACCAGTCTCCGACCAGCTGACCGGAGCCCCAGAGCACCTCCACAGATTGGTAAGTGTAAGCTGAACAGGGAGGGGAAGGGATTGCGGAGTGGGGGTTGGTGGTCGCGCATGCGCGGTCACCATCTAACTGTATTTTTTGCAAAAAGTACCGTGAGAAGTCTGCGGAGGGGATTCGCAAGGACAGAGCTTTATCGCAAGCTCTGTCCCTAAAAGTGATTTCTGATACATTCCTGTGATATTTCCTAAATTCGCAATGTGAATTTAGGCTAAAATATCACACTACAATCGCATTTAAAATTGTGGATTGTAATAAATAGGGGCCTTAGTGTTGTATGTTGTTCCTTCTTGAGCCAGAGATTTTCTTTATGTGATGAGTTGGAGGTACAATGTGGGCTGGAATTATACACACTCACCAAAAATCATCCTAAAAAAGGCCAATGGCTGCTTATTAGTAGAAATCAGAATATTTTTTATTCTTGATAAAATAGTTGTTAATTGTATAAAAAAAATGCTTACTTTGTTTAATAAAAAGGTGACATAGTAACGCCACTGTAGAAGAGATAGAATCAGGGGCAGAACTATGGGAGACAATGGAGGCGCTTGCCGCCGGGCTCCAGCTCTGAAGGGGCATCTCCTCCATTGTCCACAACATATTCACCCCACTTAGGGCTGTAACTATGTACCGGAGTGTACTGTCACGGCCGTCCAATACATGGCACCCATTCCCGGCACCTGAGAAGCCACCATACACTAGTGGAGAGCTCCATGCCAGACCACCAGCTGCTGCCTTCGTCTGTCTATAGCCTGTCTGCATGCAAATTGCTACATTACAGTGTCAGCGGCTGTTACAGAGGGGGGCACCAATTTATAACTTGCCTCCGGGCGACTGGGATGAACTTACGCCACTGGATAGAATTATGTTCTGCCAGCACCCTTCTGGGTATGAGCTCGATGACACCCTGTCATCGAGCTCACACCCAGAAGGGTGCTGGCAGGATATAATTATTTATATATAAAATTATATAAATTAAGACTTCAAAAGAGTCAGATTTGAGAAGCCTTCATAAGTGTAAAAATAGAGATGATAATATAATTTCCGTGCTCTCTTTATTCTGCAAATGTGAAACAAATAGGTTTACTCGAAAGCAGCATCTTGGAAAAGGAAAAAATAGAGTATAATAAAAATGGTCTGTTTGCATAAGCATTAAAGGGCCATTCATTCTTACACTAAACTCATCCAATAAGTAAAAGCACATTCTTACATATGTCCTTTGAGTGTCTTATTGACTTCTGGATATTACACAGAAAGGTGATTATTTATATGATGATAATCACACATTAAACCACTGACCAGGTGCATTATGCAAGCTACAGAACCCCAAGGTCAGCTGTTTTCACAACTGTGTAACAAACAAGAATTAAACTGTAAAATATTTACATTTGTTTGGACTGATCGCGCCGTGACTTATAGATAAGGAAATACAGAAGAGCATTACCGATAAGCTGCACTGCCTAATTTATACATGTAAGTCAAACAAATCATCAGTGGATCCTAATCACCTGTCCTGCACAGCGAGGGACCTGTTCCCTCAGATGTAAAAAGTTGTGCAATGGAATTATTGATGCAGTTTATTTCCTTTAATGGTAACACATTGAACACATTAATATATGGATAATATAACTTGTGCTGACTGAATAGTTCTTTTATTATTATGAAAGCTTTTTTCCCATTTCTATTATTATGTTTGTAAGTATAAAGTACATTTTGTTTTATTTAAATTGATTGTCGACTACTGTTTTCTTCCTATGTTACCGCTGCTTGAACCAACCCATTTAGCCCACCTAACTGTTTTCAGGTGTTTCATTAGGCTCTAGCATTACAGCTGTCAGCAACCAGTGAGCAACAATGGTGGGAGGAGAGGAAGGCTAGCAATACAAGTTGTCCTCTCTCATTTGTAGAACAATATTGGTCTCAGTACAAATGAAGCGAAGGCCACGCTCCTTCTTAGCTGTTGATGAAAACTTAGAGAAACACATTATCTCCAACCTAAACTACTGTAACCTACTCCTGTCTGGCCTACCTCTCACCAATCTTTCCCTGTTTAAATTATGGATGGTCACCAACCATAGATGTTTAACAACCATCCATGGTTAATCACCGATGGTTTTGCCATTGATGACTGAGATCCAATGGTTCTCCACCATCAATTGTACAGAGCACCCCAATGTATTTTTTTTCTTTTTCCTTGGCACTGGAACAAGGAGCCTAGCTCCACCCCCCCTTCCCCGACAGTACCAGCGAAATCTCGTCCACAACTCTGATTGGCCCACTGCCCAGTGATTAATAGATCAGGGATGACCATTGATGGGTGAAACCATCGATGGTTCCCCTGTCAATGGTTTCATACCATAAAGGTTAGCCACCAACGGTACCATTTTGATGATGACTATCGGTGGATAGCCCACTGATGACCATCCCTTTAAATCCATCCTCAACATCACAGCAAAAGCACCTCCCCTCTCTGCCAATCCTTACAGTAGCTACCACAACCTACAGAATAAAATTTAAACTTAAAAACATCAACTACAAAGTCCCCAGCTATGCCCACCTTACCACTCTGACTTCATCTCATGTCCTACACCCCCTCACCATTGTTCTGCCAATGGACTGCACATTGGTCTCCAAGATCATATCACTCGCAAGTATGAAATGCCCTCTCACAGCTAATCAGGTTCTCCCTCAGTTTGAAAACTCTATAAAACCCACCTCTTCATCAATGCCTTCATCAATGCCTACCAGTTTCCCATCTAATTTCTCTCTCATAAGTCCAGCATACCTTTTTCAACACTCTCAACTTAGCATTATACCTGCCTCTTCTTTTTTTTTTTTTTTTAGCTTTGTCCCTACATCTAGATTGTGAGCTCTCGGGAGCAGTGCCTTCTTTCCTCCTGCTTTCCTGTCTGTTCCCATCTCATCAAGATGTATGTTCTCGTAATTGCTTATTGTATGTTCTGTATTACACTTTATGCTTGTCCAGTGTTTGTGTTAGTTAGATAATTCAGTATTTTGTTTGTTTTTGAAGCGAACTACATTTATACATAATATGTAACTTCCTACTACACAGCGCTGATGAATACTGTAGCATACTGTACATTAAGTAAACAATAGTAAAATAAGAATAATAATAGATAAAGCTTCAGAGGAAACCTTAGATCCACTTTTAAGGAAAATGCTTGGAAAATATTATTTACATAATTTGGCCCACAGGAAACTTAGGAACGTGTGGTCATAGGCATAGAAAGGTCTTGGATATGTGCAATATGCCCAGCAGTCACTAGCTGATTTAATTTACTATTCCAGACCCTGACATACAGATTTAAAATCCTATAGAACAATTGATAATAACCTATGTCATTATGTATAGAACTTCATAATTAACATAACGCAGTATTTCATAACTCACTAACATAACAGTATTTCTTGTATACAACTTCATAACTAACTAACTAACTAACTAACTAACTAACTAACTAACATAACACAGTATTTATTTGTATACAACTTCATAACTAACTAACTAACATAACACAGTATTTATTTGTATACAACTTCATAACTAACTAACATAACACAGTATTTATTTGTATACAACTTCATAACTAACTAACTAACATAACACTGTATTTATTTGCATACAACTTCATAACTAACATAACACAGTATTTATTTGTATACAACTTCATAACTAACTAACTAACTAACTAACATAACATAGTATTTATTTGTATACAACTTCATAACTAACATAACACAGAATTTATTTGTATACAACTTCATAACTAACTAACATAACACAGTATTTATTTGTATACAACTTCATAACTAACTAACTAACATAATACAGTATTTATTTGTATACAACTTCATAACTAACTAACATAACACAGTATTTATTTGTATACAACTTCATAACTAACTAACTAACTAACTAACATAACACAGTATTTATTTGCATACAACTTCATAACTAACTAACATAACACAGTATTTATTTGTATACAACTTCATAACTAACTAACATAACACAGTATTTATTTGTATACAACTTCATAACTAACTAACATAACACAGTATTTATTTGTATACAACTTCATAACTAACTAACTAACATAACACAGTATTTATTTGCATACAACTTCATAACTAACTAACATAACACTGTATTTATTTGTATACAACTTCATAACTAACTAACATAACACTGTATTTATTTGTATACAACTTCATAACTAACTAACATAACACAGTATTTATTTGTATACAACTTCATAACTAACTAACTAACATAACACAGTATTTATTTGTATACAACTTCATAACTAACTAACATAACACTGTATTTATTTGTATACAACTTCATAACTAGCTAACATAACACTGTATTTATTTGTATACAACTTCATAACTAACTAACTAACATAACACTGTATTTATTTGTATACAACTTCATAACTAACTAACATAACACAGTATTTATTTGTATACAACTTCATAACTAACTAACATAACACAGTATTTATTTGTATACAACTTCATAACTAGCTAACATAACACAGTATTTATTTGTGTACAACTTCATAACTAGCTAACATAACACTGTATTTATTTGTGTACAACTTTATAACTAACTAACTAACTAACATAACACAGTATTTATTTGTATACAACTTCATAACTAACTAACATAACACAGTATTTATTTGTATACAACTTCATAACTAGCTAACATAACACAGTATTTATTTGTATACAACTTCATAACTAACTAACATAACACAGTATTTATTTGTATACAACTTCATAACTAACTAACATAACACTGTATTTATTTGTATACAACTTCATAACTAGCTAACATAACACAGTATTTATTTGTGTACAACTTCATAACTAGCTAACATAACACTGTATTTATTTGTGTACAACTTTATAACTAACTAGCTAACATAACACAGTATTTATTTGTATACAACTTCATAACTAACTAACATAACACTGTATTTATTTGTATACAACTTCATAACTAACTAACATAACACTGTATTTATTTGTATACAACTTCATAACTAACATAACACTGTATTTATTTGTATACAACTTCATAACTAGCTAACATAACACAGTATTTATTTGTATACAACTTCATAACTAGCTAACATAACACAGTATTTATTTGTATACAACTTCATAACTAACTAACATAACACTGTATTTATTTCTATACAACTTCATAACTAACTAACATAACACAGTATTTATTTGTATACAACTTCATAACTAACTAACATAACACTGTATTTATTTGTGTACAACTTCATAACTAACTAACTAACATAGCACTGTATTTATTTGTATACAACTTCATAACTAACTAACATAGCACTGTATTTATTTGTATACAACTTCATAACTAGCTAACATAACACTGTATTTATTTGTATACAACTTCATAACTAACTAACATGACACAGTATTTATTTGTATACAACTTCATAACTAACTAACATAACACTGTATTAATTTGTATACAACTTCATAACTAACTAACATAACACTGTATTTATTTGTATACAACTTCATAACTAGCTAACATAACACAGTATTTCTTTGTATACAACTTCAGAACTAACTAACATAACACAGTATTTCTTTGTATACAACTTCATAACTAACTAACATAACACAGTATTTCTTTGTATACAACTTCACAACTAACTATCTAACTAACTAACTAACTAACTAACTAACTAACTAACATAACACAGTATTTCTTTGTCAGACCTTATACTGGGCCACACAGAGGACAACTGTCAATCCTTTATATTTAGAGGAAAAGATAATAGGAACGGCAAAATATATTTTAAGGTTCTTTTTTGTTGTGGTTGCAGATCTTAGCTGCAAGTGTAACATTCCAAATAGTTGTATTAAGTTCTATTTGGATAATTCTATTTTTCAAAAAGGTTTAAACGATCTGGACATCTACGTACCCTTGTGGCCTGGGGCCGTACAGACTAATAGAGACCCTACATGGGCAGATCTGACCATTATAACTTGTAAATGACTGTGCCTGTGACCAGTCTGGCTCAGGTGTGGTGCGCCACATGTGGTCATTTGGCAATAAGGATCATTTGGGGCCATTCTTTCTGTTTTGTACACATACCGTATATATGGCATGAATAATAAAGTCATAAAAGAAATATGCTTGCGCTCACATTTATCCACATTGTACATTTATTGTACATGGCACTCTTGTACAATATGGGTAAATGTGAGCACAGGCATATTTCTTTTATGATTTGTTTCCAAATTTTGCCTAGTGTTATCATGGCGGCTTCCAATCATGGCTATTTAAGGCTTAGTGGGTGGTTCCGAGGTGGATGAAGTTGCGACTTTTGTCTCAAATGCTACAGTGTCTTTATGTTAATGCTGCGGCCAATGGGTGTCCTATTTAGACGCCAACCAGTAGTAACGCGTATCCACTCATGTGCATACAAAGAAGCACCATAGAACATTGCACCTGCCTATGGCAGGCGCAGAATGTCTGAGGGACCATGGTGCCATTGTCACTGGAAATGTGGGGTCTATGTACTAAGCTTTGGAGAGAGACAAAGGCCCTGATTCAGGCTTGGGAATAGAGAGAGATATATCTCTCAACTGTGAACCTGAACAAACCATATTGCAATGCAAGGGGTGTAAATACATACATTTTTTACATGTGGGGTAAATACTGGCTGCTTTTGCATGTCACCCACAAATACACAGCTTTATTATTACTCTGCAATTTAGATGTCAGTTTGGAAACACTCCTCCCAAATCTAAATCTCTCTGCACATTTTAAAATCTGCCTCACCTGCAGTGCAGCCTGGTTACATCAAGATGATCAGGTGAGATAGATATCTCTCTCTATTCCCAAGTCTGAATCAGGCCCAAAGTACCAAGCAATCAGCTCAAAACTATTATTTTTAGACGCAGTTGCTGACACCGACACCCCATCCCACCTGTTAGCAACCCTCCTTCTGTTACTATCCAGAAACGCCCATCAAACTTGCAATCATCTCCATGCAATTTCGATTTTGTGTCCCCGGTGGTAAGCATCAGGACGCATGTGCAGAGGGAAAACATCGGGTGCTTGCGTTCGACTCAGAATCTTCCTCCTAGTTTGGTGTGGCTCACAAGCCAGCCATTGTATATATGTTACCCTCTGTACCTGAGAGGTGACTGCAATGTCATGGTGAGAGGGCATATACGTATGCTAGTGTAGGGACTTACAGAGAATTGGGGTGTTGCGACCATTTCGGGGGCTTGTCACATCCTCCATCTGTGATCCTGCACACCAGATATATGGCTCCGGTGTCTGTGTTCCAAATCTGCAGGGCCATAGGCTCATTCAGGACTTCAAAAATTAAATGATCTGCAACCAGTGCAATGTCTTTAGGGTTTATGTACTAAGCCTTGGAGAGATGTAAAGTGGATGGAAATAAAGGACCAACCAATCAGCTCCTAACTGTCATTTTTCAAACACAACCTGTAAAGTGACAGTTGGGAACTTATTGGTTGGTACTTTATCTCCATCCACTTTATATCTCTTCAAGACTTAGTACATAGACCACTTTCTACATAGATGCTTGGCTTTCCACAGGTAAACATCTCAATACATCTCCTGATGTCTGCGTCACTGGGAGATGGGACTGCTTAATCATTTATTTTTTGCCTACTTGCGCTGGAAGGGCAGTGGGACCGCTCAGTTTATAAACAGATATTAGCTGCCATGGCCCACTTTTCAGTACCCTTTGGCTGGAGAAGGGCAGGTTCATATATATGTGTGTGTAATTCGGTCTATGATACTAGCCAGCGCCTTCCCATCCATTGACCTCATCGCATGTCCCTGATTAAGTGTGTGCTCAGGGCCTGATTCAGACCCGCTCGTGAGTGCTGAGCGCTCGCAAGCGGGTCGATGTTGGCCCAGTGCGCATGCGCACGACGGAGGCGGGTTGTCGTGCGCATGCACGAGACGCGGACATCGACGGGCAAGCCGTCACTCCGGGTCTCCAAAGGGGGCGTGCTGTCGATGTTGAGTGACAGCACGCCCCCTTTGGTGGGCGGGCCGGGGGCGTGGCTGCCCAGACGGAGGCGTTCCCATGGGAATGCCTACCGTCTAGGGCCGGCCCCACTGACATCACAAGTGATGTCAGTGGGTGGACTTCTTGCTCTGTAAGAGCAAGAAGTCCACTGGGACTTGCGGCAACGAGACCCTACCACAAGGGTCTCGTCGCAAGTCCGATGGTTGCGATGATCTTGACCATCGCGACCATCTTCCTGGCTGCTCGCTGTAGCTGTGGGTGGTCACCCACAGCTATACGAGTGGCCAGGAGGCCGCTCTAAAATTAAGGACGGCCCTGATTCAGAGCGAGCGCTCTGTCAGAGCGTCCGGCTCTGATTCAGGGCCTCAGTGTACAGTATGTCTTGTGCCAGAGCAGCAGCTGCAGGAAGCTTTTTATTTATCACTCTGATCTCAGAGGAGTGAGTGAAACATCCATCCTATGACACAGCAGATATTATCGAGGCCAGAGCTGGACCTGCTGTTGTTACAGTATCACTTTATGTTTCCATATTGTTGCATTAAGACATTAAGGGAAAATGTTGAAAGTTATTTAAGTTAGACACTGATTTGCTGCTGCACCATATGTAACTGTTATGTTGAAGCTTGTACCCTGCCATTCTCTCTCTCTAATTATTGTTATATAAGGCTACTAAAGAACACAGCAATAAAGCCCCTCCATGTGATAACGTCACAACTGCACAAAACAGACTGCACTCATTAAAACTCAGGTATAATACAGTAAGTATTACTTTTCACATCTTCCTCCTGGAAGAAGTAATGTAAATGGGACTTTGGTTACATGATTTGTGTCATCAAATAGGAGTGGTAAGGTGTATAGTGCCACAAAGGGCAACTTCATGTCCCTGCTCATTCAGAGCTCTATTTATAAAGCTCTTTATCATCCATGATTCATTGTGCGGGTTACTGCAGAGAAATCTCTGATTTTTAGTAATTCAGTAAACTACGGTAAGTGATCCACGATCCTGGGTAAAAGTGGTACTATGCATGATCCATTTTCGTTTCGCACCAGCACAGTACCGATGAAAGTTGAAGTATCGCCTGGGCCTGTGCAACCTTATCAGCTCCCACATGCCCAGTGTGGAAACAAGTGTCTCAGCTCATTGTGCATGTGTGGGCTCTCCTGCCTGCACACGTGGTATGCTAAAATACAGACTGGGATTGGCGAAAAACTCTAAGGTGGGGTTTTCAAAACTTCGCTGGGAGAAACCAGAAGATAAGTATTTCCTTTTGAATTACTCCAGTACCTAACTTGAAAATGTATTACCGCCACAAAAGCATATGTGCCTCTCTGCTATTTCTTCATGGGTGTCTTAGCACTTTCTTAAACTCAACATGTCTAAGAATGAGCTGATCATCTTCCCACCCTCCTGCATCCCACATTTTCATTATCTATTGGCAGCACAACCATTTCCTCTAGCCCCCAAGTGCGCTCTCTTGGAGTTACCTTTAACTCTTCCCTCTCCTTCAAACCAGTATCTCTCACAGTCCTGCCATTTCCATCCATATTTCTAGGATAAGACACTTTCTCACCCTGGAGGCAAATTAGACCCTCATCCATTCACTGGTCATCTTGAGATTGAACTGCTGTAACCTCCACCTATCTGGCCTCCCTCACTACCTCCTCTCTCCACTCCAATCTGTCTTCAATGCTGCTACCCAGCTCATCTTCCTCTCCAAACACACTAAACCTGCTACATCACTCTTTCATACCATTCACTGGCTCCCCTTCCCCTACAGAACCCAATTCAAGCTTCTCACATTCACTTACAAAGCCCTCACCCAATCCTCTCCCATTTACATCTCTGACCTTATATTCCTTCACACTCCACCCACTTCGCCCCACAAATATACGTCGCCTCTCCTGCCAACTGATTACTTCCTCCTACTCCCGCCTCCAAGATTTTGCTCTTCCTGGTCTCTATCTCTGGAATTCTCTCCCTCTGCCTATGAGTCTCTCCACCTCTCTACTAAACTTCAAAAGGGCTCTCAAAACTTACTTCTTCATCAAAGCCATCAAGCTCTCATCCTAACCCGCTGCTCCTTGCTCCTTCCTCACTGTCTACCCCATCTGTCACCCCAGTCTGTCTGCCCCTTCCCTTTAGAATGTAATCTCACGAGCAGGGCCCTCTTTCCTCATATGCTTCTCCTTTCCCTTACTTACACTACCTTGTACTTCCTACAGCCAGGGGCGTAAACCCAGAGACAATTTAGGCACCTGCCTCTGGGCGCCAAGCCCTGAAAGGGCTCCTCCATCGAAAGCATGTACCAAAGCACTTGTATGGTTCACAGGGGAAAGCAAGTGTGACCACTGATCTTCCACTCTCTTCAGCTGTCTTGGGAGCAGGGGCGCCGAGAGGGGGGGAGCGGGTGCAAATTACCTGGGCTTGCTGTAGGGGCCCCACGGGGGCCCAGGTCTGGTACCGCTCCTCCCCTCTTTCATCACAGCTGCCCAGCACACACTGCTGTGTGCTGGGCTGCACTGGGAGACTGCTCGCAGCTGCTCTAAAGCATGACCATGGGTCATTTCCTGCATACCAGAGAGCCTAGAACTTCTCCAAATACTCTGCCAGGCTCACAGGAATTTCAGGACATCTATGCTCACAACAGCAAACCTATATTAAAATATTTGAACCCTTTCACTCAACTGGCCAAGAAAATTAGTCAAATGTGCTTACACTTAGGAAGTGGTGAATATTTGGATCTCCTGACAGTGTGACAGGGATTCATGTCCTACACTGGGTAAAAGAAAGGTAATATCAGGGTCTCCTGAGTGTAGTGATGCCATATTTTTTCGGATTAAAATTGTGATACATCTTGTCCTCTTTCGCCTGCATACTGACATCTGTGATCACCGTTATGCAGGGTATACTTACCTGCAGGGACAGCTTTTCCGATAAGAGCTGTCCCTTGAGAAGACTTCCAGGTTAATGACACAGGAGTTCTATTACGCAGGCGTGGTATAAGAGATCGACAAACAAAAGGTTAACAATGTTTAGGTTGACACCAAAAGGTGGACATGCAAAATGTCGACAGTACAAAAGGTTGAAAGATACAAATGGTCGACACAAAAATGGTCCACACAATTTTTTATTTTAAGCCTAATTCTAACCCTCCCCCAAGTGCCTGAACCTAACCATAGCTAAACCCTAACCGTCCCCTCTGGCAGCCCAACCCTAACCCTCCCCCAAGTGCCTGAACTTAACCATAGCTTGACCTTAACCATCCCTTCCATCAGCCTAACCCTAACCCTCCCCGAAGTGCCTGAACCTAACCATAGCTTAACCCTAACTGCCCCCTCCAGCAGCCTAACTCTGACCCTAACCTTAAAAATGTTTTTATAAAAGCATGTCAACCTATTGCCTGTCAACCATTTGGTGACGACATATACATTGTCGACCTTTTGTCTGTCAACCCTTTATCCGTATACCCTATTACGCATGCACGGCCATCGGCCCGTACATCGGTTTCTATAGGCAATGTCTTGCTGCATACTGGCACATCGCAGCCCCATAGAATTCTATGGGGACTGCTGTGCCATGGGCCTGAAAGGATATCTCTGCAGTGTATATGAAATCTGCTGCGGACCCTTTTTAATACATATGGCGAGCCAAATGTATTGTAGTTTTCAGAGATTTTACAACATTTTTGTTATTGATACATCCCGGCCAGAGGGATAAAGCAGATGTTGATTGTTTGCTGGAAAACCTGGTCTGCTTCTTACATAATTATTGAACATAAGCGTTTATTTTTATTTTTTTGAGAATTAGTTCCAACTTCAGTGATCCTTCTAAATCTATCTCCAGCTGTACACTGAGAAGATATTAATGTATTGTGAGAAGGACAATGTAACAGCCTTGTGTTACTGTACTATAGCCTTAAAGGATTAAGTGAAATGTGAGTGTCGATATCACTTGGGAGAAGTAGCCGCAGTGCCATTTGCCCAGTTCCAGAAGAGCCGGGTTTCCTGCTGGGGAGTCGATCTTTCAGAAACAGGTTAAGCCTCAGTCTTGTTATGACATTTCAGCTAAGTAATAATGACTTCTTTGGTCTTTTTCTGTCAACGTTGATGGACTCAAGGGAAACACTTGTTTCATATACTGAAATACAGAGGGAAGGTGAGCCCAGATTAATTACTGTCAGAAAAACGTGCACAGCTCATGTTTTATAAACGTGTTTTGAAATATTTTAATGCCCGAAGGATGCCTGGGACTATGCAATTTATTGTAAATTAGTTAAATTATACATTGTTACCTAGAAAACCGAAGAGGTTTACACATTTCAGAATTTAATATGCCTGGGATTTTAAACACACAATTAATATGCAGATTATTTTAGGTGTAGATCAAATTAGATTCAATACATGGAAATTGATTAAAAAACAAAAATAAAACAAAATGTGAAGGTCATTTGTAATAGGAAACTAGATTTTCCAACACAAAATATATTGGGAACTTTCACAGATGAATGAGTACAAGTTTTCATGGCAGAGAGAGTGAATCATACCCCTTTTACACCAGTTTTTGCTGTGTCTACCCGGGTCGTAGCTCAGTGTAAAAGGGTCCCTGCAAAATAACCCGGGTCAAGTGACCCAGCAATCCTACTCAGGTAGCTACCAGGGTTGGTACCCAGGATGGACCCAGGTAATGATGCAGTGTAAATGGTGCGACCCAGGTTATCCGACCTGGGTCTTGCCTAAAATGAGCTGACTGGTGGTTGTGGAGCAGTCACCTCCCACTTTTTATGACCTCACAGGTTTAGCAGGGCAGACCTGAGTTCAGTGTGAACAGAGCTGACCTGGGAGTAACACAGATCGAAGGTGTAGTGTAAATGGGGTCTGACTGGGTTGGAACCATGTCCAAAAACCCAGGTCGGACTCGGGTTTTTGGTGGAAAAGAGGTATTAGTGTGCACCTGTATATCACTAGAGAGAAAGTGGTGTTTCATTGAAAGGTAAATTAGAATCTGGGCATGATTCAGAGATTGAAGCATTGTCGTTATTTACAGAGTTTGAGCAATTTTTAGCCATTTCGCATGCGTGAAAGTTGTTCAGAGGATTCACTCGCAAAGTGAGTGACAGGCAGTCAGCATTTGGGAGAGGTAAAGGTGGGTGGGTAAGGAAACATAGGTGTGTCGGGACCGTTTAAATTTACTTTCATGGGCATGCACAAATTACCCACTGCGATCCCTTTGCAGCATGAGAGCTCTCAGCCTGTCAGGAGAGACGCAGTGTTTGAGAGAGGTCAGACTTCACTCAGAAGCTGCGTGGCTATCCGATCTGCCTCGATGTTCCCAATGTTTACGATGATGAATGTCAATCAATCAAGTTTATTGTCACTTCCACATTACAAAAATGTATCCGCAAAATTACAATGCAAAAACTCACAGATTAATAGAATTACAAGAAATATATTTAAACTAACAATCGCAGTTTGGAAGAAGCTATTCTGCAATCTGCTAGTACGGCACTCAATACACATAACATGTTTTCCAGAGGGCAACAGAGAGAAGAGAGAATGGCTAGGATCAGCAATGATCTTATTTTCTTTTAATAGACACCTTTTTGTAAAAATGTATTACATTCTAGGCAGGGATTGGCCAATGGTTCAATCAGCTGCTTTAACCACCATAACTAATGATCCACGGTCTGAATATTTGGAATTCCCATATTATACAGTGATGGAGTATGTTAAAAGACTTTCAATTATACAGCAATAAAAAATTTACAAATTACGGCCTAGGTAAACCAATTGATTTGGGTTTTCTTAAGTAAAAAAGGTGTTTCTGAGCCTTCCCAACTACTGTTGAAATATGTGAAGACCACAATAGATCATTTGAGAAATGAATTCCCAAGAACCTAAATCCACTAACCATCTCTACCTCTAAACCATTCAAAAATGAAGGTCGAGGGGCAGTTTTCCTAGTTCTACTAAAATCTATCACCACCTCCTTGGTTTTCTTGCTGCTCAAAAGCAGCTTGTTTTCCTCTCCTACTTCTTCCCTATAGCTGTCCTCATCCCCATCAGTAATAAAACAGAGGTTCTGATTATAGGTTCACAGAATAAGGCTGCAACTGGATACGTTTAATATGCCGGAGGAGGGGATCCCAGGCGTCCATATACCAGCGCTGTAATCCCGACGCCTGGCATAATGCCGATGGCGCTATCCCGAAGACATCAGGATACCAACGTCAGCATCCTGACCCCTGCCATCCTGAAAGCAAGTATACGGGTAAGTATTACACTTAGCCCGGGGATGGGGGAGTTAGTTTTAGGGACCACCAAGGCACCCCCTGGGAGGCTTAGGCTGCAGGGAGGGGGAGGGGGTAGCGTTAGGCACCACTGTGGGGATAGGGGGAGGTTACGAGTAAGGCACCACCCAGGGAAGGTTAGGTTTAGGGTGCGGGAAGGGGGTGTGAGGGTTAGGCACCACCAGGGGAAGTTAGGGTTAGGCACCACCAAGGGAGAGTTAGGGTACTTATCGCCCCTGCCGTCGGAGATTCTGCTCCTTTGGGCTTCCGGCTATTCATATCAAACCCGGCTGCAACATAGCCAAATAACAGGACTTCACCCAAGAATTTTACTAATGTCCCTTGTTAAGCTTGTTTTATAGTGTGTGCTGTAAAGGCAAATATAAAGCACTTTGAGTCATATTAGGAGAAAAGAACTATATAAATAAAATTATTATTAATTATCAAACCCACTATCGTGGTATCATCTGCAAATTTAACAATAGGATTGGATTCTGTACTCGACACACAATCCGATGTGTACAAGGAATGTAAAAGAGGCCATAGGGCCTGATTCAGAGATGTTTGCTAAACCGATGGTTTAGGGTCTGCTAGTGAGATCACAGGACACGTTCTGCACATGGACAGAATGGGTCCTGTGATCTCGGTCACAGACCCTCCCTAAGCAATTTTTCCGTTTTCCGGGAAGGACGAGGCCTCACAGCTGCCAGGACCGAGCCAGGCTGTGGTAAGCTTCAACCTGGTCTAAGGAGCGACCATAATTCGCGATGGTGATCCCAGGCTGCGACCTCAGTCACAGCGCTGGGATGGCAGATGCAGCAAGGAGGTGTCTGTTTCCTACAATTTGCATTGAGATGGATGGAATTACACAGCCGCTAGTGTCCGGCTCTGCAATTCCATGCATCTCTGAATCAGGCCTTTAGTACACACCCTTGGAGAACTCCTGTATTCAATGTAAGTGGAGACGAGAGCAAGTGACCTATCCCGACTAACTGTGAACTGTAAGTCAAGAAGTCCAATATCCAATTACATATGAACACATCATAACCGATTCCCCGAAGCTTTGCAATTAATGTAGACGGCACAATAGTGCTGAAGGCAAAACTGTTACCCACAAACAACAATTTTGCATATGAATCTCTATTCTCTAGGTGACAGACATGAGAAGGCAGCAGCTGGCATCTTTATGCTGGGTAAAGGTAGGTACATACCTGACAGATATATCTGCAGATGATGGTCGTTCATACACACTGAACGGCCATCATCTGCTTGTGCCCTCGGGTCCCGGGGGGCGGGACCCGGTGGCCGGTGGGCGGGTCGGGGGGCATGTCCTGTCCCCCTTCTCGCGGCTGCCGCTGTGTGTGTATGGGCAGTCTGCAGACATATCTGTCCATCGGCTGTGCAGCACAGCCAATGCAATATGTCACACTGGCCGACGTGCAGCAGATATATTGGCCGATCAATTGATCGGCCAATGTATCTGTCAGTGTGTACCCAGCTTAAGTTTTGGAAGACATTAGCATAGATTCGCAATTGCGATCCATAATAGATCTCAGTTGCGATTACATTAGCATAATCTCAGAATCAGGGCCTCTTTTTGAAAAAGTTACTGTTTTGCCTTAGAATAGTGACAGATAAAGTATTACAGGCCAGAAAAGTACAGAGGCATGTCATTCATTTTATAGGAGTAAAATATAATACTTCTATCTGTACACTTGGTTTGATATACATCATCATTATCAGCTCGCACTTACACCATCCCAGGTGGAAATGCAAATGAATTGCGTAAGACACGGCATCATTCATACATGTATATGTTTGGTTCTGGAGCATGCGCAGTGTGAAAACACGCATCATACTTGCTATAAATGGGTGTACGTTCAGCCCTAAAATTCTGTTTCCCCCTATATCAGGGGTCAGGGAACTTTTTACCTTTTACCCCAAAATATATTTAGATACGCCGACGTTACCCCCTTGATTTGAAAGGAAGGAAATCATATAGTAGAGCCCCCATATAATGCCCCTGTAGTAGTGCCTTCATAGTTATGCCCCTGTAGTAGTGCCCCTATATAATGCCCCTGTAGTGCCGCTTGTACAAAAAAAAACCCCACTTACCTTAATCCTCGCTCCTGCATCCGCCGCCGTCCTGTCCGCCCAGCTGCTCCTCGGAACTAAGGGAGAGACGTCATGACGTCTCTCCCATAGTGGTCATGGAGAGAGCCGGAAGCTGGAGTTCAGAAGAGAACTCCAGCCCCCGGCAAACGCGGCGCTGCAGAGAAGGAGCCGGGCACCCGCTGGTAATAACATCTCAGCGGGCGTCCGGCTTAGAGCCTCCCTGCGGCACAGCCGGGCATGCATATGAACCATTCTATATTATAGAATGATTCATATGCATGCCCGGCTGTCCGTCCATTACCCCCAGGAATTAATTTTTACCCCACGTGGGGTAATTTACCCCTCTTCCCTGACCACTGCCCTATATATTCCCTCTGTCTAACCCCCCACCCACCCCTGCCACATACTGCTGACATCTGCTTTCCCAACTGGACGCAATCCTAGCCCCCATAGTTATAGGATCATTTAGCATGGAGGCCGCTCATATTGTAGGCGTACACTCCGGCACTGTGCATGACGGAGGCGGAACAGCCATTCGGGATTATGTATAATTATATATATATAAATATATGTTATATATGAAACATCCACGATAGTTCATTCTAATGTTAAAATCTGTTTCAAATAATTTTTCATGTGGGTAGCTATAATAAATTTCCATCATTATTTAACCAAAATGATTTCATTAAGCTGCTGTAATTGTTTACACTAACTCCTGTAAGTATCCTAATTCCCTGTGGTATTTCAAGAGCCACATAATGTATAATGACACTATGGTCATAGCCACAACATCATGTCATTAAGAAACTACAGAGAGCAATTTAAGTGTCAGTGTTCATTCTCTCCATTTGAAACCTCAGTCTTTTCATCTGTAGAGCATCTGTAGAGTATCTGTAGAGTATCTGTAGAGCATCTGTAGAGTATCTGTAGAGCATCTGTAGAGTATCTGTAGAGCATCTGTAGAGTAAGACGTTACTTGTATGGTCATTTTGACCACATTAAAAAAAAAAAAAAAGAGAGACTTGTAGGTGAAAATCCCAGAGGAGGAATAAAACTAAAACGTGAAAGTGATAACTGTTCATTGAAGAAGGAGCTTGTGATGCTGTGGGACAGAGAACTACAGAGTTCACGGCCCTACAACGTTATTTTAAGTGCAGATCCCTAACAACTGACATCAGGTCACTGCTAAAACCTCTCAGAAGCCAGTAAATGCAATGTCCAGAACCAAGTAGGACTCTTAATGCACCAATGGGATTTGGAAACACGAGACAATGGCCAACTAGCAGTCATTAGAAAAAAAGAAACGACATTAATTAATATATCGTACTAAGGAGCTTTTTTGCCAGATAAAGGGGTTATCCCTGTTTCCTCCTATTTAGCATCAGGGATACCATAGAGCAGTGTTTTTTTTATATAAAACTAGTTACCAGTATTCACCTAAACTCACCTCCAGCTTGCTGAAGGTCCTACAGCCAGTTAGGTGTCTCCCTGATCTTTAAAAGTTTGAACAACTTCTGTTTCCATAAAAAAAGGTACCAGTATTGGGTACAATTGAGTATTATAAAATCAAAAGCATCGCTGCCAACAAATCACTGATTTCCCTTGCGGCCTCTGTATTTTTGCAGTTTACCACACCGCCTGCTATGGGGACAGGGGTGTCTGCATATTTTAACAACCGGCAAAAAGCATTACCTATACCCGGTAAGATGGTGTGACCTATATCTGGCAATTACGGAACATAAGAAGCCAGAATGTCTTTGCTTAGTCCCAGCCAATTTTACAAGTGACACTTTGCCTGCAGCACTAGGCCTAAAGGAGCAGCGGATTTCTAAACAGTGTTGCTACTAACTAAAATCTATATTGCTGTGATAAGTGGCAATAAAGATTTTCAGTTACTGTGGGGTCGACATACCTAAAATAGGCCCCTTAAAGGACAAAACATTAAGTTATTGTGCCGTATTATTCTTTAAAATAATTAATCTAAACAATATCTGGCATATCTAGTCTGTATATAAAAATTATTTTAGTCGTCCTAAGGCTGGGTACACACTGGAGCGACATTTGTTCTGACATCGGAACGAATGCCTGTGAACAGTGATTGTGTGTCCACACTGGATGACTTTAATGAACGATGGAACGATCACTGTTACGTCTGATTCTTCCCAACCAAACGCAAGTTGTTGGAGACAGATGCAAATGGCTGAATGTTGGAAATCTACTTACCTGAATTTGCGCACTGTCCTGAGCATAGCAATTTCATGCAAGTTACGCCCCACCAACTGGCATAGTACTCACTGATCAGCCACATAGTGATTTTATCTGATCATTTATTTATGACATCAAATGTAATCTTCTGCATAATAAAAGCAATGTGGACAATTAGAAAACCATTGCATTTAGCATTGTAAATTGTAATTGCTATGTTTATAGCTCGTTTATAACTGAAACTTGTACAGAAGGGAAGAGAAGATTAAAAAAACAGAGACTCCCCAAAGGCATAGACCTACTCAAGATTTATCTAGGGAAAAAAAATCTAAACTCGTTATGTTCAAAGGGAATTTGTGATGCAATATAAATCAAGCTGTAAATTTGCTCATAATTGGGCAGATTTGCTGTGATACATGATCCAATATTTACATTACATCTTAGGCAATAATCATCACAGACTCAGTAAAAGCTAGTTATGTGCTTCCGGCAGTGGTAGGTCAATCAGACTGTACATGCTTCAAAGAGAATATACACTATGCATAGTTTTATTGTTGCCTTAAACAGCTAGTAAAACATGTGTGCATAGTTTGTGATGTGAGGACGCATGGCCTCTGTACATTTATATTAAAGTATATACTCTATATACTTTGACAAAGGATATTGACATTAGGTATCGTAGCATGGAGATTACAATAGTATCAAAGGCCAACACCAGGCACCTGTGTGCAGTGCAAAGGAAAATTGTAATTCGGAAAGCAAACCTATACCCACACCTTTCACACATTTGTCTTTTGTTCATACAACACAACTTAGTATTTTTAAAAACTTTATAATATTTTTAGACGCTGCATTGCAGCAAAAAAAGCAACTACTGTATAGTAAAATAACGTATGAGACCAATAAACATAAAAAGGAACAGCCAGGAAATCCGGACAGTTCCAATATAAGACTAAAACATTGACATGCAGTGTGTTTTACATTTTATAACTAGGCAACAGGGGACTAGATAATAAACAACAGCCCAATAACATCCATCTGTAAAAGTATGTAAGATATAACATGACCATTAAAAGCAATATAAGGTAAAAGAGGCAGAGAGGAAAGTGGGGACAGAGAGAACTTCAAGAAGATGGGTAGAACAACAATAGAACACAACAGGAGCGCTATTAATTGGTTCCCGGCACGGAGGAATTATGGAAAATGAACCAGGCACTCCATACTTGATGATATTTAGGGAGAGTAAAAGGGCAGTAATATTATTCCAGGAATAAAACATACCGCAGCCTTTTGACAAGGGCAGCACTTAATAGATTGGAAGCGTTACACATATGTACGATCAACTTATGCACAGGCTTGGCTATTGAACGCAAGGGTTCATGCAGCAAAAGCACTAGCGGGTCCCTGGGCACAGTGCAGGAGATAACCAATGTCATTAGCTTTACCAATGAACAAGTGTATAATTATAAGCAGCTCAGAAAAAGCAAATAACCCCAACCATCCTTCACAAAGCGCCAACAGTGGCGCGAAATGCGTTGGAAAATAACGTGGAGAGATTTGTGGTGACAAGCCGGGTTCACTACACATGATCTGGACGGTGTCTGACGTCACAAGTGAGCACGGCAGCAAAATACCATCTAGCTGCCAGCATCCCCACTCCCCCACAGAGGACTGCAAACCTAGAAGTAGGGTAAGTCAGGGTTAGAGCTAGTCACAACCTAAGCCAGCCTGAGCTTTATGGACCTCAGTGTGATTGCTTTGCACCAGAACTCACGGCTTCTTTACCTGCTCCCACCAACTTGTCCAAAAGGGCTATAAACATTGTTTTTATAGTGTTTTCATTATGAATTTAACTAATTATTATCCCATATAGCTTGTCTTTTTTATTATTATTATTAATATTATTATTACCAGTTATTAATGGGTTGGGTATGAAATCCTGGCGGCTTAATAGCCACTGGGTGAAATGCAAACGCTGATAGCCTGAAACAGCAGAGTCCCAATGGGGCAGTTAAGTATGCTAACCCTACCCTTCCCCCCCCCCTAACCCTTCCTTAGGGATGCCTAACACTAAAACTCCCGGGGGAGCCTAACCCTCCCGGGGGGTGCCTAACCATAACCTCCCCCCGGTGGTGCCTAACCCTAACCCCTCCTTCCCCCAGCCTAAACCTCCTTGGGAGGGTTCCTAACCCTAAGTCCTCCGGGGAGTGCCTAAACCTAACCTCCCCCTCCCCGCAGCTAACCCTTCCCGCTTAACTTCGTTCGGGAAGCCGTCTGTCGGGATTCCGGCGTCGGGCTAAAGATAGGCGTTGGTATTTAGACGCCTATCTTTAGTACTAGAAAATATTATCATTAGCTTTATTGCCATAGACCAAAACTTATGGATCACGGGACAGTCTCACCAGATATGGAAGAATGTGCCCACCATGCCACAGTTACGCCAACATTGATCAGAAGAATTTGGGTACAGGTGATGTATCCTGTCAGGAGTCCTGTACCATTGAGTGTATACTTTAAAAGAAGTTTTCCTGATACTGACATTAGCGGAAGCTTTGGCAATCCTCCTAACACAACTTAGATGTAATCTTCCTGTAATATAAGAATTATCAATAATATAAATATGAATTCAAGGTAACTGGCCAGTAGGACTTTGAGCATGAGGAATGGGACAGGATGCTAGCAGAGGAAATTACTGAAATAACAATGAAGGGAGAGGTAGAAGCTATGTGAGACCGTTATGTGCCAGATGATTACTGGAATGTTGCTCAGTCATCCAAGAACAGAGAGATGTTCTATGAGAAATCTGCTATACAGTAAGCACACATTCGGGAAAGATTTACAGTTTTACACTAATCGTCCGTATGTGTATCCTGCATTGTGCACAGAAATAAATGTATGCAGAGATGTATGCGTTTTACAGTGCACCCGCTCCCCACCAGTATGCTTGGTATGACACCTGTTATCATCATCAGTATGCCCTGTGCCCTGGCACCTACAGTAAGTGAGAAGGGACTGTTACAGCACAGTATGGGGAAGCGAAATCAGCCAAAAACAGGGCGAGATGCATTAAGCCTTGGAGAGTGATAAATTGGAGAGTGATTTAGGGGTTTATTTACTAAACCTTGGATGGAGATAAAGTACCAGCCAACCAGCTCCTGTAATTTTTCAAACACAGCCTGTGACATGGCAGTGAGGAGCTGATTGGCTGGTACTTTATCTCCATCCACTTTATCTCCATCCAAGGCTTAGTAAAGAGACCCCAAAGTATTAACCAATCAGCTCCCAACTGTCAGTTTACAGGTTGTTTGAAAAATGACAGTTAGGAGCTGATTGGTTGGTACTTTATATCTCTCCAATGTATCACTCTTCAAGGCTAATACCCCTTTCAGACATGCCAAGAATCCCAGGAATTTGACCTGCCTCAGCCAAATTCCCGGGTTGCTGCGTATGTCTGAAACACGTTCCCGGGTAGCTGACCCTTCAATTGACCAGGGAATTTACCCTGCTTATGTCTGAATGGTGCTACCCCTGGAATTTACTACTCCCGGGCTGCACCAAGCAGCTTTTACATTGATTTGGCAGCACAGAGCGTCCAATAGCTGCTGCTTTGAGTTGGCAGCGCAGATGTTCAGCACTGCTGCTTTGAGTTGGCAGCGCAGAGCGTCCTATAGGGTGGGACACACCGGGGACACCTGCCGGCGGGTCTCTGCCACAGCGGGCCTCCCGCACTCCTGCTGGACCACCAGGGCACATTTAAATAATTTCATAAAATAATAATAATAATAATAAAATGCCTGTAGTGATTGGTCGGCTGCCTGCTGCATGGTGATGACATCATCATCAGCGGCAGCCGGAGAGGGGATAGACTAGGAAGAGCATAGGAGAGGCAGGTAATATTAAAAACAAAAAACCCTGCTTATGTCTGAATGGGGTCTACCTGGGAATTTCCCGGGTAGACGCTGTAGTGTGAAAGGGGGGTCTCGACCAAATACCCGGGAATTTGCACAGGAGAAATTCCCGGGTCTGAGCAGGAAATTTCCCAGGTCATATGTCTGAAAGGGGTATTAGTGCATCTCGCCCTATGGTGAGATTGCAGTAGAAATGAATAACCTGAAGCTAGAAAAGCCCTTTTTATTAAAGGTCTCAGGTGAAAAAGGGATTTTCACAGCTTTGTATATAGAGCCCTATATATTATCTTGATAATTTTCTTTTATATATCCACAGTTGGAGAAATTGAATCATTTTACCACTGGAAAAGAAGTGATGGACTTTTATGGGGTTTGGTATGGCATCCTAACCCTCCCCCTCCCCACACCCAAACCTAGAGGTAGAGGTGACCACTTCAGCGGTTTACTGCAGCACTATTGTTGGAAGCGCAGTCATTCTATACTTAGAAAGGTGTCTGGCTCTCAGTATTACTGAGGTTCATTAGGAAATAGATATCCCAATGGTCTCCTGTCCTTGGCTTTGCAACATATATCAGTGACTCCACTAAATTACTTAGACCAATGAGATGTAATCCCAGTAGACCACACAAATCTGCTATGGACATAGCACTGACAGAAGTCAATCGGGAATTAGCTCCCAATCCATCTCCTTCTATATTTTCAAAGCAGAGACTTTATGCTGATAAAGTCTGTAGAACCACAATTTAGCAGCCCTTTCTTTGATCACAGTCGTGAGGTCCTAATTTTGATGAATGTTCTTTGTATCTATTAATGGGCGATTAGCGGGTATCACCATTGTTTACAGTCATGGCTACGACGTGTTATTCTAGACTGTAATTTCCATTGTGGTGTTAGCTGAAGTGGGCTGGAGATATAAAGAGTAGGGGTCTATGTTCCCAATGGTTCAGGCATCAAGCCATATCTAATCTTTCCCTGAGGTTTATTTTCAGATAGTGACCGTATTGTTTACATAGTCACATCTGACAAAGAGCTTTATGAAGTTAGTACTTAGTCATGTTGATGTTTTCAAGAATATTGTTTCAGCTATGCACAAATATATGGAAGTTGGTGACTCACGGGGCCTGAAAATCCAATTAGACTAATGTGACCCCATTAAGACTGGAATCAGCTCACCCTCACATGATTAAAAACCCATCTTACGCATGCATGATATTACGCTGCATCATTTTTTGTTTTATGTTTAATCAATTGCACCAAATTCTATCACTTCTATTTGGTAACATATTGAAATAAACAGCTTTAGGCTGGGTACACACCTAAAGATTTTCTGTCCAACCATCCAACTAGTTAATTGGTTGGAATGAAAATCTGGTAAGGTATGAAAGCAAATGACAATCAGCAATTTGCACCCAGACACCAGAAAATGGACAAAAACTGTTGTTTGAACAAATTGTTTAGATCAAACATTTAACAAACTTGTCTGATGACCATTTTCATCTGTTTTCTGACATTTAGGAGCAAATTGCTGATCATCAGTTACTCCCATACGTTACCAGATTTTCATTCCAACCAATCAACTAGTTGGATGGTTGGACAGAAAATCTTTAGGTGTGTACACAGTTTTAGTATCTTGATTATAAGCGATAAACTATTCTATTACTGACATCATCTGTAAATACAATCATAAGTGCCAAGGAAGGTTTTACATTAGCTCTATGTTGCTGGCTGGCAGATGAGCGGTGAGGAATCTTGTGATCGCAGTACCTGCAATATATGGCCCCTCTTTTTATTTGCATATTTTGATAATTATAAATGGATTTAGCATCATGCCTATCTTTTGCAATGTGGGACAATGCACAATAACCTGATGAATGTGTGAATGTTCTCTGTACTGTGGTCTGGACATTACATTAGCCAGTCTTGCTACGTGGTCAGAGTGTTAATACACATGTACTGTGCACAGTATACTGTACATACCTCCCAACATTTAAATTGCCAAATCGGGACAAAATACAGTAGGAACCTGCTAACTTTGGGAGTTCGGTAGTGAGTCACCCGAAAGGGACCTTTTGTGGCTGAGTAGGACAGTTACACACAGTAGTAAGGGCTGTTTAGGGTGTGCAACTACAGCACAAGGCAGAAGGGCCGTCGCCATTGTTGCCTTGTGGAACCTGTCTCCGGCTTGTGGGGTGCTCGGAAGGGCCCGCTGCTTCCTGCTGAGGTGGCTGGTGTGCCCTTAGGGCACCCTGCTTTCTGCCCCTTCTTCTGTGACATCATAACGTCACATTGCTGTGGGTGCAGAAGAGGCCTTTGTATACTACAAAGACTATCATGACAAGTTTACTGAAATTTTACTTAATTTTCTCAAGTTAAATAGATATCTTATCAATCCCTGAGAGCAAGAGTAACTTGTGAGAAATATGTTATATACAAAATTAATAGAACTAAACTCAGCACATGGTCAATATTAAAATATAAGAACATTTTCTGGGACAGACATTTCCATTGGAAAAAAATAAAAACATTGGACAGTCCCTGAAAATTAGGGACAGTTGGCAACTATACCACAGTGAGACTTTTCATTTGTTGTTTGGTTTTGTATAAGACAGGGAGCACTTCTTTCCAGAGAGGTTTTTCCATCCTATAGATCTTTGTATTTCTTGTTGGTTGCAGTTGTCAGATGAATAAGGTGCTAAAGGGCTTATAGGGAAGTGGCTGCGGACATTACTGAGAAGTGCATTACACAGGCACTAGTTTCCTTTCTTCTTAGGTTGCACTGGCTCAGCCATGGCAAACAGTGACAGACGTCAACTCTCTTCCTCACCCATCAACATGGAGGCGCTTTTCCAGTTATCTTCTGGCTGCTTTTCCAGTTATCTTCTGGTACACGAACTGCTGTAGATAATTGCCACAGGGTGAGCTAAGGATAGAGCAATAGGATGTATCTTAGTAAATAGGTTTCTATTTTCAGCCAAGCTTCCTTGTTTCAGTAATATCATGCGATATGCCGGGAGTGAAGTAACCGTATAAGCAGTCTCTTCAGATGGCAGTAGCTGAGGGGGCCAATCTCCAGCATGCATGTCATTCCAGAAGTTGGTAAATGTGGCAGCATTGCATCCCCCATAGAAACTTATGAGGGTTGCGGCTGTCAGCGGGAATGTAGGGATCACAGATATCTGCTGCAGTCCCTCTGTCATACATTCGGGGGATAATAAATATTTGCGGTTACCCCCTGAAAACTGGTGTTTTGGGGGAATAAGCCCCAAATATTTATTGATAAATGGGTTCCATAACCTCTAAACACCCATTCACTCTATTCATTGCTGCTTGGCATAATTTTCCCTTGTGGGATATAGGTGAGACTGTGGAACAGAAGCATCAAACTGAGAAGTTTGATTTAATTCACTTTGATTTTTTTTTGCCAGCTACTTATTTAACCCAATAAAAATGATATAAGAGGTGTTGGGGAGAGTGGTAGTCACATGTACTGTACATACCATCGAAAATGTCTTAGGAAAAAATAGAAATGATACCGTATTTTCCTGAGAATGGCTGGGGCTTTGATCTGCACTCAAGAACAAAAGCTATTCCTGCTTGAAGGAGCGTGGGATACATTTCTTTGCTCAGGTATATACTTACTAGCAAGTTTCGTCTATTCTTCATAGAATTCTACTGCACAGTATTTTCCCAGGCTGTCACAATAGCAGCAGCTCCACCAACAGGGATCCGCATTGTTTGGGTTTTTTTGTTTTACAGATTTTCTATTTTTATCCCTATTGTCTATTTATAACTTAAGTCTTTCCTACACAGGAGACCATCGACTTGTTTCCCTCATTACCTCCCAAAATAATAACTTCCATGGTGAACTCCTTGTCACTCCTTCAGATAAACTCCCACCCAGATGTTGTCCATAAGCAAGACCAATATTATTGTGATTAATTATGTTTTCGCTGCAGTATCTGTATACAGTGTGCAATTACTAACACAATTCAGTGCAGGGGAATAGAGTTTAACTAGAAGCAGATAAAAATTAAAACTTCTTTGTTGTCCAAGGAGAAAGAAATAACAGTAATTGCCTTACCATATCTGTGGCTGGACTCTGGAGATATAGGGGTCTATTTACTAAGCCTTGGATAGAGATAAAGTACCAGCCAACCAGCTCCTAAATGTGATTATTTCAAACGGCCTGTGACATGGCAGTTAGGAGCTCCATTCGCTCTATCAGCCATTCAGCTCCTAACTGCCATGTCACAGGCTGTGTGAAAAAATGACATTTAAGAGCTAGTTAGCTGGTACTTTATCTCTGTTCACGTTATCTCCATCTAAGGCTTAGTAAATTCAAACATTTACTAAAGTGCAGGTTTTTAGAAGTGGATATGTTGCCAATAGCAACCAATCAGATTCTACTTGACATTTATCTAGCAACTTCTAGGACAGGGATGGGGACCTTCTGACCTCTGAGCTTTTTTCTGCTAGACTCATCTGGCTAGCAGGGTACCTAGAATGGCACCCTGCAGCCAGAATCTATGCAGCAGCGCCCACTGGAGCATCCTTAGGACATTTCAGACGGTCACACTGCTGCCCTTACAGCTCCCCAGAGCATCCTCAGGATGCTCCGGGCATTGATGTAATCACCGGCGATTGTGGCCCCGTCCCGTATGATGTCACACGGAGGGGGTGTAGCCTGCACAAGGCCCACGAATATTGTTCTATATATCAAAATGGCCCTCGGCAAAAAAAAGGTTCCCCATCCCTGTTCTAGAAGATAATCGCTATAATCTGATTGGTTGCTATGGGCAACATCACGACTTCTAAAATCCTGCACTTTAGTAACTATACCCCATAGACTATACAGACTTCTAAACAGAATGCGTTGATGTACTTCTTAGAGCTTACTGAATACACCTATTAGGGGGTCTATGAACTGGTTTATAGATGATTATCTATACAGACGTAGATGAGTTTAAAGAGTTGCACCTGCACATTTAAATAACTATTCATTTTTACCTATTAAAATGTATTTATTTGATTTATTATTTTTGATCAGGAAATTAATTTTGTATTAACAACAAATAGCTTTACAAACAAAACAACAAAACTAAAATAATACATAAAATTTGACAAAGCCTTGCCTGTAAAAACTATGGTAAAATCATAGTGACCAAGTAGTGCACCTCATAGCATCAAGCAGAAAAGAGAATGAAAACATGTGACAGGACAGAGGAGGGCGCTGTGGAGAGTAGTCTAGCGCAGTGGTCCTCAACTTCAGTTCTCAAATACCCCCAAGTCATGTTTTCTGGATTTCTTTAATCATGCTCAGGTGAGTTGATCTAATTTGCTGTGTCAGTAGTTATAGCTGGTTTCCACAGAAAAATCCTTAAAACATGAGCCGTTGGGGGTACTTGAGGACCACTGGTCTAGCGGGCACCCAAGAAAAATGCAGGAAAGAGGGAACTGTTGGGATGAGGAGAAAGAGTATGGCAACTATCAAACTGTAGGAGAGCACAGCTCTCTTAATCAGGAGCCCCTGCATGAGGAAGCTTTGTATAATGATTCATATGAAGGGGACCATATTTCATGGTATTTGTTAGTTTCTCTACTAACAAATACCATATCTCATTATTCATGGTCCATATACTATACATTTTTGCCCATTCCTGGGCAGCTCCATAATAAATGCCAAAAAATACCCCAATGTTTACTAAATTTAGGACGGTCAGACTGCTCAACGGCAGCATCCCACATGGGGTAAAATATACTCTATGATGGTTGAAAAAATGAATCTGTTGACACTCCACACTGTAGTAACTGGGATATAAGCCCAGGGGAGCCGAGAGGAGGGGGGGGGAGCGGGTACTATTTACCCGGATCCGGGCTTCCTGAGGGGCCCAGGTACGGTGCCGCCCCCCCCCCCCTCCCTCACAACAGCATGTGCTGAGCTGCAGTGGGTGCAGGGGCGTATCTATAATAGGTGCAGGGAATGCGGGGAACACAGGCCCCTGGGTCCAGGGGGGCCCCCACCGCACACCCTGCACCCATAATATTACTTACCACTACAGAGTCCCACGTCGGCGCGGGGGTCCGGCGCTGTAAAACGACTGGAAAGTGGCGGCGGTGCATGTGCAGTACAGGCAAAATGGCCGCTGCGGCCATTTTCCCGGTGACCTGTGCATACATTATAGTGCCCGGAGTCTATAACTCCGGCGCTGGCCGCGTACAGCTCAGTGCACTGCTGGCCGCCGGGCGGAGAGGAGGGGGCCCGTGTCGGAGACTGCACACGGGCCCCCTCCTCTCTAGAAACGCCCCTGAGTGGGAGACTGCTCGTGGCTGCTGAGCAGCAGCCACAGCAGTCTCCTATGCCTGTGGTGGGGGAGCGATCACACTGATTGTGCCCCCCCTGGCTTTGCGCAGGGCTGAGGGGCTCACAGCGCCCCCCTTTGTGTTTTTCTTTTTTTTTTGCTGAAGGTGACGTGACGCCTCCCCCCCCTCTTCACCTGGGCCCGGCAGGGCGCTCTACGCCCCTGTTTAAGCCTTTCTTTATCTGAAATGTCCCCCAGATTTGTCCCTTGCCTAGATCTGTCAAAATAAAGGGTACAATTTGAGCATATAATATGGATATAGATTTCAAGAGCCCACCTTATTCAAAATAATGTTTGCAGAGATTCTGTACAGCTTGTCTTTTCTGCCAGGTAAGTCTTAAGTAAAGTCTGTTCTATTCACAGTGTGCCAAATATTGGTATTGGGGACAGCTACGGCAGAATTGGTATTCACAGTAATCATTAGTAGAGCCAGGTTTTGTTTTCAAAAAATGTAAGCCATATATATAAATGGTGAACACAATGGAGGTTTTTCTATAAAGCGAGTAGTTTCCAAAGTATTAAGATTGCCCACTAGAGGACAATCTGGTCATTTCAATGGCCAGCCTGGGCCTACTTGGCTGGCAAACCTAATAAAGGGGTTTATGAAGAAGAGGATGGTTCTGGCACTGTCTTAATCTTTCTAGTAATAATTACATTGGACTCCAATCAGATTTTCAGAAATATATGAAAAATATTAAAGATGGCAAAATATAGTGTACACCTTTTATAAAAGTTCTGGGTGTTAGCTGTATTATTAGAACACTGACCCCTTAGAGGTTTGAAATAGACATTAGATAATCTTGTGCTACGGTGGTTGGCTGGGCTACAAAGAATGGTAAAGTCACACTGGATCTTTGATGTAGGTTCAATACTCAAGGGAAAATGGGAAGGGATATTGGGCCTGATTCAGCAAGGATCGCAATTGCAAAGCTGCACGCAGGCTATAGATATATGATGTATGCACACAGGCTATAGATATATGATGTATGCACGCAGGCTATAGATACAGTATATGATGTATGCACGCAGGCTATAGATATATGATGTATGCACGCAGGCTATAGATACAGTATATGATGTATGCACGCAGGCTATAGATATATGATGTATGCACGCAGGCAGCTTTGCAATTGTGATCCTTGCAGATATGGTAATGCAGCGGGAGGAATCATGCCTCCTGTGCATTACTTATCTGAGCTGCGTTGGCCAATGCATCGGATAATCTGTGTAACATCACCGGCTAAGATGACCCATGGGGTACCGCAGCCGGCCGCCGCAGTTGAGAGGAATAGGCCAGGAAATCTCAGTCAGCCGATAGAGATCCTGGCTCCTCCCCCCCTCCAGCTGGACGACACGCCTCGGTTTCAGTAAACGGAGGCCATCGCCGCCCCCTCCCTGCCCACAAATGGCAGCAGATTGGCAATCACTGACAGGCTGCTGCCAATCTGCGAGTGGGATCACATACCTGTTTATTTATTTATTTATTACCAGTTATTTATATAGCGCACACATTTTCCGCAGCACTTTACAGAGAATATTTGGCCATTCACATCAGTCCCTGCTCCAGTGGAGCTTACACTCTATATTCCCTATCACACACACACATATACACACTAGGGGTAATTTTGCTAGGAGCCAATTAACCTACCAGTATATTTTTGGAGTGTGGGAGGAAACCGGAGTACCCGGAGGAAACCCACGCAAGCACAGGGAGAATATACAAACTCCACACAGTTAGGGCCGTAGTGGGTATCGAACCAACAACCTCAGTGCTGTGAGGCAGTAACGCTAACCATTACACCGTCAGTTCTGCACATGCGCAAAACGGGTCATGAGCCTGAGCAGATTTGCGAACATCGGGAATCTGCATTCAGCGGTGCACGCTAAATCAGGCCCATAGTGTGCACTGTTTTTCAAAGTACCTTTGAAAATATACATTTGAAACTCACCCTTTTTCTGTTGAGCGAGCACTTTGGACCATCTCTTGTCCCTGGGTGGTTGCAACTGCAACAATATGATGTGGATCTGCTTGTGTTCCAAATGTGGCATAGGTCTTCTTATATCTCAGATGTCCCAAGTAAGAATGAATGAAGATATCCACATAGTGCACATCAGTGGGTACATGTAACTAATGCTTCCAATACTGCTCTTTGTATTATACTTACCCTTTATAAGTGATTAAAGTGCTTTGGACATTCATTTAAAAGCCCGATGTCCGTTGATTTGTAGGATTTAGTATAATGCTAATCAGTGGGAAGGATGTATAAAAATAAGTCATATCGGTGAAAGAAATATCTGCTATGTTACTTGGTGCATTCAAAAATTGAATCATTAATAATAAAACATTTGCAAAGATAAAAAATATGTATATAAAATAAACGTAAACACATACACATATCTAAAATTCAGCAGTGAAGTTAAGACCAAAAAAAGGTATAAAAGATAAAAATAAAATTGGATATAAATAGCTAATGGGTGAGTAAAGAAATGGAGGTATATTAAAATACCAAAAGCATCAGGTTAGGGATCCATTTGCGTAAGAGTTTGCCAGAAACCAGCGCATTCGCTGTCCCTATTTTAGCCTGCAGCAATTTTACTGAACACAAGTCAAACTTCTTAGCCAGAAATATTAAACCTGCATATTAATATAATGAAAGTGTTTAAGCAAATAGCCCATGAATTAAACATCCTGACAGCCTCTTAAACTTTTTTAAGGTCATGCTAACAAACTAATACACAGATCCTTTCTGCAGGACTCTTCCCATGTATAAACAGCTTCTTATATCTATGGTAAGAGTTCATTGGGGTTTGCTTACGTTTTCTTTGGAATTATCTAGCTGCACTGTGTTGGAAGTGGTCTAGAGCTTTGTAGGTATAACCCAGTCACCCGTTTAAATATCCCTTCTGTGTTACTGTCTTCAAAACATTCCCCTCAGCAGAGATTTATACGCCCTTCTCCTCACCTTTCACTTGGTAGCATTGCGGCCACTGTACTTAAAAGGAGAATTTTTCAATGTGAAGGTAATTAACTAAAATCAGCAGTTGTACTAAGAGGTGCGTAAGGGTCCTTCTGGGGGCAGTGGGCCTAATTCAGACCCGCTCGCGAGCGCTCGCAAGCGGGTCGATGGTGCCCTAATGTGCATGCGCACGACGGAGGGAGCTCCGTCGTGCGCATGCGCGAGACCCGCATAGCGACAGCCAAGCTGTCGCTATGGGTCTCGCACCAAAGGGGGCGTGCTGTCGATGGTGACTGACAGCACGCCCCCTTTGGTGGGCATGCCGGGGGCGTTGCTGCCCAGATGGAGGCGTTCCCATGGGAACGCCTTCCGTCTGTAGCCGGCCCCACTGACATCACCAGTGATGTCAGTGGGAGTGCTTTTGGCTCTGATAGAGCCAAAAGCTATGCGAGCGGCCAGGAGGCCGCTCCATTTTTAGGTATGAGGGCCCTGATTCAGAGCTAGCGCTCTGGTCAGAGCGTCCAGCTCTGAATCAGGCCCAGAATACAGTAATATTCTGTGATTCGTCCCAGGTATATACGCTATGAAAACTTATGTGGGCAGTAATGTATTTAAAAATACACCATTGGAAAGAAGAGATACGTTCTACAAAACTGCCCAGATGTACCTGTTTTGAAACATTCTAAATAAAATGTTAAATCAGAATTTGCTTATTTTGTCATTATGGTATTTTGTACTAAATTTTCTAATACATTATTCTGTGTCTCTGAAGTAGTAGAGGTGCGTCTTAAGCTGGGTACACACAAGACGATATTATCTAGTGTGTACCCGCTATGTGTCTGATGATGCGCGCATCCGCATGTTGTCAGCGACATCCTCCATCAGCCCTACATGCAGGGCCGACAGGGGATGTCTTTAGCGGGGGCCATGCAGACGAATGCAGCATGGCACCCGCCGTCACTGCGGGCATCGGCAAGTGTGTATGCATTTGTCGATGCCAGCTCCCCCGCCGGCAATGCCTAGCTGGGTGCACATCACTAAGTGTATACCCAGCTTAAGTGATGTGTACCCAGCCTGACATCGCCAGCGACGGCGACCCAGCATTGGCAAATGCATACATACACACTTACTGATGCAGGCAGCGCCACGGGGACCATGCTGCTTTTTTAAGCATGGCCCTTGCTAATGACATCCCCTGTTGGGCCTGGATGTAGGACTGGTGGAGGAGTGTCGCTGACGACGCGTGGGAGCGTACATAGTCAGCGACGTAGCAGGTACACACTAGACGATGTGCCCGATATGTGGATCGGACAACATATCGTCTAGTGTGTACCCAGCAGTAGGTTATCCAGAAGTTATGACATGCGCTTTATTAAGCCAGATGGAATGTTATACAGAAATGAAACCTCACAAGGTGTTTTTAAAGAAGAATTTATAAAACATTGCTGGAGTTTTTATTGAGTATCTATGGCACATAACAGGGACAACTTTTTAAGGGGAACAGGAAAAATCTGTGTTTGTGGGTATTGTTGGTTAGTGCCAGTTTCCAGTAATAGCAGTTTATGAACATTGTCTGTTGTAAAGTAGCATATTTCCAAACTTGCTTATATAAGCCATGTAAACTCTTTAGTAGATGGCTACTAAATAATCCAACAAAGGGATTCACACAAGTGCTTAATTGTATAAAATGTATCTGCCAGTAGAGGACAGTGCTGCAGAAACACTGCTTACTTGCCTTCATATCATATGAAGTAATAACTCTCACATCTGTATTCTGACTGTAGTTTAGCTTTGTGCCACATGCATTATTTTACCACTGTATGTATTAAATTTAGCATTCCACACTTTAGACCTTCACTTTGTTTTCACTAAATCACACCATAGGATTGTGATAGGTGGAATTCTAACAGTCTGTACTCTTCAAATACTACATATGTACTATATCTTGCCATCATTAGATACTGTATACTGTATGTTCTGCTATGGAAAAGTCTACACAATCCACTTCCCTAGAAAGAAGATGAACTACCCCCATCCCTCTGTGCCTCTACACATAATCATGGTGTAATTGTGTGGTAGTAGGTTAGTAATGCAGTGATACATACATTTTATTAATCATTAATCTAACCAGCCATGGAATAGCAGCCCTTCAGATAGTGCCAGGTGCTACCTTAAAATAGTGATTTATTTATAACCGTAAGAAACGTATTATCTATACACAATGGATTGCTGTATCTGATCAAACATATGACATGTTGCTTTCCCTGTCCTTCCAACATACAGGGGCACGCTCTGAATGAGGGCCGCCCTCCATAAAAATGGAGCGTCCTCCTGGACGCTCGTATAGCTGTGGGTCACCACCCACAGCCTATAGGAGCGTGCAGTTTGATGGCCGCGATGGTCGTGACCATCGCGACCATCGAAACTGCGAGCCGGAGCCTGCGATTGAGGTTTTCAACCGCAAGCCCCGGAGTGATTTTGGCTCTATCAGAGCCAAAATCACTCCCACTGACATCACTAGTGATGTCAGTGGGCCGGCTTCTGACGGGAGGCGTTCCCGTGGGAACGCCACCGTCAGGGAGGCACGCCCACCAAAGGGGGCGTGCTGTCAATCAACATCGACAGCACGCCCCCTTTGATCAGACACAACGCGGAGCTCCCGCCGTCGTGCGCATGCGCAGAGCACAACATCGACCCACTTGCGAGCGGACAGCCGCTTGCGAGTGGGTCTGAATCAGGCCCACTGTTTTGTATCATGGAGGATATTTTTATTTTAATGAAAATATCCCCGGTATGGGGCATATACAATTGGGCGTGAGGTTTAGCGAGGAAAAAACCTTGTGCCCCTCGTGCCCAATTTAGGAATACCGCGGGTATGCGCACTCCAGATACCAGCGGTACCCAATTAAAAAAATAGTAGTCGCAGGGTTTTCAGCCCTGAAAACCCCGCACCACGTAAAAAAAAAAAATTCTTTACCTACCTGCCCGGGGGTCTCTGCGACTCCCGGTGGCCTCCCCGCTATCTTCTTACTGGAGAGGGGGCTTCAGGGGCTGGTGGGAGGGGCAAGGGTTGCTGGGAGGTGTAGATCTCCCAGTGCCCATTCTGGGGGCCACACGGACACTAGGGGGGCACACACACTCATACACACATACAAACAATACACACACTGACATACTCACTCTGCTGCAGAAGAGCCGGCTCCCGATGCTGGATGCAGAAGACAGCACTGCAGAAGGAGAGTAATTATGGACTAATCAAGCGAATTGGAAACTTCCAATTGCTTAATTAGTCCTAAGGAAGGTGCCGCCGGGATGCCAGAGCAAGTCCCACAGATTTTTCCTAAAATTAAAGTTTTTAGGTAAAATTACGCTTGCTCTGGAGGTGTGTGAAAAAATACCTCCCGGTTCACAAAAAAAAAAACATGCACCTAATTGAATAGCAAAAAACCTGCACCTGCAGGAAAAACCTTGCAGGTGCGGGATTTTAGCTATTCTCGCACCCAATTGAATATGCCCCTATGTACCAAAGGAAACTCTTAAGCTGCGTATTCACTTGGCAACTATGGAAAGACAGTGCAGTCGTTCCTGATCCCCGGTAGTGCCTACACTGAACGATATGTCGGCATGTTCAGGCGATGATTCATTTCGGAAACTACCAGTGGGAGCGCGCATCGCTGGTAGTTTCCGACATTATAGTTCACGAATAATGATTGGTTGAATGATTACGATGTCGTAATCGTTCAATCACTCATTAAAATTGCCTAATGGATACGCGGCTTCAGGTACGGCGATTGTGGTAGCTGCTCTCCCTGTGAGTTATATCCCTGGCTTTTTTGTGGAAGTCTTTCACATTTGCGGATGCTGGCAATGAGCATGCACATATTGCCAGCATCCGCCACCGGGCGGAGGCTGCGGGAAAGAGATTGGAAGATCTCTTTCCTGCTCGTAAGCCTCCATAGGCTTTACCTGAAGATGGTGTAAACTACCGAGGCCAACTCCAAAAAGCTTCACTTTTTGGAGTTTGCTACATAGGACTAAGGAGCTCATTCAGACCCTCTCGCTAGGATGCGATCGCTTGCGGCTGGCCGATAGTTGCAATCTGCGCATGCATCACAATGCGTGTGCGCGAACCATTGAGACCGCTCGCCCAGTATAGACAGCCCAGCAGTGACAGAAGCTGTTTGTGGGTGGTGACAGGGGTAGTCCACTAGAAACGGGGGAGTGGAGGTGTGAATGCAGGCGTGCCTGAGTGAATCAACGCCGTTTCAGAGGCGTGCATAATTAAAAGGCAGCATCATAGTACATAGTATTTCACACTGAAGTGATCGCAGAGCTTGCAACAGGGTATAGTCAACCTCAGTCGCTGTGATCGCATCTGATGGTGCTCGATGTACCAATGTTTTCAAGCACTTCCAGGAGATGACGTGCACAAGTGGGCGTCTTATGAAAGGCTGGTGGGAGTCTGCATACACAAAGTGATCGCACGTCAAGACATAATGGGCGTGCTAATGCCTTGCTGTGCAATCGCCTGCCTTGCTGGGTGTGCGCTGGATATGCATACGCAGGGTGAGAGCGAATGCATCTACCGAGAGGGTCTGAATTAGCTCCTAAGATTGTAGTCCCCATTGATAATAATGGGGACTGTGATCTGCAGCGCTAATTAGCAGTCTACCGGAGATTTCTGTGAAATCGCCTCCATTGTCCTATTTCTACGTAGGAACAATTCATACACTTTTGCAGAAACTGCGGTTTCTAAAAAATTAGAAAAAGAAAAACAAAAAAACTATGATCCACAGTGAGTGTAGACAATGCGTCCTTAATACTAGATAACTAGTTTGAAGTCGTCTCCTACCAGTGAATGCAGTCTTCTGTCTAAACCGTTTTCTAGCTCCGATTACTCAGAAAATAATTCAGAAGTTGCTCCCTATATTACAGATGACTGAAATTGTTAAAACTCTTCTGCAAATATTGCAGCTGCTGTGGAACTACACATCCCAGCAATCTTTTCCACAGTTTTAGCATGCCCTAACAACAAAACTGTGGCAGGGAATGATGAGATGTGTAGTTCCACAGCAGCTGGATGTGCCACACATTGCCTACCCCTGCTATATGCAGTCCATTTTACAGTAGCTAATCCCACAAGCCTAGACAGATTTATAAGCAAACACTGCATACATAACCGCCATGTAAATAGCGGTGTATGCTGTAACACTTTCTAAAACCTCCGTTACCCACTTACATGATTAAAAACAAATAAGCAGTTTACCTGACCATTATCACAGAATGATCCTTTTTACTTATTATGTTGTTCTTTGCTGTGCATAGTATCCGCCCCAAGTCAGCTAAAAAGAGAACCGTGTGAAAGTCTGTATAATAAAGCCACCAATCACATTCATGTACTAAAAAAACACCATACATGGGTTCTGCTTCCCTTTAAACTTAGCTAATTGATGACAAACATTAAGAAAACCTGTAATTTTCTTTCATCACATATTGATGGTGTTTCCAGGTGCAAAATATAAACATCCCAACTCACAAAAAAAGAGAACAAATATAAAATGAATTAATATTTTCTTAGTGATAAATCGCAGGCAATGTAGCTTTTTAAGATGTGCCATGTTTCTATTTTAGCAAAAGGAGCATTTCTGAAGATCAGTATGGTGATAATTTGTTTTCAGGAAATATTCAATTTCTTCATTAATAAGAACATGGCATTTCCATCAGGATGGTCCTAAATGTAATATGTAAAAGGTTACAGTGCCACCTAGTGGCAACAGAGAAAAATTTTAATCGCACACCTACAATAAGCATAGGGCAGCAATAAATAAAAAATCCAGAGATCCAGCAGTTTCTACGGGATAATAGCAATTACTGCATTTTGCTCACTTTACTAACAGGTGACCTTAACTGACTTTCTGCGGTTTAACGGGCACCCTGCTAGCCAGGAGCAACAGCCATTGGGTGGTGACAGTGCTGCCCATAAAGCCTCTGCGCTCTATTCGACGTCACCGGACGCCCATGAGGGTTAGTAGCATCCTGGGTGAGATAGGGTCTGATCTTGGAAATATTGTTAATTAGCATTAACACATTTAAAAGCTGCAGGAAGAATCAAAATTGATGCAAAGTGCACATTTCTCAGAAAGTGTGTGCCAATCCACTGACATTATTTTGTGGACTAAAGCACTGAATAAGCGGCTCAGAGGGAACTGACTCAGCGATCACACAGGACGGGTCCTGCACATGCGCAGACCCCCAACAATCAGAAATGTACGCAAACCATCAGATTTACATACACCTCTGGATCAGGCCCTGTGTCCCCACATTATTATAAAGATTTTCCCTTTAATTTTCGCCTGCTCAGAAAAAGAAATGCGAGTTTGAAATTGAATTGCAAATGCTATTCGCTGTGTGATTGGCACGCCGAACCCAACTTAACCTAATTACCCAAGTACCTCATTGAATTAACCTCTAAACCTGCTACATAAAAATGAACATCCATGTGTATGTATGCATCCATCCTTGATCTCCTGTAGATTTGGAGACATTGGGGTATATTTACTAAAGTGAGATTTTAGAAGTGGAGATGTTGCCCATAGCAACCAACCAGAATGTATCTATTATCTTCCTGAAGGTGCTAGTTAATAAGTAGAATCTTATTGGTTGCGATGGGCAACATCTCCACTTCTAAAAACTGTCACTTTAGTAAATATACCCCATTGAATGTCTTCTGGACACAAGAGGAAACACAGCAGGTGATCAAACACCTCCTCTGATAATAAGTTTTAGGTTTTAATTTCAAGATCCACCCTAACTGCTCACCAACTGCCTCTGGCAAAACAAAAAAACATTATAAAATTGTCAGTATCACAGACTGAGGGCGTGATGTACTAAAGGGGTAACTGCAGTAAAAGCCCCGAAAATGCAGTTTTCGGGGGTTTTACCATATACCCCATATGTACAAAGCGTTTCGTCCCAGTGGGTAACGCCACCTTCAGGTGGCGTAGGTATCCTTTTGCACATGCGCAGAAGGACTTCTGGGTGTTAAACCCGGAAGTCCCTCGGTCTGGGGACAGATTTTAATCGGGGGAGCTGTCCTTTGCGATACTCTAGGCACATATCGCGGTATGTACCCGAAGGGAGGCGGGATGTACCGCATCATGGATGCTATGCTTAGTACATTCCATTTGTACATTTGTACCGAGGCCCCTCCATTTCCGGCTGCAAAGGCAGCTCCCACAGCTGCTATGCTGTCGAATTCACCGAGCTCTGGAACGCAAACTATTCTGGATCTTCGCCACAGCAAAAAACGCCATCTGAAGATGGCGCTGGGCCATAGTAGCCCATGAGCTACAATATTGCTCTCCATCTGCCCCCCACGACGCATAGGATGGCCGATGGCTGCGCAGTACGATGCCGATGCCAAACCTGGAAGCAGAGTGCTAGCGTAAGCACACTGGGTAGCGGCACAGGTACTCGCCCTCATTACACTGTACCCTCTATGGGAATGCCATAGCGGAACAGCACATTGCCCCGGATTGGTAAACTTTTCATTTTCCAAAGCAAAGGCCCCTTAGTGTAATGCAGCCATAAGATAATGTGCAGCAATGTGTCACTAGTATAAGGAAACTTATCTTCTAACTAAGGAAACACTGGCAATATTTAAAGCTCAGTGACAGACAGTGTAATAGGGAAGCAAGTAATCCATGATCCTGCCACATTGTGTAACATGATCCTCAGTGATACAGCAGAGCTGTAACCTCTGGGTGAAAGGCTCATATAGCACTGCACACAGACTCCCATACAGAGCAGGGCCGCGTTATCATGCTGATGGTGTAGTACTACCGGCATGCAGGCGGATGTGCTGCACACACTTCTGTAGTACATTTGGCGAGCAGCAGCAGCAGCAGCAGCCGCCATGTTCCCGCTGCCTATGTCCGGGCTGCTGAGCGCTATAGCAGCCTGGTGGCTGCTGCTGGATATCTGCTTCCTGCTGGCCCTGTTCCTGCACCTGCTGGATGCCCGCGACTCTACCCTTGGCTTCGCCGTCTTCCAGGATCTCATCCGCTATGGGAAGACGAAGATTGGCGGGCGTCCTGGCTGGATGCGCCGCTGTGATCTGCCTAAGAGGTAGCGACCTAGCTAGTGCACCCTAGTGTGGGCTTATGGGGGAAGTTCCGAAGTTGTATATCCCTCACCATGCTCAGCGCAGCACACACTGTGTGGCTCTCTAGTGGTTGTGGGCATGCTGGGCTTTGCATAGCTGTGTAATGTCATAGGTTGCATACCTCTAAACTAAATTAACCCCTTAAAGTTTGTAAATAGTCTAAAACTTTATATTTAACTTTATTTATTGCCTAGTTATAGTATACAACTAGCCAATAAATAAAATGATATATATTGCCACCTTTTTTATTTTAAGTTTCCCGCACAGGGGTCGTGGTCAAAACCACAGTAGGGTTACATTTTATTATTGCGAAGGCCCCCACCCGGTTTACACATTTTCTGGGGAGAGCCCTGTGCCTTGAGTTCCCCATACTTGCCAACTGTCCCTGATTGTCAGGGAGACTCCATGAAATAGCAGCAATCTCCCTGAAGAGTAGCAATCTCCCTGATTGCACTTTACCCCCATTATGAAGCTGTTATATAAAAGATAAAACCGAGATACACATTCAGATGGGATCATTAGTATCATTTCCGTGCATTGGTTATAAGGCACATGATCCAGGGCCGGCTCCAGGTATGTTCCCGCCTCTGCCCTGTCGGTTGCAGTGAATATGTAAGCACAGGGGGAGGGCGCAGTGAGAGAAGGGGCAGGGGGTACATGGGATGGCACAGGGTGCTGAGACACCTAGCGCTGGACCTGCAATGATCCCTATGGTTGCATGCAATTTCTGAAAAGTATCAGTGTGTTTCTACTGCAGGGTCCATAGGGCTCCACAGGAGACCTTGGGGTATAGGCGATGACGTCAGTCTCGGGCACCTCAATAGTTAAACTTGTGCTCCCAGGATCCACCGAGTCCCTCTCCTATACCCCGCCGCCAAGGCACCTCAGTTTCATAGATGCTCGGCACTGAGTCAGCTCACTTCAAAAGGGGCTGCATTGACAGCCCCAGAAAACTTTTAAAAACTACAAGAGTGGTCAGCAGGGGCAGTCCAGCGAACGCCCATGCTGCCACTCCGACACCCTGCCGGCGCTGAGACGCTGGGATGGCGCCAGGAATCGCGGCGGGTGTCTGGGGGTTTTGGCTAGCAAAAACCCCCAGACGCCCAGGACTGTGGCCGGACTTCACGGGGGACGTTAAGGTAAGCAGCAGGCACCAGCTGACATCACAGTCCTGTAGGCTTCCCAGGTGGGGGTCCTGTGGAAGCGGCTGCGCATGTTAACAGGCATTGCGCCTGCTCTGACACTATACAATCAGGGATAGCGGGCCACAGCGTGCGGACGTTGTCGGCATCCCAAGCGTTAATAGCATGCCAGGGGAGTGGGCCTTCCCTGTACTGCACAGCCGGCCCCTCCCCCGCTCCACTGCGGTCTGGCGGTTGCAGGCAGCTCTCCTCCCTCAGACGCGCCCCCTATGAGTCCGGTGGCCATTTTATATGTGCTGAAGCGCTGGTCTCACCGGGAGTTGCAGTGCCTGGGCACCCCAACATACCTCTCCTATAAGCAGGTCAGTGTATGTAGCCAAATCCAAACATGCTTACTTTAAAGAAGTTAAAAGTTCAGCGACAGCTTTTCTGCTGTCTCATCAGCTGGTTGAACACTTGGAAGAAGCATGGAAAACTCCAAGCAGGAGACTTCAGCCACAGAAGAGATTGGAGACCACTTATCCGTTTGAGGAGAAGTATTTCTCTAAATGGGAAACTCCACCTCAGGTGGGGATTCATATTACCCGCCTTGTCAAAAGTGTAACACTCCCTATGCCATCCGTGTCATCATTAAAGGATGTCACGGACAGGAAGGTGGACATATGCTTAAAGTCCATTTATTCTCTTTCAGGGGGAGTGGCTAGGCCAGCTATGGCTATATGCTGGGAGGCCAGGGCAATGGAGCGTTGGGCTCATGTCCTGGAGGCGTCCTTGCCTGTAGAAGCTACCAGTGAACAAGTGGAACTGGTATGTTTCCTCAGAGATTCAGCCACATATGTGAATGAGGCTGCTCTGGATGTTGGTATGCTAACATCCCGCATTTCATCGGCTGCAGTGTCGGCTAGACGCTCTCTCTGGTTGCAGTGTTGGAGGGCGGATGCTGAGTCCAAGAAAGGGTTAGAAGGTTTACCCTTTAATGGCCAGGTACTTTTTGGTCCAGATTTGGACAAAATTGTGGATACTTTGGTGGCTGCCAAGTCAGCCTGTTTACCTTTGGCCCCATTACCCTCGAGTTCTGGAACTCAGTCATTTTGGACCTTCCGCTCTCAGAGTAAGGCCAAGGCTCATTCCTTTCCCAGACCGTCTGGAACTAAGAAAGTCACAAAGCCCAAAAAGCAGGCCTGGAATGCTAGGCATCCAGCTGCCAAGCCCGAGGCTAAACCTTCAGCCTGACGGGATGAGCCTTTCCTTGAGGGACCCCAATGTGGGAGGCCGACTTCTTCAGTTCGCCCAGTGTTGGTATCATACCACAACAGACACGGGTAAGGGAAGTGGTCTGTCAAGGGTACGCCCTTTCATTCCAAAACAGTCCTCCACATCAATTCTGCCTTACGGGACAACAGATGGATCAGGAAAAGGCATTGTAACTGCAGAGAGTGGTTCAATCTATGCTCATACAGGGAGTTATAATTCCAGTACCTATTCCCCAGAGGGGAACGGGGTATTATTACACTCTTTTTGGTTTCAAAACCGAATGGTTCATACAGGCCTATCCTGAATCTCAAGTCCCTAAACAAGTTCCTTCGACCACCCCGGTTCAAGATGGAAACCCTGCGGTCAATTATATTGGCTATGGAACCTGAGGATTTTATGGTGTCTCTGGACATACAGGATGCCTACCTGCACGTCCCGATAGCTTTGGCTCACCAGAAGTACTTCAGGTTCGCAGTGTTACATCAACACTTCCAGTTTCAGGCCCTGCCGTTTGGACTGTCCACGGCACCCAGGGTGTTTACCAAACTTATGGCGGCCCGACTGTGGCTGCAGGGGGATCCGTCTATTACCCTACCTGGACGACTTGCTACTGCTGGCCAGGTCTCCGGAATTGCTTCTTCAGCATCTGCAACTGACATTGACAGTGCTACAAAGCCACGGTTGGTTGATCAACTGGAAGAAGTACTCACTGACGCCCTCACAGAGGATACTACATCTCGGGGCTTTGAATTCTCAACAACAGAGGAGTTTCTTAACCAGGGACAAGATAACCACGCTGCAGCAGCGGGTTCGCAGCTGCCTGCACAGTCGCCGCGTGTCTATCCACTCGGCAATGCAGTTGCTGGGCGACATGGTGGAGTATGGCCTCTACAGACACTGATCCTGTCCAGATGGGATGGATCTCCACGCCGGATAAGAACTCAGACGTTGGTACTGTCTCCGGAGGTACGTCTGTCTCTGACCTGGTGGCTTCATACAAGTCACCTTACCAAGGGCCGCCCCTTTTGGATTCCAGAGTGGGTCCTCCTGAAGACGGACGCCTGTCCCTGGGGTGCAGTGACAGGTCCACACTTCTTCCAAGGAAGGTGGACAATGGAGGAACCGTGCTGCCAATAAATATATTGGAACTAAGGGCAGTTCTAAGGGCTCTTCAACAAGCACAGCTCATACTTCAGGGGAATCCGGTGCAAGTCCAGTCAGACAACGCCACCACAGTGGCCTACGTAAACCGCCAAGGAGGCACTCAAAGTCAGGCGGCACTAGTGGAAGTGTCCCGCATCCTGACTTGGGCGGAGGTGAATCTACCAGGCATATCAGCAGTGTTCATTCCAGGAGTCCTAAACTGGGAAGTGGACTTCCTAAGCCGTCACAACGTTCACCCAGAGGAATGGTCACTTCATCAGGAAGTATTTCAACTTCTTGTAAACAAATGGGGCCTTCCCGAAATAGATCTGATGGCATCTTGGCACAACCGCAAGCTGCCAAGGTACGGATCCAGGACAAGAGACGTGGAAGCTCTGCTGGTGGACGCCTTGTCGGTCAAATGGACCTTCTGGTTTGTGTATCTGTTCCCTCCATTCTCCCTTCTACCTCGGGTAATCCGAAAGTTGAAACAGGAAGGAGGTCTGATGCTGCTGGTAGCTCCAGCATGGTCCAGATGTCACTGGTACACATATCTTCAAAGTCTGTCAATAGACACTCCGATTCTGTTGCCGCAGCTTCCGGACCTATTATCCCAAGGTCCTTGCCTCTACCCGGACCTGAGTCGTCTGTCTTTGACGACGTGGCTCTTGAGACTGCCCTCTTGCGTTCCAGGGGTTTCTCTAGCTCGGTGGTCAACACCATGCTCTGAGCTCGCAAGCCTGCTTCTACAAGAATTTATCACAGTGTGGCACACTTTCTTTGAATGGTGTCGCCCTAGAGGTTATAATCCTCAAACATTTAGATTAGTCAGGATTTTAGCATTTCTACAGGCAGGCTTAGATCACGGTCTTCGCCTTGCTTCTCTGAAGGTGCAGGTCTCTGCCCTGTCAGTACTGTTTCACCGTAGGATTGCTACCATTCCAGATGTACATACCTTTATGCAAGGGGTGCTTCGCATCCAACCTCCTTTTATCCCACCGGTGGCTCAGTGGGATCTGACTGTGGTCCTTAGGGGTCTACAAGGACCACCATTTGAACCACTGGGCTCTGGATTTAAAATGGTTTACTATTAAAACTATTTCTTCTGGCCAGTGCTTCAGCCAGAAGGGTATCAGATTTGAGGGCTCTTTCTTGTCATCCCCCCCCCCCCTTTCTGATTTTTCATAGGGACAGGGTGGTTCTTCGTACTCGTGAGAGTACTTCTGTATGTGAGAGTGTGATACTTGTGTGTTCCAGAAATTCTTCCTTCTCTCTTCTCCTTCTCCGGCCATTGGCTTGTTACGAAACTGAGGTGCCTTGACTTGGGTTGGGGTATAGGAGAGGGGCCGGTGCATACTGGGAGCACAAGTTTAACTATTGAGGTGCCTGAGACTGACGTCATCGCCTATACCCCAAGGTTTCCTGTGGATCCCTATGGACTTCGTAGAAATAGAGATAACAAAGGTAAGGTCTTATAATATCTCATATTTTTCATCAACAAGTAGATCTTACTAATTGCTTTTAGACTCGTTTATATTTGGGTGTAAAGGCGGGTACACACCTGACAGATATAACCATTTGTCCCGGTTTGCTGACAGCCCGGACTCTGGACAGATGTCAAGATTTCTGGACTGTCTGTAGTAATCCCGGGTGGGTGGCAACTCTAGCTGTATATATAACCCCAAACTTGCTGTAACCTATGCCAATCTCTTATTATCCAGATGGTTCTCTCATTTCTATTATGTGTCTGTCTTCTGGAATGGAGCGTTGCTGGGATTCCTTGTTTGGTCATTGCTGCTAGGTGGTCACATGCCAGGCTGGATTCAATCCTTGCTTAATTTCTTCACCAAGGACCGACAACACAAAGTACCAGGTTAGTGTGATGTAGTGAAAATTCACTTTGTAAATTTTAGCAATTAAAATGTATTTATGTTAACAAAATAAACTACTTCCCCCCTCAGTTTACCCAGACACTGGCTGTAGTCTCCAGCCAGCTTCCTCTATGATCCCGTGGCTTCTTGCTTGCAAGACAAACTGATGGAGAGGGGAGGGGGGATTGTGCAACTGCTCACAGGATTTAACAGGCCAATAATATTAAATGCAAAACCAGGAGTGTTTTGCATCTAATATTATTGCCATATTAAATTTCACTGCCAGAACTGCTGCAAAGCTTAGTAAATATACTCCAATCTCTTGATTCTTAAATTGGAGAATTTGTATGTGTGTGTGTGTATATATGTATATTGACAGAAATTTAATATTTTGCCCTCTACTCACCACCACAATGGCTTTGAAATGAAACAAACAAGATGTGCTTTAACTGCAGACTTTAAGATTTAATTTGATGGTAGTTACATCCAAATCAGGTGAACGGTGTAGGAATTACAATGGTTTCTATATGTGCCTCCCACTTTTTAAAGGGCCAAAAGTAATGGGATTGTCAACTCAAAAGCTATTTCATGGACAGGTGTGGGCTATTCCCTCATTATTTCATTATCAATTAAGCAGGTAAAAGGTCTGGAGTTGATTCTAGGTGTGACATTTGCATTTGGAATCAGTTGCTGTCGACTCTCAATATGAGATCCAAAGAGCTGTCACTATCAGTGAACCAAGCCATCATTCGGCTGAACAATCAAAACAAACCCGTCAGAGTGATAGCAAAAACATTAGGTGTGGCCAAATCAACTGTTTGGAACATTCTTAAAAAGAGAGAACGCACTGGAGAGCTCAGCAACACCAAAAGACCCGGAAGACCACGGAAAACAACTGGTGGATGATAGAAGAATTATTTCCCTGGTGAAGAAAAACCCCTTCACAACAGTTGGCCAAATCAAGAACACTCTCCAGGAGGTAGGTGTATATGTGTCAAAGTCAACAATCAAGAGAAGACTTCACAAGAGTGAATATAGAGGGTTCACCACAAGATGTAAACCATTGGTGAGCCTCAAAATCAGGAAGACCAGATTAGAGTTTGACAAACAACATCTAAAAAAGCCATTACAGTTCTGGAACAACATTCTATGGACAGATGAGACAAAGATCAACTTGTACCAGAGTGATGGGAAGAGAAGAGTATGGAGAAGGAAAGGACTGCTCATGATCCAAAACATACCACCTCATTAGTGAAGCATGGTGGTGGTAGTGTCATGGCATGGGCATGTATGGCTGCCAATGGAACTAGTTCACTTGTATTTATTGATGATGTGACAGCTGACAAAAGCAGTAGAATGAATTCTGAAGTGTTTCGGGCAATATTGTATGCTCATATTCAGTAAAATGCTTCAGAACTCATTGGATGGCGCTTCACAGTGCAGATGGACAATGGCCTGAAGCATACTGCAAAAGCAACCAAAGAGGTTTTTAAGGCTAAAAAGTGGAATGTTATGCAATGGCCAAGTCAATCCCCTGACCTGAATCCGATTGAGCATGCATTTCACTTGATGAAGACAAAACTGAAGAGGAAAATGCCCCAAGAACAAGCAGGAACTGAAGACATTTGCAGTAGAGGCCTGGCAGAGCATCACCAGGGATGAAACCCAGCGTCTGGTGATGTCTATGCATTCCAGACTTCAGGCTGTAATTGCCTGCAAAGGATTTTCAACAAAGTATTAAAAAGTGAAAGTTAGATTTAGGATTGTTTAGTTTGTCCCATTACTTTTGGCCCCTTTAAAAAGTGGGAGGCACATATAGAAACCGTTGTAATTCCTACACCGTTCACCTGATTTGGATGTAATTACCCTCAAATTAAATCTGAAAGTCTGCAGTTAAAGCACATCTTGTTTGTTTCATTTCAAAGCCATTGTGGTGGTGAATAGAGGCCAAAATATGAAAATTCTGTCAATGTCCCAATATTTATGCACCCGACTCTGTGTGTATATGTATATATATATATATATATATTTCTACTTCAGGGTCCATAGGGGGTCCACAGGGTTGACCTTGGGGTATAGGTTGGGAACCAAATCCGGGCACCACGCAGTTAAAGCTTTTAGCTCCCAGGATGCACTTGGGTCCACTCTCCCTATAACCCCACCCCCAAGCCAGAGGCACCTCAGTTTAAGTTGGTGCCCGGCCGGAGTCGGGTCACCGTTTAGTGCAGTGGGGAGCTGATTAGCAGCCCCTAAGCTTTATTTTTTCTAAAGGCCAAAGTTTTATTTTTTTTTATTTTTACTTTGGATTCTTCAGAGCGGCAGCGTCAGACTGTCCTTAGGACGTCTAAGCTGCCGCTCCGTCACCCCGCTGGCGCTGAGACGCCAGTACAGATCTGGGGATCTCAGCGGGACCCCAGAGTCTGTACTAGCCGGACTCTGCGGGCGCCTAGGACAGGACTGCTGCTGGATCCACGGGGAGCAGGTAAGGCGCGGGTCACCGCTTGCGGTGATCCGCGCATTTGAAATGCAGTCCTGTGCCTCCGGTCTCTGGGGACAGACCGGAGGCACCGGCAGTGGCGGCGGGCTCCCCATACCCCGTGTGTCCACTAGACCACCAGGGACTTAGTGTTCGGTGCAGGGAGCCGGCGTCCCGGGGGTTAATAGCCGGCCAGGGGAGGCAGCCTTCCCTGTTACAGCGGCTCCTCCCCTCAGCTCAGCGCGCCTTTCAGTATCTATAGTCTGGCGTCGCTGAGCTGCTTCCTCCGCGGGCCACGCTTCTTCTGAGGTCTCCAGCGGCCATTTTCTTGTGGTGCAGCAGAAATCTCTGGAGATGGCAGTGAGTCCAGTCCCCCTGCGTACCTCACCATCAGGTCAGTGTACACAGCGCTGTAGCCTTCCCAGACACTGAATCTGGGTAAGTTGCATGCAGTGTAATAGTGCAGTATATTATATGACATGTGTATGTATATATGTGTATATCTGCATTGTATGTGACTTATGCTAGTGCTGACTGTCTGTACTTTATTCTCTCACCTGTCAGTGTATATCTATCCCTTTTCCTTATCTGCCCTAATACAGCTGTACTTGGGGTGGTTCTGAGACCTCACATTTATATACTTGTTAATATTTGTGAGGTTTGTCACATACGGTTGCGTGCTGCACGTTGCCATATTTTGAGTGGAACTGTGTGTTGCATACGCTGAAAATGGGTTCCTGCAGCTAATTTTTAGTATCAGTCAGGACCAGTATAGCGCTGCTTGATCGCAAGGCTTGGTCAGATATGTCTGACCAGGAGATAGAGCGTTATACTGCACCCATTTTTACTATCCTGCAAGCCATGTGCTGCAGGTGTTAGTGCGGAGGATTTAACTCTTAAAGGGTTCTGTATGTGGCGTCATCGGGTGCCGGCCCCTTTCACGACCCCCTTGGGCGGTTTGTTTTCTCGGGATCCTCTTAATTGCGGATCGCCGGGCGGGCCCCATTGTTGTACCTCACTTGGGGTTACTTCACCATACTGCCCTTTTTCATCTCAGGGTATCTCGCAGTTTCTTGCACTCTTCCCCTGTGACACAGACTATCGCTCCCTGCAGGGGTTTTTCGAGTATATGAATTCTCCCTGGTGTCACAATAGTCTGTCATGCCCCTTGCAGGGATTACCACAACAGCCACCCTGGGTGGATGTCGTTTTTCTACGAAACGCAAATTGGCGTGGTTGACGCCCTGTGGTTACTTCCCAGTTGGCTCTGCCGTGAACTGGATACTGTTTTGGGCTCTTTCCCTCTTACACGGGGGGAAGCCTATTTCAAGTATTATTATCCCTGCTTTAGGGCTGGTGGCAGGTCCATTCTGGTTAGAGTGAATGTTGACCTGCACCTGTATCATACACCCTCAGTATTACGTGCCTTCTGGTTCCCTGTTGCTGACTAGCGGGGGGATCGCATGGCGGGACTCTGGCTGTTGCCAGTTATGAGGTATTACAACAGTGTTTGGCCTCCTGTCCCAAATTCCCTGAGGGTCATCACGAGCCCCTCATGGGGTGGATGGGCGTGTTACTAGTCGGATTACAGACGTTACTACGCATCCCATTCCTGCGTGGTCGGATTCTTCTGATCCGTAGGTGGTAACTTTGCCTGAAATCAGTATACTCGCTTTCAGGGGTTGTTACCCATCCTACCATGGCTATAGCATGGTTGGTTAATACTATTGCATACTGAGCTGATGCATTTGTAATGTTTTTTCCCCACCAACACGTCTGGGGTTCAAATGTATTTGGTCGCTCACGTAATATATGCAGTTGTCATAGGTGGACATGCCTATATTGGACACCAGTCTCCTAACTTTCAGAGTTCCGGCTGCGACGGTATCCTCCGTAATACCCTATGGCTGCGCTCTGGGAATGCAGAGGTGCAGATACCATCTATAGGGTAGATCTTGTTGGGTCCTGACCTTGACAGTGGCAGTACAAATTTCCCGCCTTCAGCTATGCCCACTACAGGGCCTCAGACTAAGTCTATTAAGTCTTTTTGTCCTCTGGGTCAGCCTAAAGGTCTGTTTCTTCAACCGAGCAGGCCTGGACTGCCAGCCGATCCTGCTTCTGAACCTACGGATATATCGTCAGCATGACGAGACAGGCCTACCACTGGGAGATGGCGATTTTCTCAGTTCGCCCGGTACTAGTGTCTAGTTGCCGCGGCTACGTGGGTAGGAGGGTACGCCCTCTCTTTGCTCAGGCGGCCTATTTCCATGTGATGGTACGCAGGCCCTTATTCGGACCCGAACAGGGCCTTACGAATCCAGAAAGCTATACAGTTGTTGCGGTAAGCGGAGCTAATTGGGCCATCCCCACTCCCCAGCGAGGGACTGGTTGTTCTGCTTTCTTTCTGGTGCGGTGGCTGAATGGTCCTCTTTGGCCTATTCTCTGTCTCAATTCCCTGAACCAGTTCCTAAAGCTACCTGGGCTCAGGAGGCAATCCCTATGCTCCATCATACTATGTTTGGAACCTGGGGACTTTATGGTATCACTGGATATACAGGACGCGTGCCTACGGGTACTTACAGAGACCTTGCCTCAGCATGGACTGAGGTTTGCTGTATCACAGAACTTATGGTTTTTCGGGCTCTGCCTTTTGGGACTGTTCTCAGCCCCACGGGGGTTTACCAGCGTTTTGGATTTTCTGACAGTTCTTCTGTTCAGTATATCCCAATGCTCCTGTACCTGGATGGCCTCCTGCTCTTAGCAGGATCACCGGGGTACTTTACAGCCGGGTCAGGTTGACTGTGGCTTCTTCAGGGTGCAGACGTTTAATCAATGGGGAAAAAGTCCTCCCTGCATCCCTCTCTGGGTATTCTTCACCTAGGAGCCCTGCTGGATTCTCAGAATCTGAGAATTCTTCTGGCATAAGACGGCATCTCCACTCTTCCATTAGGAGTACATGGATGTCTGCGCAGTCGACATATGTCTTTACACTCTGGGATGCATGGTCCACTATTCAGTGTCTGCCTTTGGAAGGGTGGAATGGGCTTACTTCCATTCCAGGCCTTTCCATAATTGGCTTATCTCCAGATGGAACAAGTTTTTTCTGTCTGATCACTGTTCAAACGATGATGCTCTCCCCGGAGGCAAGTCGGTCCCTTTTCGGGTGACTATGACCATCTCGTCCAGGGTATTCTTTGCTAAGGACAGTGTCTGGTTCGCATCCATTTCATGTCTGTCGATTCCACCCTGTCAATTAACTTGTTGGAACTTTAGCCTGTCTTGGGCCTTCACTCTGGCATAGCCCTTGTTTCCCGGTGAACCTGAAAAAGTTCAGTCCGACAGGGTCAGAACAGTGGCTTCCTTTTTAGCAATACTGTTCGTTGGGTGGCAATGTCAGGTATGTCATACATTCGGACATTGTCTGAGGGTCTCCTCCCGACCATCTCGACAGTGTTCATTTCAGGTGCTCTCCATCGGGAAGCGGGAGTCCTCAGCCGTCACGACGTGCATCCCGGGGACTAGTCTCTTCCCCAAGAGAGGTTTCATCTCCTGGTGAGCAGGGGGGGGGGCCCTCCTGAGGTGACACTCATGGCCTTCTGACTCTATCACACTATGGTGTTACAGTCCAACTCTGGGGATTCTGAAGCAACCTTCAGTGACTCTTTGTCGGTGAAGTGGTTCTTCCAGTCTCCATTCTTCCTCGTGGGAAGTGTTTCAATCGAGACAGAGATGCTTTCCTGCTGGTGGCTCCTGATTGCCCCAGATGTCAGGGGTACTTGGTTTTTCGGAGTCTCTCCATCGATGCTCCATTCCTGATGCTTCACTGCCCAGACCTGTTGTCTCAGGGTCCTGGGGTTTGCCTTGGACCTGGGTCGTTTGTCTTTGACTGCGTCCCTACAGTTGTCTTACGGCTTCCCTGGCTTTGTCATCGTTGGAATGATTAGAGCACATGGATCAGCTTTTGCTGGGACCTACCAGAAACTGTGGCTGCCATAATTCTTATGGTATTATACCTGTCGATACGATCCTCTGGTGTCCAGGATTTCCAGATATTCTGGCATTCCTTCCGGCTGGCTTGGGTTTCACCCTCGGCCTGGCCTTCCTGACAGTGCAGATCTCTACACTGTCAGTATGATTAAGATATGGAATTGCTCTGCTCTGATATCCAGTTCATCCTTTGGAGTGTTTTCTGGATTATGCCTCCATTTGTCCTCCCTAGGGACTCCTTGGGAGTTAGTAGTGGTTCTTCGTTAACTCCGGGGAAAGTTAATGGAACCGCTGGTTGTGATAGCCATTACATGGTCTATTGCTTTGGCTTTCTCTCTTTCTCTCAGGGAGTTTATATCAACCAGGTGAGTGTCGGAATTGGGAGCGTTCTCATGTGGCTCCCTCTTCTGGAGGGCATCTTGTCAGGGTGTGAGTTGCTCTCACCCTGTGTTTCTTCTTAGTGATTTTTAGGTTCCATATTATTCTGGAACTTATGGTGCGGCCATTCAGTCCCCAGTCCTCTCGGCTGGTGTGGCCTCATTGACTGTGGTCCGGCCTCTGTGGATTTATGTGATCCGTTCAAGTTCCTGATGGAAATCGGACTCCTTATTGGTGGTCTGAGATTTCTGGTTTTAACAGGAAAGGATGGCTGGCCTATGGCCATATGTTGGCTGGACGGCCTCGTATGTCTTCTTCAGGGGCCTACCCATGGGTAGGCCTTTCTGTTGTTGCTGCTTGTTTTTTCTCGGGCCATGTAACCCTCATGGGTGGCTCGCTGTGGCGCCTTGGCTGTTTTGCCTTGCTAGGTGGCCACATGGTCTTCTGTCCACACCTTTTTAAGGTTCTAGGCATTGTTTTCCTTTGCCTCTCAGGATGCTTCCTTTTTGGCGGCGGAATCTCCTCTCAGCACAGGAGCGTCCCCTCCTTTGGTTGAACTGCTTTGGGACATCCCCAAGGTCAACCCTGTGGACCCCCTATGGACCCTGAAGTAGAAAACAAGAGATATGGTAAGAACTTACCTTTGTTATCTCTGTTTCTACGAAGTCCATAGGGTCCACAGGGCGCCCGCCCTGACGCACCTGGCTTCAAATGGGCTGTGTGACTGGTCACCGGTTTTCCGTCTCCCATTTCTGTGAGTATGGTTATCGAGTGTTCCAGTTTTCTCTCTCTTTTTCTCTCCTCCTCCGGCCTTTGGCTACTTACAAACTGAGGTGCCTCTGGCTTGGGGGTGGGGTTATAGGGAGAGTGGACCCAAGTGCATCCTGGGAGCTAAAAGCTTTAACTGCGTGGTGCCCGGATTTGGTTCCCAACCTATACCCCAAGGTCAACCCTGTGGACCCTATGGACTTCGTAGAAACAGAGATAACAAAGGTAAGTTCTTACCATATCTCTTGTGTTATATATATATATATATATATATATATATTTATTTAAGGCCCCCCACACGGAGCGATCTGCTGGCCGACGCCCGATATGCAAGCACCCCTCCCCCCCCCACCTCCTGCATAGCGCTGCATGGGATCGTACATTGCATCACCAGATCTCTTGTGCAGCATGTAAGATCTACAGGAGCGATCTACAATCCCACAATGAGCTCGCACTGGCCGATATCCTAGCCACACGGTATGATATAGCAGCGATATCTTTCCAATCCGTCGGATCAGCTTCTATATCGCACCGTGTATGGGGGCCTTTATAGAGTTATTCCATAGGTCTTGGCTTGAGTGTTAATGCATTTTGTATCCTTTATCTGTAGGTGAAGAATTTTCCACTCTTGTGGCTTTCTTCTTGCTATGGTTGCACAGCCTCAGAAGATTGGTCGAGTGTCTCTTTGTGAGTGTTTACTCCAATGGGGTCATCCACTTTGGCCAGTATTGCCTTGGCATTGGCTACTACCTTCTCATTGAGATAACCCTACTTGATCATGCTCAGATGGAAAACAGGGGTGAGTGTCATCTATCTACTTGATGTTGCTCTGCCATAAAAAAAGGAAACAATAAAAAATGCTTGCTTGATTCACACAACTAGACTGGCCTGATATTGGGCACACTTGGTTATTGCCAGACTTTTGGATGTAATCTGTCCATTCAGGGTACTATTAGAATTGCATGATGGTACAGAATTAGCCTAACTGGCAGCAATGACTGCACCCCCCCTGCCAAGAGAAGTTCAGTCAATAGGCTAACAAATGATAAAACTACTGCCTACTCTGTCAGCATACTACAAATATACAGATTCTTGAGACAAAGGAAGAAAAGCTATAAAGGATCTACTTCCAGCAATAACATAATGGAAAATTAAACTACAACATACCTCAAAATAATAATGTATGTTATTTATTATATAAAAATATGTTGGTAGGGCATACTGTTGCAAAATCTGCACACAAACCACTTTACGACACTGTGATATATTGCTAGGTTTCCATACAAAACCCATTACTAATGCACTACATGGCCAGTTGTATGCGGACACCCAAACATCATACCCATATTTGCCTGTTGAATATCTAATTCCAATACCATTGGCATTAATACAGAGTTTTAGCTACTATAACAGCCTCCACTCTTCTGGGAAGGCTTTCTACTAGATTTTGTACCATGACTGGAGGAATTCACATCCATCCAGCCTCAAGATCACTAGTAAGGTGGGAACTGATGCTAGGAGATAAGTCGCAGTCAGTGTTTCAATTCATCTCAAAGTTGCCTGAAGAGGTTGAAGTAAGGACGCTGAGCAAGCCAATCAAATTCTACCCACCAGGCTCTAAAATATTTTTTGATGGTCCTCGCTTTGTGCACTGGGTCATTGTCATTCTGAGACAGGAGAGGGCCTTCCCTAAACTATGTCACATGGTTGGAAGCACACAAGTCTCTAGGATGCCTTTTTATGCTGGATAATTATTATTTCCCTTTGCTGGAACAGGTCCAGGCTAAACCATAAAAAAAAAGACAACCCAGTCCATTATTCTTCCTCCTAAAACTTTACAGTTGGCAAGGTTCCTTCACCTGGCATCCGTCAAACCCAGATTCGTCCATCAGACTGCCAGGTGTTGAAGCGTGATCTGTCACTCCACAAAATGCATTTCCACTGCTCCACAGTCCAGTTCGATGTTCTCTACACCACTCCTGATGAACCGTTCTTCTGCTGAGTTTGCTTCCAGAGGCAGTCTGGAACTTGGTAGTGAGTGTTGCAACTGTGGACAAACAATTCAGCACTCGGCAGTCCCGTTCTGTGCGCTTGTCTCTACCTCTTTTTGGCTGAGCTATTGTTGCTTGTAGATGTTCTCACTTCACAGTAACAGCACTTACAGTTGATCGGTGTGGTTTTTACAGTGCTGAAACTTGATGAACTGGTGTGTTGGAAAGGCGGCATTCTATTATAAAACAATTGTGTGTATGTGGTGAACCTGGGCTCTGGGGATATGACAAGGTGAAACTAGACCAATGGGAATATGATATAAATGAGCAGCTAGTAACAACAATATTAAAGATGCAATAGATTAGCTCTGGATAAGCGTATGTAAAGCAATTGGCTCAATTGAGCACATGAAAGTTCATACCAGTCTGAGGTAGTGAGTGTCCCTTAGGGTAAAAGGTTATGGTGGAGATTATCTGGAAAAAAACCGCCAGACGCTCACATGCATAAGGCTCTGTCCTGGAAGTTCAAGTCCTGCACACAGGTGGGTCAACGCGTTTCAAGCCTGTAGTGGCTCTTCTTCAATGCTGTAAGCCACAATTAATATAGTGTCTAAAGCTGAGTACACACCATGTGATTATCTACTCAACATGGCTATATCTGTCAGATAAGGCTGATAATTGTGTATTGCATACGCAGCACCAGGACTCGTTGGATCGGCTCCCGATAAAGCATGTGCTGCTTAATGACATTCCCGTCATTTTGTTATCGTTCAGAAAGTGCAGTTTGTACAGACCTCTGCCCGATGTAAGCCGATTATTGTACACACATCTCGCTTGTGGGAATTTGAATTTAAATAAGCTGTGACTTTCCTCGGCTCAGCAGACGAACTAACGTTATGTCAGTACAGCAGGGGAAGGTAGTGTGATGCACCCCATTGCTGTGGAACTACAGATCTCGGCTTGCCTTTTACAGTGACATGTATCGTGGCAGGGCATGCAGGCACGTGTAGTTCCAAGCCAGATGACGTGTGACATGTTGTCAACCCCTGATGTATCCCTTGCAGGTGGCAGGAGTGATAATATTCTCACAGGTATAATAGCCAGGGTAGAACCAACAGTATTAATAGTAGGGTGCAGCAGCCAAGTATATAACTAGCATTTGCACAGTACAATAACACAGTAATGGTGAATATTGTACTTCCTCTTCCTGTATTGCCTGTTCTGTCCAGAACATTAATATAATTAGTATTTTCCACCCAGAAAGCACAATTATCTGACAGTGTGTTCGGAGACACTATATCGGGAAGACGATTTGGAATTGATATGATCGTATGGAACTAAATCATTATTGGATTATGTGTATGGTGTTTATCGGCTGTTTTTGGGATAGTTTTGGTCGGTCTGAATCGGTCTAGTCGCTAGCATCGTTGGACATAATCTTAAGGCACACATCCACTAAAAGACATCAAAACGACTGCACGATTAGGACATTGTAATTGTGCAGTCGTTTGTCAGTCTGTGATGTGCCTACACTGAGCGAGCAGTCATTCAGTATAGGCACATCAGTCATCTGCAAACATGCTGAACCTGACGTTATCGGCAGGTTGACCAGCATTTTTGCCCGATGATAGATGTCTAAACCACCAGCGGCAGTGTATCGCTGGTCGTTTTAGACCTTTTTGTAAATGATTTGCGAACGATTATTGAATGATAATGTTATCGTTCAATCGCTCAATTTAATCGTCTAGTGGATGTGTGTTTTTACAGTGCATAGCAGCTTTAGGCATTTACAACACAGAGGGACGGGCACAATGTTGTAGCTGACTTTTTCATTACACTAGTATGTGTATTAGCAACTTAGGCCTTTATTCCTGCTCTACCAATAAAAGAGGCCCTTATTTTCTATTTTATAATTCCAATGCACTTTTTGTGCAAATGTTTTTTTTTATTAACTTTTATGTATTTTTGAGGACTATATTGTGGTGCATCATTTGAGAACACAGGGAAGGTGTTTTTAGTGATGTTGTCACTACAGCTTACTCCCTGCAGCAATGGAGCCTGATAACGGCAGTAATAGACTGTTCCTATTCTTAGCAAAATAAATAAAGTGTATTCCTCCCATGCTTCAGAAAAACCCAGGATTATTAATGACTTCCAGCCTTAATTGACTGGACCAGCAAACCAACCAGAAAAGGGGAAAATGTTGCAAACCAATGATTATTTGGCTGGATCAACCCCCCATTCTGGCCAGTCTAATAACCGCTCCTCTGCATTCTTATAGTGCCTGTACAAGTGCAGGGGATATATTATATGCTGGATGTAATCTTCTGGACTTCTCTTTATTTTCCATGTATAGAGGATTTAGGCCCTCATTCAGAGCCGTTCGCTATTTGCGTTCGTTCGTTCAAAAACAAGGGGTGGCTATGCAAATGATCCGTTCGCACATTGCAGTCTGTTCACACCTCTAAGTCTGAACGAGCGAGCAAAACATACGCTCTTTTATTTCTTAAAAACGCCCCCCTGGCCGCTCGCACCATACGTCATGTCCGCTATTTATTAGATTAATCGAGTACATCGAACAGGATATGAACTGCTCGCTATTCTTGTGGTTGGTTTTTTCAACCGCTATTTTGCGAGCAGTTCTGAGTTAAAAAAAAACAAGTGACGTGGTCATTGACGCTGCTATATTAATTATGCACACCCATAAAACGCCCGTTTTGACCTTTAAGCACGCCTGCGAACGGATCTCCACTCCCCGTTTTCAAGCACCTTCCCCTGTTACCACCCACATACGCCTCATTCTGTCACTCAAAATAGCAGGCACTCGCTATATTGCGTACAAATGATTTTCGGCCGCACTGACTGGTTCGCGCATGCGTACTAAAAACCGTACGAATGCGCAGATGTGCGAACATCGCTCGGAACAAGCGTACTGCTGCTAGCGAGTGGCTCTGAATGAGGGCCTTAGTACCATGACGATTTGTATCTTCCTTTGAATTGTGTTCCTAAGTAAAAGAAAAGCGCCCATTGCTGTCAGTGTTTTTTGTACGTTTTGTAAACCGTGCAAGTTTTACAGGTTATAATATAAGTATATAGAGTAGTTTTATTATAACTGTATTACAGCCATAGCGTCTATGATATGTAAACATGTATACACCGAATAGATCAATAAACACTTCTCTTTATTGAAACGGACCTGTGGCTAAACATACTAATATACTTGTTTCTTTATTTTGGCAAGTGACCCTTATTAATGTTACATTTAAATTTTCAAAGCTGCATCTCAGCTTTTGTTTAGGTGTAGTTTTGTTACCAGTATTGCTATATGCTGTCTATTCTTCTTCTTTTCTCAGTCACTGTCACAGAACTTGTTTTGCAAGTGCGCTGGTACCATATCCTCGGGGTGCTGTTATATGTCTGGGCATCGCTGCATCAGCACAGGTGTAACGTTATTCTTGCTAATCTTAGGAAAAGTAAATCTGGTGAGTAAATGGCTTCTCAATTATCAAATTATGTAAATAGCTATTTAAACCTGATTGAGTATTTTTTTTTTTTTTGACATGTATAAACCTGCTTCTGAAGAAGAGTAGCTAGCAGCAGGGTATGCAGTTGGGAAGCTGGCGGATGTAATCCTGACGGCCGGCTTCCCGACTGCTTTATCCCGGCGAGGGTTAAATAACAGGCGTCTAAATCTAGATGCCTGTCATTTTACCGACGCCGGGAGACCGGTGCCCGGCAAGGGGAGGATTACTACTGGGGACACCACAAGGGGGGACTACTACTGGTGGCACTACAGGGGGGGCTACTACTGGGGGCACTACAAGGGGGGAATACTACTGTGGGCACTACAAGTGGGAGATTACTACTGGGGGCACTACAAGGGGGGGGACCACTACTGAGGGCACTTTATAAAGGACACTGCATAGGGGGTACCACTACTGGGGGCACTGCATAGGGTGGGGGGAGTACTACTGGGGCACTATATAAGGGGCTTACTACTAGGGGCACTGCACAGGGGGGACCACTACCCCGGGCACTGTGAAAGGGGCACTGCATAGGGGGGCGCCAAAAAATATACTCGCATACCAAAAAATTTGGGCTAGGGCCGGCCCTGGCTAGGGGGAGGGAGGGTTAGGCACCCCCGGGGAGACTTTGGGTAAGGCACCCCCGCCAGGGGACTTAGGTTTATTCGGCGGGGAAGGGGGAATTAGGTTTAGGCACTGGGGGGAAGGTTAGGGTTAGGCACCCCTAAGGAGGGTTAGGGGGGGAGGTTAGTAAATACTTACTTGGGGACGATCGGGATTTTCACCCATGTCGGGCAGCCGCTGTTGAGATTTGAACCGCCGGACGCATTTCATGCCGATTCCAGCAGCAGGCAGTGTGATCCTGAGATTTTCCCATCACTACTTCGCCTCTATGCCTGGGTGGAGGCACAGCTGCAGGGAACTGAGAGCTTCAGACTGTGGGCTATCCTAAGGATCGCTGATCACAGTCTGGATGGAGAGCAGTGCAGGCAGCTGAAGCAGCCACTGCCTTGAGCCCTGTGAAGTTGGGCTGCAGGAAGACTATCTTCCTGAAAGCATGCCTGGATCACTGGTCGTTGTGCCCATGGGAGGGAGAGGGGGCGTGCGGGGGGGGGGGGGGATTCAGAGGTAGCGGAGTGGCCTCCTGAGCCCGGCAGTTGCTGATAGATCACCATCCAGCAGCTGCTGGTGGGCATTTCTGCCACATTCGCATCAGATGCGACCGTGTCAGGGAAAGGCAGGCCAGACAAGGGGTTAAAGACGTTTTCAAACACTGAAGTAGAAGGAGACATCAGCTAATATTTGTTATAATTATGGAGAGACTGAGACGACACTTTGATTACCATCAGTACATTTTAGTGGATTGGCAACATTAAAGCAACAGAAAAAACTATTTGTGGAACACACTTTTAATAACTTTTGAGGCGTTCTAGCTGTATAGCTTTGCATAGGGGCCCTGTCGCGGGAGTGGCCCATGTGACCAGCAGCGCTATACAGACTTGTGGCAGCAGCGCCTTCACCCACCAAAGTGACTGTGTGTGCCCTGTGTACAGACTGCTGTGTAGCCTATCCTATTCATGTGAACGCAGGCCCAAAGCACCTCTCCCCTCACCGACTGCGTGCAAGGAGCCACACCTACTGTATATCTTGCATTGATAATGGCAATACATTTTGGGTTTTTTATTGCTCAGCTTTAACTTGACCTATCGAGTGCAGGTTATTTCTAGGGGTTTCCACTACAAAATGGTGCAGTTTTCATGAAAATTGATTTAGTAGTTTTTGGGCCAGCTTGGAACAAACAGACACAACATTCTTGTAATATTAGTATAGATAATAAATTATTAATTCTATTTTTTATGTAGCGCTTGAAAATTCCATTGCACTTTACAATTAACTGGGGATGGACAACATAATATAATAGCCTAATATTAACTCGCCCACAAGAACTTCCATCCATATTTGTCTCTTTAGTTGTTAAAACTTCTATATATTCCTGTATCTATTATTCTATTTGGAGTATAACTGATACACTATGGCTTTCTTCTGTGTTGCAGGTAAAGTTGTCACAATGAACCATTTCATGCCCACTGGAGACTGGTTTGAGAGCGTATCCTGTCCACACTACTTTGCGGAGCTGTTGATTTATCTATCTATAGCCATCCTCTTTGGATTGGCACACATGACCTTGTGGCTTTTAGTTTTATTTGTATTGTTTAATCAGTCATTGGCTGCTATAGTGTGTCATGAGTTCTATCATGAAAAATTTGACTCTTATCCTGCTCACAGGAAAGCATTCATTCCATATGTGTTTTAAAGGGACACTAAACAAGGCATCCGGTTACATTCCTAAATGTGTACGTTCTCATACCACAAAAGGAGGTTTAGGTGTTCAATAGCCTGTACTGCATGACAATGTGTATATTTTGCATATTGTTCACACCACAGTATTTGTTATGCAGTTTGTGTCTGCTAGTTAACAATGGAGAATCATACTTCCATTACTGTTATTAAAAGCGCTTGTTCAAAAGTGTCAAAGTGCAGAAACTCTGCGGTGCACTAAACAAAAGTTGCATCCTTAAAAAAAAAACAACTGTCTTCACACAACGGCTTCCCACCCAATGCATTTACTTCTTTTAGGTGTGTTCTGCACAGAATACTCATTAAAGGGAACCAGAATAAAAATTCTACATGCAGACACAATCAGGAGAAATGAATAATGCTCATGGTGTTTTTTTCTCAGGTTCACTCAATGGCACCTAAATAGCGCATGTATGGAGTTTGGAATCAGGACATACAAGCATGTTTTGTGAGTTGGTTTTTTTTGTGTGCAGGTGGGGTGTAGAATATGGGGCAAAATCGGGAAATAAGCCCAAAAGAAAGACTAGGGGGTATATTTACTAAAGTGAGAGTTTTTAGAAGTGGAAATATTGCCCATAGCAACCAATCAGATTCTAGCTATTATCTTCTAAAAGGTGCTAGATAAATGTTGAGTAGAATCTGATTGGTTGCTATGGGCAACATCTCCACTTCTAAAAACCTGCACTTCAGTAAATATACCCCTAAATGCTTGTGTATCCATACTCTACTTTGGGGGGTCCACCTACTGGTTGGAGATCCATTTACCTATATAGCTTTTACAGTAAGAATGTTCTGCCTTTGGCTGGTTGGTTAAACCTGCACTCTTTAGATACATACCTTTTGTACTAGATGTGCAATTTTTATAACATATGTGTAATGAATTGTCTGAGCTTTTTTGTATTAAAAAGCTTTCATTCTTAAAATTTTAAATTTTTTTTTTACAAATCACAAACATGGGCAGAGTCGGTAGCAATACCCCTTATTCTACGTGTGTGTTTAGATAGATGCTGGGATATTGTCACTTATATATATTGTCTATTGTAGTACAGTGAGTACATGTGCGTAAAGTGCATGTGGGCATCTCATATCCTAGCTTGTTCGGCACCTGCCTTGATGTCAGCCAAGAGTGATCTCATTAAGTTTATTTTAATTATTTAAAATATTTCATAAGTTTTATTTTTACTAATGATTGTGATTCAAAAGTTTTCCAGTGATCTTTTTCAAAAAAGTTAATAGAAGACTTATAAGTTTAGTTGGAAAAAATTGTTTATTTTAATGTTTTAAAAGATTAAAGAGTTTATTCCCTTTTTATTATTTTGTGGGACAATAATCTGTTATAACAGTCAGAATTACTTTCATACTAACTTAGTATACTTACTGTATGGTGAAGTATAGCATGGGGTATGAGATACCCCGCATGGTTTGCCTTGTTGATTTTTTTACACCTGGTTCATGGAAGGTTAAATTAAATCTTTCTGTGCATGTTTCTTTCTTTACATTTCAGTTAATGGTAATCTTTTTTGTTTTGACATAAATTCACTTGCTTCATTATATAATTGTGCTGGTACTCCTCAATGTGACTTGGGCAGCAGTCACAGGAGCACTTGTGCAGTAATAATATTGAGCTATAGAAATATTTGAGCCACTTTCAGAGGGAATCTTTGGTAATCTAAACACATGCATTCACAAGACTTGGGATAAAAGCAAACGTGTGTACACATGTAGTTGGCATAAAGAAGAAATAGTCTGTGACAATGTCCTACATATCTGTCAGTAATCTGACATTAATTCCTGTCTTATGCAGGTATTTTTATACTGCTATTAGCACAAAGTTGCAAATATAGACACGGGGGGGGGGGGGGGGTGATTCAATTGTTTTTTTAGGTGTGATAATTAATGAGCGCCCAGTGTTGCAATTCAATCGTTCTGGGCGCTCACTAATTATCGCCCTCTTCGCTCTGGGTTTAGCTGTGTAAAAATGCTAAAACCGTCTAAAGTTCTGGTTAGGGCGTGCTAACTGCAGGGTTTCTCACACATTTCTATTCACATCCTCCTGAGGGTGCGAGCAGAAATGCCGATGCCAGCGGTTATCGCTCCCTGATGGAGCAACAATTGAATTGCTCTGTTGGGCGTCTTAAAAAAATAAAAAGAAGCCACTGGCAAAACAAACTCTCCCCCTGAGAATGCTTTACAAGTAATACCATGTAGGATTGTGTCACAGGGACAATACTCGAAGTGGGCAGGTATGATATACTGCCACTTAATCTGAAGCTGGTCACATTCCGTACAAGTAGGCGCTTTGCTCGCAGAGCATATGACCATGAGATTAACAAACACTGCAGCCTCATCTGTACCAGTGTAGGAGAGCAATGTCCCTTGTGTTTGCAGTGCTCCTGTAAGTAATGATTTGTGTGATGGAGAATGGTGGCCATTTTGTTGTAGTACATATCTTTTTCCTGCTAGATAAATAGGTTACACTCTGTTTTATTACATATACAGGGAAATCTAAGAGATCAGTTAACACACCAGGTGGAAATAAGTGTAATGTGTAACTTCATTATTGAAGTGTAGGAGTGTGTACACTACAGTAGCAGATAATTCCCTAATTATACTGCAATCAAATGTGTGTTAAACGGGTGAGGTATGCAGCGGAAAGCTAGTGGCACAAAAGTGAGAACAACCCCCAAAGTAAAGGAATATAGCCATGGGCTACTAATCTATATATAAGTATATTCTCCATGTGCTAGCGTGGGTTTCCTCCGGGTACTCTCGTTTCCTCCCCCACTTCAAAAATATACAGGCAGGCTAAATGGCTCCCAGCAAAAATTAACCTGTATGTGTGTGTACATGTAAGGAACATAGGGCCTGATTTAAACCCAGTCATCACCCTGACACGGTCACTTCCTGTGCAGGATGCAAACACCGACATTCTGCATGCAAACGCAGCCTTGCGACCAGGTCTGAATGAGGCCCATAGATTGTAAGCTCCACTGGGGCAGGGACTGATGTGAATGGCCAAATTTTCTCTGTAAAGTGCTGTGGATTATGTGTGTGCTATATAAATAACTGGTAATAATATGTACACAAGGAAAACATGAGAGAGAAGTTGGAACATGGGATAAATTAAGGAAAGTGAAATAACAAGGAGACCTAAGGGTATAATTTTTCTATTAGCGTTAAAATGCATCTAAAATTTCTATCAAAATCTCAGGGCAGCCCCCAGACATTTACTTAAATTTACAATAACAGCAAATTTTACTTCTCAGTTGTTGATATTGATGAGTTGATATCATCCTCTTTTCTGAGCCGTCTCTCAAATATGGGGACACACACAAAGGGAAATTAATTGATCGAGGCTGGTAGGCAGGTCACGGGCGGCCAATTCATCTTTTATATGATCTGCAACGCCTTGCCAAAAGATAGTAACAAGTGCCTAATTATTCCACCAGAGCTCGGAAGACTGAGTACTAACGATACTGGATTAGAACCTCTATACACTCCTTCCTATACCTTCTAATATCCTGCCTATACCTTCTAAGGATGACGCTAATTTGCGTATGCAGTTTATACAGTAAATGAAGACTCCAGACTTGGAACGTGTGGTTCCGAAGCACAAAGTATTATTCAAGTAAAAGTACAGTCAGTTACACGCTATTGATCCATACACAATTCAGCGCAAAGGAATTATACAGACCCAAGTACAGTATACATATGCAGCGCTTCCGGACCGGATGTTAGGCATCAGCAAGAAACCCTTCGTCAATCAGCATTCAGCACGAAGACTAAGACCCAGTGTTGGAGCACACTTATTTATACCCCCCAGAAATAGACAACACAATAGAGAAGTTTGTTGCTGATGCCATTGGTCCTCAAGGGGGATGCAGAGCATTTAACAGGCTGGTTCAAATAGACACAACCCAGCCTCCAGTAACTGAGGGTCTCTGGTTTCCCGCCCCATGCAACATCTTAACAGTTGTTCATATAATATACATTTTGTTGCTTGAAGTCTCTGTGGTCCATAAGTTGAGAATGCATGATGCGATCTCCACACCGATAATACCGGAATTCTATTGAAAGAGTACGCATCAGTACAAAACCAAACACGGCTTAGCATGTATAAAACCTTAGTTACCAATAATCTTTATTTCACAGCATTTATACTAAATGCACAAACTTAAATCTTATCCCTTAAAGCTTATGGAACCTTGTATGTGGATATGTAATGTATGAGTATGCGGGGTTTGATATAAAGACGCTAGTTAACTTGGAGCAGATGCGTGCGCATAAAGCTAATGAACAGCATTTTCATATAGGATCTTATGCATTCGCTAATATGCGATTAGTAACCAGCGCAATTGTGCGTATTAATGTGTGTATGAGAAATGGTGCACTTAGATCTCACTTAAACTAAGTGAACACCTAGCAGTGTGGAATGCTGAGCCTTATAGTTCCACACGCCCCCCTCTCTCAGCAGCCCCCACCCTTCCCAGGCTCAAAAGTAAAGTCCTTTGTTCTCCCAGACTCTTGTGTAAATGCAAATTAGCCCAGCTACAAGACCCAAACCTAAGATAACACTCTTGGCTTTGAAGCTATTTTATTGCAGAAAGCCTGCTAATGTAAGGTGTGTATTCGAGCAGGGCCACCTGGAGTGAGAGCAGACGTTATATTCAGGAAGCTTGTCTACACAGGCTAGTTGTCACATGGCCATTTGCTCTGTTTAGCTAATGCAATATATCCTTTAGGGGAATTATAATAATATACACTTTATCCAGAGCACCCAAACTACGTAAAGTCATGAAATGGGCTTTTGGTGAATCGCCGTAACTTATGGCGATGGTCACAGATGCAATCGCATGATGTTAATAGTATTATCGCCACATGTACTAAAGTGTGAGTTTATCTAAAATGGCGCTTAGGCGGCCATTCGCAAAATGGCGTCTTGCGGCCAGTCGCAAGATGGTGTCGCTGCGATTCAATTTTAAACTGATCTTGTCTCAGCCAATAATCCAGCTTCGACAGTACGGAACTGGATAACGTACAGTCCCACTGTCTATGCAGACATAGAATATCAGATGCTGGTTCATTGAAAATTCTTGCGTAAGGTGGTTATGAAAGGGTCATATGTAGAATGTTATCAGACCTTTCCCAAAGAGGTGATGCCCAGGCCAGGGCCTGCCCAGTAAGCAATGATATGATGTAGGCAACTTTAGCTCTTGTAGTGGAAGGAAGCCATTTGAAATGGATGCTGCATTGATTTAGAAACCCCCTGCAGGTTTTTGGATTGGTTGCATATTTAGCGGGTGTAGGCAGAAGTCTGGATACAGGCAACGGGGACCCCAGACCTTGCTTGGTTGGATATGGGAGGTGTAGCCTGCAGGCTGAGAGATATTTAAATGGTGTCCATCAGTGTAGCCAAATCTTGAAGGATTGGGTTGCTTCTTGATTCTCCAACTGTCAGGTCACTGGGGTTTTGTTGACCGGGGTCAGGAACCCTAGGGCTGGCTTCTGTATTAGGAGAGTAATTGAAGCTAAGGTGGCTTGATGAAGCTCCTCCTGATCCAGGTTGGTAGTAGTGTGGATGATTGGTAGAAGGTGGAGCTTGCTGGTGAGCCCCCTTGCTGCCTGGAATACTGAGACAACTGGAACAGTCTTCTAGTGGAGAACTGATTGAAACATAAAGCAGATAGCACAAACTGCATCAGACTAATAAATGCAGCAGTCACTGGAACAACAGTAGGCAGGTTAGTGAGTCTTAGCAAGTATAGGGCCTGATTCTTAGTTGGGGAAAAAAACAAGAAAGAGCACATAACTGCACCTTGGTAAAACCATGTTGTACTGCAGGTGGGATAGATTTAAAATGTGCAGATTTAGATTTGAGAGAGGCGTGTCCAAACTGAATTACAGTGTAAAAATAAAGCTGTACAGCATTTGTGGGCTACATGCAACAGCAGCCAGTACTTATCACACATGCAAAAAAATATATGCAATTGCACCCATTGCATTGCTACATGGTTTCTTGCTTTATTCCCAACTCAGAATCAGTCCCATAGTATGCAACTGAGGCAGGTGAGAGATATAGTTGTCTGGACTAGTTGGAACGATTGCTCAAATAATAGGACACCTCTTGGTATTGGTGATGGAGTCTTGCTGGAAGCAGTGCAAAAATTGAGTATACTGCATATACCACACAGTCAGACATAAATATTGGAGTCAGTCATATATAGAGTGCACCTGCTTCTTCTAAAGCCACTCAGATACGGAGAAACGAGTTGAAGATTACATGTGCTGATCAGCAGTAGCACTGAAGCCACCTCCTGCTTGATTTGTCTGGCTGCTAAAGACTTTCTGGGGATCATTCGCTTTATGCAGACTTCTCCTCTGGATGGCCATTGTGGCCTAACGCACTGGGGTTAATCTTTACCACTCACTGACTTGGAGACAAGAGTTTTGCTTCCCCTCCCTCCAATATCTACACAGCCTTGTGTGCACTTCTCAGCGGCAGTGGTATTCCACTGGAGCTCCCGTCTATCACCCGCTGTGGTTGAAAACGGAGGTGTCTAAAAGCAGTTAGTACTATTGAGGTTAATTCTCTCTACAGCTATTTTCAATTGTATACGAAATGATATTCCATACAGAGTTCTATAAAGTCAGACCATTGCTATATGCATTTTCAATGCACTAAATACCACATCTCCCTGCTGTTCTGGTGGACTGATTAGAGGCTGACCACTTAAGGTGCATACACACGGTCAGATATCTAGGCAAAATTGGATGGAGCGCTTGTTTGAAATAAAAACAAAATATTACTAAAACAGACAATATAAAATATAATATAGTATAAAAATTCCAGTGCTTAGGAATTGCTTTGGAGCTCTTTTGTTAATCTCAGGTTTATATCAGGTTAATATCAAATATGATGTATATAATTATTCCTATAGATCCAAGTCCAAATCCTCATAGATCAGAAACCAGTTAACTGGTAGGTACAGGATATAGGTGAATATATTATATGGACTTGGCTCAGCATATTTTCACAAGTCCGCTGCATATGGGATCGCAGCAGCGACAGGCATTGCATGCATCTCTGAATCAGGCCCAGACTGTCTCCAAGGATTGAGACCTCTCACATAGGGTTTGAATACATGTTCCAAAGATAGTGCTTTCAGGGGCCTATTTATCAAAAGACATCATCTGAAAACGCCCATTCTTAGATGATAGTCTCAAATTTAAAGTGTCCCCTGTATGTACGTAGAGATTTACCGCAGCAGATATTGGAGATATCTGCCTTTTCTACATTGGGTTTACGTACATATCTGAATCAGGCCCTTAAGGTGCCTAGACACTAGGAGACTCGCAAGACATGCAATGTCGTCAATGATTTCCTCTAATCTCACCGACACTACCGGACATATATCATGCTTAAACTGTGCAATCTGACCAACGACCTATCGTGCGTCCTTAATTATTTCCAGTGTTAACGAGATTTCCAGATCTTACTGTATGTAGGTAAGATATGAAGATACGACAAACGCCCAATCATGATTGTGGGTACACACTGCATGATTTGTTGTTTTGATTCGTTGGAATTGGCCAAATCGTGCAAAAATAGTCTAGTGTGTACCCAACTTTAGTTATATCTCATAATTCTTAAGTACCTCAGCAGTATGAACCTTAAGGAATCAATTCCACTGTACTTGAAATTATTGACTTCCTTTAAATGTTAAACCTAAGTAATTTCTGCTCAACGTTTTAGTTTCAGTTGCAAAATTGTTCAGGGTTGCTCCCACAGCAAAAAAAAACAAAAAAAGGAAAACCTTTAGTTTGTGGTTGTTGCCAGGAGAATGTAATCTTCATAGTCTAAAGGTGCCTACACACTTAGCGAAATTTTACACTATTTACCCGATTCTGACTCATCGTGACAACAAATCGTGTAAAATATGCCCAAATCGTGAGTGTCCACTCACGATCACGATGTTGATACACATCCCCACAGTTTGTACATCGCATCTTCAGATCTGCCGTGCTGTAGTGCAGATCTAACAATCTCAGTCACGATGCAGTGGAATAGTTAGGAGCCACGATAGATCGTTTGTCATTGGACAGTTTTTAACACCAAATCGTGCCCACGACTGCCAGGGAACTGATGGGGAGAGTTCAAGGGGAATTCAGACACAATATCGGAGGCGCAGGGAGAGGAGACACGGGACAGAGGCTGCGGGCATGGAGAGCAGTCACCGGGGACAGAGTCTCCGGGCACGGAGAGGAGACACCGGGGACAGAAACTGGGGATGCAGGGCAGTGGTGTAACTAGGGTATTTGGAGCCCAGGGCAAATTTGAAAAGGGAGACCCTCCCCCACCACCCCGATATGTGCGCGCGAGGAAAAAAAATGGCCGTGGTCACTTAAAAATGGGGCGTGTCAACATGACACACCCCTTTATTTTCACGCTGAACATTCCTATCCATATGCACCTTAACCCCAGTAGTACCCCTTATACAGTACCCCCAGTATGCAGTTGTGGTCCCTCTTATGCAGGCCCATAGTAGTGCTCCTTATACAGTATCCCCAGTAGTGGTCCCCCTTATACAGCCCCCAATTAGTTCCCCTTACTCAGTGCCCCAGTAGTGGTCCCCCCAAATGCAGTGCCCTATGTAGTGTTCCCCCTTATGCAGTGCCCCCAGTAGCAGTCCCCACAATGCAGTGCACCCAGTAGTGGTATCCCCTTATGCAGTGCCCTTTATATTGTGCCCCCAGTAGTAGTACCCCCCCTATGCAGTGCCCTTTATATAGTGCCCCCAGCAGTAGTCCCCCCATGCAGGTTTCCCAGTAGTGGTCCCCCTTATGCAGGCACCCAGTAGTGATTCCCCCTATCTAGTGCCCCCTGTAGTGGTCCCCGCAGTGCCCCCAGCAGTAGTCCCCCCCCCCCTCCCATGCAGTGCCCCCAGTAGTGGTCCCCCTGATGCAGGCTCCCAGTAGTGACCCCCCCTATCCAGTGGTCCCTGTAGTGGTCCTTCCTGTTATTGCCCCCAGTTGTGGTCCCCCCAGTGCAGTGCCCCTAGTAGTAGGCCTCTTTTATAATGCCCCCAGTAGTAGTTCCCCCCCCCAAGTAGTGGTCCCCAGTTGAGGTTCCCCCTCCCGATTAAGTGCCCCCTGTAATAGCCCCCCCCAGTGGAGGTCCTCCCAATAATTGTGCCCCCAGTAGAGGTCCTCCTAATAATGGTGCCCCCAGTAATAGCCCCCCCAGTAGGTCCTCCTAATAATGGTGCCCCCAGTAATAGCCCCCCCCCGTTAGAGGTCCTCCTAATAATGGTGCCCCCAGTAGTAGCCCCCCCCCGTTGTGCCCCCACCCCAGTAGAGGTCCCCCCAGTGGTAGCCACCCCCGTTGTGCCCACAGTAGTACTGACAGGTTTTTAAAAATATATATATATTAAAACATACTTACCTGAATCCACGCTGCTGCTGCTCCTCCAGTCCGCGACGCCGCTCCCGCCGCCCGCCAGTCCTCCCGAGCTGGCGCGCTCAGCATAATGGGACAGACGTCATGACGGACGTCTGGCTCTTGCAGTGGGTTCTGCAGCAGTCAATGTTAGTCTGACTCTCATTGGTTGCTGTTTAACACACGCATCGCCGCCAGCAATGCGTATGTTATGCACAGCCCGAGCCCGCCTCCTGGCGCTATTGGGCAAGCGCTCAGGGGGAGGGAACGGCTCAGGTGTGCAGCACAGGACTGGCACTAGAAGCCTAGCGCCGGTCCTGTGTAAATGTGTAGCGCTGACCACACTCATTGCGGTCGGCGCTACACTGGTGGCTAACTAGGGTGGGCCGGACAGTGGCCGGCGGCGCCCCCCGACCCCTCCTAGTTACACCACTGATGCAGGGAGAGGAGACACTGGGGGTAGACGCTGCGGACGCAGGGAGAGGAGACCGGGGTCAGAGGCTGCAGGCGCAGGGGGAGGATACATAGGCAGCAGAGGCTGCTTCCAGGGAAAGAAGGCACTGGGCAGAGGATTTAACAACTATAGCAATATAGAATCTTATGCTGAGAATGGCCCATATATATAGATATAAAATATATTTTGGCGTCCACGTATAGACACTAAGATTGGTGGTGAGATTATATGTTTGGGGGCACCAGACAAAATCCTGCCTAGGGCACCAAATGGCTAGGGCCGGCTCTGGTGGTCATGAGATATGGAGGAAGGGTACAATGAATGTTCCAAAGCCTCCTTGCACTTTACCTCATATGCCACATATTCACACACTTAGCAAATTGATAATGCATGTGCCTTTCTGCAGGCAATCAGTCATAATTTAATTACACAATCACCACTATAACTCACCAGCACTTGGACCACTTCCATTTGAACATCTATGTAAAAGCTCACATTGGCCAGGCAGTGAGAGATTTAACTACAGTCAGGTCCATAAATATTGGGACATTGACAGAGTTTTCATATTTTGGCCTCTATTCACCACCACAATGGCTTGGAAATGAAACAAACAAGATGTGATTTAACTGCAGACTTTCAGATTTAATTTGAGGGTAATTACATCCAAATCAGGTGACCGGTGTAGGAATTACAACGGTTTCTATATGTGCCTCACACTTTTTAAAGGGCCAAAAGTAATGGGACAAACTAAACAATCCTAAATCTAACTTTCACTTTTTAATACTTTGTTGAAAATCCTTTGCAGGCAATTAAAGCTTGAAGTCTGGAACGCATAGACATCACTAGACGCTGGGTTTCATCCCTGGTGATGCTCTGCCAGGCCTCTACTGCAAATGTCTTCAGTTCCTGCTTGTGCTTTGGGAATTTTCCCTTCAGTTTTGTCTTCATTAAGTGAAATGCATGCTCAATCGGATTCAGGTCAGGGGATTGACTTGGCCATTGAATAACATTCCACTTTTTAGCCTTAAAAAACTCTTTGGTTGGTTTTGCAGTATGCGTCGGGTCATTGTCCATCTGCACTGTGAAGCGCCGACCAATGAGTTCTGAAGCATTTGACTGAATATGAGCATATAATATTGCCAGAAACACTAAAGAATTCATTCTGCTGCTTTTGTCAGCAGTCACATCATCAATAAATACAAGGGAACCAGTTCCATTGGCAGCCATACATGCCCACGCCATGACACTACCACCACCATACTTCACTGATGAGGTGGTATGTTTTGGATCATGAGCAGTTCCTTTCCTTCTCTTCCCATCACTCTGGTACAAGTTGATCTTTGTCTCATCTGTCCATAGAATGTTGTTCCAGAACTGTAATGGCTTTTTTAGATGTTGTTTGTCAAACTCTAATCTGGTCTTCCTGTTTTTGAGGCTCACCAATGGTTTGCATCTTGTGGTGAACCCTCTATATTCACTCTTGTGAAGTCTTCTCTTGATTGTTGAATCTGACACATATACATCTACCTCCTGGAGAGTGTTCTTGATTTGGCCAACTGTTGTGAAGAGGTTTTTCTTCACCAGGGAAATAACTCTTTTGTCATCCACCACAGTTGTTTTCCGTGGTGTTTCGGGTCTTTTGGTGTTGCTGAGCTCTCTGGTGCGTTCTTTCTTTTTAAGAATGTTCCAGTTGATTTGACCACACCTAATGTTTTTGCTATCTCTCTGATGGGTTTGTTTTGATTTTTCAGCCTAATGATGGCTTGCTTCACTGATGGTGACAGCCCTTTGGATCTCATATTGAGAGTCGACAGCAACTGATTCCAAATGCAAATGTCACACCTAGAATCAACTCCAGACCTTTTACCTGCTTAATTGATAATGAAATAACGAGGGAATAGCCCACACCTGTCCATGAAATAGCTTTTGAGTTGATAGTCCCATTACTTTTGGCCCCTTAAAAAGTGGGAGGCACATATTAAAACTGTTGTAATTCCTACACCGTTCACCCGATTTGGATGTAATTACCCTCAAATTAAATCTGAAAGTCTGCAGTTAAAGCACTTCTTGTTTGTTTCATTTCAAAACCATTGAGGCCAAAATATGAAAATTCTGTCAATGTCCCAATATTTATGGACCTGACTGTATAACCTTTTGGTCAACTATAACTAAGCACCGCTTCTACATAACAAGTACCGAAACTGCTGATAGCAATAAATGAGTCCATTAAAGTGCCTGAATTCGCTAAGAAGGCTCTGACTGTGGCCAAGGGCCTGGGCTGCTTTGTAAAAAAATCTCCCAAATTACTGTAGTTACAGCGGTGTCTGTATAATTAACAAGTCCTCAAATTTATGTGAAAGAAGGATCATCTTTACAAAAGACTGTACCTTTGTTGTTATAAATCAGGGGTAGGGAACCTTTTTTCTGCCAAGGGCCATTTTGATCTATATAACATTATTTGCGGGCCCGATGCAGGCCATGCCCCTTCCATGTGACGTCACACACAGGGGCGTGGCCACAATCGCCGGTTATTACAGCAATGCCCGGAGCATTCTCAGGAGCTGTAAGGGCAGCGGTCTGGCCATCTGAAGCATCCAAAGGACGCTCCAGGTGGCACTGCTGCATAGATTCTAGTTGCAGAATAAAGCTCCGAGGACCAGACCAAATGATTCCAAGGGCCTGATACGGCCCCCGGGCAGGAGGTTCCCCATCCTTGCGTATCCACTTGCCGATTAAAATGAGCGATTGAACGATAACAACATCGTCATCGTTCAATCCTGCAGTAATCATATGGTAAAATATCGGCAACGAGCAGCGATGCGCGTTCCCGCTGGTCGTTGTTGTCATCGCTCATCACCCGAACATGACGGTCAACCTGACTATAGGAAGTTCAGGGATGAGGGAAGGTGCCTGCACTGCACGACATATTGTTCAGTGTGGGCACTGCACAGCATAATGAACGACTGAACGATAACGATATCTATATCGTTCAGTCCTTCGTTGTCGGTATAAATAATAACCGACTGCCAGACAGCTGCTAATTTTTCCTGTTTCTTTTGCCTTGGTCACGTGTGCATGCGTAGCACGGTTGTCTCGCCCGAACGCTAGAGTAGTAATAGAGAGCTCTCTGTCCTGTCCCCAGTTAGTTAGCCATTTTATCGTAGCAGCTGCAGGACTTTGTAGGCGAGATCTGTATTCGGGATAATGGCGGCTGCTTAGGAACATGTCCCTATATAAACTCTAGCAACTGCATTTTACTTCCCCTCCATCTCACATGTCAGTGTCTCTGACCTATCAGAGGCCGGCATCGTCTGCTGAGAGGCTGGCTACACTCTCCCGGTGACGGTGGAAGAGGGGCGGTCACTGTGTGTGCGGCGCTGGGAACCGGTTCTACGGGAGCGGGACAGGGAGACTACCCCTCCTCCATAACCCGCAGCGCTTACACCCTGCTCTCTCCGGTCCCCGCACAGTCGGTTCCATGAAGATGCCGGCCTTCCGCTCCCCCGGGGCCCCGCTGGTGATTCCTCTCCTCCTGCTCCTCTGCGCCATACAGCTGCCCGGCCTCACCGGGGCCATACAGGAAGATGACGGGACGCACCGCAACAGGGAGCCGCCGCTGCCGCAGAGACCGGAGCTGGTAGCCCGTGCTGAGGTGAGACCCCAATGCACCCCTATACATCCGACTGGACAGGGAACAGCCAGCCTCCCCCGGATCCCTAATGGTAGTGGATAGATCCCCTTTAGTATTTGTAACTTGACGTCATCAGTTACTTTCCAACGTCATTCCCTAATACACACCGCACTTCGTCCCTATACATCCCACTGTACAGGAACAGGGAATACCCAGCCCCACCACACTGCACCTCTATATATCCCATTGTACAGGGAATACCCAGCCCCCCACCACACTGCACCTCTATATATCCCACTGGACCGGGAACAGGCAGCCTCCCCCAGACCCCAATATGTAACACTACAATGGGACGGGGAACACCCAGCCTCACCCGGGCCCCCAATAAAACAGCACTTTGCCCCTATAAATTCCGCTGCACAGGAACAGGGAACACCTAGCCTTCCCTGGAGCCTTATACACCGCACTGAATGCCAATACACTGGGAACACCCAACCTCCCACCAGGACAGGGAAAACCCAGTCCACCTCCCCCAAAGGGTATGCAGTCGGGAAGCCGGCGGACTTAATCCCGACAGCCGGCTTCCCAATTGCTTAATCCCGGCGAGGGTTAAATGACAAGTGTCTAAATCTAGACGCCTGTCATTATACTGACGCCGGGAGAACGGCAAGCCAGGCGCAGAGAGGCCGGGGGAGGGTTAGGTTTAGGGCTCCCGGGGGGGATTTAGGGTTAGGCTAGGGGGAGGGAGGGTTAGGGTTAGGGCCCCCCCCACGGGGGACTTAGATTTAGGCGGCGGGGAAGGTGGGGGTTAGGGTTAGGCACCCCTAAGGGAGGGTTAGGGGAGGGAATTAGGTTAGTCTATATTTACCTTAGGGACGATCAGAATTTTCACCCATGTCGGGCAGCCGCTGTCGGGATTCCATCCACCGGATTTGCGTCCGGCGGTAAATCATACAGATTCCCCCCCAAGACCCCCACACTGAATATTGTAAGTAGGCATACTTGTATAATGGTAAAGACTTTCCTAGACACAAGTACACAGGTATTTCACTGGGGGACCAGATGTAAGACACCCTATACATCCCACTACACTGTAACCAGATGTCCAGACTCCTAGTACACTGGTGGCTGTATCAAATGTAAGACCACCTATACACCCCAATACACTGGATGTAGATTAAAAGCAACGTTCAGAATATCAACAGTGTAATGTCCCCAACACAATGCAGAGACCGGCAGTAATGTGATTTAAAGTATATTAATTGTGTTGGCATTATAACCTTTAAAACATGATCCTTTACTAGCATGGTTAACGTTATAATGTTACATGGTTAACATGCTTATAATCAGCAGTGCACAGGTGTGGAGCCTACTTTTAAGTACATCCCAGTACACTGGTGATATACAAGACTTATCCCGGTATTGCATGATATTGTCCTTTGAGCCCCAAACAGGTGTCCCATTCGCTCTGGCTGGAAGGTAGATAGCGTATTAGAGCCTCTTGGGCTTCAATCTTACAATATGTAACTGTCCTCTACATTTAAGTTTTCATCTGTACTGTACGTCAACCCATAAATCATGCTGGAATGCATGGGATCCTGGTATTTGTATAGCCATGCACATTTAGTAATTTTAGATTCATTAGTAAGGTCATTTCTTTGTGTGACAAGCAGAAACACTTCCTCATTCCTCTTATTTAATTTTGTAGTAATCTGTGTTCTATTAAATATCTGGGTGTTTCCTGGCAACAACCGCTGTTAATCTAAAGCCCCTGTGATTCCTTGCACACAACTGTGTGTTGTAGTTTTCATGCTTAACAACTAACTCTCCTTTATTGGAATTATATGTCCAAGCAGATGCCTGCAGGTTTCACAAAAGTTGGCTTACATAAAAGAGCTGCTATTGACATTCAAAAGCCATGTAACTATATCAGGAGCACAAGTTGTTTGACTTTACTCCTGATTTTATTCTCCTTTAGGGTGTGTACACAAATGTATATACACCACACTGCATTTCTGTACATTTACAAGTGCAAGCAGTGTGTTTTTTGGGGGGATATTGTTACCTTGTTCAACCCATATTTATGTTGAATTCTATATACAGTATAAATGCTTTTTACCCACATGTCATTACTCTAACATGGAGAACCGTGTTCATTTATTTTTCAAATGTTCTGAAATGGAGTGTGTTATTTAGTTAGATGCACATAAAACTAAATACATTTTATAGTGTGGTTCTAACATAGATTGCATTCAAAATTGCATGTTCAGTGCATATGTTTAATTCCGGTGGGAATGCAGCCTTACCCAGTAGATTGTTTCCGTTATATTGAGGAACACTGTAGTCAGCCTCTGAGCGGCAAAAAGTCAGATACTTAATATGTACTCGGCATCTTAAATATCTCAGCTTTTTTGTGAAGTTATGTTAACATTCTGTAGATTCTGTGCAAATTATGCTTTAAAGAAGACAACTTGTATTTTAGGTTTAATGGTGCAGTAAAGAGCAAGTGCACTGACTGTTGAACACTAAAGAATATCCCACACACCAAGTCCGTTTTTAATAACCGACCTCCCTCCCTCCTTCCAGCTAGAAGTTCTTACTCTGTTGGGGGTAAGTGTGGTAGCACTTACCCCCAACAGTACCACACTGGGTTTTATCTTTGTATCCACAAATGGGTTGGGTACGGGATGCTAGCGCCCGGGATCCTGGTGGTTAGAATCCCGACGCCGGAGTCCTGACAGGGTGAGGATAATGGCACCCGTCGGTCAGTATCCTAACTCTTACCCTCTTCCCTAACCCCAGTACTTGCTGCCGGTCAGACAGGTGTGGGGATTTCGGCGCCGACATTCTAAGCTTCGGCATCCCGTCAGGATTTTAACTACATCCCCCACAAGCAAACAGCATTAGCATCTACCACTGAATGTACAGATAAATATCTATGTACCATATGTTGGTTGCTGTAGGACAGGTGTGTACTGAAACCCATACTAATCCACAGATGTAAAGACTTCAGCCTGCACACCAGTCTTAAGGTGCCCATCCACTAGAAGATTAAATTGAGCGATTGAACAATAACAATATGGTTATCGTTGAATCGTTTGCAAAAATGTCTAAAAAGGACCAGCGATGCGCGCTCCCACTGGTCGTTTAGACATCTATCATTGGGCAAACATGGTGGGCAACCTGACGATAACGTTGGGTTGAGCATGATTGCAGGTGATTGATTTGCCTATACTGAATGACTGCTCATTCAGTGTAGGCACATCACAGACTGACAAACGACTGCACGATTACAATGTCCTAATCATGCAGTCGTTTTGAGGTCTGCTAGTGGATGGGCACCTTAACTCTGTAAATGCTGGTCTCTGTTCTGATGAAGGTGGGATCACCAAAAATGCAGTAATATATAATTTGAGAAAATGAAGACTGGCCAGTGCAGCATATTTGCCTTGGCCCCTCAGGTTTTTAGCTGGGGGGGTAGGTGGCTAAAAAACATATATTCTTTTTATATTAGTGTACCTTTGACCTTAAGAGCAGTGTTTTTGAAATTCTCATCTCATCATGTAGTTTTGTCATTTAAATAATACAAAATGCGATTGGTTTGGTCTTCAAAATGTAGCCAAATCAGTGACGTTGACATTTAAGCTTTATATATTGAAATACATGCATATTTCTATGTAATTAGAGCTGCTGATGACTAAATACCTGTAAGTGCTCTGTGTAAACTGAGACGTGGCATCATAGCAGTGATGAAAGTAGGATGCGACTATTTTGTTTAGTCCAGTTCTCTGTATCTCGGCATCATCTATTACATGTGCCCTGACCTTACTGAATGGCCCTGGTCATCCTAACCATTTAGCTGACCGATATTTCATAACCAGTAGATATCATGCCAAACTTGATACTGATTAGTCATCTACTGTTTACTATGGCATCTGTATCTGTTGTTGCTTCTCTGAAAAGATAGTATAATATAATACTATAAGTATGTGATAATATTAGCAGAATTATAACTCTATTAAACCAGAAGCAATATATTGTGAGAAGATAAAGAAGCACGGTGGATCAATTGTTGGATTGAATTTATGCACTCAGTTATTAAGCTGATATATAAAGTGGTATATGGACCAGAGTAGAATGTATCAATAGACTATTGTGCAGAACACTAGTTTTATTTAACTCGCACATTTAATTATTTTTTCATACTACAATTTTTTTAAATTTCACTGACCTAATTTTAAAGGATTTAATAAAAGTTACATTTTAATATTGATGGGTCACTAGAAGCTATAGTTTCAGATATGATTGATCTGTGAAAACTTAGTAACCAGTCGTAGTATTATAGCCTGATTTATTGTTCAATGTAAAAGAATCTGACTTTGGTTTGCACGCCAAGATGTATTTGTACTGTTATGTTTCTGTGGTTGTATTTTGAGTTGCACTTATCTAAAGGGTATGCGGACACGAGGTTGGGGATGCAGTTTAAATCCCAGCGGTCGGAATGCTGGCGCTCAGAATGTCGGCCTCGGAATCCCAACATGGATCAGAATCCCGACCGCCAGCATCCTGGCGGTAAGTAGTGGGGTTAGGGAGAGGGTTAGGCACTAGGGGGAGGGTTAGCGTTGGGCAACAGGGGGGACATTTAGGTTTATGCTGCAAGGGGAGAGTTAGGTTTAGGCAGAGGGGAAGGAAGGTTAGGTTTAGGGGTAGGGTTAGGATACTTACCGATAGGTGTCTGTATCATAACCATGTCGGGTTGACAGCATCAGGAATCTGACCGCCGGTATCCCGCACCAAACACGGAGGTTGATAGTATGTCGACACTAACTATATCTGCACTACGATGGCGGCACCAGTTTGCCGATTCTCTTGTAATGCTACTTATTTTCACCGGGTTGGCATTATAACCTTAGACATGCTACTTTAACGACATGTTTCAAGTTATTTATAATACTAGCTCAGTTAAAATGCTTTAAGTAGCATTCCAACCGCATGGACATACTACCGCCGGCATTGTGGTGTCGATATTGTCGGTGTGGACATACTGACTTTTGACCTGCCACATGTATCCCATCTAAAGATAGTCAGGTGCATAAATATTGGGACATTGACAGAATTTTCATATTTTGGCCTCTATTCACCACCACAGTGGCTTTGAAATGAAACAAACAAGATGTGCTTTAACTGCAGACTTTCAGATTTAATTTGAGGGTAATTACATCCAAATCAGGTGAACGGTGTAGGAATTACAACGGTTTCTATATGTGCCTCCCACTTTTTAAAGGGGCCCCCACCCGTCAAGAAACAGTCTACCACTCTGCACTTTGGAAGCCTGCAAGTGGGGACGGTATCTGGGAGCTGTATAAAAAGGACCTTGCAGCTTTTTCATAATCCGACGACTGGGCCTCTAATAAGAGGAGAATTAATATACAAAATGTTATTTCAAGTTTAATTATAAGGTCAAAATATTTTATTGTGAAGGCCCCACCCGGCTACTTCTTGATGCCACCCGGCTGGAAAAATTTTCTGTGGAAAACACTGCACTCCACGTAGACTTAGACATCAACTGTGGCATTCCAAATTGACAAGACACCTACAAAAACTCTCACGTAAAGTAGATCAGTGGTGTAAATCTCGTACTCCCAAGTGACTTTCTCACATATAAGACTATAAACCACTCTTATCGTACTGCACTGGATACTGCCAAACAAACATATTCCAATCTGTCATATTGGCCCAAGCTTCTAACCCCAAGCAACTTTTTAATACATTTAAATCACTTCTTACCCCTACATCACCCAACCCACCTGCTACTGTCAATGCACAAGATCTTGCTACCTATTTCAAAGACAAGATTGATAATATCCGAAATGAAATGGTACGCATTTGCTCAGCCAGGGACCTGCTCAATTCCCTACCTGAGCCTGGAGGCATGTTCTCATCATTTGACCCCACTAATGAAGATGAAGTATCTACACTCTTCTCATCCTCCTACTCCACTACCTATCCTCTTGATCCTATACCCTCACAAATCAGTAAGGCTCTGTCTCCTGTGCTCATCCCACACTTAATGAAAATCTGTAATCTCTCCTTCTCTACTGGTATCTCTCCATCACTGTTCAAGCATGCAGTGATCACTCCCATATTGAAAACAATAAATTCTGTCCCTAACTATCAAATTACCATCCTATCTCCCAGCTACCATGCCCCTCCAAGCTATACTGGAGAGACTTGCCTACACTCCCCTCACACATTCTTAACACCCACAATTTAGTGGACCCACTTCAGTCAGGCTTTCGTTCCCAACATTCTACAGAGACAGCACTGACTAAGGTAGTAAATGATCTGGTCACTGCCAAGGCTAAAGGCCATTACTCACTTGTAGTTCTTCTAGATCTCTCTGCTGCTTTTGACACTGTTGACCACTCTCTTCTCATACAAACACTACAATCCCTAGGTCTTCAAGACACAGCCCTTTCTTGGTTCTCATCCTACCTATCTAATTGTTCTTTCACTGTTCGCTTTTCTTATTCTACCTCCACTTCTGGAGTACCGCAAGGCTCAGTCTTGGGTCCTCCTGCTCTTCTCAATTTATACCGCCTCTCTTGGCAAACTAATCAGCTCTTTTGGTTTTCAGCATCATCTGTACGTGGACGATGCTCAAATCTACCTATCCTCCCCAGATTTGTCACCATCTGTGCTGGTCCGTGTCACTCCAAGATGAAATGGCATCTCGCCACCTCAAACTTAATATATCCAAAACAGAATTCATTATATTTCCACCGGCCAATAGTAATTACCAACCTGATATCTCTATTACTGTTGACAACTCGACAATCAACCCCAGAAGCTCACTGCCTAGGTGTCATCCTTGGCTCTGAACTGTCTTTTGTTCCCCACATTCAATCTGTCTCTAAATCATTTTGCATACATCTAAAAAACATAGCCAAAATTCGACCATATCTTACACAAGACACTGCAAAAACTCTAATGCATGCACTCATTATTCCCGCATTGACTATTGCAATAGTCTCCTAACTGGTCATCCCAAAAACAGGCTCTCACCACTACAATCCATAATGAATGCAGCTGCGAGGCTGATCTGTCTCACCAAACGTTCAGTGTCTGCTGATCCACTCTCAGTCCCTCCATTGGCTGCCGGTCTTCTACCGTATTCAATACTCACTCATAAAGCTGTTAACCAAACCACACCAACATACATCTCTTCACTTCTCTCAAAATATCTTCCAAACAGACATCTCCGCTCTGCACAAGATCTGCGTCTCTCCTCCTTACGCATTACTTGTTCCCCTTCCTGGTTACAGGACTTTATTCGGGCTGGACCTACTCTGTGGAATGTCCTCCCACGCACAATAAGACTTTCCGCTAGTCTCCAAATATTCAAGCATTCCTATGAAAACTCACCTCTTCAGACAAGCTTATCAGATTCCAGAACCGCCCACATAACCTTCATAGCTTACATATCTAACTCACTTCTTATAGTTTACACATATCACATTTTCTCTCTTTTCAATTTCACATCCTCCTGAGTCATGGTCAACTCTCCAGTGTGAAAGTACTGTCAGACTTGGGGAAATCAGCCTTACCCCCCAAAAAAAGATGCACTAACATTGGGGATCAATGTAGAAGTGTTCCAATAGCCCTAATAAAACTAATTTGGGTATTCAAGTTGTTTTTTGTTGAAAATTAGTAGTCCCATCAAATTTGGGGTGCTTGAAAATGGGTACTAGCATATTTTAATGTCTCTAAAGTAAAATTTTTGAAAAGTGAAATTCTTCCGTCATACAAGCACCTGCAATCCCAAAAACACTTGGCCCCTTCTTAGAGCACCCCCAGGCGCTTATTTCGCTAGTTTTTGAAGTTGCCCCCCCACTTTTGTCATTTTCTACCCCAATTTTTAAATGCAGTTTTTGGGGTGAGAATAGAAGGAAAGGAATCTGGGGAAAGCTTCTGCTCCAGTAAATATTTATTTAAAAATAAGTGTGAAACCCCAATATAAAGAGTAATAAATTCAATATTTATGCGACGTCTGGGGCATGCTGCCAAGGACAAGATACAAGAAGAAAAATAAATGGAAGAATAGATGGAAGAAAAATAAAAAAAGAAGACAGAAATGTCCCTTGGTTGGCGCACTAACAAAAAATGTGATAAAATATAACTTTTATTAAAATTGTATATATAATAATCTCTCCAGTGAAATATAAAAAACGTCTGTGTTAATTTTTTTTATTCTTTTTTTTTTTTTGGGTGAATTGTCCATTGGGGGGGATTTGGGTCTACCAAGGGCTTTGAGTGGTTTCCCAACATCTGCACCCCCAAAATATAGATTTTACACTTTTTTCACCTGCTATTCAGTGGAGAAAAAGTATTGCCTATTTCGTGCCTTGACTTTCCGCATAGGCGAAAACGGAAAGGAATTCAATAGAGTAAAAAAAAGATGGCGAAATTATCGCTAAACCACGCGAAAACGGCTTTTAGTTTCTAATTTGAATATAATTTGTGTGTGTATGTATATAATATATATATATATATTATAATTTTTCTCAATAACTGGAAACGCAATACTCTCAGGAAGGGATATTGGGATTAAAATGATTGAACATTTATGTAACAGCAACCTACGAGTTAGAGGTTATCGCTAAACAATGTACATTGAATATCTACTCATATGCTGTTTCTAATTGACTAAATAAGCCCAGTGAGCCCTTTTGCTCCTCAGTAGCCAGTTGTCATGTTAGGAAGGAGGTGTTCTTTAACTGAAAAAAGCAAGTAGTGACCGTAATACATGACTAATACAGTATGTGGACTGGATTTTTGATACGTGGGGCTAGACAGTCCTGTGATCCCATAAGGGTCGCTGTCCTACAGTATTCATGCAGCTGTCTGTAATGAAACAAGGAAGTTAAGTCTTTACTCTCTAACAGCTGTGTGGAATGTCAGGTTAACATTGAGCAATGGCACCAAGTCCAAGGCTCTTCACTTTACATATACAAGCATTGACTTCCCTCTGTCCACTGTCTTTAGCTGCTATATCAGACTTTGGGTCTGTGCGGTTTACTCCCTGCTATAATATTGCTGTGCAATTATTGATCTGTTTTAGTGTCTGGTATGTGCTCAGTTCTGTTATCTGGGCATTTTTTAAATTTTTTTTATTTTCAAGAATGGATTGAATTGCGGTATTGTATGGTTCAAAGCAAAGCGTTGCTTGGTTTTTTTTTTTTTTTTTTTTTTAACTAAACGTTACAAAATAAATGATTGTGTTTATTTTAAATTGTTTTATACATGTTTAATTAGCTCAAACATCATTCATGCTTGCAATATCTAAACCTTACATCATTCTGAATTAAAGATTAAACATACCTTGCTGTAGCTCTCTCCTGTTTGTACTATAGTAACTACTGTAGTAATGGAATGTGCTAACACATGAACACTCTAGCTCAGGTCTGACCGACCTGTGGCTCTCCAGCTGTTGTGAAACTAAAAGTCCCTGCATGCCACACCAGTTGATCGGTGGTATGCTGGGACTTGTAGTTTCACAACAGCTAAGAGTCACAGGTTGGCCAGGCCTGCTCTAGCTCATAAACATCATTAGCAGCAAATTCCACTATTTTTTGTTTTTATCAAATCCCCTGATCCCCCTCCCAAATTTGGGCTTTTGAACAGCAGAGATTGGTAGAAAATGAACATGTGACTTAGAGATGCTGCTAAGCTCTTACTATAATCACACCTTTGCCATGCAGACGAGTCCTTGGTGCTGATGTTTCTCGTCCACAGATTGTCAGCAGAGCTGTCCATTAGTGTGCTTGACAGATAACCTGAGTTACTATACATTTACTGTAAGGAACTGTAGCTACTGCTGTGACCATTTAATCATCTTATTTCTCCACCACTCTGCCCAACTGCTTCTGCTTAACCATGTAGCATAGCAAGAGCGCCCTAGTATTGTGGAAGCACAAAATGTACAGTGGTCTTTGAGCACATTACATGGTAGTATAAGGATAAGAGGTTACGTGCGCTCCTTGGTTATGTGTGTGGAGGTGAAGGATGAGGGAGATACTATATTATCCTTATACATCCTCTAGCACACAGGTTCTCAAACTCGGTCCTCAGGACCCCAAACAGTGCATGTTTTGCAGGTCTCACAGAACCACAAGTGAAATAATTAGCTCCACCTGTGGAACTTTTAAAATGTGTCAGTGAGTAATGACAACACCTGTGCACGTGCTGGGTGACCTGGAAAACGTGAACTGTGTGGGGGTCCTGAGAACAGAGTTCGAGAACCGCTGCTCTAGCAGGATTAGGTACTCCTGCTATATGTTGCAGCACCCCCCGACTTCCCATCCCTATTCTTCCCCGCCCCCACAAGATTTTAGACCCCTCCCCTCAATTCTCACCACACCTTGAAGCGCAGCCCGCTCAACAATTATTTCTAACATTACATCAGTGGTGTCAAACGCAGGCCCTCCAGCTGCAGTGGAACTACACATCCCAGCATGCAGTGCCACAGTTTTGCTATTTTGCTAAAAGTGTGGCAGGGCATGCTGGGATATGTAGTCCCACAAAAGCTGTAGGGCCTGAGTTTGACACCACTGCATTACATGGTAGGACAAAAGTCCTAGAGCACCCGTTTATTAGCTACCATTATGTAATGAAGTTTGTATATAGTTAGATTCAAACATTAGTATTCTTATTTTGCCTAAACTAGAGCAAGTGTGAGGATCAGCATGGATTCTGTAAGTTCTTTGAGTAGATCGTACACTGTGATCTTGGAGCAAAGTTCCTTGTTTCAGTGAAAGGGCTTGGCTGTCAAATAGCTCCCTGACGAAGATAATGTGACATCGGCACAAGGGCAAATGTATAGTGATGGGAGGGTACAATTGTCTTTTCTAAAGTGGTGATCAGTCTCAAGCTAAAAGTGGTCGTTGCTTGTTCTTTAGCAATAATCGCAGATCCAATCTGTGCCAGCAGAACATACCAGCAGTGTTCAGTGAAAAGTAACCCAGTCAAGGTTTTAAGATCCCATTTAGAAATTGTTGTATTCAGATATTTTGGCTAGCTAAATGTTTCATGGTTCAAAGGTTTCATTGCGCAAAGCAATATTTATTAATGGGGTTGAATGCAGCATTCTCAGACTCTCGTTAGTACAGTGGCTGAGCAGGTAAGCTGTCCCCAGGCAGAAGCGTAAAGCCTTGTGTTGAAAACATGTCCTTCTAGATCGGTGTGGGTGTGGGGGTTTTCGAGGCCAGAAAAGGATAACTATCTAAAACCTTGTATTTAAAATCAATGACCACCAGCCTTCCATGAGTAATGTCTGGTACTAGAGTCATCTGTTGCTGGCGAAATGGTATCGGGACATAACATTCATGTAAGTAGGTCCTGTTATAAGAGACTGATCTGTTTCCTGGGGAAAAGAAAAATGTTACTTTAATTTTTATATTCTTTGACAGCAGACTTCAGTGCTAAATCACAATGGCACCATTTTCAGACGCTGAGTGAATAAATATAATTTCATGTAAATAATAAATGGCATCTATGGTCCTATCCCAAAATTCTACACATTGATGAATACGAGAGATTGGCTCAGCAGCTAACACTGCACCAAGTACACAATTTCTTCAGTTTAATGTATGTATTCATACAGTGTGTCATTTAGTTCTGCCATGGCTTTGGATCATTAACCTAGTTTTGATGCCTTTTCCTATTGGTTTATGGGCACAATTCAATTCATTTCGCCAGCAGCTGACCCCCTCCCGTATCTTTTGCCCGATTATGTTACTCAGTTGTTGCTCCCGCCGGGTGCAATCAGCTGCCTGCGGCATTTCAGTTCACACACCCCCAGGGTGGCAAGCTGAAATGCGCAAATAGTGACCCGTTTGAGCGCCCAAACGATACTTTTTTTTTCAAGATCACGCCAGCACTTTGTTCAAATTTAGCTGTTTTATGCAGCTAAACCTGACCTCTATGGGCGCGATAGTATTGAATAGCGCCCCGCGAGATCTCGTCACTTTAGACGGGAGATCGGGCGTGCTAGAACAATTGATTTCCGCCCTATGGGTACTGCCGTTAAGTTAATGACCCTTCCCTTGTGCTGTGACTTGTTGCACAACTTTGTTAGTGAAGTAACACATACATACATACAGTGCATCCGGAAAGTATTCACAGCGCTTCACTTTTTGCACATTTTATGTTACAGCCTTATTCCAAAATGGAATAAATTCATTTTTGTCCTCAAAATTCTACACACAATACCCCACAATGACAACGTGTAAAAAAAAAATTGAGATTTCTGCAAATTTAATAAAAAACAAAAAACTAAGAAATCACATGTACATAAGTATTCACAGCCTTTAGGCCCCCATACATCAGAGATTGATTGCAGCAATCGTGCAATTTGCAATCGATTGTGTATAAAAATCTTTCCCTTTTTCAATCGATTGCAAATTGCTGCAATCAATTGCTGATATATGGGGGCCTTAAGCTGGCCACACATCTAAAGATTCTGTCCAACCAGTCAAGTAGTTGGTTGGAATGAAAATCTGGTAAGGTATGAAAGCAAATGACAATCAGCAATTTGCTCCCAAATGTCGGAAAATGGACAAAAACTGTTGTTTGAACAAATTAGTTAGATCACAGGTTCACAAAGTCAGTCTTCAGGACCCCAAACAGTGCATATTTTCCAGGCCTCCTCATAGAATCACAAGTGAAACAATTATCTCCACCTGTGGATCTTTTAAAATGTGTCAGTGAGCAATGACTACACCTGTGCACCTGCGAGGTAACCTGCAAAACGTGAACTGTGTGGGGTCCTGAGGACTGAGTTTGAGAACCACTGAGTTAGATCAAACATATCTGTTATCTGGCGTTTAGGAGCAAATTGCTGATCATCATTTACTCCCATAAGTTACCAGATTTTCATTCCAACCAATCAACTAGTTGGCAGGTTGGACAGATTATCTTTAGATGTGTGGCCATCTTTAAGCTGTAGGAACAACTCAAGGATGGAGTCCACCTGTGGTACATTCAGTTGATTGGACATGATTTTGAAAGGCATACACCTATCTATATAAGGTCCCACACTTGACAGTGCATGTCAGAGCACAAACCAAGCATGAAGTCCAAGGAATTGTCTGTAGCCAGATAAGGTCAGCAGAAAAAAAAGCTCAGAGGGCCAGACCAAATGATACCGTGGGCCTTATATGGTCCCCGGGCCTGAGGTTCCCCATCCCTGTTCTATGGGATATTATTTTAAATATTAAAGAACCCCGGGTAACTGTGTTTTGTATTTTGTATCTTTCCCCTTAACACTTGCATATGCTAAAATGGGCTAATAAAGATGCACTGTTCTATAGTAAACCTATCATTGGCTTTTAGAATATTCCGTTACTCTTTTTAAGACATATTTTTTTATTAACTATTCACAGTACATTTTGTTCTGTGTAGTTGCATGCATCATCGCTATGATTTATCTGTATTAAACTTTTCTTCTCACAAAACTGACAAATTACTCATATATTTGATGACATCAGTAAGGTGTGTATAGAACATAAAAACGAATTTAACATCACCTGTTTGTTTTTTCTTTTTTTAATACAGTATTTGTGTTCCAAGCCAAAATCGCTTTATGCACATTTAATTTTACTTTCAAATTGTTTTAATTTCATATGTAGACCGGAGTCTGCAGAGAGCCTGTTTGTGTATCCCTTTTTGTGTTATTCTGGTGAACACTGGAGTATCTATGCACATTTGTTTCCTTTAAATTAGTAGAAAAAAAAAAGTATTTGTGCCCATTGCATTGCAGCAGGGTTTGCCCAGGTGCAGATGTTCACCCTCTGGCTGGACTGACTCCTATTTGTAAATGGGGCCATTAGGCAGGAGATGTATCAAGCTTTCTAATCAGTGAGGTTGCCTATAGCAACTAATCCGCTTCTAACTTGCATTTATCAAGTACTTTCTATAAAATGACAGGTTGAAGTGAAGTGGTTGCTATGGACAACATCTCCCCTTATGGACCATACACACGATCAGATCAGATATCGTTGTCTGATCGACCAGCATGTGCAGGATGATAGTTATCGAACATCCAGCACATGCTCCATTTCCCCAACTACTATAACGACCCTCGATCAACAATCGAGGGTCCCTATAGTAACCAGACTAACCTGGTCGATGTCTACTATCCGTGCCTGTGCATCGTTTGGTCGTTTGAGGGGGCAAAAAAAAGGTCGAATTAAATTATATTGTTTAAATCGACCAAGAAATCTGACCGTGTGTATGCACCATAAGTCTTTAAACAAATGTGACAAGCAACTGAGCTTTTTTCCATTTTTTTTGTCTGTGCAGTATAGACCATGTAAAATTGTGTCCCCTAATGGGTAAAATAGGCAGGTTTAGCAGTTAGTATATTCCCTCCACATACACATAAATTAGAATTTAAACACTGTAATGCTTCTAAAAACGGTTTTGATAAATGTTGTAGGTATAGTATATACATACAGGACAGATATATTCTCAGTATACTTTTGTTATATATGAGAGAGTTTGTTTTATCTGTCTTTCTCTCAACCATAAATGCCAGCAATTCAGTATCATGTATTAGAAACAAATAGACAATAAATAATAAATAAATGACACATCTAGTCATGTGTACAATGTTGCAGCCCCTGTCTCCTGTGATTATTAATTATACTTCATGGAAAAACAATTGGGGGAAAATACATGAACACTGCTATTCATAAATGAGCTGGCAGCAAGAACCAAAGAGGTTCAAAAAGGACAGATAAATGGTTAGGTGTGAGGGTCTGGTTCCTTCTGCTTTCCCAGGTCTTCAAATTGAGCGGACCTGGGATGAGAGAGGAACACACAGCAGCACTGTTGGAAACAAAAGGGGGGGACAGTGCGCCCATGTATGGTGTTAGGCGGGCCCTGTTACTTAAAGTATTGCAGGAGCCAGATGCGCCATCGTGACCCACCTGAAAGAGAAACACCTGACTTGAAGAGAATCCGTCTCAGAGGAGCCTGCTGCAAACACTCTCCCCCTGCAGCTGGGAAGTGTCCGAGAGGCAGTACGCACGTTTCACCACAGTCGGGCTTGTTCACCTGTCAGCCTAACACCATACACTGACGCACTGTCCCCCACGACTCCCTTTTGTTTCCAACGGTGCTGCCGTGTGTTCCTCTCTCATCCAAGGTCCGCTCAATCTGAAGACCTGGGAAAGCAGAAGGAACCAGACCCTCACACCTAACCATTTATCTGTCCTTTTTGAACCTCTTTGGTTCTTGCTGCCAGCTCATTTATGAATAGCAGTGTTCATGTATTTTCCCCCAATTGTTTTTCCATGAAGTATAATTAATAATCACAGGAGACGGGCTGCAACATTGTACACATGACTAGATGTGTCATTTATTTATTATTTATTGTCTATTTGTTTCTAATACATGATACTGAATTGCTGGCATTTATGGTTGAGAGAAAGACAGAGATAAAACAAACTCTCTCATATATAACAAAAGTATACTGAGAATATATCTGTCCTGTATGTATATACTATACCTACAACTTTTATCAAAACCGTTTTTAGAAGCATTATAGTGTTTAAATTCTAAATTATGTGTATGTTGGTTGCATATAGTGCTACTACATAAATGAATTAATGAAGAAAGGGAGGGAATATACTAACTGCTAAACCTGCCTATTTTACCCATATGGGGATGTATTGTTAATGATTAAATATGATCACCACAAGTTTCATACACAATTACAGAATGTCTAATATTTGTGTGTGGTATTTATGTGTGCTTATTGATGGATATGATATTTGTGTGTGCTTATTGTTGGGTAACTATCATATTTTCATAATCGGTCATAATAATTCTCAATTTATTTTAAGGAAGGATCTGATTAAAAGTTATGTTTTAATTATGTATATTTCCTGATATCAATTTTATCAATTAATGTATTATAAAAGAGTGCCCCACACAGGAATCACTTCCTGCACATTGGCTGAGGCCATTGGAAGGTTTTTTTCGGAGTACTTGATATTCGATTTCCAGGGAGCACCTCCAGCTATATACAAAATTTGGTAACTAATTATTAGAATGTACTAAATTGCTGGTCTATAAATTGAATTACATTTTTGTCCTTTTGGAGGATATTTTGTGTTACATGTAAAATTGTGCAATGCTGACCAATATTACTGCTTTAGATCCTATGAAAGAGAGCCTCCTGTTAGTCTTGTATATAATTACTCTTCATTCCACAGAAGATGCCCACTCAGCTTCCTGCTGTGCATTCTGGGAACATAGACTTATCCTCCGCTGGTAACCTGGGATTTATCCATGCTTTTGTAGCTGCTATATCCGTAATCATTGTGTCAGAGCTTGGGGACAAGACCTTCTTTATAGCTGCCATAATGGCAATGCGATACAACCGCCTGACTGTCCTGGCCGGAGCGATGCTAGCCTTAGGGCTGATGACCTGTTTATCAGGTGAGTAGTAATCTATGGAATATTTTTTTATTTTTTTTTCCAGCATAAGTCTTGCCCACAACTATAGGATTGTCTACAGGGCAGCTCTTAGTCTTGAAAAAATAATCCTGCATGGCGGTGTCTGGCAACCCAGTTCCATGAGAGGATGAGAACTAAAATAAAAGCTAGAGGTTATAAAAAAGAAACTAATGACTGCTGGTGATGTCCGATAGGGATGAGACTAGAAAAGTGATTGCAGATGTGCTCGAAAGATAAAATACTTATCATAAAAAAGCAAGATTTTCTAGAATAATATTGAAATTACATTTTAGCTCAAGTGCTGAAGTTTGTTAAACAGTAGTATAGTATAAGCTCAGTAGCTGGATTCTTTCAGTTGCCAGAACAATTTTTTTTATTTTTAACCACCATTATACCATGAAGTTTTTGCCCTTTTTTTTTTTTTTTTTTTTTTCATCTTTTTATGAATCTTGCTTTAAGAAAACTTTCCAGACAGCTCTATAGTGGAATATCAGTAAGGCTGAATGGTCCAAGATTAAAAACAATGAGTATTCGACTATTCCATAAGCGGCTACACTCCAAATTTAGCATTTAGATGACTGTATACAGCTGTTAGTACTGGCTTACAAATCGGTATAGATAAATTCCAATGTGACTACTACTATAATTACCGATTGGTTTACAAACATCGAATCGGAATCCTTATCAAGAACCTCAAATCAAGTCACATTGCCCTTTAGAACTGCTGGTATAAGGTCTTACAACGCTGAATGGTAACCATGAATTTCTGCTCAAACTCCATTTTATTTTTTTTTTATAAAAGGCAATTTCCAATCTTAAAAAATAAAAAATGTTTTCCTCCTGTGATCGGTAAGGGTTCATCTGATGGAAAACCCATCCACTGTGTCAGGATGGACTCCTCCTTAAAGGAGAACTGCATTTAGAAAGCAGGCTGTAGTCTAGTATGTTTGTTCCTTTAAAGAGCTGTGTTAATACAGCACTCCATTCTACTGACTTAATCCATTCAGTGGCATTTCAGAGCCTAGGCAGAGTGAATATTGGTGCTGAGATCTTGAAATGCAATTGCTTTGGAGAGCTAAAGTGGCAGAATTTTTTTATGGCTTTTAGGTCTGACACTGAGGTACGATTAATCAGGGCTCCTATCTAATGGGAATGCAGTAGCGTAGAAGAGACCTTTTTATGGTTCACAATACAGAAACTTGAATAAGTAAGAATAGCACAGTCCCTGCTACAAGTTGAGTCTCCCATATCCAAAATGCTTGGGACGAGAAGTATCGTTTTTTTCTCTCCCTTTTTTTGGAATATTTTCATACCAAAATTAGATATCTTGGGAATAATAATAACCCGTTACTGCACTAGAAAGACCTCATGATGTCTCCTTTGTGTCCTCAGTTTTGTTTGGATATGCCACCACCGTCATTCCCAGGGTGTACACCTATTATGTATCAACCGCACTGTTTGCAATATTCGGCATTAGGATGCTGCGGGAGGGACTAAAGATGAGCGCTGACGAAGGGCAGGAGGAGCTGGAGGAAGTTCAGGCCGAAATCAAGAGGAAAGACGAGGAAGTAGGTTTTTATTCTGGTTGTGATTCCTTTTCCGCTGCATCTGTGACGGGGCTATGTACTGAAGGGTTCTTTTTTAAACTTATTGATGAGAAGTTTAACAGTTTTGTCTATTGCTATGTTACCTTTTATTTCTTTACTGTACAATTTATTATATAGTTTTGGTCTACATATGGGGGAGGGTACATCGTAAAATGACCCACAAATGTTCTCTGAACACTTACAGAACATATAATTCTATATACACTTACAGAATGTATAATCCTATATATACAGTGTTCTCCCCAAAAATATTTTCCAGCCGGGTGGCATCAAAAAGTAGCCGGGCGGGGGCCTTCGCGATTATGCTCGTGCCGGGAAAAGGGGTATCTCCCTTACCAATCCAGCACGACAGGTCTCGGGCTGCCCCCCCACTGGCTCTGTCAAAAGTGCCCATTATGCAGTGCCCCCTGTATTTGTGCCCTTTATACAGTGCCACCTGTAGTTTTCCCCTTTATGCAGTGCCCCCAGACTGGTCCCTTACGTTGTGCCCCCAGGCTTAAATAGTGTCCCTTATGCAGTGCTCCCAGGCTTAAATAGTGTCCCTTATGCAGTGGCCGCAGGTTTAAATAGTGTCCCTTATGCAGTGTCCCCAGACCCTGGTCCCAGCCCCAAACTTACCTTTACTCGCTGGCCGCTCGCACTCCCACTCCCGTTGCCTCGCGCTGACTGGATCTAACTAGATCCAGCAGGCTCCTCACATCGTGGGTGACGTCATGATGTCAACCGCGCAGTGAATCACTGGGAACGCTTGCCTCTGAAGCGATCGGAGGCTTCTTTAGCCTCCGGTCACTTCAGAGGCCTGCGTTCCACAGCAGGGGTCGGCGGGGGAAAGGGCCGGGCGGCAGGCTGTTTCTGCCGGGAGATGCGCCCGCAAAAAACAGCCTGGGGAGAACACTGCTATATACATGACCCACAAATGTTCTCTGAACACTTACAGAATATATAATTCTATATACATTTAGTGTTCCTGTCTTGCACCATACAGTACTGATATTTATCATGACAACCACTGTATGCATGTGAGACATGTTTCTTGTACTGAGTAGTGTGATATTAAAGTATATCCTAGTCATACAAACAAATCAGACTTTCACTCTTGTCTAGCATGTTACCAATATATGTTCAATTCAACCAGCTTATGTAATGTAACAATGTTCTGTTTTCTCTTCCCAGCTTCAGAGAACTAAACTCCTAAATGGATCTGGGGATGTGGAAACTGGAGGGGGACCCACCACCCCCAAGAAAAGATGGATGCAGTTCATCTCGCCAATATTTGTCCAAGCATTCACATTGACGTTCTTGGCAGAATGGGGGGATCGCTCACAACTAACAACAATTGTGTTGGCAGCCAGAGAGGTATATATAATTTTTTTCATTGCTGTATTTGCAATTCTTATGGCTCAAGTTTTTTTTAAGCATCTGTTTAGGGTATAATTATTGAATGCATTGATGTTTGAATAGATGACTGTGATCTAGCAAATGCTTAGACATGCTCAAATGACCAGAACAGTATTTGAATCCTAAACCTTGTAAGTACCCAAAATGTATTTTTATATGTGATGCATCCTGTACCAAGGTCCCCAGATATGATCGCCATTTAGTCCTTTAAGTATTGTCTTGTGTGTTTTTATGTGGTTGACTTAAGAATAGAGGAAATGTAATTTACGTGCTATAATACTGCATTTATAGGGGTATGTTGTGTGTTTTTTCCCTTGATCCAGGATCCTTTTGGTGTTGCTGTTGGTGGTACTATTGGCCATTGTCTATGTACTGGGTTAGCGGTTATTGGAGGTAGAATGATTGCACAGAAAATTTCAGTTCGAACTGGTAAGTTACTGATTTTAGTAAAAAGTATCTGCATAATTTTCCAGAAAGCACTTAGGGGATGTGAGTATGGACACATAAAAATGAATGGGAGTCCCCCTTTAGAAAGGGGTAGGAAACTTATATGATGTGTCCTGGACAGCAGAGAGACCTACCTGGCTGCAGAGGTCATCCCAGGATTGGATGATTCTTACATGGTCGGCTCACATCCAACACTGAGATTACTTTTTTGGGGATGGTGTATCCTGCTGCTGTCTAGGCTACTGGTTGCATTGAGAGAAATGTGATGGCGGCTGAGGTTTTCTACACTTAACGTAAGGAGAGTAAAATGAAGGATAATGGACTATTGGCAGCTTACTGTCTCTCAATGGAATAGTATAGCTGATAGATAGATATCTATCTATCAGAATTTTGGGAAACCTAGAGGCAAGCAGAATGACCCTGTGCCTAGATCTGTTACGTAGTAATGCTAACGTCTTGTCTTTATGGTTTTATTTCCAGTGACTATCATCGGTGGAATCGTGTTCCTGGCCTTTGCTTTCTCTGCGCTATTTATAAGTCCAGACTCTGGTTTTTAGCGCTTTGTGGAAAGAGACTTTTTTTTGTACTGTAGTTCTGTATATAATGTACAATTGTAGCTATGAGATGCTCACTGTACAGAATCATTCAGTCGACCTTTTTATGCTCTCTGAGGTATTGTTTTAAGGTTTATCTTGTTTGCCAACAGCTTTTCAGATTTAAGGCTACCTCCATCCTAATGTTCTTTTGGAAAAAGTTATTTTAAGCTACATTATGTAAAAGAGTATTAAAGGGCGAGTCAGCCTCTTGGACATTAGTTCTCATCTACCCACACAAATCCCCTTAATACTATTGTGCAGTGAATGTGCACAGTACTCAGTATACAAGTTGTCAATATTTGACATTAGACCTAATCGGGCTGGGTGACTATGGGAACGGATTTGTTCCCGTATGTAAAATACTTTTACTTCAGCTTAGGGAAAACAAAGATATATATGAAAAAAGTAGTTTGTTAAATCTGGCTATAGCCAGTGTGTTTATGAAATAAGCAATGATTTATTTCACTGTACAGCAGAGTAGTTAGTTGTAGCTTTGATGTTATAAAAGAGATTATAGCTTGGTTTAACCAGTTTTCTTTGAACTTATGTAATTTAGCTGTAACGCTAAGCAATGCAAGGTCATTGCCCCATTTATACTGTGGGCGCAATGCACCCTATACAATTGGATATATCGGTGGTTCTCAAACTCTGTCCTCAGGACCCCACACAGGTCACATTTTCCATGTCACCCAGCAGGTGCACAGGTGTATTCATTACTCACTGACACATTTTAAAAGATCCACAGGTGGAGATAATTTCACTTATGATTTCTGTGAGACCTGGAAAACATGCACTGTTTGGGATCCTGAGGACTCAGTTTGAGAACCTGTAGGATATATTTAAAAAGAAAGCAACAACAATTCTATCTGATAACCCGCTGGACATGAGGAGTCTTGCAGCTGGTTTATATAATAAGGTAATTCTAGATCTCAAATGGGGGGGAGAAGTACACATAAAACACAAAGGTAATGTGTAGACAAATTCTCATTAATTTCTGTAATAAAAGAAAATTAATGTAAACTTCTGGAACGGTGTAAAATATTTCTGTGGTTCAGGCCAATGAAAACTAGGGTAAATGGCAATCTGATTATACAGATGTCTCCACATACATCTAACCTCTGTGCCCCACAAGTCTCGTTATGCAATGTGAGGGAGCACTGTGACTCGGTAGGGCCGAGCATATTTTTGTGCCATTTTTTAATTTCCAGTGCATCTTAATAGGACACACAAGCAGCTTCTGCTGATTAAAATATGCAGCATGCCTATATTCTGTGTGCAACTTTGGGTATATCTGCATGCAAAATGCTACAGTAGAGTCAGCGGCTGTCGCATGCAGATACACCCGCAGTTGCACACACAACATAGGCATGCTGCGTCCTATAAGCATCGCTGTGCGAATAAGACTTACTGGGAGGGCTGTTTCTAGCACAAGGAGGCTAGATGTATGTGGACACATTTGTAATCCTAGTCACTCTTGGCGGGTCTATCAGAGTATATATCAGACTTAGGCCCGTATTCAATTTGAGCCGAGCCACGTTAACGTGGCCCGGACTTAACGCCAACTTTGCCTGTTTTGTAGGCGTTAAAGTATTGCGCGCGTGCACGCTTTACCCTGTATTAAATTTGAAAGTACGTGTAAACGGCACCCGGCGATACTGTAACAAGTGGAAAGTACTGTCATTTTTGGGGAAATCTGCCTGTCACCTCACAAATGATGCTCTGACATGGGGGTTCACTATGTTACCCCCCGATTTGACTTGATGAAGGTATTTGGTGTTTTTAAACGGGCTCAATAGCTGCTAAATAGCGTTTTTCTATACCTATACTTTTTTTTTTGCCCCCATTTACAAAGTAAATCTTTGGGGTGTCCTTATGTGTTTTTATTATTTTATTTCTTTGACACAGATTACCTTTTGGGGGGCTGTCTGAAGGCTGCGGGGGGTTCCCGAAACATTGCTCCCCAAAACCCCAATTCTGCACTTTTTCCGCCTGCTATTCATGGGCGATACTTTACCGCCTATTACATTGCATTGACTTTCCACCTAGGCAGAAAGTCTTTCAAATTGAATACGGAGGAAAACCAAAACAGGCGATAATGACGTCATCGCCGGTTACTTAACATGGATCCGGACTTAACACTTCAAATTGAATACGGGCCTTAGGGTACATATCTTCATGTAAAAAGCATATTACAAGCAGCCGGTACTCTTGCTGGCATGAAGATGTAATCAGCCCAGTATGCAGATGCCCCTGTAACGATTTGTCAACTCCCCATCAGAGAAGGGTGCAGCTGCTGAGTCCTCCTCACAGACTATCCGTGCCAATCGGAAGGTACTCAGCTGTACAAAAGAGTCTCGATTCAATTGCATTTTCTAGAGAAAGTTTTAAGTGTTTTATCGCAGCGGATATTTAGTTGATCTTGTGTTTAAATAAAATGAGAATTTGCCTAAACGTTACTTTGTGTTTTATTTGAATTAAGGTGATAGCCATTGACTGACTGTACACTGCCCAAGGTGTACAGATGCACGCACAAGGGCTTCCCAGGAGCCTGAATTCTGGATACAGCTATACTTTATCCAGAAGCCCTAGTATTTTACATTGGTGCTTGTAGTGTGCTACCTTTTTTTAAAAAAATTTTACTTGTTCATACCCCTATTCCTAACTCCATATTCCGCATCCCTGGACCTTTTGTAGTAGTAGAATGGGAGGGGGGGGGGCTATAGAACTGCTTACTGTTCTAATTTAAGATGTGAGTTATAGAAATGTGCAAGAATTAAATTATATGAATTGATCTGAGGTGTATACATATTTTACTACAAAGTATATTTGAAAATAAAGTTTTGTGTAAGTCTACACCTAGGTTTGTAGCAGCCAACCTCCAATACATGTCCAGCTTGTTGTTCCACCTTAAATACAGGTTAGCGTTGTTGGGGCCATGTTTCTGCTCATGCACCAGTGACATGGGCAAAGCTTTGGTGCGTGACCTCCATAGTAGTGGGTGAGGGGTCTTGGAAAATAAAGGTTTATGTGCTGCAAACCATTCCTTGTAGACCCATTTTATAATGTAGTGATGCAGCGAATAACCAGAGAGGTGTAATTTAGAGCCTATGTAGCACTTTCTTCACACTGAAAGCCGCTTAGCTTCCTAAGATGAAATATGAAGTGTAGCACTCCACAAACCCTGAGGGGATTTTATATTTTATTTGTTCAGTAAATTTGTGAAGTGAAATTTTACTATGTATAAAAATGTCACAATGTTCCTTTGCCAGTTTTCAGACTGCAACCTCTCTTTTCCTTTATTGATGTGATATTGGTTTGTACTTTAATTTGCCCCAATCGTTTTTACAGCACATGGAAAAGTAAATGACGACAAAGCTCTCCAGCGACCAGGCTATGGCACAAATGTAATGTGGATTGATGAAAGAATATTTGCAAGCTGTAAATTATTAAAAATATTTTCTGATACTCTATCATGTTTCAAAAAGTGTCTTGTTAGTGTGTAAGTCTAACCTCTTCCTACTGGTGGTTTCCTATTGCTCATGCTTATCCGTTTATTATTTAAGGTTCTACTAAAACAAAAATCCTCATCTGACTGAGGTGGTGATTATCCATCTCTCGTGGTCCTAAGCTTAACGTGACATTTTGCATCCTATGGCGTCAGAAACCTGGTGCTACTCCTGTGCTTATGTACTAATTCACTAATAGTCAACAAGTATTTAGGATTAGTATTTTTGTCACAAAGGAATTGGTATAAAGTAACAAATTAAGACTCATTAATTAAAAAAAGTTGCACTACGAACCAAACTATGGATTTGGTGCAATTTCAGGATGTGTATGTGGACATATGTACATAACTAATCCAACAAAGTGTTTTCCCATCATTCCACAATGGTAAGTATAGGGTAACTACTTGCTGACATGGCAATATGGGTCCGGTGCTGTAATGCTAAAGGATAATGTCAGAGATTGGTAAGGGTCTCTGCAGCGGCAGACAGTTGGGATAACGGCATACATAAAACAGGGACATACTATGTAGCCAAAAATCAGTGCAAATGTACAAAGGTAGGGAAGATTTCTCAATAGAGCATTTAGCAAGGGACTCTATTTACTTGCTAATAAACCTAACACAAAATTATGTCTCTTCTGCTGGTTTAGTAGAAATATATCTTCAGTTCCAAGTTGGTATTAAGATGTTGGGTTATTTGTCTTAAGCAAAAAATATTTCCATAAAATACTGTATCCTACTTCATTTGCCATCAGAACAGATCTATATTACAATGTTGCCTTGTATTGCTACGGTCTACATGACTTATGCAGAGTGATCACCTCTATAGATAAAAACGCATGTACTGTACAAATAGATCACAGCTGCACTGTAATTCTCATTTAATACATTCATTTAAATGTGCTGTACTAATTGTCAATTTCCCAAATTCTGAAAGAAAATCTGAATTGGACAATACGTTTTACAAAATTAAAACATTTAATTTTCTAGGAACAAAAATACAACAAAGTGAAAAACAAAAAAAAGTGTGGACAACATTGCATGACATTAAGTGGGCTTCCCCCAACACTTCTTTGGTTCTTAGTCTTCATCACATGTGCACCTACTGTAACAATAATATTCATATGCAATTTGTTGTATACAGACACACTCCATGTCATTCTACATCATACAGCAGTGTTTTCAGTATTCACACATCATAAAAATTCAATTTACAGGCCAAACATTGCACATATCTATAAAATATTAATCTGACATGGAACATGGTCTAATATGCAATGTAATAGATGGAGAGCTCTCACATAAGCAGTGTGTATGCATCTACAAAAATAATTTAGCCTCCCTCAGTATCAATTCACATCTTCGGTGACATGAGAGGTTATGTTTAACAGGATGGAAAGCGCGTTCTTCAGATGGGTTGGGTATGGGATCCCGACCCAATTGGGTAAGTGTCTTAACCCACCTTTCCCGCAGCCTAATACTTCCTGACGGGATTCTGGCACTGGGATGGTAACTACATCCCCTTCAGATACAGCAAGGTGACCCTATCTGCTAGCAATACACAATTTCCAGTTCATAAGCACCGATCTAATTTCACCGGTGGTTCATGCTAAAACATCAGTATTTATCATTTGATGCAAAGACTAGGGGCCCAATTTATTAACCAAGCTAAACACCAGTGGCATTTTTCATTTAGTATCTCAGTGATACAAACAAAAATGCCACTGATATTCACCAATACTAACCCCTCCAGCGATGTCCTCCTCTCAGCCTAACACAACCAGTGATGGGCTTCTGTGTCATGTGCATGTGTGTCGGTCCATCTTTGCATGGCACTTTGACCCGGCGGGGACCCAGCAATGCCTGGAAGGCTTTGCAGAAGCTGGAAAGGCAGAGCCGGGTCCCCATTGCCATCAATGGGGACTAAATCGCTCTCACCATCTAAAGATGGCGAGAATGATGCTGTGACAAAGCGTGGTAATCTTAGATTACTGCTGTTTGTTGAATAAAAAGACACAGCCCCTTTTGCGAGTGCTAAATGAGTTATAAATGGGAACCTGGGCTACAAGCACTATCCCACAAATGCAATAGCTTTGCCTGAATTAGTGTAAGGAAAATAAACTGATTATTTATGGCCTTTATTGATACTCTCCCTTTAAGTTGTCAATGGACTTGTTTGAGGATGCAGTCATAATACCGACCGCAGGGATTCCGGCACCGGAATCCCGTCGCCATCATCACGAAGGTAAGTAGCAGGGTTAGTCACTGAGGGGGAGGTTAGGTTTAGCAACCAGGAAAGGAGGGTTAGGATACTGACTGACAGGTGTTGGTATCCTAACCCTGTCGGGATGCCAGCTTCAGGAATCTGACCGCCGGCATCCTGTACTCAACCCCTTGTATGTGTAGAGTTATGAGCTAATGATACAGTGTATGCAAATCCCTTCTGTCCTGATTGCCATATTCTGCCAAAGTGCTGCCAGTATCTGTGAACCAATGGTCAATGCCAGTGTTTATTGTGGCTTCTTGGTTTTTTCGGGTCGCTTGTTATTCTTAAATACCAACGATAGAATTTGTTATGACAACTAGCAGCAGTTTGCATCATGACTTATTCAATGATTGAAAACAAAGTATAAAGAGTAGGAAGCTTTACACTAAACATACAAATTATTTAAATTTTACAGATTAGTAACTTTAGAGGCAGATTAAATTATGTACTCCATGGATACTGCTGCTACAAAACCTCAATGATTTCAACTGTAACACCTGGAAGTGTACACAGGACCCTGTGCTAAATTGAATGTAAGGATGTCCACCATATACCAAATTATTATTATTAAAGTTACTCCCTTAGATTTAAAAATAAAATGCATTTGGTGCCTCTAGTTTGACTTCCTAATTAATACTTGGTATTTCCTTCTAGGATCAATGCTGAGGGCAACTGTACTCCTCACACTTTTTATTTATTTAAATACAAGCCTCTAGCATCCTGCAGTGACTGTGCAAGTAATTATTACCTTAAAGCCGACCTGTCTCTAACACACAGGAGCGGCAGCCATCTTGTGAGCTTAAATAATATTCTCTGGGAAACAGTACCTCATTAATACAAAGCTGGACCCTAGAAATCATTAATCAGGCAGTGTCTCCATGACTAAATTTTACCATTCTACAGCGTCTAGCAAATGCTGTTTCTGTAGTAATATAAAAAAAAATAAAAGACGAGTCCACAAATTTTTCTAAAAATAATTAGTAAAATTACAAAGTGTTCAATTCTGCAGCCAACTAGTGTAGTGGTGGCCTCCTTATTATAGACTAGCCTTCCATCATTAAATGATCCTGGGATACTAAAGTTTTTTCCGCTACATTATTTTGGTGGAGATCCTTTCCCTGGAACCCCCACCATTAAGTGTATTGGAGCAGGACCCCAACACCCACTTATAGCAGAGCCCACAGACCAGGAGCTATAGTGCAGCTTGGCTCTCCCGAGAAGGAGATCTGACAAAATGCTGTTAATAAAGGCTGGCTGCTGATTGGAGGCTCTTTATCAGATACAGACGTACTGAACGAATCAATCGGCCCCAAAAGGTGATTGGCAGAGGTCCTGGCTAGAAGGGAGAACCTTGCTAAAAGCATTAGGGTTCTCTAGGACAGGCCCCTAAAAAATATTAAAGAAGAGGTGTTGCTAGAAATTTGAAGTGAAGAACTGAAGTTTGTTGTACACAGAAGCATGATTGAACCTCTGTACGGCTTTGTACTGTCACAAACCACAACTTATATTTCTCTAAAAAGGGATAATTTGGATAAAGAAATTGCTTTTCGTACTTTCACTATGATAGGAATTTTGGTAAGCCACAATCCCTGTGCTCTAGAACACCACAAATATCAACCTCAGTGCAAGCACTACCACCAATAACAGAACAAAATGGCTGAATGTAAGCAACTATACAAAAGAATGCAGTTCTTAGGGATTAGTTCTATTTTTAAAACAAAATTGTAATTCCCAGTGCAGTGTAAGCACAAGGTGTATATTCTAATCTGACAAATGTCATCGCCACTTACTGCATTCCAGGAACTGTGCTGCTAAGGCATACCATGTCAATCACACTTTCTAGGGTTGTCCTGGTCAGCATAGAGTTAATAAAGGTTGAATGGACTGTATGATATTTACACCTTAATAAACCACAGCATTATAAAACTATTGTTCAGCCTTACAATGGATGGTACCACAAAACAAAAAAACACCACACATTTGGAGTCAAAACCTCCAACAACTTTAAGTATAAATTACTGGTAATTTAAGAAAAATTGATGTAGAAATAGCTTTTGAATCTTTGCAAATTACTTCCTCTTTCGTCCAATTTGGAAAACACTGATGCTGGGATAAGAGGGAGGGGCCAAGAAGTAGGCAATAAAAATAATTGATGGACTGAAACTCCCCCCTCCCTTATACCCTCCCCTTTACCCCGCTCTCCAGTTAATTTTTTAGTGCCAACAGGAGCAGGCACAAAGACGTATAGGGCTTTGTTTGTTTCTACCCTAAAATGTTTACCCTGAAAGGAATCTTAAAGCCTGTATCCCCTTATGGGATTAAGACTGGATGAGTGCGAATTAGGAGCAGTACTGGTAGGCAGTATCTGATCACCTGCTGCATCCCACTCCGGGCACCCAGAAGAGGGTCACCAGGCACCCATGGGTGGGCAGATACTGCACACTCGTGCATTAGACTAGGAATGTATAGACCATTCTAGTTGGGAAGACAGTTCTCCCGATAGTTTGGGGGTTACTGAGCTTATCCAGGCCATTCGCCAGACTTTAAAAATTGAAGACTAAGGCCCTCATTCAGAGCCGTACGCTCTGAGCAGAGCGCACGCTCTGAATGAGGGCCGTCCTCCATAACTATGGAGCGTCCTCCTGGACGCTCGTATAGCTGTGGGTCACCACCCACAGCCTATACGAGCGTGCAGTTTGATGGCCGCAATGGTCGTGACCATCGCTACCATCGAAACTGCGAGCCGGAGCCTGCGGTTGAGGTTTTCAACCGCAAGGCCCGGAGTCATTTTGGCTCTATCAGAGCCAAAATCACTCCCACTGACATCACTAGTGATGTCAATGGGCCGGCTTCTGACGGTAGGCGTTCCCTTAGGAACGCCCCCGTCAGGGAGGCACGCCCACCAAAGGGGGCGTGCTGTCAATCAACATCGACAGCACGCCCCCTTTGATCAGACACAACGAGCGAAGGAAAGTCCTTCGCTCGTCGCGTCTGGCGCATGCGCACGACAGAGCTCCCTCCGTCGTGCGCATGCTCAGTGCAGAACATCGACCCACTTGCGAGCGGACAGCCGCTCGCGAGTGGGTCTGAATCAGGCCCTAAGAGCCTTATGATGAAGTGGCTTCTACAGGGTTATGTAAGAGAAGAAAAAAACAAAAACATGTTTTGAATTTTTATTCTTCATTTAAGCATTTTTCTGATGTACTGGGGGAATCCTGGGCTAAACCACATAAACGTGGTAAGCTTCCAGCAGGATTTAAGTTTACTTATCCTTTTCCTGAGAAAGATATACAGCTCCATGGGAGGTACCTCCAGCAGTGGATGCACTGATTGCCCATTTAGCAAAAACTACGGTTTTTCCAATGGCTACAGCAACCACACTGAAGGATGCTACGGACCATAAGTGTAAACATCTGCTCAAATCCTTTTTTTCTTTAACAGGTACTACCCTACGTCCTGTGTTGGCAGGTGCCTGGGCTACCAAGGCCATAGAAGCCTGGTCAGACCAGTTAGCAAAAGCTATTCAGTCAGGTGCAGATTCTTCAGATATCCTTACCCTGGTGGACAATCTAAAACAGACTTCAATTTATGTGAGTCTTTACACACTATTTCTCTTCTGGCAGGTATATCAACCTTCTCTGTTTCAGCCAGAGGAACGTTGTGGTTAGGTATTTGGCAAGCAGATAGCGATTCCAAGAAAATTTTGTAGGGAGTTCTCTTTACAGGTCAATCTCTGTTTGGTCCAGAGCTGGAACGAATTATCGCTCAGACAACTGACGGAAGAAACAAATTTTCTTCCCGCTCTAGGATTTCTAGGTATAGGCCCTTTCGGTACTCTGGTAGGTTCCGGTCTCTGCCCACTTGAGGTACGACAGAAGGTCAGAGAGCCGGTCAGTTCAGAGGGCGTATGGCCATGCGGTCCAGTCACCCTTGCACCCATAGGGGTGACAGATCCTTCCAATGACTGGGATCAGGACGCCCAGCCCATTAGTTTTCTCTTTTTCATGGAGGCCTGGTTTCAGTCAACCACAGCCCTTTGTGTCAGAGGAGTCCTCTCCAGAGGTTACATACTGGATTTGGAGGGACCACATTCCCATCTTTTTTTCGTAACCCCTCTTCCTCGGGATCAATTCAGAAGCAGGCTATTAAGGGGGGGCAATTCTCTCCCTTTTAGATTCAGGGGTAGTGGTCCCTGTTCCGATGCATCATCAGGAACTAAGTTTTTATTCAAATCTTTTTCTGGTAAAAAAGCCAGATAGTTCTTTTCACCCCATTTTGAATTTAAAAGAAGTCTCAGCCTGCACTTAAGGGTGAGAATGTTCAGGATGGATTTGTTACTTCCATAGAGTCAATTACTGAATGTAGGAGAATTTCTCACATCCTTAGATATAAAGTACACGTATCTCCATCTCTATTTGGGAACAAGACCACGAACTGCTACGGTTTGTGGTAGGCCCCTGGCACTTTCAGTTTCGGACTCTGCTCTTTGGGCTTTCCTACGCTGCATGCAGCTATTGGGGAAGATGGCGGCCGCATTCAAAGCGGTTCCGTTTGCACGCTTCCATTCCAGGCCCCTTAAGCATTTCTTTCTTCAGCGCTGGAGGAGGTGGGATCCTTCTAGATTGACAGTTTTTTTCCCCTGTCTGTACAGGTGCACCAATCCCTGGGTTGGTGGACTCTGCACTCGCAACCTGTCCAGAGGTTGTCAATTCTCTCCCTGGGAATAGACGCTAGTAATCACGGATGCCAGTCTCCAGGAATGGGGTGCAGTGATTCTAGGGTCCCACTTCCAGGAGGCTTGGTCTCTGGAAGAGAGGATGTTGTCAATCAATGTGCTAGAGCTGCAAGCAGTCTTTAGTGTTCCGGTTCAGGCACAGGATCTTCTCAGAGACAGACTACAGATACAGTCGGACAATGCCACAGCAGTGGCATATATCAACAGACAAGGAGGAACCAGGAGTCCTTTGGCTATGGCAGAGACCACCCAGATTATGATGTGGGCAGAGAGATTTGTTCCAGCCATATCGCCCATTTTTATCCCAGAGGTAAACAACTGGGAAACAGAGTTTCTCAGTCGGCACAGGGTTCAGCCAGGGGAATGGCCCCTGCATCAGGACATATTCAACATGATTGTGGAGAAATTGGGTCTGCCAGAGATAGATCTCATGGCTTCCAGGTTGAACAAGAAGCTTCTGAGTTACGAGGCGTGGTCCTGCGACCCAAAAGCGAATCTGGCGGATGCCATAACAACCAGGTGCTCTTTCCACTTCGGGCATCTTTTTTCCGCCAATTCTTATGCTCCCGCATGTAAACAAGAGGATTAAGCGAGAAAAGGCTCATGCCCTTCTAATAGCGCCCTTCTAATAGCGCCAGACTGGTCACATAGGTTGTGGTACTCGGATCTTCTGTCCATGGTGGCCAACCAACCGTGGAGGCTTCCACTAAGAGAAGATCTACTGTCACAAGGTCCATTCCTCCATCCCAATTACCTCAATTGGCTTTAACGGCATGGCACTTGAGACCAGTCTTTTGAGGTCCAAGGGGTTTTCTTCAGCCGTTATTGAGACTATGTTACAGGCGTGTAAGTCATCCACTTCTATGATAGGGTGTGAAAAGCTTAAATCCGGTGGTGCGAAACTGGGACAGTTTCAGCTTCCCAGTTTCGCTCTCCGTGTTTACTTTCTTTTTTACAAGACTGATTGCCCAGAGGCCTTCACCTATTTTCCCTGAGGGGTCAGGTGTCGGGCTTGTCCATATCTTTTGAGAGATGTCTAGCGTCTATACCAGACATCAGAACTTTCATGCAAGCAGTATTGCATGTCCAGCCACCTTATGTTTCAGTAGTCTTGCCTTGAGACCTTAATTTAGTTTCGGCTGCTCTTCAGCGGGCTCCTTTTGAGCCACTTGAGAAGGTGGAATTAAGGTGGTTAACTTGGAAAGTAGCTTTTCTTTTGGCAATCGCCTCTGCTCGCAGAGTTTCGGAGTTGGAGGCTTTGTTAGCCAACTTTCCTCTTTTTCATACGGACTGAGCGGTTATCCGCACTCGGCCATCCTTTATTTCGAAGGTGATTTCAAGATTTCACCTAAAATCAGAAGATTGTGGTTCCAGTATTGCATCCATCTGATCCAGAGTGTCCTGTCCGGTTTCTGGATGTGGTACAAGCACTCAGAATATATGTGGATAGGACTTTTGCCTTGCCTAAGACAGACAGTCTGTTAGTACTTTATGACGCAAATAAAGGTGCCTGGCCAGCATCTAAGCAGTCTATTGGTCGTTGGATTACTTCCACTATCAAGCAGGCCTATATAGCCTTGGGGCAAGTCAGTACCTGATCCCATTTGTGCACATTCAACTCAGGCTGCGAGTGCTTCTTGGACAGCTCAGCAGGGTGCCTTAATTGAGCAGTTGTGCAAGGCGGCCACCTGCTCCTCAGTGCACACATTTACCAAATTTTATCGGTTCCACACATTTGTGGCTAAAGGTGGCTTTGCGTACAGCATTGCCTGTGCGTAATTGCCCCTCCCTCTTAAGACTTGCTTAGGGAAGTCCCAGCGTCAGTGCTTCCCAGACTGAATGAAAGAGGAAACAAGATTCTGGGTTACTCACCGTAGAATCAATTCCTCCGAGTCCATCTGGGAATCACTGAGTTCCCCTCCCTAATGTGTCTTATTTTCATCTCTTATTCTTCTCCTTTGGCTTTGCTAGTCAGATAACTGGAGAGCTAGGGAAAGGGGAGGGTATATAAGGGAGGAGGAGTTTCAGTCAGTCAGTTATTTTTAGTGCCTACTCCTTGTCCCCTCAGTCATGTCCCAGGGTCAGTGATTCCCAGATGGACTCAGAGGAATTGATTCTACGGTGAGTAACCCAGAATCTTGTTTTTGCTGCCAGCTTGTGAACTATACTTGTCCCCTGCACACAAGAGACAGCTATTTTGTCAACGTTTGTGAAAATGCAGCTCATTAATGCACTAGAAACCATTGTAAAATGCATTCTCCTAATTGATGAGTGTGAACTCAAATGGCCAGGCTGTTGCCTCCACTGTGCCTCTGATTCCTAGAGATGGATATGCACTTATACATTCCAGATCAGGTGTCTCCAGCTTGTGTATGCAACAAGAGCACATGGTGCCAACTGTGTCCTCCTATTCCTAAAATGCCACTAGCACCAGGAAACCAGAAATAATAGTTAAAAATCAGTAACTAAATGAAATTTTTTTTTAAAAAGTCCATTGCGGGAAAACATTAATACATGAGGCTTTCATTGATGCCTATAATAAATAAACATATATATATATATTTATATATCTATATACAGTCAGGTCCATAAATATTGGGACATTGACAGAATTTTCAGATTTTGGCCTCTATTCACCACCACAATGGCTTTGAAATGAAACAAACAAGATGTGATTTAACTGCAGACTTTCAGATTTAATTTGAGGGTAATTACATCCAAATCAGGTGAACGGTGTAGGAATTGCAACGATTTCTATATGTGCCTCCCACTTTTTAAGGGGCCAAAAGTAATGGGACAAACTAAACAATCCTAAATCTAACTTTCACTTTTTAATACTTTGTTGAAAATCCTTTGCAGGCAATTACAGCCTGAAGTCTGGAACGCATAGACCTCACCAGATGCTGGGTTTCATCCCTGGTGATGCTCTGCCAGGCCTCTACTGCAAATATCTTCAGTTCCTGCTTGTTCTTGGGACATTTTCCCTTCAGTTTTGTCTTCATCAAGTGAAATGCATGCTCAATCGGATTCAGGTCAGGGGATTGACTTGGCCATTGCATAACATTCCACTTTTTAGCCTTAAAAAACTCTTTGGTTGCTTTTGCAGTATGCTTCTGGTCATTGTCCATCTGCACTGTGAAGCGCCGTCCAATGAGTTCGGAAGCATTTGACTGAATATGAGCATATAATATTGCCCGAAACACTTCAGAATTCATTCTGCTGCTTTTGTCAGCAGTCACATCATCAATAAATACAAGGGAACCAGTTCCATTGGCAGCCATACATGCCCACGCCACGACACTACCACCACCATGCTTCACTGATGAGGTGGTATGTTTTGGATCATGAGCAGTTACTTTCCTTCTATTCTCTTCCCATCACTCTGGTACAAGTTGATCTTTGTCTCATCTGTCCATAGGATGTTGTTCCAGAACTGTAATGGCTTTTTTAGATGTTGTTTGGCAAACTCTAATCTGGTCTTCCTGTTTTTGTGGCTCACCCAATGGTTTGCATCTTGTGGTGAACCCTCTATATTCACTCTTGTGAAGTCTTCTCTAGATTGTTGACTTTGACACATATACATCTACCTCCTGGAGAGTGTTCTTGATTTGGCCAACTGTTGTGAAAGGGTTTTTCTTCACCAGGGAAATAATTCTTCTGTTATCCACCACAGTTATTTTCCGTGGTCTTCCGGGTCTTTTGGTGTTGCTGAGCTCTCTGGAACATTCTTAAAAAGAAAGAACGCACCCAACAGTTGATTTGGCCACACCTAATGTTTTTGCTATCTCTCTGATGGGTTTGTTTTGATTTTTCAGCCTAATGATGACTTGCTTCACTGATAGTGACAGCTCTTTGGATCTCATATTGAGAGTTGACAGCAACTGATTCCAAATGCAAATGTCACACCTAGAATCAACTCCAGACCTTTTACCTGCTTAATTGATAATGAAATTAAATAATGAGGGAATAGCCCACACCTGTCCATGAAATCGCTTTTGAGTTGATAGTCCCATTACTTTTGGCCCCTTAGGCACATATTGAAACTGTTGTAATTCCTACACCGTTCACCCGATTTGGATGTAATTACCCTCAAATTAAATCTGAAAGTCTGCAGTTAAAGCACATCTTGTTTGTTTCATTTCAAAACCATCGTGGCGGTGAAGAGAGGCCAAAATCTGAAAATTCTGTCAATGTCCCAATATTTATGGACCTGACTGTATATCATTTACCAGGGTGACCCTGCCTCTTTTTTTTTTTTTTCAAAGGTTTACCATGGTAAGTTTTCTGCAATAAAGTCACTGTATATTAAATTAGTAAGGTTCAATTAATGGTCAAAGTTGGTATACATCTGCTTAGACATATGCCATCAATAATTCAGTTTACAATGTTATGACAGGTAGAAATAATAAACACTCTCAAAGCATAACCTGAATATTGTATATATAAAGGCACTGTAGAGATTAGTGGCGATTTGGATATTAGCCCTCAATAGTATCTATATAGTGCAGGGCTGATTTTTACAGGGAGAATCTGAGGGGAAATATATATATTTTTTCACATATCTAAAAATACCTGGCAAAAATATATTGTACATGTATAGAATTTTGTGCAAATCACTCCTAGAACGGAACATCCTATATGTATTTTCTTAAGTTTTCTGTTTAAAATATTTTTTCTTTCCAAATACACAAAAATAGCTTCTAAAAGGTAAAATTATTCCCAAAATCAGGAAAAAGTGCAAATTTTTACATATCAAAACAGAAAAACAATGAGGAAGAGGGAACACAATATGAATAAAACAATAATCTTGGATGAATGTGAAATATTTCTGTCACACTGATATATTCATAAGTTACCCCCAAAACAAAATGGAAAAGCTAACAAAACAAAAGAACACACACATCTAAACTCACACCACCACCCTGCCAAATCAGGACATTGTACCACACAATATAAAACACAAAGTAAAACTAGCAAAATTAACTGTAAAAAAAATAAAATAGAGCAGAGTGGCATGATAGAATTCTGATGGCATCAGAAAGACATTAAAACCTATAGTCATGCATCATATAAAATTCACTTGTTTTATATTATCCATATATATATGTAAGTATTTACAAACTATTTTACACCATCTGTACAACACAAAATCTGAATTAAAACATCCTAAAAATAGTGTTATGCCGTTTACGAAAAATAGTAATGAGAGCAATTTCTTATTTTATCAAATGCACGATTCTTAACAACCGGACTGATCAGTAATTCCAGCCACCTAGATAAAATATTTTAAATTTCCTTTGGTTCCAGAGATGCCTGCAGTGCTTTGGTCTTTAGAATACAAAGATGAAATGAAAAACTAAGTGTGCGTTTCAAAAACAAGTTATACAAGAGGTCTTTGTGGAGAGCAAGTGAAAATGGATCTAGCTTACAGGAGTTTGGACCAGGTATTTAATTTGCAGCTTTAGAAACCGGATCGTAGAAATGAAAGTCAAGCAGAAAAGTGCAGAGCCTGGTAATAGGCCTGCTGATCCACCCCCTCTTGGTAATAGGCCTGCTGATCCACCCCCCCTATAAAATAAGGACTCACTGATCCTTATGCTGCCCTGCACATGTCACTGCTGACAATCCCAGCATGCATATCGCTCAATGAGTTTCTACAGCCACTCTGGATCTATAGCATTGCCTGAAATGCAACAACATATGTGAACACACCCGTACAGAGGGTAATTTATATAACAATATATATTTCTGTAACAGCTTTTACTTTAAAAGTTATTTATCTAAAATACAAGTTCAACCACTACGAAAGGTGGACTGTTAGTGTTCAGGATAAATAGCGCTAATGCCCTAGGCCACTACAGTCCTGCGCGGGTCCAGTTGTACAACACTACTGGAGACCAGCATCCAGAGCCACAGTCCATGTGCATGGAGTATCACAACACTACAACTGATTTACGGTGGTAGAGAATTCGTACCCATTTGTGGGTCACCTCTGCCACATGATTCTCATTTGTGGGAGCAGAGGAGATTCATGTGAGTTTGGGGAGAGGGTGTCATAGTCTAATGAATTCGGAGACTCCTAATGAATTTGGAGATCTATGAACCACCCACCCAGAGGCAATGGCTTGCAGTTGTCAGTGAAGACTATTTGTGCACTGTGTACTCATTTTGTTTTAATTATTAAAAGAACTCAGCATAAAAATGGCACAAATGCAGAATGAGAATGTGACTAGTAATTGTAGGCAGAAGGTGGACATTGAACTTAATGAATTAGCAGCACAGATAAACTAGAAACTTACAAGTCAGGACTTTTCCAATAATTTCACCTAAAGCCCATTTCTACATCGTGATGCAAATAACGCTCTTGGTGCGCATGTACGTGCATGTAAAACAAAAATAAATGAAGCCCCCTTACTTTCAGGAATTTTATGAAAAATAATAATGGTCATATAAAGAATCTACTGGAAGGTAAGACAGAAAATGAGGGGTCGGAGCAGATGTGAGATGAGGAAGTGGCGGTAACATTATCCATGTATATAACCCACAATGATCGTGCACATCAGATGTGCATACTGACCACGAGCTTTCAGATGTGCTGTGACGCATTGCGCTGCAATCCCATAATCCAGGTTCTGAGCTGGGAAAAATGGTCCATACTAAATAAATATTATATACTTTGCTAAAATATGTAAATCTTAAGGTAACACAGGAGCAACCTTTGTGCCTCACAAATACTAAAATGTATAAATCAATTTAAAAATAATAGGAAATACTGAAGCAGCCATTTGTACACACCATAGGATCTATACACAGTGGACGGGAGCTTGCAAGCACCTATAGGACCAAAGGATTCTAATAAATAAAAGTTACCTTGACACACTGGCGTGCTACTGACAATATATCAAGCCTGTATTACAATAACAAATAAAAGGCCATAGAGAGATGCTGTTCTCCATGATGTGGATGAGCTTTGTCCTCTCGTACCAAACATTCTTTGTGCTGCATTGATAGTGATTAGCAATTCTCAATACTGCCAAGGCCGTCCCACCAATGTCCTTCTCCAGAGAAGTCCATTAAAAGTCACTACTACAGCTGTTGGACCTTAGATGGGTCACTCATACTGTCTGTCCTATGCCGAGTTAGCTGCTGCTGGTGTGATGGAGCAAAAGTGCTTTGTTGTACAGGAAAAGAGGACAGGATGAGCTGAGCCGACTGGTTTCCATGAACTAACCTGGAGGCCTGGGGAAACAGACAGACACATTATAATGCTGCACGTGTAAGCTTCTTTGAAATGGGCATGATGAAAGCCAACCTGCAGCCATCAGAGCTTTAGAACAAACTGCTGGATGTCTGCAAGAGCAGCAAGCAGAAGTGGTAATGCACCACTGTGACCAGTTACTCCAAATACTGTACAAATACACCCCCCAAGCAATCTCAGACTCCAACAGTAATATCACCTGCAAGAACTGCTGCGGCTGCTGGCCAAGATGAGCTTGCTGTTGCTGCACAGAAGGGAGCTGTTGCTGCTGGTCTTGTTGCTGCTGCTGCTGCGTAATGGAAATGGTCTGTGGCTGTTGCTGCTGTGTAGCAAACGTCGGGTATGCAGTTACCACTGGGCCCATAAACATTGTGCTTGGAACCATAACTGCTCCGCAAGCCACCGGCGTGGTCACTAGTTTAGTCACTATTTGTTGAGCTTGTGAAAATCTGTAAAATACATCTGAGTTTATATGCTAGAGATATTCGAGAATAAAATATTTTTGCTAACCTAATCAGAATGGTCTTAAAAGACATAATCTGGGGTGCGCACTGTAAGCAGCATTTTAAGGTGGGTTTTAACCTTTACATGACTTTCATTTATAGCTTATTCCCATCCTCCAATTTAATCTGAAGCGTTATCATTCTGCTGTACTCTTTTCCATTTATGTCCTTTCTACCACTCAGATAAAGCAGCTCATGAACATGGCACAATACTGCTGTATGGATAGAACTATACAGAGTAACTGGACGATAGCACAGAAACGTTACTTGCCTGATCTGTCTGTCCTGGGAAAACGTGGTAACAGCTGCCCCCTGGTTACTCTGCTGCATGTTGGATGGCATTTGCACCATGTTGGCAGAAGATGGCTGTGAGATCACCATAGTGTTGTAGAGTGGAGCAGTGAGAGTTCCCGGTGTTTGACTGGACACAGATGTCTGCTGCGAGTGCCCTCCATGTATATTCTGCTGGCCCTGCTGCAAGACACAGCCAGACTATGGATCTTCGCACAATAACACTATCTTATTACAGTAACACTTATCACCACTCTGCGTCTGTATAGTGCATACTTTTCACACATGCTGTCTTACATACAGTCCATCTTTATATATATGCACAATGCATGAGTACGGAGCATGACATTTAAAAAGGAAATTCAGGCATTAGGAGAAGCAGACCACCCCAAATTGGATTAAACTAGTAATAGAAGTTCTCAATACCAGAACCCTGTCTCCAATATTTGCCATCAGCAAAATAGAACTATGAAAAACAACTGTCACATTACTAATATATACTATTATAATTGTAGTTATATACAGATTTTGCAACACCTAATTCTTAGAATCACCCGGCTTAGGACCAATAGTGCAGTGATCTTTAAACACTTTGGGAAGAATATATACTCTAATAATAATTTAATCAGCATGTCTTATGGGAGTACTCCTGTTTCATTCTGCTGTGCCCCAGTATAATGTCCCTTTAGTCATCACTCATACTACCTGGCTGGTGTTTTGCAGGGGCTGCTGCTGAAGTATGTGCGGAGCTCCCAGGTGGCCACTGTTCATACTCCCCTGCAGCTGGTTAGCCTGAACCACTTGGCCCTGCATGGTCAGCTGGGGTAGCTGCTGCATGTTTGAGCTGTTTCCAGAAGAGACCTGAACTGGTCCAAAGTTTAGGCTGGGTGTGGGCTGCTGCAAAAACATCTGAAGGAAAACAAAGATACAGGATACATACTGAGCAATAGTAATCACAGTGAGAAACATTAGGAACTATAGAAAATGCTATATACCCACAAGTACTTACAAAGATCATAATATTCACATTTTATTTTCTTACATCAAGTAAATTCCTGGAGTAGCCCAGATCTCAAATCAGCAATTTATGGAATGTTTAAAAAAAATTATCCCCATCCAATCAGATGGAACTCAAACAAAACTGGAATTAACCTGTCAAATGGTACTAATTTCCAAAGACATCCACTATGTTTCCATGATATAAAAACATTAAAGTGTGGAAAAAGAAGAGTTATGGTAAAACTTACCTTGGTTAACTCTTTCTTCGAAGTCCATAGGGTCCACAGGAAGACATTGGGGTGTAGGTGGGACCTGGAGGACCAGACACCCAACAGCAAAGCTTTTCCCCTATATCCCGCCCACAGCCTGAGGGCAACTATTTTGTTAACAAGCCCAAGCAGGAGCAGGATAGGAGAGAAGGAATACTGGTACACTGAGGAATCACACTCTCTCACAGAGAAGGAAAGCCCCTAGTAGCTAGGAGCATCAGTGCAGGTGCCCTGTGGACCCTCTGCACTTCGAAGAAAGTTAACCAAGGTAAGTTTTACCATAACTCTCCATTTCTTCTTAAGGGTCCATAGGGCTCCTCAGGGAGACATTGGGGATGTCCCAAAGCAGTTATTCAAGGGCGTAAACACTTCTGAGCCGACAGGAGAACCCTACGCCAGAAGGAAGCATCCTGAGAGGCAAATGTATCAAAGGCATAAAAGAAAGGTGTGGACAGAAGACCACGTGGCCGCCTTGCATAGCTGTTCAGCTAAGGCGCCACACGGGGGTCCCCCCCGAGTGAGTAAAATGAGCAGAGACTGTAGTTGGCACAGGATGGCTCGTCTGCGTGTAAGCCTGTGAGATAGTCATGCGAATCCATCTGGCCAGCGTCTGCTTGTTAGCTGGCCACCCCTTCTTGTGGAATCCATATAGGACAAAGAGGAAGTCCGATTTCCGGATGGAAGCAGTACGGTCCACGTAGATTTTTAGAGCACTGACCACATCCACAGAGGCCTCACCTGTCGAGGGGTCTGGTGAATTAAAGGCCCGGAACCACAATTTCCTCATTCAGGTGGATGCAAGAAACCACCTTGGGAAGGAAGTCTGGGTGTGTTTGAAGAACAGCCCTGTCCTGATGAAATATCAAAAAGGGGGAGCGACATGAAAGCGCCCCTAAATCCGATACCGTACGGGCATAAACTATACCCAGAAGAAACAGTCTTCGCAGTGAGCCATTTGACATCCACTGATTCCAGGATTGGAGGTTACTGAAGTGCTTGGAGCACCACTGACAAATCCCATGGAGCCACAAGAGGGACAAAGGGAGGTTGAAACCAAATAGACAAAGCAGAGACCTGCACTTTCAGAGATGCTAGGCGGAGGCCTAGATCCAATCTAGCTTGAAGAAAGGCAAGAATTCTAGAAACCTTAAAGACCTGAGTGTCATAGTTTCTTGGAGCAAAGCATTGGAAATATGTATGCCATATTCTGTGGTAAATCCTGGCTGATGCTGGTTTACAGGCTTTTAGCATGGTCTGGACCACAGAGATGAAAAAACCCTTAGCCATTAGGAGGGATGTCGCAAGAGCCAAGCAGTTGAAAAGACAGGCGGGCTAGGTCCGGATGTAGACATGGACCCTGAGACAACAGGTCTACTTGTAGAGGAATGTCTATGGAGAGCCTTTGAAGATCAGAGTACCAGTGACGTCTGGGCCATGTCGGAGCTATTAACATGACTGTGCCTCCCTCCTGGCTGAACTTTCGAAACACTTGAGGAAGCAGGGATATTGGAGGGAAGAGATATGCTAAATGGAAGTTCCATTTCACCGACAATGCGCCTATAACGGCCATGTCTGGGTCCTTTGTTCTGGCTCCATAAATTGGAAGTTTGTTGTCGTGTCTGGAGGCCATGAGATCCACCTCCGGAAGACCCCATTTGTCCACTAGAAGCTGAAAGACTTCTGGATGTAAAGACCATTCTCCTGCATGTACATCGTGATGGCTGAGGAAATCCACCTCCCACTTGAGAATTCCTGAGATGAACACTGCGGAGATGACTGCGAGACTGCGTTTGGCCCACGTGAAAATGCGGGACACTTCTATCATTGCTGACTGACTTTGAGTGCCCCCTTGGTGATTGAGGTAGGCCACAGCCGTGGCATTGTCGGACTGTACTTGTGCTGGCCGGTTTCTCAGAATATTCTGAGCCAGAGTGAGAGCTCTGTAGATGGCTCGAAGTTCCAGTATGTTGAGTGGCAACACTGCCTCGACTGGGGACCATCGGCCCTGGAAGGAGTGCTGGCCGGTTACTGTGTCCCACCCTTGGAGGCTTGTGTCCGAGGTGAGGAGAGCCCAGGCCGGCATCCAAAAGGGACGACACTGGTTCAAATGGGAAGTCTGTAGCCAACATGCTAGGGACAGGTGAACCTCTGGGGGGAGGCTCATCATCTGGGATTTGAGCAGATGGGGTAGCCCGTTCCACCTGGAGAGGATCAGGTGTTGGAGGGATCATGAGCGAAACTGGGCAAACTCTACCAAGTCGAAGGTGGACAAAATTGATCCCAAGGCTTGCATTGCAGAGTGAATCGACAATCTGAGATTGGGAAGAAGTCTGCATAGTATGTGCTGTAGTGCTGAGATCTTGTCCGCCGGGTGTCAGGGAAGACTTTTTCCAGTTGATCAGCCAACCGTGCATTTGTAGAAAGGTAATGGTCACCTGCAGATAGCTGCGAATAGTCTCTGGGGAGCTTTCCAACAGCAAGACATCGTCTAAGTACAGGAGCAGTCTGATCCCTTGACGACAAAAAGAGAGGCTGCCATAACTGCCATGATCTTGGTAAAGACCTGAGGGGCTGTTGAGAGGCCTACGACAAAGCCTGGAATTGGTAATGTTGCTGCAGTGTAGCACCCAGAGATATTGTTTATGAGAAGGCACTATAGGTACATGTAGGTAAGCGTCCTGAATGTCTAGGGATACCATAAAATCTCCAGGCTCCATAGCTAGGATAAAAGAACGGAGGGTTTCCATGCAAAACCTGGGCACCCTGATAAACTTGTTCAGAGACTTGAGGTTGAGGATAGGCCGATGAGAACCATTGGGCTTCTAAACTAAGAAAAGGGTAGAATAATAGCCCTTGCTCCGTTGTGAGGAGGGGACCCAAATTATTACTCCTGATTTCAGTAAGGAATGAATGGCTTTTTGGAGCAGCAGGGCCTTGGTTGAGTCTGATGGAGGTCCTGTGCAAAAGAACTGTTGGGTGTGGGGGTTGTATCAGAAAGGAGAGGGTGTATCCGCGAATTGAAGAAGTCGGCCTCCCACCCTGGGAGCTCCCAGGGAGAGGCCAGCCCAGTCAGGCTGCAGGTTTGTCCTCAGACTTGGCAAGTGGACGTCTAGTAGCCCAGGCTTGTTTGGCCCTAGGCTTGGAGGCCTTGGCTGATGTCTGTTGCTGTGGAAAGGACTGACCCTTGGGCTTTGCCTTGAGGGCGAAAGGACGACATCCGCATCTTTGTGTTATATGCAGAGGGCAGGAATGCCGTCTTGTTAGTCGCCAAAGTAGTCACAATTTTATCCAATTCTGGACCAAATATGATGTCTCCTCTTCTAGGTAAAGATTTATCTTTTTGCAGCATTTGCCGAAAAGCCATAGAGGTATTAGCCAAAGTCTGTACTGAGGTAGACAGTACGTCTATCCATGGGGAGGCAAAGGATTTGCACGGGGTACCTGCTGTGGCCATAGGTGGAGCTACCACAGGGACTGCTACTTGGTCCACAAGTTTTGCCAGCATTTGTGAAAAGGCAGCCCAGGGTGGGTCCTGAAGGAGAGACATCGGGGCTGATGGACCTGGGGCTGTGTAACAATTAATACAGAGACCATCCTGAATGAGGTCCTCCGTGGCTAAGCCCGCAGAGCAGAACTTACAAGCTATCAGAGTAGGAGGAGCAGAATCAGGCTTTTTATTCTCTCCTCTGCCAGACATAGTCGCAAGAATAAAATACACAGTATGATACAGTGAATAAACACCTTGTAGTATGTGTAATATGGCACAATGTAGTGTGCAACCGGGGTATATATAGCACAGTGTATATAGTATGTGATAGTCCTCAAACTTAAATAGCAGATGTGAGGTACAATGAACCCCCAATGTATGTCAGAGTATAGCAGAAAAAAGGGACAGGTATAAACTGACAGTATAGAAAGTAGAGATTAGCACTAGCACAAGTCACTTACAAATGCAGAAAAAAACATTACATGTCTGCAACGGGTACTAAAATCAACTACAAAGACCACAGCGGCTGGTAGGATATAGCGCTGTATAACTTGGCCCGTGGGAGAGATATACAGGGAGACTGGACCCAGCGTTTCCCGGAGACCTGCTTGCCTAAAATGGCTGCCGCGTGTCTCCGAGGGGGTAGAGGGTGAGGAAAGAGCAGCTCAGGGAACACCAAGACCACAGTGAAATGGCGCCTTGAACTGGCGGAGGGGCTGCAGGGAGAGTGCCTTATCCATCGGCTGACGTTAACCACCGGGTCCCCTGGCCTTTACAAAATGCCTCTGCGCCAGTATCGTTATGCCCCGGTGGTCTAGTGGAGTAGTGGGCGAGCCAGTGTCCACATCAGCGTCTCTGGTCTGTCTCCTACGACCGGAGGCAAGACTGCACTCAGACGCTGGTCCCAGCGAACGGGGTTCCGCCTTACCTGTCCCCTGGATTCCGGGCTGCAGTCTGGGGTCCAGGGAGCTTGCTAGCTAGTCCACCTCGCAGCCCCACTGGGAGAACCTAGCACAGGCTTGGTGTCACAGCGCCGTGGAGGGGTGATGGGGCGGGCAGCACAGACGTCCGAAGGACAGTCAGGTGCTGCTCGCCCATATGGTCAAAAATAAAAAGTTAATGAAATCATAAAATTAAAGCTTGGGCTGTTTAATGCAGCCCTGTTATAATGGTGGTTCAGCTCCTGCTGGACACCAACGAAACTGAAGTGCCCTCAGGCTGTGGGCGGGGTATAAGGGGAAGGATCGGAGCATCCCAGGATTGAAAAGCTTTGCTGTTGGTGTCTGGTCCTCCAGGTCCCACCTACACCCCCAATGTCTCCCTATGGACCCTGAAGAAGAAAAATAAAATGGTTCTATATATTTAGCAAAAATAGTATGCAAAAAAAGTTAGCAGAAAAACAATTCCTTAATCAAAAGCTACATAAACACTTCCCATGTATTACACACAGTGGAAGCAGCCTACCCCATTACGAAGAAACAGTTCCATAGTGGCATCATTAGTTCCCACTGATCCTATAAGTTAAACATTGGTTCAACAGACATAATAGCTGCCTCTACTGTGTGCTGGCAACATGTGTATGTTTAGTGCCAGTTCCCTATAAGGCAGCATTATAGTCTCAATTACCCTAACATGATGTATTTTTGATATTCCTTATGGCAGCAAAATGCATACCATCAGACTTCATCATCATAATCTATACAAAAAAAAAAAAAAAGAGAGACTGCATCAAGCTTGTATCAATCTGCTGCAAAACATGCATTTCATTAATTCCGAATTATAACCAATACAAAGAGCCAGTAATATTCCATGTATTTCTAAAGGGCATCTCGGACATCAGATGCCGTCAGACAGTGACTGGTATCGTACCTGGAAGCCCTGTCCGTGGACCATATGCAGCTGTTCCTGAATCTTACGCAGCTCTTCCTGCTGGCGATGAATGTTTTCCTCTATGATCCGCGTTCTTTGCTCCAGCTGGTCCTTTAGGTGCTTCATGGCTCCAAACTGTGCCGTAAACTGAAATATGGGCTGGAAATCATTAAGAAAAAGGCTTACAACTTTCCAATATGGACTCACCATTTACATGACTATTAAAACAAGATAACAAGGACACCAACATGAGTGAGATAAGCCTACTAATCCATATATAAAATGAAATGCAAAAGGTATAGGAAGCATTTGAAAGGACTGGGTTATAGAAAAAGAGGCACATTTAGAGGATTGGCTCTTCAAAAATGAAGATCCAACGATACTCCGGCCTTTTTGTCATGGTCATATAGGAGATCAGTGAGGACAATAAGGAAATACAAGTAACAAGCATGCTCACCTGAGTCATGCCAGGCTGCAAGTGCACAGCAGTAGCTGGCTGCTTCTGGCCCGGCTGTGATAACGACTGGTTAAGAGACTGGGAGCTTATGGTCTAGAAGGACAAAGCACGTGTTATTCTGCACTTTACTGCACACAGTGAACAACCAATTGATATAAGATCACCATTCACTAGGACAATTATCTACTTTTATGGAGAGAACAATACAAGTATATTATTAATTATATATTATTAATTATATTACTCACCTAGTTAGTTTATGAAGTAGCAACACATGAAACACTGCACTGATAACCCATGCCCCTTTGCACTGCTATAAGACAGAACACACAGATACTACAGCAATGTACAAGAAGCAGAGGGCTTACTCTACCTGACTGCTGATAGATGACCGCCTCTTGTCCAGCCCAGACAGAGTCTGACGTGGAGGGGTGCTGGTCTCTGTTGGAATCTTGGTAGGGGTAGCTGGGGAAATATAAAATAGTATAGTACACTCATGATATTGGGAGGTAAAGGGTCAACACTCTTGTATGCAGTCTCATGTATTTTCACACTCGTATATAGCTTTAAACTGTCCCAATCTAACAGGTACATTCTGACTTTGAAAGACATCTTCACAATACTGTAATCCCACTGTACTCTCTCTCAGCCCCAGGAGTATAAGTGTATTGAATAATATTAATACATCAGTAGCACCAACAATGTACTTGGCAATACGGACTTCTCTAAAGTGATGACTCCAATGGATATTCTTCTTAGCTAGATTGCGGTCCTGGAAACATGTGCATTATAAGCTTGGTGCAAAAAGCTGATCTTATCTGACAGTATTTTATCTAGGTGTGGTAAAAATGTTGACATTCAGAATGTCGACATGGTCTGAATGTCGACTTTGTCAGAATGTCAGCAGTTGGCATGTTGACATAAGCGTTTAAGTGATTGTAGCCATAACCCTAACCGCAGCCTACCCCTAAAATAGACTGCCGACATGACCATTGTCAACCTTATGCCTATGTCAACACTCTAAATGTTGACGTTCAGACCATGTCGACATGATGACTGCATACCTTTATCTATAGCCAATGAAACAAAGAAACAAGTATTATATTATAAAGGACTTGTTAATACTACCTTTTATTTATAAAGCACCAACATGTTACTTATAGTGCTATACAATGAGGGCATCATAACAAGCAAATTACAAAACAAAGATTTATAAACCAAAGGTAAAGAGGTGCCTGGCCAAAGGTGCTTACAATCTACCAAATGTGAGAACACTTTATGCACATGGTACTGACCGTACAATAGTAACTGGTGGTGGGGAAAGTGTGTGTGTATTGTAACCGAGAAATATTATCAGCCAGGGATATTAAAGTTACCATAGGCGACTTCCATAACTGTACTCATGTTTTATGATGCTACTCATGTTATATGATGAGAGACTGTAACAGGTGGAGACAAAGGATGAAACACCAAAGGATGAAAAACCACCACCACCCTTATTCATTTACTAAGCTTGGCACTTGCAGATGTTCGTTTAGCTGCCGGCCAGTGTATAAGTGCTTGTGTTATACCCCGCACGCAACTGGCAAAGCTTTTATTGTTTACTGGGTTCAACATTTGTGTGGCCGCTCAGGTTATGCTGAGACTCAGGTGCGGCTCATAGTAAATGGTCACATTGAAATTCAGTATTTATTTACATATTACATAGTTCTTCAAGGCAAAAAATTCACTTTATTTCAAACTTTAGCATTTTTCTATACTTTTAATATTTTCGCCTATATCCAACAACATTGGATATAATATCCTTTAATCTATTTAATTGTTAAAAGGATATGTTATTATACTTCTTAGTGCTCCCAGAGTGCACCATCTACTCTCATACTTTTAATTTTCTTTTGCATAGTTTTATATGACGGCTGGAAGCAGAAGGTGAACATCGTGTGGCTAATACACGCAAGTACTTCACAATCAACAGGTCATCTTTAATATAGGATATTTATTATAACATATCCTAGCTCCAAGCTTCTTCCAACAAACACTTCTTTGTGAAAACACTTAAGAGGAAGGGGCCTATGTATCAAGCAGTTTGGTACTAAAATTATGCAGAAACTGCAGTTTCTGCATAATTTTATGTATTGCTCCTATGTACTAAAAAAGCACAATGCAGGAGATTTCACAGAAATCTCCGGATAAGGCCCGTATTCAATTTGAGGCGAAAAGCCAGAATCGGCAAAAAGTATCGCCGTATTCAATCTAGGCGGAAAGTCAATGCAATGTAATAGGCGAAAAAGTTTCACCTATGAATAGCAGGCGGAAAAAAGTACATAATTGGGGTTTTGGGGTGCAACATTGCAGGAAACCCTGTGCAGTCTTCAGACAGTCCCCCAAAGGTAAACTGCATCAAACATTTTTTTAAAAAACACTTACCACCCCCCCTAAAAAATCACTTTCATTTTGAGGGCAAAAAAAAAAATGTTGGGGGACAAAGTTAAAAACTAGTGAACTAGACTCTAGGAGGGTCCCCAAGTATGCCCCAGGTGTTTTTTTCATTGCAGGGGCTTGCGGCAGGTGGATTTTTTAAACTTAACTTTAACAACTTTAAAATATGCTGGCCCCCATTTTCAAGTACCCTAAATTTGCTGGGATAAGTTATTTTCTGCAAAAAAACCTCCTGAATACTATTCTGCACCACTTATACAAAAATGCTATTTAGCAGCTATTCAGCCCGTTTAAAAACACTAAATACCTTCAGCAAGCCAAATCGGGGGGTACCATAGCTAACCCCCATGTCAGAGCATCTTTTGGGGGGTGTCAGGCTGATTTCCCCAAATCTGACAGGACTTTCAGCTTGTTTAAGTTTCGCCGGGTCCCGTTTTCGCGTACATTCAAATTGAATACGGGGATACGTGGGGACGCGCGTGATACTTTTCCGCCTGCAAAACAGGCAAAAAGTCCGGGAGACGGAAAAGTACTGCGGGTCCGCTCAAATTGAATAAGGCTCTAAGTGCTAAGTAGTGCTGCAGATCGCAGTCCCTATTAATATCAATGGGTCTGCAATCTGACCCCTATGTGCAATATATGCATTTGGGTTTTTAAGTACCCGCCTCGTAAACATCCGCTACTATTTCCTTATAATGTTTCTAATACTGACAAGTTAAAGTATCTATTTAAAACACCTGTGGAAGTAGATGGGATGATTAGTATAAGAGCATGTCTGTTACTTAAGCCTAACCAGCCTCCTGACGAAGTCGATGACGAAACGCGTTGGTGCGTGGTTTGGCATTGTTTTCCATTACTGATTGAACAGCCGACAGAGTTCCCGGAGACGTTCGGTTGCACTCAGGCTTTCAAATCTTTATTACTGGCGGTGGTATCTGACCGCTGTTTGTGGTACGCATATCTATTGTACGAGCTTCTTGATCGCTGTCTGCATTAAAATTTGTTACGGTTTCATGCACTATGTGGCGCCCCTTCTTTCTTGCTCTCATTTCCAGATAAACTTATACCCACTTGGATCCGGGGTTCTACGTGGGGAAGACGCCGACCTGTTTGGTTATCCGTGGTCTGTGCTATATCTGGTGTCTTTGACACAGATTTAGTTTGTTCTACTAGTCCATTCACTTATTGGACTTCAAAAAACTTTTTGTCACGGAGTTATGGGTGTCTATGTATTGATTGATTAATTGATTTGCGCACTGAATTTACTGTATTTGTTCTATATATATATACACACATATATATATATATATATATATATATATATATATATATACACACACATACACACACACACACACACATACATACACATACAGTCAGGTGCATAAATATTGGGACATTGACAGAATTTTCATATTTTGGCCTCTATTCACCACCACAATGGCTTTGAAATGAAACAAACAAGATGTGCTTTAACTGCAGACTTTCAGATTTAATTTGAGGCTAATTACATCCAAATCACGTCAACGGTGTAGGAATTACAACTGTTTCTATATGTGCCTCCCACTTTTTAAGGGGCCAAAAGTAATGGGACTATCAACTCAAAAGCTATTTCATGGACAGGTGTGGGCTATTCCCTCGTTATTTCATTATCAATTAAGCAGGTAAAAGGTCTGGAGTTGATTCTAGGTGTGACATTTGCATTTGGAATCAGTTGCTGTCGACTCTCAATATGAGATCCAAAGAGCTGTCACTATCAGTGAAGCAAGCCATCACTAGGTTGAAAAATCAAAATAAACCAGAGAGATAGAAAAACATTAGGTGTGGCCAAATCAACTGTTTGGAGCATTCTTAAAAAGAAAGAAAGCACTGGAGAGCTCAGCAACACCAAAAGACCGGAACACCACGGAAAATAACTGTGGTGGATGACAGAAGAATTATTTCCCTGGTGAAGAAAAACCCCTTCACAACAATTGGCCAAATCAAGAACACTCTCCAGGAGGTAGGTGTATATGTGTCAAAGTCAACAATCAAGAGAAGACTTCACAAGAGTGAATATAGAGGGTTCACCACAAGATGTAAACCATTGGTGAGCCACAAAAACCAGGAAGACCAGATCAGAGTTTGCCAAACAACATCTAAAAAACCATTACAGTTCTGGAACAACAACCTATGGACAGATGAGACAAAGAACAACTTGTACCAGAGTGATGGGAAGAGAAGAGTATGGAGAAGGAAAGGAACTACTCATGATCCAAAACATACCACCTCATCAGTGAAGCATGGTGGTGGTAGTGTCATGGCGTGTGCATGTATGGCTGCCAATGGAACTGGTTCCCTTGTATTTATTGATGATGTGACTGCTGACAAAAGCAGCAGAATGAATTCTGAAGTGTTTCGGGCAATATTATATGCTCATATTCAGTCAAATGCTTCAGAACTCATTGGACGGCGCTTCACAGTGCAGATGGACAATGACCTAAAGCATACTGCAAAAGCAACCAAAGAGTTTTTTAAGGCTAAAAAATGGAATGTTATGCAATGGCCAAGTCAATCCCCTGACCTGAATCCAATTGAGCATGCATTTCACTTGATGAAGACAAAACTGAAGAGGAAAATGCCCCAAGAACAAGCAGGAACTGAAGACATTTGCAGTAGAGGCCTGGCAGAGCATCACCAGGGATGAAACCCAGCGTCTGGTGATGTCTATGCGTTCCAGACTTCAGGCTGTAATTGCCTGCAAAGGATTTGCAACAAAGTATTAAAAAGTGAAAGTTAGATTTAGGATTGTTTAGTTTGTCCCATTACTTTTGGCCCCTTAAAAAGTGGGAGGCACATATAGAAACCGTTGTAATTCCTACACCATTCACCTGATTTGGATGTAATTACCCTCAAATTAAATCTGAAAGCCTGCAGTTAAAGCACATCTTGTTTGCTTCATTTCAAAGCCATTGTGGAGGCCAAAATATGAAAATTCTGTCAATGTCCCAATATTTATGCACCTGACTGTACATACATACACAAACACATACATACACAAACAAGATTAATACAATTCTGTACTCACATGATGGATCAGACACTGCTGTGTGAGATGATGACTTGATGGAGCTCTTAGACGATGGTGACGGCGTCCTGCTCTCGTCAAACCTTTCCAAGGCATCCTTCAGGCTATCTTTACTCATGTGATTGTCTGAGACTGAGTCTTGATTCTGGAAATACATCATTTATGTGTTACCAGAGTCTTACATACCACAGACAGTACAGAATTCAGGCACAGAGACAATATAACAATACAAATACATACAATTGTGATTTGACCTTTTCTAAGCCTTGGAAGTCACACTGAATCTGTACATTTGTCTATGCTCTGCAAAGCACTTTGCATGATGGTGGCACTATATAGACGATAACATGGAACTTTTGTTGCAAAAGGTCACCCACATCACACTATCGTGCAGCTCTGTGGATATGAACAATTGGTAAAAAGCAGTGTGTGTGGGGGCGGCACAAGGGAGAGAAGAGCCCACACCTCATCTGTTTCATTTTAGAATATATTGGGCATAGTGTGATCTAAAGATGAATACACACAATCAAATGAAGATGACAATTCATCTTCGTATTATTATTATTGGGGCCAAACTAATATTCGCCAGCCCTATGGCACAGTTGGAAATGGACAGTGCTGTACATTCTGAGTTTGCTCCTCCCATTATTAGCAGCCAGACTAGGCCCTGTCAGAGGAACACCGGAAGTGCACCCTACTGTTACTGCTGGAGCCATCAGCTGCCACTCTACCCACATACGGAGATCACCTATTCCCCCTGTAACACCAGTGGGAGTTTCCTTTGGAAACACCCACCAGCCACAATCCCTAAAACAAAAAAATTAGTGGTGTTCAATTGTTCTCCTCCTTGGATGGAACACACTATGTAATGTTGCCTTCACCGTACCCTGTACCATCTCTCCTCCTACATATGGGGGAAAATTGTGGGTGCCATTCACCTGCGGTGACCTGCACAGGAATACCAGAGATGCTGCAGAGGTCGCAGTAGTAATATCCCCTACTAACGACTAAGGGGCCCAATTGACTTGCAGCTGTAACACGGACAGTGGTGGGGGTGAAGGAACCCCGCATGGAAATAACCAACTAAGAGGGGTACTAGGCACCTCCTGTCACTCTGCAAAAGAGGTAAAATTAAATAAAATATCTTAAAAAGAAATAAAAGGAAGGCACACCCTGTGCAGGCGCAAAGGGACGGATCATAACCCATCGTCTGTGAACATGAAATCCAGAGGGATGAAGTGTATGCCCTATAATAACATTGCAGCTAAGAAATGCTAAATGTGTAATAAATGCAGATGCAAATCCATATCCACCGTACAACTTGCTGGTCTGTGTATGCGCTTTTCCCATCCCCTCAATTAGCTGTTAATAAAGTGTCTACTAGACAGCTGTAACCTGCAAGATACTTACACAGTAGTATAATTTTTACTGTACTGTTCAAGCGAATATCCTGTATTAGGGCAGACAGCTACAAGGCTTATGAATGCAAAACAAGTGAAACTTTCTGCGCAATATAAAGGACACATTATTATAGGATAACACATTCAGAATGTAACACCCAACAATGCAGATGAGGAAAAAGGTCTCCCACAGAAAATAGATTTACTTAGAGGTCTACATATGGGCAGAGGTACAAGTAATAGAGAAATGATGGCTACGTTCTGTAAGGAATTTTGTGCATTGCTTAGGAACCTATATTCAGAGGTAACAAGAAATGGAATTTTCAGTCCATTTCTGGTTTTTAACAAAGGAATATTCAAGGAATGCGTGTATCTGTATAAGGGCACGGGCCAAATTCTGCACACCTCTAGAGACGTTTGTAAACTATTAACCTACAAGTTAGTATAAATCGCATTTTCTTTTATAGGGAAACTATTTTATACATTTCTGTATGGTTCTTTATCATTCAGTTAAAAGGTAAATCTGCCTGCACCACTGACCACAACTATAGGAACTAAGTAGCTTTATTAGATTTGAGAGCATATATTTTATTGTAAGTTCGACTTTTGAGTAAAAGTCCACTTATATGGATTTTAACAATAACAATCCTATATCTGTTGGATAGGTACCATCTTTTTCCGGCCCGATTTCCATATGCTGTCATCTGTTCGTATCTGGCTGTGACAGATGCATAAGAAACCTAACTTCACTGGGCTTCAATAGCATAATGCATACAGCCTTCCCTGCTACTTCGTTCAAACTGCGGATGTAGGCAAGTGCAGATGAGTCCTACTTGTTTTTGCTGCAGCCGCGTCAAATAGCCCCTCTCAGCGCGCCTGGTCATGTGAGACTCTGCTAGTGCAGCCCATCTTTTCTGCCGAATATATGTCTAATGCTGCCCATCCACTAGGCGATTTTAACAGGCGACTGCACGATAACGACGTCGTTATCGTGCAATCACTTGCAAATCGTCCGCAAATCGGGCAGTATCATGTTAAAAACGACCAGCGATGCGCGCGCCCACTGGTCGTTTTTAACATCTATCATCGCCCGAACATGACGGTCAACCTGACAACCGCCGTCAGGTTGCCATGTTCGGGGATGATTGATCTGCATACAGTGAACGTCTGACCGTTCAGTGTATGCACTTCACTCCCCGCATCTAGTAGTGGATGGGCAGCAGTAGTCACATTACGATGCGACTAGGATAAGTATTTAATGTTACTTTAATATCGTTTTAGGGTTACATATTTAACCAGGATCCAAACAAATAGTACCATGATTCAGAACCCTCACTTAGCATCAATCAGCAAAACTGTGGTGAGCACTCACTTTATCCGAGATGATCGCTGGTGGGGAATCTGCAACACCAAGCTCACGCCTTCTCTCTGCACCGACCTCAGCATAGCTGAAAAATCAGGAAGCGCCTTTAGAAAAAAGGGTATAACTGAAACACGTTATTATAAGTAGGTATTAAAGGGTAAGCCGCAGAGCGAAACCAGAGAAGTTATAATAAACAATGATGAAATATGTCTATAAATCTTCTTTTCAATAATACTGCTATAAAAAGTAAGTTGTGATGTAATATCAATGCTCATTTGCAAACCTTGTGAAAAGCTCAGGCACATTTTCCTGCTGGGGCGTAGGGAGGATCCTACAATGAGCTTCGTGGTTAATACATTTTAACTAATACACTGAATTTGATAGTAACAGGCAACGTAAACCATAAACACGTGTGATAGGCTTCATAGTTAGATCTTTATTTGAAGAGAGGAGTTTGCAGACACTTATAATATTGTGTAACTTTTCCTCAGTGAGGCCATGAGCGGGTTAACACATCCAATATTAGAACAAATCTAGTTTTTATTAGGGATGTGCGCCAACCCGCCTGTTTTGGTTTTGGATCTGTATCTCCTTCGTGTTTTGGATCTGGATTGGTTTTGGCAAAACAGCTAAAGTCACATAATTTGGGCCTGTTTTTGTTCCTACAGTATTATTAACATGAATAACATTAATTTCCACTAGCTTCCATTCAATTTTGACCACCTCACAATATTGTTTTCATCTAGTTTAGGCCCATCATTTGCACCAAGCTAGCTGGCTGGCTAAGCTAAGTGGCAGCAGGGGCGGCACAAATTTATGAGGTAGGTGTGGAGTCATTTTCAAAGAATATTTGACTCATTCACATCAGTCTTTGCCCCAGTTGAGCTCTTGTGGTGGTCCAGCACTATTTAAAATAAAATTAAAGGGACATGCAGGAAATGCTGTCTATGGCAGTACACAAAACGAAAGCTCTGAACAGGTAGGGGGCAGAGGGATTTTTAAAGTCTGGTACTTAACATCTCTTATCATTGTGCTTCTGGGATTATGGATGGGAAGGCTGGGAGGGGAGGAGAGAGATCATCTCCAGATACCATCACAATATAGCCTTTACTTTTGGTGTTTGAGTTGCATCTGACCAAACATGACTGTTGTGATCAAGGAAAACCAAGCCCACCAGGTTGGTATCTACAAATCAAGGTTGAAAAATGGCATAAGAGTATTTTACAAGTATACCTACTGTATTTGTGATATTAGTTGAAATAAATACAGTATGAAAAAAAGTAAGCGTCAGAGCAGCGGCACAAAAGCACAGCAGTTTAGAAAAAAATATAGGACATCTATTAAACTTTTGCAACACAGCAGTGGCAGACAGGATGGCAGTTTCATAAACTATAAAATTAAAGATGTCAGGCAGCAAAGCCCCAAACAGCACATAATGCAAAGAAAAAAAGGTGCAAGATGGAATTGTCCTTGGGCCCTTCCACCCACTCTTATGTTGTATGTAGGACATGCACAGTTTAACAAACCAATCACTTCAGCGACAGGAACTGCCAATTGTGGCTGAAGCGACTGGTTTGTTTGGACCCCTACAAAACAAGCTACCAAAGGGCAGCTGACCATGCTGGCAATGATATCTCCATACACAAACTGGCTTTACAGAGGCAAGATGTTGTCGCCATCATCATCCGATTCCTCACCCTCATCAGTGTGTACATCATCTTCACACAATATTAATTTGTCCCCGCTGGAATCCACGACTACAGCCTCAGGTGCCTCTATCATTTTTGGATGTAATTGGCAGTAAAGATCTTCCTCGTGAAATTTGTAGTTCATTTTGATGAACATCATCTTTTCCACATTTTGAGGAAGTAGCCTCCTATGCCGATCGCTGATAAGGTTCCCGGTTGTGCTGAAAACTCTTTCTGAGTACACACTGGAGGGTGGGCAGCTCAAGTAAAGCAAAGCCAGTTTGTGCAAGGGCATCTAAATTGCCTTTTTTTTCCTGCCAGTAGTGAAATGGACTGCCAGACATGCCTATTTGGATGCTATAATTAAAATATTCCTCAACTATTCTTTGAATGGTGACCGTATCAGATGGAGTCACGGTAGAGGTCTCATTAATTGTAGGCAATTCTTTTAGACCCGACCAGATGTCAAAACTTGGTTGTGTTGACTCATCTGCATCACCAGTGGGTCTATATTTGTGAAATTTTAGTTTATTTTCCTGGCAGCCGCACTTGCTGGAGAAACTGAAGGAGGAGCCATCGCTGCATCATGTGCCGCTTGAGCTGAATATTTGCATACTTGCAATTCTTCAGATCTGTGTCCGTTAGGAAGAAAGACACAACGTATGACATAAACCTGGGATCGGACACGGTCACCAAATGTATACCTCCAATTGGAAGATCCTGACAATCCTTGGATCCTGGCGGTGCGAATAAGGACTTGATCTACAAGTCCGACATACTTAGCGGAAGGATTCACTTCATTTCAGCTCCTCCAGTTTCTCAAGCTGCTTTTCCAGCAGTCTAATGAGGGGAATTAACTGACTCAAGATGGCAGTGTCTGAACTCACTTCACAAGTGACTACTTCAAAAGGTTTCACAACACGAAAAGTATTTTCCACTGAGCTTGAGTAAGGTACAGTCCCCAACCTCTTCCTAGGTCATACTTCATTATGTAGCTTTCGATTGCTTTTTGCTGTTCCTCCATCCGCTCAAGCATATAAAGGGTGGAGTTCCACCTCGTAACTACCTCTTGCTTCAGCTGGTGACAGGGCAAATTCAACATTTCTTGCAGGTGCTGCAACCTTCTACATGCACTTGCTGAATGGCGAAATGCCCAGAAATTTTGCAGGCCACGGAGAGCATTTCCTGTACGGCCTGTCATTTTCAAAAAAGAAAATTGCACCAATGGTGTGAGCAAAACATGGGACGTGTTGGAATTCACCCAGCTGTAATGCTCTCACAATATTGGTGTCAGAAGTCACAAATCCCGAGGAGAGTCTAAGTGGGGTAAGCCATTTTGCAATGACTTCCCTGAGTTTTTCTAAGAGGTTATCAGCAGTATGCCTCTTAGTAAAACCGGTTATACACAGAGTAGCCTGCCTCTGAATAAGCTGCTTTCTCTTAGAAGCTGCTGCTGCCGCTGAAGGCATTGCACCCACCGAGTGGACTGTTACAGTTATGTAATATTGCGTTTGCCCTGTTCCACTTGTCAACATATCTGTGGTTAAGTGGACAGTGGGCACAACGGCATTTGGGTGTTGGGTACAACACTAATTTAGTTTTTTTTTTTTTTTTTTTTTAACGTCCCTGAACAGGATGGGAATTGCTTTTCTAGTGAAGTGGAATCTAGATGGGATTTGGTAGCGGGGACACAGGACCTCAATTAACTGTCTAAAACCCACTGTACTAATGGCGGATATTGGACGCACATTTAAAACCAGCATAGCCGTTATGGCGTCAGTGATCCGCTGTGCAACTGGGTGACTGCTGTCATACTTGCCCCCCTTGCAAAGGATTGTTTAACAGTCAATTGTTTTTTAGCACTACTACTAGTAGTCTTCCTGGTTCCCTTCTGGGATGAAGATCCACTCCCAGCAGCAGCAGGCTTTGCGCTCAAGGATTCTTCTGAGGAATCCAGGATAGGGGAGGACTGAGTTAGCCTCATCAAATTGGATGCAGGACTACTTCCGATCATGATGGAGGATATTGTTGATGAAGGTGTTGGTGGTGAAGATGCTAGAATCTAGAAGAGAAAAGGGAGCTAGCTGATGCTGGACTGCTTGTTGTTACTTTTTAAGCCAAAGTGTCTGAATTTTGCAAACACTTTTGATGGATGCACTGTAGATGACGTAACAGGGAGGAGGTTCCTAGATGGTTAGGGTCCCTGTTCTGTACACTCTCCACAGCCGGAGTGAATATGTCGCCGATCACTGGGACTTTTATAGAAACCAAAACCTGCAAGAATACGACAGCGGGAGGATGACGTTTTGCCTTGTTTTGAATTCCGAGTTAGACGGGAAAACCTGAGCTCGACTACCCTATGTTCGGGTGGGTCCTGTTCTCGGAGAACCGGACCCACTCATCTCTAGTTTTTATATTGAAAAAGCAGCATGGATCACTTTTCACCTAAACCAGCGGTATGGCACAGAAGCAAGCCATATAGCCCAAGCACGCATGTACTGACACCAGCATGTAGGAAATCACGTGTTCCTATAACAGGACTTTGCAAAGACAGGGTTCTACTAATTAGCAAGCATGTTGGGTTTGTCATATGTTGCAGGATCATCTTTTTAAATACATCATAATGGGTTACTGCGGGTCATGGCAACACGTTCCTTTTCCATTTTGATGCTATGAGAAAGCAAACAGCCGGCATAGGTTGTAAACAGCAAATCCTCATTTGCTGGATGATTATTCCACTTTATATGGATTCAGTAACAAACACATCTTCCTTAATTTTGGCACTCCTTCAGTATTTGAACCACACAATAATAATACAGCAAGTGATCATAACCATATTAATATTCTGAAAAGTCTAAAGCATTAATACAAATGTCCTCCTTTCTCATTATAATTATCTATGCAGCAGAAATCAGTTCAAAAGCACATTTGTAAACAATTTGACTCGCTTAATATCATCCAACCAAAGCAATTCTGTCAGCTTCCACTCAATTTCACGGTCTCTTCCTCTATGTGACTCACCACCCTAATTTCTATCACAGCAATTTAATTTGTGTTAATGATCCGGGTGGAGCTACCGTGATTGACTCACAACATGAAATTTAAAAAGAAAAAGAGAGAGATTGAGATTTTTGGGCAATATTGTAGGTTTAGCTCTTTACGAAAGATCAATTGCAATTTATACTTATGAACATGAAAACACACAGTACAAGGAGCTATGGTGCTCACCGCACAAACAGCCTACTAAACAACACTATCCTTTGGGCAATTAGTCCCAGACTAAAATGGACATAAGGTAGCAATGTCAGCAGAAACATAGAAATCCAACTGACAGCACAATCCTGGACCAGCTCAACAGGAGATGTGACTGCAAGTCCTGAATAGGCAAGTCAGCACTGGGAAGGAGAGGTTTCCTTTTAACCCTGGTCTGGTTCCCACTCCGATGTGGCTCCAGGAGTGCAGAGTTTAGATACCATTTCCCACCTGGATTAGTTGCCTGCTGATTTAGCGGCCGTCAGTTCACCTCTCCTGTACGCTGCAGCAGGCACTCATGGGGATAGTTAGCTCCAGGCAGAGGAACTATTTGAGCAGGAAAGTGCAGTAAAATCACATGTAGCAGATTGATATCTGTTTCTAGTTATCCCTTCATAGTCTTTTCTGGAGAGAATGGTCAATGAGCTAAATTACACTTTTGACCCAATGGTCAGCGCAACGTCACAGTAACTCTAGTTGACAGTGGTGATGATAGCTCTATCAGAGAGTATGTTAGAAACTTTTGTGCTACCTTAAGAACCCATATGGAGATATTTAAGAACAGTTTGAAATGAATACATAGTAGTGCACATAACACACAAACAACACAACAGTACAGGTGAGAGGGAATGCTGTGCAGTTTTAACGTTTACTGCAACTTGTAACCAGCACTCTGCAATCTGCAGAATTGTGCAGCAGCTTTATATACTTACTGCTGCGGCAGTCCTGGACAGCCTGTGGCTCTACAGGTAGTGTGAAACTAGACGCCCCCAGCATGCTCTGCTGGCTGATAGCTGGCAGGCCATGCTGGGACTTGTCATTTCACAACACTGTCCAGACTTGTGCTACAGGGTTTAAAAAAACAACAGCATGCAAGGTGTGGTGATATTCTGCTTCATCTCTCCACCTAACAATAAGGTATCATGCATTCTGACCATAAGAGACACTATAGCAACCCAGCTTGTGCTAACTTCCTGGGCTGTTGATGCAATGGAAGCAGGTTATCCATCTAGCAAGACGTTCTGAGGCACCACATCAATATTTTAGGTTTGTGCAATATATCAATCAAAGATACCCCTTAGCTACACATACCGGACCCAATTAGCTCTAGACACAATGACCGCGAAATGTAATAAATGATGATACCTTACTACAGTGTGCGTACAGACAATGAACTCTGGCCTGGAGTTCCATTGATGATAGGTGATGTAGTAGCGAGTCTGCAACCATATCCATTGCTGTCCCTTTGTTAGGAACCTGTAGTAACATGACTTGCCTTTGCCATACTGCATTACTAAAACAAAAACAAACAATGCATTAAAAGAGTTTGGCAATACCACCCATCAGAGTCCTGTCATCGGCTTACAGATTCTCTGCAAGGAGTTTGATCCTAGAATAAATTTATTAACAAAATCCACTAGATCCCAGAAATGAACTAAAATGGAGCATAAAACAGAAGCACACTATACAATAACCTTAAATGATTCCTCTGGACTAAAGCGGTAATTATGCAATTGCTGAAATTATCTTTAAAAAAAAAAATTTAAATAATTACATAGGATGGTCACTATCTAAAGTATTGATTAGAATAATTATCACAAGAAGATCTCCTACTGCTGTATCAAGCCACCTACAATGTTCATGGCACTTTGCAAGATTCTCCAAGTCGTCCACATGATAATAATCATAGCCAGAAGTCCCCAGCACTTCAAAAGGTAAATATCCTATAATTGGAGGAGCCCTAAAGCAATAGAAAGAAAAAAAATCAGAATCAGTTATTGGTAGAATCAAAGTACCGCAGATTTTTCCATATGTTAATTAGGTCTAACTGTAACATACAGATGGGTTCTCATACATTAAGCCTCCTTGCACGTTAATCAACCCTTCTAGTCGCGGCCATGCCGTGGCGTAACTCGGTAGCGCCGAGCGTCTTTTGTGCGACTTTTTACCTTCAAATGCTTCTTATATGCACAGCGACGCGAGTAGATAGCACAAACAGCTTCTGCTGATTAAAATTATATGCCTATGTTCTGTGTGTGACTGCGGGTGTATCTGCATGCGAAATGCTACGTTACAGTGTCAGCGGCTATAACACTAATGTAGCGCTTCGTATGCAGATACACCCACAGATGCACATAGAACATAGGCATGCTGCGTACCATTTTAATCAGCAGATGCTGCTTGTGCTAGCTATTCGCTATCGATGTGCAAATAAGATGCATTTTTAGGTTATAAGTCGCACACAAAAGACGTTTGGGCACTAATAAATCACACGGAGCTCCTGTGTTGTGTGGCGCGAGTTGTAGCGCACAGACGATAGATGTATGTGGACACATCTGTAGCATACTATCAAAATAATAATGTCCAACTAGTAAAGATGCAGAGCAACCAAAGCATACCAGAGAGTTCCCCGGAGAGTTTGTTCTCTTCTAACATTCAATGAACAATCTGTGCTGAGTTGTTCATTGAATGTTAGAAGAGAATTATACCATTTACAACACTGAAAAACACTCAGACTTTGACTACTATTCGCAATTAAGTGGTGTCGGAAGTTGGTATATGTGATGTATGTATGTATGTATGTATGTATGCATAAATATAAATATATATATATACACACACACACCTCAACTTCCGCAGATCCGGCTCTCCCCATTAAATAATGTAAATACAATCCTTATGGAGCAGCACTCCCGGTACTAATATTCTAAGACAGCATGTAGTGTGGCAACGTTTCAATGCTCTTGGCACTTTTGTACTATATATATATATATATATATATATATATATAACCAATTATTTATATAGCGCACACATATTCAGCGCTTTTTACAGAAAGTATTTGGCCATTCACATCAGTCCCTGCCCCAGTGGAGCTTACAATCTGTATTTTCTACCACATGATGTTGACACACACACACTAGGATTAATTTGTTCTGTTGGGAGCCAATTAACCTACCAGTATAGAGGAAACCACGGTACCCAGAGAAAACCCACGCAGCACATGGATAATATACAAAATTTCACACAGTTAGGGCCATAGTGGGATTGAAACCCACGACCTCAGTGCTGTGAGGCAGTAATGCTAACCAATACACAGTCTGTGTTGCCTTCAAAGTCCATAGGGTCCACAGGGAGACATTTGGGTGTAGGTAGGACCTGGAGGACCAGACACCAACAGCAAAGCTTTTCAATCCCAGAATGCTCTGATCCTTCCCCCTATATCCCGCCCACAGCCTGAGGGCAACTCAGGTTTATTAACAAGTCCAAGGCAGGAGCAGGATAGGAGAGAAGGAAGACTGGTACACTGAAGACGCACACTCTCACACAGAGAAGGAAACAAGTGACCAGGAGAATAAACCCATAGAAGCCAGGAGTGGTTCCTATGGGCTTCGAAGAAAGAGTTAACAAGGGTAAGTTTTACCATAACTCTCCTTTTCTTCTTCAGGGTCCATAGGGCTCCACATGGGGAGACAATGGGGATGTCCCAAATCAATTGTTCAAGGGCGGGACGCTCCTGAGCTGAGAGGAGAACTCGGCGCCCGAAGGAAGCATACTGAGGGGCAAATGTATCAAAGGCATAGAACGTAAGAAAGGTGTGGACAGAAGACCACGTGGCCGCCTTGGAGCGGTTCAGCAGGGGCGCCACGCAGGGCTGCCCAACAGGGACACAAAGAGCGAGTAGAATGAGCAGATACAGTAGCCGGCACAGGAAGGCCGGTCTGAGTATAAGCCTGTGAGATAGTCATGCAAAGCCATCTGGCTGTTTGTTAGCTGGCCGTCCCTCCTTATGGGATCCATATAAGATGAAGAGGGAGTCCGATTTCCTGATGGCACTAGTACGGTCCACGTAGATCTTCAGAGCATGGACCACATCCAAGGAAGCCTTACCAGCCGAGAGGTCTGGTGATTAAAAGGCCGGGACCACAATTTCTTCCTTAAGGTGGAAACGAGAAACCACCTTGGGAAGGAAGCCCGGGCACGTTCTAAGAATAGCCCTGTACTGATTAAACATTAAACAGGGGGCGCCACATGAAAGCGCCCCTAAATCCAAAACCCTGCGGGCAGATACTATAGCCAGAAGAGTCCTCGCAGTGAGCCATTTGACATCCACTAAATCCAGGGGTTCGAATGGAGGTTCCTGAAGTGCGTGGAGAACCACTGACAAATTCCACGGAGCCACAGGAGGGACAAAGGGAGATTGTATATGTAGAACACCTTGCAGGAAGGTGTGAACATCTGGTAGAGGAGCAATTCTGCGCTGGAACCAGATGGACAGAGTAGAGACGTGCACTTTCAGAGATGCCAGGAGGAGTCCAAGATCCAATCCAGTCTGAAGAAAGGGCAAGTATTCTAGAAACCTTAAAAACTTGAGGGTCATAGTTTCTAGGAGCACACCACTGAAAATATGTATGCCATATTCGGTGATAAATTCTGACCAAGGCCGGTTTATGTGTTCTGAGCATGGTCTGGACCACAGAGCTAAAAAAATTCCTTAGCTCTTAGGAGGGATGTCTCAATAGCCAAGCTGTTAAAGACAGGCGGGCCAGATCCGGATGTAGACAACAGGTCTGGTCGAAGCGGTAGTTGAAGATTAGCGTCTATGGAGAGACTTTGAAGATTGGTGTACCAATGGCGTTTAGGCCAAGCCGGAGCTACCAACAGAACTGTACCCCCTTCCTGTTTGAACTTCCAAAGAACCAGAGGAAGAAGGATATTGGAGGGAAGAGGTACGCCAAATGGAAGGTCCACCTTGCAGATAATGCGTCCACGAAGGCCGCGTTGGGATCCCTTGTCCTGGCTCCATACACTGGAAGTTGTGGTTGTGTCTTGAGGCCATGATGTCCACATCCGGGAGACCCCATTTGTCCACCAAGAGTTGAAAGACTTCTGGATGTAGAGACCACTCTCCTGCATGCACGTCGTGACGGCTGAGGAAATCCGCTTCCCAATTGAGAAATCCTGGGATGAACACTGCAGAAATGGCTGGGAGATGGCGTTTGGCCCATTTGAGAATGCGGGACACTTCTGCCATTGCTGCCTGACTTCGAGTGCCTCCTTGGTGACTGAGGTAGGCCACTGCCGTGGCGTTGTCGGACTGTACTTGTACTGGCGTGCCCTGAAGAATATCCTGAGCCAGAGTGAGAGCCCCGTAGATGGCTCAAGAGTTCCAGGACATTGAATGGCAAGACCGTCTCAGCTGGAGTTCAGCGTCCTTGGAAGGAATGCTGGTCGGTTACTGCGCCCCACCCGCGGAGGCTTGTGTACAGTCTGGGATTCAAAAAGGGGCGTCCCTTGTCTAAGTGGGACATCTGTAGCCACCAGGCGAACCTCCGGGGAGAGGCCCATCATCTGGGATCTGAGCAGATGGGGCAGTCCGTTCCACCTGGACAGGATCAGGTGTTGTATGGGCCTGGAGTGAAACTGAGCGAACTGCACCTTGTCGAAGTTGGACACAATGGATCCCAGGGTCTGCATTGCAGAGTAAATTGTCACTCGGTGACTGTGTAGTAGTCTGCGCACCCAGTGTTGTAATACCGAGATTTTGTCTGCTGTTAGGAAGATTCTCTGAACCTGTGAGTCCAGGAGGGCTCCCAGATGTACCCTTTCTGTGAGACGTTTTCCAGTTGATCAGCCATGTGTTTGTAGAAAGGCAATGGTTACCTGTATACGGCGGTGAAGTATTTCTGGGGAGCTGGCCAACAGCAAAAAATTGTCCAAGTCTGGGAGCAGTCTGATCCCTTGACCACGAAGAGAGGATGCCATAACTGCCATGATCTTGGTAAAGACCCGAGGAGCCGTTGAAAGGCCAATAGGCAGAGCCTGAAATTGGTTATGTTGCTGTAGCATAGCAAACTGGAGATAATGTTGATGAGAAGGTGCTATAAGTACATTTAGGTAATCGGTCCTTATCGTTTGGTTGTTCATAGATGAGAATTTCTTATGTTCTCTAATGTCATACCACAAGGTCACCATTCAGTGCAACCTCCTGGTATACAGAATAGTGCATATATAGAAAGTCCACCACCATCCAGAACATAAAGATACCTTGACAAGCCTTATTCTGTATTATCTGTGTAAGCATACACGTGAGCAAATTGGATTTTAAAGAGTTGTGTGAAATATTTATAGATATCGGGAATTTAAAAGATACCTTTATGGGATTACTACCAGTGTGTCACATGTAAGCATACATGTAAGGGAGATATTATGTCATATGGTGGTGGACTTTCTATATATGCACTATTCTGTATACTAGGAGGTTACACTGAATGGTGATATATAATCTACTATCCCAACTATACCAATATGTTTGTTTTATCCAATTTTTTTCCTCACTTTGCAGAACATAAGGAATTCTGATCTACGAACAACCAAACGATAAGGACCTTATTCCTCTCATCCATTTTTTGAGCTCATCTGTATGTAAGAAACAAACAGACTCCGTGCCGAAGTTTAGTGTATATATATATATATATATATATATATATATTTGTTATATGTATATCTTAGAGGATTAGGTGGTTATCTTTAATACTAAATGTGGCAGCTTGTCTTTGTTTTGCGCCTTTGAGACCTATAAAAATTTTTAAAGTATACATTTAGGTAAGCTTTCCGAATGTCCCGAGACACCATAAAGTCCCCAGGCTCCGTAGCCAGGATGATAGAGCGGAGGGTTTCCATACGAAAGCTGGGTACCCTGATAAACTTGTTCAACGACTTAAAGTTGAGGATAGGCCGATGAGACCCGTTGGGCTTCTGAACTAAGAAAAGGGTAGAATAATAGCCATTCCCTCGCTGTGAGGAGGGGACCAGAAATATCACTCTTGAGAGCAGTAAGGACTGAATGGCCTTTTGGAGCAGCAGGGCCTTGCTTGGGTCTGATGGAGGTCCTGTGCAAAAGAACTGCTGGGGGGGGTTTGCCTCAGGAAGGAGAGGGCAAATCCGTGGGAGACCACTTCTCTTATCCAGGCATCTGATGTGGTCTGACACCAGAACTGGGTGAAGTGGAAAAGTCGGCCTCTGATCCTGGGAGCCCCCAGGGAGAGGCCCGCACCGTCAGGCTGAAAGCTTGTCCTCAGATATGGAAGGTGCACGTCTAGTAGCCCAGGACTGTTTGGTCCTAGGCTTGAAGGCCTTAGTTAAAGCCTGATGCCTTGGAAAGGACGGACCTTTAGCTTTTCCTTGAGGATGAAATGACCGAAAGGACATCCGAAGCTTCGCATTCTATGCAGAGGGCAGGAACGCCGTCTTGGAAGCTGCCAAGGTAGTCACAATTTTGTCTAATTCTGGGCCAAACAGGATATCACCAGAATAAAGCAGACTCTAATGCCTTTTTAGAGACCGAATCTGCTTTCCATGAGCGGAGCCAAACAATATGGAGGGTTACAACAGAAGTGGCAAATGCCTTGGAAGCTAGGAGAGGCGTATCCATAGCTGTTTCTCCCAAGTAGGAGGCTGCATCTCTAATATGTGATATGTAGGATAGTTGTTCCCTTGAAGCATCAGGGAGAAATGTCTCTTCTAGGGCCTCTGCCCAATTCCTAACATCTTTTGCCACCCAGGCCGTAGCCCTAGCAGGACGAGTAATAGTTCCTGTAAGAGAGTATATAGATTTTAGACAAGCATCCATCCTTCTTTCCGTAGTCTCCTTCAAGGAGGTTGCAGTATGGATAGGTAAAGTAGCATTCATGACCAGATGTGTTTTACATGGGAATCCACTGCTGGGGGAACTTCCCATTTCGTGCAATCAGTAGCGGGTAGAGGGTAAAGGGAACTTAAACGTTTAAGAAGCTGAAACCTTTTACTGGGCATATTCCATGCCTCACTCATATGATCAGATAGCTGTTCAGAGTGAGGAAGCTCTGGTAAAACTACCCTTTATTGCTTAAATACTGACTCTTTTGACTTAGGAGCAGGTTTTGTCTTTGCTATTTGAAGAATAGATTTTACAGCTCTTACAAGTGCAGGTATATTCAATTTAGAGGAGGGTTGCTAGTCTCCCAAGAGGGAGTCAGAGTGAGATAGGTCTGCGTCCTCTGCCTTCACAGATAATAACTCAGAATCTGATAGCTGGGAGGACTGGGATGATAACACAGCACGCTTAGTAGGTTTACTAGGTAAGGGTCTCCTTTTGCAGCATTTGTTGAATGGCTGTAGAGGTAGCCGCCAGCCTCTGCCCTGAGGTAGAAAGTATATCTACCCATGGGGGAGGCACAGGAGTTGCAGGGAGTACCTGCTGTGGCCATCCCATAGAGGGAACTACCACAGGGACAGTTATGTGGTCCGCAATTTTTGCCAGCACCTGTGAAAAAGTAGCCCAGGGTGGAGAGGACACCAGGGCTGATGGGCCCGGGGCAGTATAACAAGATGCACAAAGACCACCCTGAATGAGGTCCTCTGAAGCTAAGCCTGCTGAGCAGGACTTACAAGACACAGAGTAGGAGCAGCAGGTTGCTTGTTATTCTTGCCTCTGCCAGACATAGCTTCTAGAATAATGTAAGACACAATCTGACACAGTGCAGTGAGCAACAGCAATATATAGTATGTGATAGCCCTCACAAATATAGGGAGATGTGAGGTACAATGAACCCCCTACACTTTAGTATGCCAGGGTTATAGTAGAATAAAGGGAAAGGTATAAGCGGACAGTAAAAGGGAGAAGAAAAAAAAACATACAGCAGCGCTAGCACTAGTCACATACAAATGCAGAATATACAATATAACTGGAGTGGGCACTAAAATCTACTACACAGACTGCAGTGGCTGGTAGAATATAGCGCTGTATAAACCTGGCCCTTGGGAGAGGTATACAAGGAGAATGGATCCAGTGTTCCCGGAGACCTGAATGCAGAAAATGGCTGTCGTGAGTCTCAATAGGGGCATAGGGTGAGGGAAGAGCAGCTCAGGGAGTAGCAAAACCGCAGTGGAATGGTGCCTGAGCTGGGGAAGGGGCTGCAGGAAAAGAGCCTTCTCCCCTATGCTGATATTAACCACCGGGTCCCATGGCCTTAAATCGTGCCCTGCGCCAGTATTTGTATTTCCCTGGTGGTCTAGTGGACGAACTGGTGTCCACATCAGCGCCTCCGGCCTGTCTCCCAAGACCAGAAAGAAGACTGCGCATTAGACGCAGGTCCGCGCAAGCGGGGGATCCGCCTTACCTGTCTCCTTCAGTCCCGGATGCAGTCTGGGGTCCAGGGAGCCTTGCTAGCTAGGTCCCCCTCAGAGCCCCGCCGGGAGTACCTAGCCGCAGGCTGGTGTCTCTGCGCCGAGGAGGGGTGATGGAGCAGCAGTGCAGACGTCCAAAGGACTATCTCATGCTGCTGCTCAGCTGTAAAATAAATAAAAATAAAACGATAAAAATAAGCTTGGGCTCCACTGTTAGACACCAACGAAACTGAGTGTGATTCTTCAGTGTACCAGTCTTCCTTCTCTCCAATCCTGCTCCTGCCTTGGGCTTGTTAACAAAACTGAGTTGCCCTCAGGCTGTAGGCGGGGTATAGGGGGAATGACCGGAGCATCCTGGGATTGAAAAGCTTTGCTGTTGGTGTTCGGTCCTCCAAGTCCCACATACACCCCATTGTCTTCCCTGTGGAGCCCTATGGACCCTGAAGAAGAAACTATAATATATATGCTGGGTCATCAATAACCTGCATGAATGGCAGTAACAAGATTAATCCGTATAATTACCTGTGATCTAAGAAAAGAAACTTCCATTCCAGACTGTGTCTTGATGTAAACTCCTCATTGGGTTCCTCTATGGTGCACATTTCCTGGGAGACAAATTAAACTGAACAACTAATTTCAAATAAAAAAATATATAAAAGGCATGTCTTTTATATATGGGTATAGAGGTTGGGTGATCGGACAGCAGTGGCAAAACTTTACACATAGTAATCAACAAGACTTTGAGTAATGAATAAACTACTGATAAAACACAGCAGTCACTGTTGTTTGCAAACATCACATATAAAAATATAAAGAACTAAATAGTTAGTGCTGGGTGGAGATCACCAGGCTATGATATGAGAGTTCTACCTAGCTGGGAGGGCAGCGTTACCACATTCCACCTCCTCACCCCATCTTCGCCTGAGAAAGATAATGGCACCAGGGCTGCTCTGCACTCGGGAACCATGACCGGTTTCTTTCCAACCAACAGCAGTGTTGTCAAATGTCCCTTCTCATAAACTTCCCCATACTCCAGGGACATCAAAAGCACCACTGGTGGTTTACAAGCAGCAGATGTAGCAGCCTTTGGCAATTGGGAAAACGCTGCACCCCAAGTAAATGAAATTTTATCTTATTTTTATGAATTCCTAGCAAACAAAAAAAAAAAAGCTAAATATTAAATGATCTCTTTTTCAACATTGATAGTTATATTGTATCTAGACGCATTATCTGCATCAAACAGTTCATGGAAAGCTTTGGAAAGCTGCTGAATGAAACGGTAAACTAGCCGTACCTTAATGAACTGAGGCGTAGCTAATCTTACAGTAGCTACAAAGCAGACTCGCTCTTCGTATGTGGGCCTGAGAGACCTCTGTAATGCACCATCAAAGCCATTGTGTGTAGAACTGGGCACTGCAATGCAGGGATACAGAATGTTACAGGAGATCATGGTTCTGTCACGGCAGGCAGTCAGGAATTACAGTTCTGATGCAGTACACTTTACAACTAACCTCTAATTACACAAACATAACATGACCCTAAGTGACCGTTTTCCTTGTTGTCAGCAAACACCTTCATTCCTCAGCCCACAAGTGAAATTGGGCAGTGTTACATTATTTGTTGATCTCTCTACTGTCTCTATAGTAGGACACATTTATTTAAATGCTTGACAAAGTACATGAAACGAATATACATACACTCGGACAGGAACCTAAATACAACATATGAGCACAGACTGTGAGTGGCTGGCTTAATACAGCATTTCTTCTAATGCTTACCCTAACCCAGTCAGTCATCCACACACAGTATTACTTACCATTATTTAAGGACTTGAAATTGCCAATGCATTTTACAAATTCATATGTAGCCGTTTCTTTTGGGTCGACAGTTCCCCGCAACATGTGGCAGCAGAATTCAAGCTCATTTTTTGCTGAAACAAACATGTTACATATATAATTAACATTTTATTTGTACAGAACACTCTGCAGGTTCTAAGATACCACTACAGGTATTTTATAGTCCTTACAATTCTGTTCCAAGCTGGTAAGGGATTTGCAATGTCTTACAGAAACTGAAAGGCAACGCACATTACAGAGAGTGTGATAGGAAATTAATGCATATGTTTTACGGCATATACAAAATGGGGAATATGCTCCAATAATGAAAAGGTTTAGCAGATAACACATTTTTAGGTCACTTAAGCACAAAATAATTCAATTCCCTTATACAAAAAGAGCTACCGAGTCAACTAAACATTCACAAATATTTAAACGTTCCTGAACTTGGTTAGAACAGATATAACAATTCTATCAGTCATTTTACTTTTATACTGGGCAGCCAATCAGGAGTGATCTCTTATACTGGTCAACCAATCCCAGGTAAGAACTGATAGCCAATGGGGTGAGCAGTACCAACGGGCGCCTAGTACTCTTTTGCTGCAGAAACTAGTCACAAACAGTACCACCCTTCAGTACTAAAGCAAATTACATAAGATAAAAATAGTGACTTGTCGAGTGCGCACAGTGCCAATTCAAAAAGAACAATAGTTACGGTACATTTGGGAAGTACCGTAACTATTGTTCTTTTTGAATTAGCACTGTGCGCACTCGACAAGTCACTATTTTTATCTTATGTAATCCCAGGTAAGAGACTGCTCATGCCCGAGCGGTGCTTTCTTTCACAAGTTATTGCTCCATAAAATAATTCTATGCCTATTCAGTTTGGCCACTAGGGGAGCACTGTTGAGTTGAAGTCTGTAGATGATACATTTATTTTTAGATTATAATTTTAGTTGTGCAAAACTGTAACCTTGCATTTACAAGATACCACTCACCTTTAAGGTAATCCGAACTCAATGAACCACTTTCCAACATGCGAGTAGACAGGATTTTATATATCTCTGAATGTTCCCCCTCGGGGACAAAATTAAATATACTCTGATCAACAAGATCAGACTGAAAGAAAAGATATAAAACAGTTTAGATAGAACATAAACACATATAAACCACAGCACAGAAGTCTAAATAAAAAATGTGGGTGGCAGTACAAGTGTAAATGCAAATCCCCCATTCAACCAACTAGTAAAATGATTCAGGCATTCACCAGTCCACTGTACTGACTTCTCCTGGGGACACGTGGTGGACTAGCCATGTAGACGGGTTGCAGGAGAGAAGGAATCTGGCGGACTAACCTATAATGCAGGATGTAAATCACTTTTGCTGACCTATATGCAGTTTACTCAGGACCTCTATTTGTTTTTTCATGTCTAGATCAACCCCTCCCTTTCATGCACCTGTGGTGGGCTAATAAACTCATTTGGGCAACTTCCATTATATGTACCACTGTATGGGATCAGTGGTATGCTGATCCTTGTAGTGCCAAATTGGAGGAACTTGGGAGTGCCTCCAGGTAAATTAGCTCTCAATTTAGAAATACATAAATATATAACCCCAGAACAGAGACACCTTGCAGTGGCTGGTGGTTTACCACATATTTGCAAATGCATGCAACTGAGATCTCTGCATTACTATTTTCATGTAGGATGTAAATCACTATTGCTGGCTTATTTGCAGTGTGCTGGAGGAAGCCGTTTGTTTATTAATGGACTAACTGAAATAACGGTCAACTCCAATATGGATGTCTGCTATACACACCCAATCAGAAAACAGAAATCATTACAATCAATATGACCAATCCCACCAATCCTACAGTTCTCCAGACATTTCTACTAACAAAACCTGATCCAAACAGATGAGGAATTTTTAAAAATGTAGCAATTTTTAAATTCACAGATTTATTTAATCTACCACAGATGCCATATAAATCTGAGAACCCTATATTAAAAGAATATCTAATTTGCAAGGTTGATACCTAAATATGTGATATATAGATATGACCATGAAAAACTGTCAATTTCCAGACATGTGAAAGCCACAAAAGCCATAGCAACTTTCTTAGTGAATTTTTCTCTTTCGTCTGGGATGGGGGACACTGGACCATGGGTTGTAGGTGGGAAGGCGTGGATTTGGCACTAACTATGAAACTTGTAACTCCTCACCTCTGCAACCCCTGACTTCAGTGTGAGTTTAGTGCCTGTGGAGAGAGGCACATTGTTTCAGGGCTGCTCTGCGGCCCTGGTTTAGCTTAGGGATTTTTCCTTTATTTGTAATGTTCTGTTTATTTTTACTATAGGTACTGTGCGCTGCTTATAGCAGCACACGGCTCGAGTGTAAAGCGGCGGTGAGAGCCGCATGTAAAGGGGGGATGGCGCCGAGCGCTTCTACGCCCATTATTGGCATCTGCATGGGTCTCTCGAGCCATGGAGAAGTGGGTTGACAAAGTAGTGGCAGGCCTTGCCGGTGACTCATCCAGAGAGGATTTACTGGTACTGGCGGAACAGATACGTGCGGCTGCAGACTGTGTGTGAGGCCGCATAAGATGGAGCGCAGATTTCCTCTAGAGTCTCAGTCACGGCACGCAGAGCACTCCGGCTTCGTGCCTGGGAGGCGGACGCAGAATCTAAATGCGCTTTAGAGCCTCTGCCTTTTTGTGGAGGCATCCTGTTCGGTTCTGAGCTTGATACTATTATATCCCAGGCGACAGGTGGAAAGAGCACTTTTCTGCCTGTGGTGCCCCAGAAGCTAAAGGGCTCACGTTTCTGAGTCTTCCGTTCTTCCTTTCGAGGAAGGGGAATAATAAGAGGTCAGGGGGCCCGAGGACCCTCTCTTGCCAGTAGGGGTTCTGCCCCCCCGGGGTTGATTCTCCGGCACATTCAGGCACCCGGGTGCTAGGGCATCTGAGAAGCAGAGTACCTGACAGGATCTCAGCCCATCCAGTCTCAGGGTAGGTAGGGGGCCATCTCCGAGACAGGTGGGTAGCTTCAGGAGTAGATGCTTGGTCTCCCGAGGTTATGTGATCGACCTAAGGGGGCAGCCGCCACGATGTTTCTTCGCTACAGCATTACCCAGGGAGCCGGAGAAGAGAGGGGCCTTAAACCAGGCTATCAGTTCCCTCTGTTCAGAAGGGGTTATAGTTCCTGTTCCACAGTCTCATCAGAAACAGGGGTTTTACTCCAACTTGTTCCAAGTCCAGAAACCCAACGACACTTATTGGCCGATTTCGAATCTACGAGCCTTGAATGCCAGCCTGTGGGTGGATCGGTTTCTCATGGAGTCGCTCCGATCAGTGATCCAGGGTATGTAGGCAAACGAGTTTCTAGCGTCTATCGACATCAGAGATGCATATCTCCACATACCGATTTGGGCGGGGCATCAGTTTCTACTCAGGTTCGCGGTCAGAAGAGCCCATTACCAGTTCCAGGCTCTGCCGTTCGGTTTGGCTACAGCTCCGCGGGTCTTCACAAAGATAATGAAAGCAACGGCAAGCTTACTGCATTCCGAGGGAATAACGGTGATTCCCTATTTGGATGATTTGCTAGTAAAGGCAGATTCTGCTGCCCAACTTCAGCTCCACCTGGATCACACGGTGCAGGTGTTACAGTATCATGGGTGGATACTGAATCTCGAGAAGAGTCACCTCGGCCGAGCCAACGTCTGACGTTTTTGGGGGTGCCCTTCGATACAGCACTGGAAAGGGTTTTCTTACCTGAGCCCAAAGCCCGGGCCCTTCAGGACTTAGTCAGGAAAGTGCTGTCTGCCCCTCGGCCATCCGTTTGGCTGGGCATGAGGTTACTAGGCATGATGGACTCTACCTTCGAAACCATCCAGTACGGCCGCTTCCATTCACAGATTCTCCAGTGGTAGATTCTCCGGAATTGGACGGGCTGCTCAGATGACCTTTCTTCTCAGTTGCTGGTTCTGTCAGACAACACTCGTCAGTCACTTCGCTGGTGGCTGATTACCGATCACCTTCTCCAGGGTCGGTCCCTGGTGACTCCCAACTGGATTATTGTCACTACAGACGCAAGTCTCAGAGGTTGGGGAGCGATGACGGAGAACCTCTATCTCCAGGGGACCTGGTTGTCATCAGAGTTAGGTTTCCCAATAAATATGCTGGAGCTCCGGGCCATTTATTGGGCACTGTGCGGGGCTCAGGTCCTCCTGGCAGGCCGACCAGTGAGGATCCAATCAGACAACGCCACGGCAGTGGCATATGTAAACCAACAGGGCAGAACCAAAAGCACACTTGCCATGGCAGAGGCAAGTCTCATTCTCTCTTGGGCGGAGACGTTTCTCCCGGCAATTTCAGCAGTCTTTATACCGGGGGTGGAGAATTGGGAGGCAGACTACCTCAGCAGGACTACATTCCTGCCAGGAGAGTGGTCTCTCCACCAGGAGGTTTTCCAGCAGCTGGTCCGGAGGTGGACCTGATGGCGTCTCGCCACAATGGCAAGGTCCCTCGATTTTGTGCAAGGTCCAGAGATCCTTTGGCATTTGCAGTGGATGCCATGATAGTTCCCTGGAACTTCTGTCTGGCCTATATTTTTCCTCCAATTCCCATGTTACCAAGAGTACTCCGTCGAGTCAGGGAGCAGCAGGTTTCAGTCATCCTAGTGGCTCCAAACTGGCCACGCCGGTTGTGGTTCACCACGGTTCTCAGGTTAGCCGCAGGGCCGGGTTGGAGTCTGCCTCTGCATCCAGATCTTCTGCTACAGGGGCCATTCTGTCACGAGGGCCTACCTCAGTTGACTTTAATGGCCTGGTTGTTGAGACCGGGCTCTTGAACGCCAGGGGTTTTCCCCCTTCAGTCATCAGGACCATGCTCCGGGCGTGGAAGCAGGTTTCCGCGCAGAACTACAACAGGGTTTGGAAAACCTATATTGTGTGGTGTGTGCAGCGGGGAGTACATACTGTCCAGTTCTGCCTGCCAAGGTTTTTAGCATTTCTGCAGGGCGGTCTGGAGGCCGGCTTACGGCTTCAATCTTTGAAGGTACAGATTTCGGCTCTTTCCATTTACTTTCAGCAGCGTCTGGCTCTCCTCCCAGAGGTGCAGACTTTTTTACAGGGGGTCTTGCAAATACAGCCTCCGGTTCAACCACCAGTAGCACCATGGGATTTGCCCCTGGTTCTGACGGCTCTTAAGCAGGCTCCGTTTGAACCACTGGAATCCATTGACCTTCGGTTTTTAACGTGGAAAGTGGTTTTTCTTATGGCCATTGCCTCGGCTCGGCGGGTCTCTGAGTTGAGGGCCTTGTCTTGCAAACCACCTTTTCTTGTTTTCCATGACGATAGGGCTGTGCTGAGGACGGTTCCTTCTTTTCAACCGAAAGTGGTTTAATCTTTTCACTTAAACCAGGAAATTGAAGATGAGAAAACAGGATAAACAGAGTCCTCAGGGGACCAGGACGATCTATCACTGTTGGATGTTGTCTGGGCCCTACGCATTTAGACAGAACCTCGATCTTAAGTAAGACGGACTCTCTATTGGTTCTCTACGACGCCCACAAACGGGGCTGGCCAGTCACAAAGTAGACCATTGTAAAATGGCTCCGCTCAGTGATTTCAAGGGCTGGCACGAGCTAGGGTGTTGGCTCATTCCACTAGGGCTGTGGCGGCCTCCTGGGCGGCGCGTCACGGGGCCTCAGCCGAACAGGTTTGTCACACAGCTACCTGGTCCTCTGTCCACACGTTTGTGCGGTTCTACAGGTTTCATGTTTTTGCCTCCAGGGACGCCCATTTTGGGCGTACAGTTCTCCGGTCGGGCAATCTGAGCATTCCCTCCCATGGGGGCGGCTTTTGAACATCCCATGGTCCAGTGTCCCCCAGCCCAGACGAAAGAGAAAATAGGATTTTTGGGTACTTGTCGTTGAATCCTTTTCTCTGAGTCAGGCTGGGGACACTGCGTTCCTTCCCTCACGCTCAGCGGTATTGAGTATGAGTTATGATTTTGGGTCGTATTGACCGTCAGTTTCATGTTTATTTTTTGGTGTGACAGTGTCACTGAGTACTGTTTCTCCTTACCAGGCACTTTTGAAGTTGTACTGAAGTCAGGGGTTGCAGAGGGGAGGAGTTATAGATTTCAGTGTTAGTACCAAATCCACGCCTTCCCACCTACAACCCATGGTCCAGTGTCCCCCCAGCCTGACTCAGAGAAAAGGATTCAACGGGAAGTACCCAAAAATCCTATTATAGTTACAAAAACAGTAATAGATAACATCATAATTAAATGTACTTAATTTACTGAAATAATGGATTTGTTTCCTAATCTAGTAAAATTCTTCAGTACATTCCTTGTATAAGTAAATTGGTATTAACAGACAGAAATAAAATATAGGAAATAATTGTCAGCTTTTACTTACAGGTAAGTGTTCAAGTAATGGTGTAACACTCTCTGACACATAGATTATATTCCCATCTGTCATAACGGCCAGGAAAAAACCATCCAGGGCCTGAAACCAGAGTGAGACACAAAGTTATTGCAGATCACCTTTCAGGACTATTTCACCTGCAAGCTCAACAGATAAACATCCCCATGAACTGCATCAACGAAAACACATAAAATGTAAATTGAGCACTCTCCCCTACTACAGATACACCTGCACGTCCCGTCAGTGACCGTCTCATATGTGCAGACAATGCTGTTCAAAGCAGACAGGCACCAATGCACTGTGTGTGTACAATGGGACAAATGACAAGGCAAAAGATTTAAGAAGCTCTGAATGTAACAAGACGGTTGGTGTCAGATATGAAACATTGTTGTATGGTCATATCAAAGCATTATGAGACTAGGCGACCACATGAGTAGCATTAAGTCAATGACAGCAATTTAGTCGAACACAGAGCTAAAGGAATGGAGATGGAGCAGGATGAGGCAACTTGTAAAGCGTAAGACATGGCTTTAGTTGGTGCCTTGCAGCTGGCTGAGAGAATCAAACTTTGGGCATTGGACAACTGGATGATCTAATGCATAGGTTCTCAAACTCGGTCTTCAGAACCCCAAGCAGTGCATGTTTTCCAGGTCTCCTCACAGAATCACAAGTGAAATAATTAGCATCACCTTTGGATATTGTAAAATGTGTCAGTAAGTACTGAATACACCTGTGCACCTGCTGGGTGACCTGGAAAATATGACCTGTGTGGGGTCCCGAGAACAGCTTGAGAACCACTGATCTAATAAATCCTAGTTTCTAGTTTCACAATGAAGAGACCATGACACATTATAATCCAGCAAAGAACTGAAATAAATAATATTAAATAAATTAAATATGCCCCACTCCAAAATTACATCTCTCCCTTAAATGGTGAAACACATGTGGAAATAGGCAAATTAATGGTCAATGCCAAAAAGCTATGGAACAATTGGAAGGGTTCTAGGAACAAGAGGGTGAATTAATCTTAAATGGCACATAAAAAACCATTACTATTAGAAACAGGTTCCCTAATGTATGTCTTTCTCCCCAACCTCACATTCTTTAATATATTGTCCATTACACGTTTAAGGAGAATCTAAGCACAGTGGAAGCAGCAGACTCATTATTCATGAAAACTAGTTGTGCTTCATGCCTTATTCATGTCACTAATACTATCATACTCCACTATAAATGAATGTCATCTTACAACATTTCCAAGTCATTTACACGACCACTGGTGTGAAAAGGTAGAGTCAGCGTTTCGCACCTACCTCCAGCATGAGCTGTGTAAACTCCTCGTTACTAAGGAACGCAGGCTTCCAGTCTTGTTGAATTTCGCTCGCATCAGACTGTGCACTGATTTCTGCAAGTAAGATACTGCAATTACATCTGAAATCCTGAAAATATTTTGACTCTAGTCTAGATTTATGGCTTGTCTGATATTAATAACCAATTACTATTTTACACAGTCTCACAAAAGAAAAAAAAGACATATAAGAGGAAAATTTGGTTGAATGAATGATACCGATAGCTACTGTAGGGGTGTTTTATCACATTCTTATTTAAACTTCAGTCAACTGTGAAGAACACAAGGAGAAGTTGTCCATTAAATAATTGCATGTAGGCCAGAAAGACTGGTGAACCTAAGAAAGGTAACATGCATACGTATCCCTCTGTTTAACAACAGTCACAGCTTAGCAGAAATAAAAACAAACATTTCCAGATGCTAGTTAATACTGATTAGGGGAAACTTTTCCATCTCTGGGTGAAGATACTCCAAGCTGCCATAATCAAAGCCAAGCGGTTAAGATTCATGTATCGCCAAGCAGCAGACAGCTGGGTCCTCCTTACAAAGCCATAATCAAGGAATATGTAAATATGTGCCACAGGGATTGGCAATGGTCATGTCTCCAGATGCGTTTCAGCAGAATGTGCCGATCATCAGTATGGTGTTCGGTGCACACACATCCGCCTCAACACTGCTAGATTTTCTGAGATGCGATAAAAAGAAAAAACTTGCTGGCAGCAATGTGCTTTTCCAGAATGGCGCCCTGTGGTCATTGCCTATAATTGCATCACCCACAAGAGTACTATTTTACCGGATCACCAAGACAATATAGTGAAATTACAAATACCACATCGTCATAATGGAGATGACTGCTATTGGGGACATAAGGCCAGGAACGGTTTTGTTAAAATCTTGATCACATGATTGTACAAAAACCATTAGCTACTTATGGATTTTGTTTGCATTAGATCTATTAGCAATAACAGTATGGGAGACCTATAGGTCCCCCAAAAAAACACATGAAGAAAAAAATAAAATATAAAACATTTCGCTCTGTTGTTAGAGCTCCGTAACTATTTTTTTTTACTTTTTATATAAAGTTTACAATCCAAAATGATGAACATGTGTCTGTCTGTTGATAAGAGTATAAGCTATCTCTGTTCTCGGTTAAGAATCACAAACTTCATCTATTATGTGAATGTGATTTAACTAAAGCAAAGGATTTTGTTCTTCAGAAACAATATTACAAGTAAGCAAAAAAAAAAAAGAATGGGGTTGCTATATTCCCACGATTTTACTTCGTTTTGGAAACTTTCAATGTCTTTGGCGGGTTAAGCCGATAAGGCGTGGGATACATTACAGTAAAGAGGGGAGTGGAGAATGCTCAGTCACACACCTTTATGTTTCCGCAGGAAATCAATGCTCTTCTGCAACACTGTGGATTTATCCATCTTCCGAGCATTTCCCGGCAGCATAGAGCCAAGCTCCTTAATGAGCACGTTAAACTGGTCTCTACGCTTCTTCTCCGACTTGTTCCGAGACACCCTACAAGATGAATGCAATCAAATGACAGGATGCCTCCAAATATCCAACGGGTGTACCAAAACATGGAGGAGGGGCTATGGTACAATGATGACCCCCAAACCCAACTTGCAGCAGTATGAAAGCACAAAGTCCCTTCACTCCATCTTCATAAACATGGCCACACAGGTCAAGCATCTGAGGCTCCAAAAGCTGGAGCCGTCGGTGATTCAGAGAGAGAATATATATAAAAAAAAAAAAATATATATATATATATATATATATATATATATATATATATATATACACACACGTCCACACAGGCGGCACTCTGTCCTCCAAAAATAACAATACAGGAGGTGTAATGTATATCACCGACGTTTCGGAGCCTTTAATATAGCCCCTTCATCAAGGTACAACACCACAATACAAATGACACAAACATTTATACTCACTAAACTCCACGTGTGCTGTCCGTGCCACGCGCTGTCCATGGTCGGGTCCCCCGCTGATGACATCACCCTGCCTCTCCTACACACCGGCGCTGCAACAGCATTCCTTTCTTTAACTTTCTCAAATTTTAACTTTTTAGTTAAAATTTGAGAATGGCAAATTGGTGACGGAATTGTTTAAGAAGCCTACCGACAGGAACACCCTACTACATTTTGGTAGTTGTCATGGAGGACAGAGTGCCGCCTGTGTGGACGTGTATATGAGAGGTCATCTTTGGCTGACCTTTTCTGGAGGGCACCTGCTACAGTATTTTTTATTTATGGGAGTGCCACCCTGGAGGACATATATATATATATATATATATATATATATATATATATATATTTATTTATTTATATTACTTCACCTCCAGAGACAGGTCAGAATGTAATGATACACACATAGACACTGCCTTTTGTACAGTGACCCATCAATATTTACCGCAATCCTACAACTGTAAATGGATTTCAGGTCCTAAGGATTGTGTTGGAAAATGCATAGACTCATGAGAAAGATAAAAGAAGCAGATACTTTCCAGACAATGGCCCTTAAGTTAGAGACTGCAAGTCGAAGGCAGGAACGCGAATCCATCAGCTTAGCCCGTATTTGTAAAGTGCCAATAATTTATAAAGGTACAACTTGGCTGGTTTTGCATTTTAAAATTATTGCCTCTTTAAAAATGTGAGCTGTGTAATTTTCCAGAATTGCACCCGTGCCTGCAACTCGCTGACTATTATATAAGGGCCAATGGGGCTGATGCTGACAGCAACGCAAACGAAGCATGCAGCTTTGGTTCTGGAACAAACCATGTTGCACTGCAAGGGGTGCAAATACATTTATTTATTTCTGCATGCAGTGGAAATACTGGCTGCTTTTGCATGTAGCTCACAAATCCTGCACAGCTTTATTGTTGCACTGCAATTTAGATTTGAGTTTGAATAATGCTGGGTACACACTGCCCAATGTATTGGCCGATCAATTGATCAGCCAATATATCGTGCTCCCTTCGGCCAGTGTACAGACGATATGTCGGTCACAGACATATCGCATTGGCTGTGCTGCACAGCCAAAGAACAGATATGTCCGCAGACATATCTGTCCACCGGCAAATGTGTACGGGCGATCATAAGTGAGGTCCATTGTTAGGACAGGTTCTCAAAAGAAACAAAAAAGGCAACTGCAGGGTAAAAGCAAAACAATAAAACTAAAAACACTAAAGAAATTCCTAACTGTGATGCAAAATAAGAATTACCAAGTGACAGATTTCAGTGTAACATTAGCAAGTAAAACAAGCGCTGATTGAAGAGTTAGAATTGTTTGGTGTAGTTATATATTACAGGAAAAAGGATTTCTAGCCCTGACCTTACTGTCCTCTTTCTTGGAGTCCTGTGTTTGCTTAGTGGGAAATTATGCAGCTTCTGTTGTATAATAGATTGAGTTGCATCATTTTACATAACACTATAAACACCAGGCCAACAAAAAAGCACTTGCAATAAAAAAATTTAATTTGTCGACATTCTGCATTTAGTCAAAATGATTGTAATATTATTTATGGTCATAAAAACAAACAACCCTTAAGGTGGCCATACACGCTGCAATTATCGGGACGATCCGCCAGATATCGGCGGATCGCCGCGATAATTGTAGCGTGGAGGGGGGCGACCGAGGGTTAAATATTGCTCGGTCGGGCATGCTGGATTGCCCAGCATGCCCGTCCAATGCGATATTTACCCGGTAACTGTCGGCCGCATCGGGCAGTGTATGTTGTAGAAAACCCGGAACACCTAAGCTTTACCACTTGCACCGATTACAAATAGTATAAGGTGACCATACACAGGCACTCCCAAAATTGCATCAAATAATATACCAAAAATATATATATTATTAAATCATTAAAGTCCTTAATTAGTTCATAATAGTATCTGTCCAATGTCCATCTGATGTTTCAGAATTCATTCAAAAGGAAAAGAAAAGGATTTGTAGCAAGCATAAGAAGGATTGAGTGGTATTTTCCAGCGGTAAAGTTAGTACATATCAGCGATATCCACCTTCACTCGGATGGGACAGATACCATTATGAACTAATCTGTTAAGTATATCCTCTAAAACAAAGACTTCTGCAGGGTGCTCCTTTATTTGCTGCAGCTGCTGTCACTCCAAACAGTTCAACAAGCTGTTTTATGTAATAATGATCAGTCAGAAATAGATGTGATTTCAGCAGCGCTGCAACTTATGTTAGACTGAGGTTACAATATATTTGCAGACTTGAAACTTATCATCAACAAAGGAGTTCTCCATAGAGTCAAAAAGGAAGTTTGCAACACACGCTGCAACAGCAATTAAAGTCCAAACTTAAATGTAACTTCACCAACTCCAATAAAGAATCAGGGTATATGCACTGTACACCAAAAAATAAAAATAGAAAATAAAATTCATCCAGGAAAAAACAATCTCTCGCAAGAATGCAATAATATTCACGAGCATGGAAAAGTAATTTAAAATTCACAATGTCTTTATTAAAAATATATTTATATACTTATCACGGATTCTGTGTGTTAAGGCCCTTTTTTAACAGCTGAAAAGGGGCTCGGGTGAAAAAGAGTCTGGAAATGAATAGCCCTTTTTTCACCTCCCGTTAATTAATGTGGCTAACTGAATTCCCCTCTAAGGGCCGTATTCAACTAGTTTCGCACCCGCGATAAAGTTTCGCATGCCGGACTCTTCGCCTACATCGTGTATTTTAGCAGCAGAAAATTATCGTGCGCGTCCCTGCTACTCGCCCTATTCAATTGTAAAAGACGCGAAAACGGAGACACGTGAAGTCAAAACAGGCGGAAAGTGGTGTCAGAATCAGGGAAATCAGCCTGAACCCCCCAAAAAGATGCAGAAACTTTGGGGATCAACCCGAATAGCCCTAACAAAACTGTTTGGGGTACTTAAGTTGGTACAATAAACTCTTAGCACAAGTGGTGAAGAATGGCATAAAGCAGTATTTTTGGGTGAAAACAAAAAAGTAGTCCAGTCAAATTTGGGGTACCTGAAAATGGGTGCTAGCATCTTTTAATGTTTGCAAAGTGAAGTTTTAAAAAAAAGTGACATTACACCCCCATAAAAGCAAATGCAAACCCCAAACACACTTGTCCCCTTCATAGAGCACCCCCAGAACCATATTTCGCTAGTTTGCAAACCTCTCCACCCACTTTGTGCTTTTTCATCCCCAAATTCAAAGTACTTTTTAGGGGAGTACTTAAGTTTTTTTACTGGAATTTTTTGATGCAGTTGTCCATTGGGGGCTGTCCTATGGGTTCTGAGTGATTTCCCCACCTTTGCACCCCAAGACAAAAACTTTGCACTTCTTTTCTCCTTCTATTCAAAGGCGAATCTTTAGCTTATTACATTGACTTTCCGCATACACGAAAAGCGGATGGAATTGAATACGGAAATAACTTTCCGACAGGCGAAAATACTTTTGCAGATCTCAGGTTTTCGCTTCTAATTGAATACGGCCCTAAGTGTTATATGCCAGGTTGAACCCAAGGTATATACCTACAAACAAAGCCACGTTTGGTCATTGATGACAAACCAAATCCATTTCTTTTTCTTCCCCACTGGTAGTAAGTAATCTAACGTAATTACATGATGATCATGTGATCATATTCATGTTGGAAGATTATACCAACCTTCAATACAGATGTTACAGAACATGTTTGCAAAGCATACCACAATATGCAAGCATTGGGAGTAAGGCCAAACAGCAGAAGACTGAATGTGGCATGGTATAATTGGGTTGGAATAAGGTAATTATAATTAACTAAATACATTCATGTTGTAATTTATTCTAAGTAAATAATACTGCTTGAGACGCCTGTATGTGTCATTGCTCTGGGGGAGTGAAAAGCCCGAGCTTGTGATTGTGGGGCGGTCTCTTTGGTAGCACATACTTTGTACAGATTACAGATACTTTGAATTGAAGCTCGGAGGCACTCATTGCAACAATAGCTGAAATGCTATGTAATTGATATTTTTGTCCTAGATCAGATCTAATTTGCACAATGTATAAGAGCTGCGGGAGTGACTACTGTGACTTGTGATGAAAGGATTAGTAACACCTGGTGTGAACTTTACTTTTCAACTAGATGTGGGGGACAAGGGACAATTTAATATATTAGTCTTGTTATGCTCTAAGGCTTAGGCAGGTAGTAATGAAAAAAAAGACAATCAGACATTTCAGCCAGAGCTTAGATTATTCATTTTATGTAGTGAAATTGAAGTCTTAGTACACTGAAGCAGCGTAAACAATAAACGTAACATACCTCTTTGCTTTATCCTTATCATCTTCTTCCACAAGTCCATCAAAAATACTCCCATCATCTCTAAGGAGACACAAATGTTGTTTCAGACTAAATATATACATAAAATAGTTCTGTCTATACAGTTTCCCAGCAAAAACAGAATCCTCAAACTCATTCCACTACGCAAGATTGAAAATAAAAAAAATTAAGGAGTGGATGCAAATTTAAGATACTGTATATCTACGATACAGCTGAGCAACAGCTGTATCATAGATATACACCCACATCTCCTGCTGTGCATTGAGATAGATAGATACAGTAGATCGATAGATAAAGCCATTGTTAAATGTAAAAGATCATAGGGCCCTAATAAGATTAGGGGGTCTATGTACTATGTAAGCCTTGGAGAGAGATAAAGTGGACGGAGATAAAGTACCAACCAATCAGCTCCTGTCACTTTTCAAATACAGTCTATAAAGTGACATAAGGCTCAATGGAATAGGTTGAAAGTTGTTAAAAAGTGCAAGTTTAGCACTAAGCTCACATTTTTTTTTTTTAAACTTGCACATGTAATAGGCTGTGAGAACATGCAAACTCACATGTTTCTCACATTTTCACTACTCGCATGGTGCAAAGTCATATCCAGATACGGTGTTTGTATCTTATTTTTTTATATTTCTTTTGCAGGAAAATTAGAGGTACCGGCGGACTCTTAATGCCCCCAATGCTGGTAATTGTGGTTCTCCAACTACCAACATGTGGGGGAAGGCTTGCTGGGATCTCTAGCTTTCCCGTAAAGGACAATAATATTAGACTATTTTTTACACCATAGACTCTGCAGCCACCGCTCAGGGGTGCGGTGGGTTGCACCGGGCTATCAGCCCCAGCCTGGGGTACCTAGAGAAGGGGAACCCATTTATTTGGGGGTCCCCACCTTCCCAGAGATTCCCAGCCTGGGCTGACCAGTATGTGGTGAATAATGCATTTCCCGGGGGGACCACGACTAGTGTCTCCCGGCTGTGGCAGTACACCCTCGCTAGTTAGAACCCGTTACCGACTGAATACTGCAGGGGAACCCCTACGTCTCCCCCCCCCCCGTATTTTCACAACCATGACTGGCTCACAAGCCTGGTGCTGGTTGTGGTTTTGGAGGGGACCTCACGTAATTTTGTTTAATTGAAATGTTAACACATTTTACACAGAGAAGCCTACACGGATCTCACTGATCTGTGTAGGCTTCTGCAAAACTCGCACCATTTAATAATACTCGCGAGTTAACACCCAGAAAAACTAACATGAACTCACACATCTGACATACTCGTACATTCCAACTCGCACTCTATTACATCAGTACAAGCTTGCATCATACTCGCTGTGAGATGTGACTTTGCACTCACACATTAACTCGCATCCTATTACATGTAGCCCATAGTATCTGTTGACACGTTAATATCCTGACTTTTGAGAATCGGATCATGTCAACATTCTGGTATTGACATGTTAACTGGATACCCTTAAATAACACCCCCCTAACTATGATTGTTCCTTAGATACACTCTAGTATAAGTGTCATTTAGCTGGATAGTTGGTTGTTGAAACAGATAACAGAAAAGAGCATTTTCTAACAGCATAGTGTGTTCCGTAGGAGCGCTAACACCGACATACACTGCAGAAGACACTAACAAACACAAAGCACATGGAAGCTACTACTTGTCAAAAAGTGTACTGTATGCACAGGTCCATTCGCTTGCATTAGGTTAGGATTCCTTTTAATAGGTTCTAAGAATGCGCTTTGAAGGCCTGATTGTAACGCATACAAGTAACACCAAAGCCATAGATCAGAAGCTAAAGATGGGCTTAGAAGCACACCTACCTGTCTGTAATAGAGCTCATCTTATGGTTGCTTATGGAAAACAGCAGAAAATGCCACACTTTAGCCTTGTAGGAGACATTTGTATGCTAGGCTGTGAAAAGGTTGGGAAGAAATATTAAAGGATTAGGACTGACATTCTAGTGAGCATAATGGGTCCCCCAACAGACTATCTTTAATTGACAAAGCTACTGAGCAAACTGAAGATACTATCGTATTTAAAATAAATAAATTAAATCTTTCAGTAAAGCAAAAACAAGTAGTGTTTTGCTCCCAGACTCCAGGGCATGAGCCAGGTTTGCCATCTGCTGGTGTAATCATGACAGGTAGGAGCAAGTAAAGTTCACTAGTAGTGCATAGGGAAAAACAAAAACATTAGATCAGTGGTTCCCAAACTTTTTTGGATCACGGCGCCCTAGAGTATCTGCAATGTTCTCACAGCACCCATAAGCCAAGAGTTTGTTATTGAGAAATTCAGAAAAAAAATGAGGTGAAGTAATAAAGTGAAGTAAATTGTGCTGACCTGTCATCCTTAGGGTCGGTTATGTGGTGGTGGACGGGTTTGCACATCTGTTTGTCCACATGTTTACTTTACTTTAAGCATAAATAAATTTGATTTAGTGCTGAACCACCAACCTAAGGCACCCCTGCAAGTGTTCAGAGGCACCCCAGGGTGCCACGGCGCACAGTTTGGGAACCACTGCATTAGATGGTTCATAAGAAAGAAAATTGTATCAACAGGAATTCCAAAGCACTTGTTACCAAATGCCACACAACAAATATTTAAAAAGGTCCATGCTTACTGTGAAAGAACACAATGGGTGGATATGAATATCTAAAACAAAGGGGCAATGAAGAACAAATGTCCCCTGCGAGTGTTAGATTTGTTAACGCCAACCATTTCTGCCACTTAAGGTGCGAATCCACTAGGCGATTAAACAGGCTGATTGAACAATAACGACATCGTTATTGTTCAATCGCTTGCTAATCGTCCGCAAATCAGCCATGTAAATGTCAAAATCGGCCAGCGATGCGTGCGCCCGCTGGTCCTTTTTGAAATCTATCATCGCCCGTAAATGCTGGTCAACCTGAGATCCTGTCAGGTTCAGCATGTACGGGGATAATGGATGTGCCTACACTGAACGTTCAGTGTAGGCACAGCACAGACTGTGAAACCACAGCACGATTACTATGCCGTAATCGTGCTCTCGTTTCACAGTCAGGAAGTGGATATGCACCATTAGCCATTAGTAGATTATAAATCCTGAATACAAGGTAAGGATTATTTATTTTCACTTTATATTTGGATTAAATGTTCAGTGAAACATAAGGGTATACGTCACTCTGAAAGGATGACTTGCTTAATATGCATATTCATATATTCCACAGCGTAACGTCCCTTCAGGGGGGAATAGAAAGATCATCCCAACAGAAGCAAAAGATTAATGGATTCACTGTTACTTGATAATGCACACTGTACATGATGAGCACCAGGTCATATACACACACAGCGGAATCAGTATGAAATACCCGATTCCCGGCATCGGCAGGCCGACAGAAGCAGAGTTCCCGGCAGCGGAAGCCCGACAGCGCTGGAAATCCCGATTGTCCCTAAGGTAAGTATAAACTAACCTAACCTAACCCCCCAACCCTAACCCTCCTTAGGGGTGGCTAACTCTAACCTCCCCCCCAAGTGCCTAACCCTAACCCCCCCCTTCCCCGCTGCCTAAACCTAAGTCCCCCCCGGGGGTGCCTGACCCTAACCCTCCCTCCCCATAGCCTAATCCTCCCGGGGGGTGCCTAACCCTAAGTCCCCCCCGGGTGCCCTAAACCTAACCCTCCACCCCCGCGGCTGTCTGCTCGCGGAGCTTGGCATCCCTTCGATCGGGATGCCGGGCTCCTGTCTCCCGGCGTCAGGAAAATGTCAGGCATCTACATCTAGATGCCCGGCATTTCACCCTCGCCGGGATATGACAGTTGGGAAGCCGGCTGTCGGTATTAAGGCAGCCGGTTTCCCGATTGCATCCCCACACAGCTGTGGTATAAAAGATAGACAGGTAATAGGTCAACAACGAATAGGTGGACAGGCATAAGGTCAACAGGGTCAAAAAGGTACAAAAGGTCGACAGGGACAAACAGTCGACACATATGGTCGACATGTGGTTTTTTTCCCTGTATTTTAAGCTTAATCCTAACCCTAATTCCCAGGTGCCTAACCCTAACCATAGCCTAACCCTAACCGTCCCCAGCAGCAGCCTAACCCTCCCCAAGTGCCTAACCTCAACCCTAACCTTAAAAATGTTGAAAAGAAAAAAAAAATCATGTCAACCATTTTTGTCATCCATTGGCGTGTCGACCATTTGAACCGGTCACCCTTTTGTCCCTGTCGACCTATTGCATGTCGACATTGTTATTGTCAACCTGTTATCCAGATACCCATGTAGACACACACAGAATTACCAGGTCACTTACCCACATATAAATCTGTATCTAGAAACAGGTTTTATTTTTGTTTAACCAATCTACATATATACCTTGCTGTGTGCTGTCAAAATGAATGATCTCCTCTACTGGGTGGATAGTAGGTAGGACAGTTAAGTCTCCAGAACCACGTCTGGCGGCTGCATTTCTATGTTCAAGTCTGTAAAATGAGGAAAATGGGAAATAATCACATGCTGCTAAACTGTAAGGAAGCACCTTATCCACATTATATAATTAAAAAAAAGTATTTAAGAGATGTAAATGGGTCATATACTGAATTCAATTCAATCTAAATGTATAAGGGGCAGGTATATATGTTAATAGACAAAGATTCCAGCAAACACACAGGACAGCGTGTGTCACAAGGTTAAACAATGAGCAGGAGCAGTGATGGGCTCATTGTAAATGGTAATTGATGATCATCGATGGGATTCCTAGTATTGTTCTAGCTATGGGAAACACACTTAAAAACTATTTAACTACAAATTTAGAGCAAGACAGTCAAAGTCCATAATCACCTTCAACATTAGGGACAGTGGTACCGATCGGAAAATGCAAAAGTTCCTAACTTGGTGCACTGATTTTACATATAGAGCACCAGCATGCATTGGTGCAATTTACATAGGGAAGTGGTCGCTTAGACAGTAGAGCAAATGGCAGTCAGTCAAAGGGGGGTATTAAATTCAGCATTATGGACATGATGCGCCATTCCGAAACGGCACATTGTACCATGCCGGCATCACCCAGATATGTGCGCAGCAGGGCATCGCGGCACATCACGTTCAATGGTTTCCCCCTGGGAGTTCCCGGAGCTTTTCAATTCACCGCGCTGTTAAGTGCAACTAAAATCACTTAAGTCGGAGAGTGCAGATTAGGGCGCCTAAAGCTGTGTGTTTAGTAGTGCTAATCGGCATTCTCCAACTTAAGTGCCGGCCGCGATGTTGTTGGCACTGCACTAAACTGAAAACAGCATCGCGGCCAACACTTTATTGGAATTTCTGCTCGCACCCTCAGGAGAGTGCAAGAAGAAATCCTTTAGTTGGGCTAATAGCGCAGCGAATTTAACAGCTCCGGGAACAACTTCCCAGGGCTATTAGCATCGTGCTGAATTGAATCACCCCAATGAGTGGAATTGCAAAACCTTTCTGTACATATTTAATTGCCTGCATGATGCTTGTGTAGCATATAAAAAAAAAAATATACTGAGAACATAGGTGTGGGCTTACCCAAAATAGGGTCAAATTGTATCAGTGGGACTGCATCTGGCACAGAGCAAGACAATATTGCAAACACTGGAAAAATGGAAACCTCTGCGCTACATAACAGCTGATCAAATAGATAAATTCCACCTGCCGGAAGTGAAAGACACCTGCTAGTGTCTGTATGAAAGGAAGAAAGATGGAAAAAAAAAGTAAGACTTTCACTGAGCTGGTGAGAATATAAATATTAGTTCATAAACGCCCTCTTCTGAAAAGTTAAACATAAGTATACAAGAAGATGGTTGCTATAAAATGGCCATATATTACACTACAACAGTGGTTCCCAAACTGGGTGCCTTGGGGCACTTACAAGAGTACAACGGGTTGTTGGTTCAGGACCAAACCAAAGTATTTGCAGCCAGTGTGATAGGCAAAACCAGTGCTGGTGGCTACAAGTCATAAAATATGTTGATAAACAGAAGCACAACCCTGGCCACCACCAAATAACCAAACCTAAGGATGACAGGTAAGAAGAATTTAAATAATTTAATAATTTCGGAATTTCTCAATAAAAATGTTTTAGCCAAGGGGTGCGTGAAAAAAAAATCTGATATCGGGCGATGTGCTTCAAGAAAGTTTGGAAACAACTGTACAACATAAAAACAAATAAAAAAAGGGAAATGAAAAACAATGTAGATATTTAATAAATTATAGCGAATAAAGGGGACACATACAAAATACATAAAAGACAACCTAAATATTTTATAGAGGTCAGTTTTTCTGAAAGATATAGGCAGGTAGAATGACCAGAGTGACTTTGACAATGGTCAAATCATGACGGCAGACGACTGGGTCAGAGCATTTCTGAAACGGCAAGGCTTGTGGGGTGCTCAAGGTCAGCTGTGGAGAGTACCTTCAGAAAGTGGTCAGAGGAAGGAAATACATGATCTGCAGACAGATTAATGAATGCTATCCCATATGGCACAAACCAAGGGCTAATGTGGCATAAATGGCTGAAAATTTAGCGATGGTGATGGGAGTAATGAGTCATGACACACAGTGCATTGAACCCTTCTGCGTATGGGGCTGTGTACTCACAGGCTAGTCAGGAGTGCCATGAAAACTTTCAAAAGCGCCTACAATGGGCATGCAAGGGTCAGGACTGGACCGTGGACCAATGGAAGAAGGTCGCCCAGTCCAATGAATCCCGTTTTCTACCGCGTCATGTAGATGGCCGGATACGTGTGAGTTGTTTAGTTAGGGACGAGATGACACCAGGATTCATTGTGCAAAGAAAACTAGCAGACAGAGGGAGTGTGATGCTTTGCAAACTGTTCTGCTGGGAAACCCTGGGTCTGGTCATTCATGTGGAGGTTAATTTGATGCGTTCCACCTCCCTATACATTGTTGCGAACCAGGCACATCCATTTATAGCAACAATATTCTCCGATGGCAATGGTTTCTTTCAGCAGGATAATGCACCCTGCCATACTGCATGGATTGTTCTAGAATGTTTTAAGGAACATGATGAAGAGTTCAAGGTGTTGCTCTGGCCTCAAATTCACCAGATCTCAATTCAATTGAGCATCAAATGTATGTCTTGGAACAACAGGTCCAACCCACTGTGGGTCCACATCTTACAGGAGTTTAAGGATCTGGTGGTAACATCCTGGTACTAGATACGACAGGTCACCTCAGAGGTCTTGCAGAGCCAATGCCTCAGTGGGTCAGAGCTGTTCTGGCGGCACACAGAGGAGCAACAGCATATTAGGCAGGTGAGGTGATCGCCCTGAGTGACAAAATGTGGGTCCCATCTCATACCCCCAACAGCATCAGATGTCCCCACATGCCCCTTAAATGCATGTTTAATGCCTCCGTGATCCTACAGGTGATATATCTTGTCTGTACACAAAACTCACAGTGAATAAGGAATTAGGTAATAAGAGGCATATTTATCAAAGAATACAGTATGTCTGGTATATCCCAGAAATAAAGCGTTTTTGAAAGTGGTATGTAAATATTAAGAACTACAAGGATGTATGTACACAAGACCGCAGCAGATACTCCAGATATCTGCTGCAATCCCCTAGTCTTCACGTTAGGGCAGGCAGGGGGACAGGGCGCCTTCAGAAAGAAACAATTCACCACCCGAAAATGGGGTGTGGTCATTTAGAAAAGGGGGCATATCCTTGAGATGCGTCCCAATTTCATTACTGTAGGGTTTGTGCCCAGCACTAACGGAGATGCTGGGCTGCCCTCAAGCTTTCCCTGCAGTGTGAATAGATGCCATGCCATGCCGGTCGCTGCAGCCCACGGGTGGGGTGGCTGTTTTAGCTTTTTACTGTATAGCGTCCCTTATTCACGATACGTCACACAGTAGTGCCCTTTATTCACGTGACACCACAGAAGTGCCCCTTACAACACATTATGCCACGCAGTAATGCCCTTTATACATTATGCCACTCAGCATTGTCCGCCCTTTACACATTATGCCACGCAAGAATACCCCTTACACATTATGCCACACAGTAATGCCTGGCCTTTACACATTATGCCACGCAGTAAGACCCCTTACACATTATGCCACACAATAATGCACAGCCTTTAAATATCATGCCACACAGTAATGCCCCCTATACATTATGCATTCCTCTCCGCAGCAGCCTCTTACCTAGCTGTGTCCCTCTAGCAGCCCCCACCTGCATCAGCTGGCCAAGGCCCAACGCCCGCATCAGCAGGTAGCAGCTCCAGCCCGGCACTTGGTGCAGCCTTTGAGAGATAGCACCGCTGTCATTCAAATCTGGGGCTGCTCGCGAGCCAATCAGAGCTTGCAGGACCGGCATCCACTGCTAATTGACTGCCGGTCTGCGAGCTCCGATTGGCTCACGACCGGTGCCTATCTGAATAACAACAGCGCTGTTAATGTGGCGTGCACAGTAAATTAAGACATTAATTCATTAAGACATGAATCTCTCTCTGCAGCGCGGCTGGGCCAGGTCCCCGGAGACGCGCTGTGCTACGGCCAACCCCTGCCTGTCAGGGATTGGCGGCAGCATAGTGCTTCCTGGGGATCCGGTCCCTTTTTAAAAGAGAGTCCCCGGTCCTCAAAACTGGGTAAAATATGCGCTGCAGCGCATATTTGCGATCACCGAGGTGGCCATAAAGTTTTCACATATACAAAAACAGGGGGATGTAGTTTAAATCCCGGCTGTTGGGATGCCAGCATTCAGAAAGCTGGCACCAGAATCCCGACACCAGTCAGAATCCCGACGGTAAGTAGTGGGGTTAGAGGGAGGGTTAGGGGTTGGGGTTAGGCACTATGGGGAGCATTAGGCACTAGCAGGGAGGGCAATATTTAGGATGCGGGGAGGGAGGTTTAGTTGTCGGTATCCTAATCGTGTCGGGACGCCGGCATCAGAATTCTGATAGTGTAGTAAATGACAAACGTAATCAATAAAAAAAAAAAAAAAAAACAGATTACAGCTCTGTACAGGTCACTGTGTTTACTCAAACTACATACAAAGTGTCAGTATGCTCAACGAACGGTGCAGACAGCATTGGGCCAGGACGGTGGACTTATTCCTTCCTCCCACATGGATTACAGACATGCAGCTTTCTCCATCTCCATGTTACGATCAGAAAAACATACCCGGCTTTTATGGACGAGAGACTCCAACTAGGTTACCTACTTTAACAACGCTAGGCAGCAGCAAGCCCAGTTAAATCGAACACACCACTTAAAGTGACAGCTGAAAAACATCTGTATAGGTAATGTTCTATGTATGCAAAATATTAAGTAAGGTAGCATTAGCAGAACTGAATATATTCTCTTTCATCGGACCAAACCGAACAAAATTACATTGACACAAAAATAAAATGGCACAGACAAAAAACTAATTCTGTACGGAAATTATTTTTCTTGCTTCAATGATTTCAATCACATTTTTCGCAATTGACTTTAATGGGAAAATAACAACCCTCATCAATGAAATGGGTCTAAGTCAATGTAGAAGTATTATTACTATGTTGTATTAAAAGTTAATGATGCAATAATTGCCATATAAATTGGAAAAATGTTATTTCATAGCTGATCATAGCTTGTTTTTTTGAAAACATGGGGCAGTGTAAAGGTTTGGCATTACAGATGCATAAAAACAAAATAGACTCTGGGGCATACAATCAACAAGGTGCTGGAAACATTCCTTATAGATTCTGGCCCATGCCGACATGATGGAACCACAGAGAGGCACGTTCATCCTGCAACTGTCCCCTTCCCACCACATCCCAAGGCTGCTCTATAGGATAGAGACCTGGGGATGTGGAGACCATTGGAGTACACTGAACTAATTATAATTTCCTGAAACCAGTTTGAGGTGACATGTGTCTGAGATTACATGTGGCAAATAATCTTATAACAGGTCAAGTTACATTCTTTCTATGACCTTTGCTTTTATGGTGCTGTTGGAAACTTTGTGGTGCCTTAAAAGTAAAAAAGAAAAAGAAAAAGAAAAAAGGGGCGTGGCCTAGCTGTCACTCAGAGTAGACGTGCACTCTCTGAGCTCCTGCAGTCGGCTCCTTAAAACCCACGTTTCGGGGGCCTTTATAACCCACTCCACAAGCTCACCCCTCCTCTCTCCTCTGCGCTGTGGGGCCACTCCGCTGCAGTCCCCACTGGTCCCGGAGCCTGCTGAGGCCTACTTTAGAGCCAGAGCCTCAATTTTACCGCACCACCCACCACAGCCCGGCCCACTGCTACCTCCCGGCTCTCCCTACAACGGGGCCACTCTCTCTCGGACCTTCACCCACTTGCCTGCCGCTGGACCCACGGTCTGCCTGTCCTGCCCGGTCAGTGGACACTCACCTTTCTCGGATGGCTGGAGCCCTAGCTAACAGCAGCTACCATCTTGGATCCCTTCAGCTATTAGCCCTGCTGCTGCGGCCAGCATTCTGAGGCTGTTGCAGCTTCAGGCAGAGATCCTCTAGGCTGACACTGGACAACCATGAGTTTCCCTAGCCCCTGGACATTGAAGTGCCGCATGTTTAAAACATCCTCCTTCGGAGATGTGGCTTAGTGGGAAGCCGAGACCGACGTGGGTTCCCTGTGCTCCTGGCTGGCATCTCACAAAATCCCTTTTTCTTGACCCATACTGGGTTCACTGAGTTCTCCACCAGGACCCGGAACCTCCCAAGACTCCTCCGCACCACACTCTAAGTGGTGTCACCTCGGCCCCTCCCTTTCGGGCAACTCCTACCAGCCTGCTCCCGGCCCCTCCAGTTGAGCTTCCGCTAGTCATTATCTTGGTGGTCTACGGCTTGATTTTGCTGCATTAGGCCAGGTAACAGTGAGTCACACAGCTAAGTGGGGGGCCTCTACCACTGCTATCTGTTGGGCTGCTCTGCCTCTCTAGACCCCCATAGGACTCACTGTAAATTTTCCCCACTGTACCATCAGCACTGTAGTATCCCTCAGCTGTGCCCCCCTCACAGAGAACACAGTGAATCCCCCCCGCTCTACTCTACTGAGCTTCTACTCATTAACTCCCACCCATGATGTCCACCTAGTGGGCACTCCCAATGTCCCCTGGGTACCCAGAACCCGTATCCTCCTGTTGTCATACGCAGCCTGCTCAACCCGTGTTGTCCAGCTATATAAAGTTCTCCATATCACACTGGGGACCTCCTTCATACCCCAACTGGTACTGTTCCCTCCCTTGCAGATTCTCTATTGGCCCTCTCCACATGTCAAAACTCCTAAACAAGTGGGGGGGGGGGGGGGGGGATATATTCCAACACTTCACCAGGGGTGCTAAATCCACCCAGCAAAAGGGCCCTCCCTCCGCTCCCCTCGACAACATGAATAAAAATCAATGAAAGGAATAAAACTATTTGCAGTCAAAGCTGCAAATACCCCGGCGCTCAATACAAAAATTGTTTGGTTATAATCAGTGCCAGCTGCAAGTAATACAGGTTTGGTCAAAAACCTAGAGACAGAAGTCTCCACAAAAACAGAAGAAAGTATAGAATTGTTTTACTGCGCTATGCACTGTTGGATTTGCAAATTTAGAAAACTCTATATATGGTTTGCTGTCTGTTTAATTAAACAGGAGGCTTGAATAAAATAAAATAAATCTGATACTTTAATACAATGGTCCACAGATAAGACACTGATAATCAAATGTACATATATAAAATCAAACAAGATGAATCAATCATATAATAGCAAGGATCAAATGCCTCTCTAGCTTAGGTGCATTGCTAGGAGAATGTAACTGTATCACTGAGATTTCTACAGCATAGCGTTCTAATGTTCAGCTCCTACACCAATGGCTACAAATGTAGCAATTAGTTTCCAATGGTGAGGCAGCTCACTGCTTAGATTGCAATCACTACTGGCGTCCCAGTGTGAAATGCAGTCACGCTGGAGGATAAACGGGTAAGTAATGACAGTTGGAGTATCTCACCCCTGGAAATCCGTGATCACAATAGTGTCCATCCCAGCTCAGCCCGTCTGGACGTTGTAATTCCGCGGCTGGATGAAGCCGGGTGCCGTACAGCCAGGGACAGATGCTGCTAATAGAGCGGTGGCTGTGTGTCAGCTGGCGGTGAGCCCGGCCGGAGACAGGTGCTGCTGGTGGAGCAGTGGCTGTGTGTCAGCTGGCGATGAGCTCAGCCGAAGACAGGTGCTGCTGGTGGAGCGGTAGCTGTGTATCAGCTGGCGGTATGCTCAAAACCTCCAAATAAGCGTGCGGCAAGTATTGATATGCTGTGGAAAAATCTCAGGTGCCTGGGTGATGACGTCAACGCGTTTCGTCCCGTGGAAACCGGGACTTTCTCAAGACTCAGACAGCATATACTTAAACCACTCCTTCTGGCACCAACAGTCATTCCACAATCAATGTCACTTAGATCACATTTATTCCCCATTCTGGTGTTTGGGCTGAAAAAACAGAACCACTTGACCGTGTCTGCATGTGTTAATGCATTGAGCTGCAGCTACATGATTGGCAGATTACATATTTGGTATCCCTAATTAAGTGGCCAAGGAGTGCGTCATTTATTCAATTTGTCATAAAAGTAGAAATATCACATGCCAGCACTGGATGAACGATGGCAGCCTGAAGATCCAACCGGTTTCACAGGTGTATTTGTATACATACACTTTTTTCCTTTTCTGTAAATTCCCTTAATAAATCATCAACCAGCAGCTGCAGATCTCCATTTTAGTTCTCCTCCTAAGATATAAAGTAGAAGTTCAAAATAACTATGTGACAGCATGAAGCACAGGATATGGCTGCCTGCGTAAGACAAAATGGGCTTTTCTTTTTATTAAATATGGTTTTATTGGAGCAATAATAAAATACACCTTGCAAATATAACAAAATTGAATGAGATATATAGTTAGAACACTTAATATCACAGCATTCTCGGTATATTGTATATGAAGAACCAGGAATTTCAGCGTCATATTATATGAGCCTCTCTGCTCCAGATCTGAAAATGGCTGTGCACCGACCATTCCCATCCAACTTGATGGTGCTGCAAAGAGGAATGGGCGAAACTGCCCAAAGATAGGTGTGCCAAGCTTGTGGCATCATATTCAAAAAGACTTGAGGCTGTAATTGCTGCCAAAGGTGCATCAACAAATTATTGAACAAAGGCTGTGATTTCTTAGTTTTTGGGTTTTTTTAATTAAATTTGCAAAAATCTCAAAAAACACTTTTCACACGTTGTCATTATGGGGTATTGTGTTTAGAATTTTGAGGACAAAAATGAATTTCTATTTTGGAATAACATTGTAACATAACAAAATGTGGAAAAAGTGAAGCGCTGTGAATACTTTCCGGATGCACGGTATTTGAGTACACCGGCGGATTTGCACTCTCCATGGATATTGAAAGTGGGTGTCTCAGGGCTTGCAATCTCCAGCGCTTGCAATTACAGAAGGAGAAGGCTAAAACTAGCATTTCCATATTATCGCAGTTGTTTATCTGACAGAAGTCACAACCACCCATGCATTAGTGTCCACCTCTTACGCATGCCCAAAAGCATAATGTGAGAAGGGAAGAAATTAGCTAATGGGAGCAGCAGGATTCCATAGCAGCATAGATTACCTATGCAAGACGATTGTCGTCCCCAATGCACCGCTATATGAAAAAAAAAAAAACACAGTCCGAAGACACCTGCACCAACATTATCTGACCTCTATAATGCTTGTTACGCAAGTATTTTTTACCCTGATCATGGAAGCTAAGACATTTTAAAACACAGAAGGAATTCACTTTATATTCCACAATTATCTGCCTATAGTGGTAGCTGTGAATACGCACAGTGGCGTTCCATTGGCCACAAGAATACCCACAGAATCACCAGGAACAGGATTTCAGTGTAACATTTCAGGGAAAATATTAAACAGACTAATTATTGATTATTTTAATAATAATTTTCTCAGGTTCTAAGATAAAAGCAAAAAAAAAAAAAAAAAAAAAAGGAAATTTAAAAAATAAAAAATAATTGACTTACTCCAGCTTAGAAACAGGCTACAACCTGCCAGGGTTAGCCGACTTTACAATGTTCTGAGATGTATTATCTGTGTAATACAACACTGCTTTACTCTGTATTCCCTGCATATACAAGACACTGATGGAGAAAAAAAAAAACACCTAATAATTAAACAATTTTCCCATGCATGCTAAACTAACGCTGCATGCATTGGATTAAAATAACTGATTTAACAGAGAACAGGTCTGTGTGGAGAGTCTTTTTATAGAGGCAGTATCACTGAAATAGTGTGCTGTGTACACAGACCAGAGGGGATTTATCTGACACAAACAGTAGTCAATGAACTCACTTATTCTCTATTGTCCTAGTAACCTGTTGGCCTAGTTACCTACTTTCCCCGCAAGGGTTCAGTTGTCTTTCTTTTTTTATACAAATCAAAATCTGAAAGGAAGAATAATTGAAGTATCTTAGTATGTATATGAGTCTAGAAGAGATGGCCAAAGAACAAGGAACGAGAACAAGAAATGTTGCTTTTCTAACAAAAAAGAATCCCTTTTCCGCGGACACTAAAGAAATTGAAAAAATTGACAAGCTCAATTTGGAAGTTTTCAAAAACATCCCAAAATACTAATCTTATATATAAAATTCATTGTCCGTTTGTTTGCATTCACACATACTAGGGGGTTGAGGTCCTGTCGGACCTCCAGTTGGGGTACGCGGGGCAGAACTTTGACCCGGGAAGTCTGTTCTGGGCCTTCCACTGGATGGATTTTGATGAAAATTTCACAGGAGGTGAAACAAATGCAAGGTGGTCCAGTTGGATCCTGGACAGGTTTTAGGGGGTTTAGGTCCTGGTCGGACCTACTGTTGTTTACGTTGGGCAGAATTTTGACTCGGGGAGCCTGTTCTGAGCCCTCAACTGGATGGATTTGGACCAAAAATTCACAGAGTTGTAAAATTGGATACCAGAAGACATACTAGGTGGTTGAGGTCCCAGTCAGACTTCCTTTTGGTGTACGTTGGGCAGAACTTTGACCTTCCACTGGATGGATTTGCCTAACTTAAGAACTTGAAGATTTAAACCTGGGCAAATACCGGTTACTTCAGCTATAATAAATATGCCCCTAAGCAATTATGAAGCCAGTGAATGTGGCGACAGGTTCGCTTTAACTATATAACAAGCCTTTACATTCTGTTATTGCAGCATAACTAGGACTATGTAGTATATAGAATAGGACATTCCTATATTTTTCCACCCAAAATCTTTATCCCACTTCTAAATTTTCCATAGCTCAGGCTCCGGATGCACTCTGGAGCTCAGAACTAGTAACACAGATGTAGCTGTTGGACCCAACTCCAATATTTGTATTATCTGGGGTTATAGGCACATATATTTTATTGTACATTATTATAAATTCCCCAGATGCACTATATTAATCTGTAAAACAGGATTTTGGTACTTACTGATAAATCCCTTTCTCCGATTCCACAGGGAACACTGGAGGCTTCATGACAGTGGGGTATAGATGTGTGCTTACCGGGAGCTGGCACTTTAAATTTAGAAAGTGTGACTAGCTCCTCCCCCTCTATACCCCCCTACAAGCCAGTCTTAGAAAACCGTGCCGGAGGAGAACTGGAAAGAAACTGCAGAGGAGGTGAAGCAAGTACACATAATGACAAACAACACATAACATGTGTAAAAAGGTTCTTAAAAACAAAAGAAGAAAGAAAAACAACCAGTCATAACATAGAATGACAACCAACCATGGCAGGAAGGAACAGCGCCGGGTGGGCGTCCAGTGTCCCCTGTGGAATCTGAGTAAGGGATTTATTGGTAAGTACCAAAATCCTTTTTTCTCCTTCATCCACTCGGGGACACTGGAGGCTTCCTGACAGTGGGGACGTCCCAGAGCTCCCATCCCGGGCCGAAGAACGATGAGAACCCTGTAAAACAGCATGGTCAAATTGTGAGGCAGAGGCCGCGAACGTATCAAAACGATAAAACCAGACAAAGGTATGTCGGCCTGACCATGTGGCCGCTCGACAAAGTTGAGTTATGGAAACCCCGCGGGCAAACGCCAACAAGGGACCCACCGAGTGCGTGGAATGATGGAAGCAGGAGGTTCCTTGGAGGAGGCCACATAGGCCTACCTGATGGTTAGATGGATCCAGCGTGCAATAGTCTGCTTAGAAGCCGGCAAACCAGGACGAGTGATATCATAACGGACAAACAGGGAATCTGTTTTCCGTAAAGATGCGGTCCTATCCACGTAGATCCTGAGGGCTCTACGACATCCAGGGATCTAGAAGTTGGCGAGTCCTCTGGGAGAACCGGCACCACAATAGGCTGGTTTATGTGGAACGCAGAGACCACTTTAGGAAGGAATGCAATCTGCGTACGGAGTACGCCTGGTTGAAGCCAGGGCTAGGAAAAGTGCCACCTTCCACAAGAAGTACTTAAACTCAACCGTCTGTAAAGGTTCAAACAGTGAAGACTGCAGGAAATATAGGATGAGATCCAAATCCCACGGAGCCGTGGGAGGGACAAAGGGAGGTTGCAAACTGATAACCTCCTGCAAAAAGGTCTGAACATCCGGGAGTAAGGCCAGTTTCTTCTGGAAGAAAATGGACAGTACTGAAACCTGAACCTTCAGGGATCCAAGATATAGGCCCGCTGAGAATCCTGCCTGCGGGAAAAGGAGGAGCCTGAACACCTTGAATGTTGTAGGGGGCGATCCCCGCCACTCACAACAGATCACATAAGCCTTCCAGATATGATAGTAGTGTCTGGAAGTAACTTCCTTCCAGGCCCAGAGCATGGTAGGGATTACAGTCGATGGGATTCCCCTTTTGTCTTAAGATTGCCCTTTCAACAGCCACACCGTCAAATGTAGCTGCCTTAAGTCTGGATAGACAAAAGGATCCTGCTGCAGTAGATCCTCTCGCAGCAGTAGAGGCCACAAATCGTCTATCAGCATTAGACGCAGCTTGGAATACCAAGCTCTGCGGGGCCAATCTGGAGCCACTAACAGAACCCTGGCCCTTTCCCTCTTGATGCGTTGCAGAAGCCATGGCAGAAGAGGAATTGGCGGAAACAGATAGACGTATTGGAACCGCCAGGGTGTTGTGAGTGCGTCAACTGCCACAGCCTCCGGGTCCCTTGCCCAAGAGCAGTACAGAGGCAGTTGATGATTGTGTCTGGATGCAAACAAGCTGTTGCAACACCTGGGGATGGAGCACCCACTTCCCGGGATGTACGTCCTGACGTCTAAGGTAGTCGGCCTCCCAATTGTCCACGCCCGGAATAAATATTGCCACGGCGAATTCCTCCACCCAGAGAAGAATACAGCTTACCTCCTTCATTGCTGCCGCCTTGTCGGTTTATGTACGCCATCGCCGTGGCGTTGTCCGACTGGACCCTGACGGCTTGACATCACAACAGGTGATGCGCTAGTTGAAGAGCATAAAACACTTCCCTTAATTCCAAGATGTTTATGGGCATTCTCGCTTCCTGTGTAGTCTAGCGGCTCAGGAAGTGGTTCTCTCGAGTCACTGCCCCCACCCCCTCAGACTCACGTGGTGCGGAGAATCCAATTCCACACTCCAAACCTCTTGCCCACCAACAGGTGAGATTAATTCAGCCACAAGAGAAGAGATATCAGAGTTCTGGGGCCAGCTTCACTCGTTGGTGAAGGAATAGATGGGATCCTGACCACTGGGAGAGGAGGGCTAGTTGAAATGGCCTGGAGTGGAAGCGGCCGTATGGAATGGCTTCGAAGGTAGCAACCATCTCCCCGAGGAGTCGTATGCACAAGTGCACAGATACTCGTCGATGTTGTAAGATCAGCCACAGCATCTCCTGTATGGAAGTTGATTTTTCCTGAGGAAGGAAGGCCTTCTAACAGTGTCCAGAATCATCCCCATGAACTGAAGCCTCTGTGTTGGCTGCAGATGGGACTTGGGGAAGTTCAGGATCCACCCGTGTCGTATGAGGAGCCTGTGAGTCACTAGTATGTTTTGTAATAATTGGTTCCTGGAAGGAGCTTTCAAGAGGAGATCGTCCAGGTAAGGGACAATTGTGACTCCCTGAGTCTGAAGCAGAGCTATCATCACTGCCATTACCTTGGTGAATACCCTGGGAGCCGAAGACAGGCCAAAGGGAAGACCTGGAATTGAAAATGTGAGTCCCGAATAGTGAATCGTAGGAACGCTTGGTGAAGCGGCCAGATGGGAATGTGTAAGTAGGCATCTTTTATGTCCACAGACACCAGAAACTCATTTTCCTCTAGCCCCGCAATGACAGATTGAAGGGACTACATCTTGAACTTGAATACTCTCAGATAGGGATTGAGATTCTTCAGGTTCAGAATAGGTCTGACCGATCCGTCCGGCTTCGGAACCACGAACAAACAAGTAGAACCCTTGTTTTAATGGGTGTGTGGGGACCTGTACTAACACTCAAGCATTGAGAAGTTTGTCTACAACATCTTGTATCTCGACCCGTCTGTCGTTGGAAACTTGCAAACCTGTGGTGAAAAACCGAGGAGGTGGTTAGATCTGGAAATTGAGTTTGTACCCCTGGGTGATGAGGTACCGAACCCAGGCGTCCAGAAAAGATTGTGCCCACACTGCCCTGAAATCTCGAAGATGAGCTCCCACCCTGGGGTCCCCCAGGTGAGAGGGAAACCTGTCATGCACTGGGTTTGGTGTAGGGCTTATTGGCCTGGAGGTTGCTGTGGCTCTAGCCCTACTTTTGGACCACAAGACGTGCTAGGTCCTTCTCTGGAACGGCCTCTAAATCTTCCTGGGGCACGAAAGGACAGTCCTGAATAAGGCTTATGGGAAACTGGAGCAGCTGAGGGGAGATAAGTAGATTTACCTCCCGTAGCCTGGGAGATACAGATGGGATTGGTATGTATTACCACCGGCCGCATAGTCAGCGGTTCAAATCCTGACGCAAGAAGCCGGCAGGGGTGAAGATCCCAACAGGGGTTTTTGCTAAGTACTACTAACCCTGCTCCCCTAACCCTCCCTTAGGGATGCCTAACCCCAACCTTCCCCATAGTGCCTAAACCTAACCCCCCGTCCCCGCAGCCTAAACCTCCCACCCCGGGCTCCCGGCTTAGGTCGAATGACGGGCGTCGGTATTTCGTCGGCTGTCTTTAGTACCCTGCTGGAATTTGACAGCCGCCATTTTGACCGTTGGCTTCTTGACCGCATCACGTCCAGTTCGGGTCCGAACAGGACGTCAACAATGATTTTAAGTGCTTCCACCGCCCTCTGATTCTGCATCAGCATGCCACTGTCCATGAAAAAAAATATATAAAAAAGAATCTTTATAAATAAAATTCTGAAAATTGTCATGTGTATATGTAATCACCCCCTTCGAAGCCCCTCAAAAGTTCTGGTGCAACCGATTACCTTCAGAAGTCACATAATTAGTGAAATGAAATCCACCTGTGTGAAATCTAAGTGTCACATGATCTGTCAAGATAAACACACCTTTTCTGAAAGGCCCCAGAGGCTGCAACACCACTAAGCAAGAGGCATCACACCATGAAGACCAAGGAGCTCTATAACCTAGTCAGGAACAAAGTTGTTGAGAAGTACAATTCTGGGTTGGGTTATAAAAAAATATCCAAATCTTTGATGATCCCCCGGAGCACCATCAAACCCATCATCATCAAATGGAAAGAACATGGTACCACAACAAACCTGCCAAGACAGGGCTGCCCACCAAAACTCACAGACCAGGCAAGGAGGGCATTAATCAGAGAGGCAGCACAGAGCCCAAAAGGTAACCCTGAAGGAGCTGCAGAGTTCCATAGCAAAGACTGGTGTATCTGTGCATGTGACCACAATAAACCATACACTTTATAGAGCTGGGCTTTATGGAAGAGTGGCCAGAAAAAAGCAATTACTTAGTGATAAAAATAAGAAGACATGATTTGACTTTGCAAAAAGGCATGTGGGCGACTCCCCAAATGTATGGAGGAAGGTGCTCTGGTCAGATGAGACTAAAGTGTAACTTTTTGGCCACCAAGGAAAACGCTATGTCTGGCGCAAACCCAACACATCCCATCACCCCAAGAACACCATCCCCACAGTGAAACATGGTGGTGGCAGCATCATGCTGTGGGGATGTTTTTCAGCAGCAGGGACTTGGAAACTGATTAGAGTCGAGGGAAAGATGGATGGTGCTAAATACAGGGATATTCTTGAGCAAAACCTGTTTCAGTCTGCCTGTGATTTGAGACTGGGACGGAGGTTCACCTTCCAGCAGGACAATGACCCGAAGCATACATTGTTGCTATATTTTTCCACACCAGCTTCAAAATAACCCACAATTATTTTGCTTTAATGCTGAATTTACAACCTTTGGTACTGTCCTTGGACAAACTGTATGAACTCAACGACATGATGGGAAACTGTTTTCTGTTACTACTGCAATATACTAGATAGCATGAGAGATCATTTATTACAGGAAAGCTCATTCGACTTTTGCCCCGATAACACAAAAATGCATTAATTACAGCAGCTTCAAATTACTTCTGTTACAATAATGGCTACCTATCAGTACACTAGGAAAAAGTGCCTCATGAATATTTGGCCTGAAGTGAACTGAATATTGACTAAGCCCATTAAATAGACTCCACACGGTGTACGATATAGATGCAGCTTAAAACGTAAGAATACCAGCAGGGTCTTCTACAAAGTTAGGAGATGTTGCCGATAAAGAATCACTCCAGTAATAATAGTACATGTACCTTATATGCTAAAAAAAAATAAAAAAATCCCACAATATTAGAGTTCTGATTTTGTCTTTCTATCAGAGGAAGGTGTGACAATCAGTAATGGATTTGTATGTCAGCGCTATGGGATAACCCAAAGCCGGGTTGTTAAAGCATCTCAATGGGTTGGACACGGGATGCCAGCGCTTGGAATCCTGCAGTCAGAATCCCAACGCCGGCTTCCCGACAGGGTTAGGATACAGACACTTGTCGGGTCAGTATCCTAACCCTCCTCCTCTCCCTACCCCTAGCCCTCCCTCGTGCCTAACCCTAACACTCCCCCTAACCCCAGTACTTACAGTCGGGATGCATGGATTATGACAGGTATATTGACCGGATCTCTCTCAAATGTCTGATTTGATCAAAAACAATTTATAAGAATCTTAAAAGGCAACTGTCACTTCCTAGGGGGGATTCAGTTTGTTTATTCACGGCCACAGCTCCCGTACAAAGCGTCGAAGCTGAATAATTGGCTGAGACAAGTTCAGTTTAAAATTTAATCGCGGCGACGCCACCTTGCGAATGGCAATAAGACGCCATCTTGAAAATGAGATCGCAAGACGCCATTTTGCGAATGGCCGCCTAAGCGCCATTTTAGATAAACTCAAATTTTAGTACATGTGGCGATAATACTAATAGCACCATGCGTTTGCATCTTTCACCATTTCTCATACACACATTAACCACTTGCCTGGCACGGTCGTATCAGATACGACCGCACCAGGCTGGGTTTTCCCTGACATGGTCGTATCTAATACGACCAGTCAGAAATGCCCACTAGGCGGCTGTGGGAAGCTAATCTTCCCGCAGCCGCCTACATCAGAGGGACCTTCTGGTCCCTCTGCAAGCGCGGCCACCTCTCCAGTGTGCCCCGATCACTGCTGGCCACAGTGATCAGGCAGCATCGGCAGCCCCCCTCCCATAGAAGCAGCAGTGCTGCTGCTGTGACCCGATCACTGTGGCCAGCAGTGATCGGGCAGCCATCCACCCCCTTCAGTAAACGGCAGTAGCGGCGGCTCTGGTAGCCGCCGCTATCTATCCGGGCCGCCAGCGGGACACCCTCCCGCTGCGGCTCCGGAACTACAGTGATCACATAGTGATCACTGTGTGTGAAGGAGCAGCGCCGGGGGCTCTGGTAGCCACCGCTGCTCTGTATACGGGCCGCCAGCGGGAGACGCTCCCGCTGCGGCAGTAGTGATCACTGTGTAGGAGGGCAGCAGCAGCGGCTCTGGTAGCCGCCGCCGCTGCTCTGTATCCGGGCCGGTGTGTGTGTGTGTGTGTGTGTGTGTGTGTATATATATATATATCTCTATTTATATATATATGTGCGCTGTGTGTATATATATACATATACTGTGTGTGTATATATGTGTGTATATATATATATGTTCGATCGATATATATATCGATCGATGGATATCGCAGAGCCTCTGATTAGGGATGGCAACTGACCAACGATGGTCTGAAAACCATCGATGGTCTGACTGAATACAAGTGGTTTGCCATTGCTGGTGGCCATCAATGTTTCACCATCGATGGCAAACCCTCAATCGATGTTTAGGAAACATCGGCAGTTGTGGTGTACACAGATCTCCTCGACCAATCGCAAAACAATTGATGGCTTCTAACGATGGTTGAACCATCGATGGTACAGCCGTCAATGGCCATCAATACAGTATAATATAAAAATTGCTATTTTTATGGTATACTGTGTTTTAAAAAATTATTTTTTTCAAATAAAATAGTGATGGATAAGTTTAAAATTATGTTCGTGACCTAATTCAATCATAAAAGAAACCGACAATTTTGGAGCAGTTTTTGGAAAAAGAATTTGCCAGTTAAGTGGTTAATACACACAATTGCGCTGTTAATTAGTCGCATATTAGCGAATGCATAGGACTTTGTATGAAACCGCTGTTTTATTAGCTTTATGCGCACGCATCTGCCCCAAGTTAACTAGCGTCCTTGTATCAAACCCTGAATACCCACACATTACATATTCACACATAAGGATCAATACGCTTTAAAGTGTATGATTTACGTTGGTTCAGTTAGTTTAAATGCTGAGAAATAAAGATATTTGATAGCTAAGGTATTATACATGCTAAACAAGTCGTGTTTGGAGTTGTACTGATGCGTACTCTTTTTACAGTATTCCGGTGTTATCGGTGGGGAGATCGCATCATGCATTCTCGAGTTATGGATCGCAGAGCCTACAAGCAACAAAATGTATATTTTAGGGACAACTGTTAGGATGTTGCAGGGGGCTTGAAGAGGAAGATCCTCAGCTGTTAGAGGCAGGGAGAGTCTATTTGAAGTAGCCTGTTAAATGTGCAGTAACAGATGCTTCTCCCCTGGGAACCAATGACACCAGCAACAAACTTCCCTATTGTCCTGTTTATTCTGGGGGGGTATAAATATGTGAGCACGAACGCTGGTTCTCAGTCTTCGTGCTGAACGCTGGGGTCTCTTGCTGATGCCTATCTCCGGGTCCGGAAGCGTCTGCGTATGTATACTGTACTTGGGTCTGTATAATTTTCCTTTTGCGCCTAAATTGTGTCTTGATCAATTGCGTGTAACTGTCTGAACTTTTACCTGAATAACACTTGTGCTTTGGAACCACAGATTCCACGTCTAAGTCTTTATTTATGGTATGACTGCGTACGCAAATTAGCGTCATCCTTAGAGGTTTATAGGAAGGGTTTTAGAAGGTACAGGCAGAGGTATATAGAGGTTCTGATCCAGTATCGTTAGATGGGGGCTCGTAGTGAAGTCACTTACCTGCTCACACGGTACATACGTCTATCGATATTTCAGCAAAGGGTGGAGTGGCCACATGCAGTGTTTGCCTGCAACTGCTTTGTGCTGAAAGATCGCTATCCGTCTCCGTGTGAATCAAGGAAGCTGATTAGAATCCAGGGACAAGAGAGGAAAAAGTTTGTTTTCCTCTGTTGATAGAACCTTACGTTTAAAGGGGTGTCGCAGTACTGAGTACGCGGCTAAGTCGCAGGTTTGCGCATAGCAAAGACGCACTTTTGCGTACGCAGTTAAAAAGCCATTATACGGTTGTGTGGTAGTCGCATTATTGTGTATGCGACTGGTCGCACAATAGTGTATACGTACTTCCGGTTGTGCTGTCACGTGTTTGAATAAAGCCATTGAGGTTTACATTTTTTCTATTACCAATATCTGGTTTAACGTGTATTTTTCTGCGCAGGAAAAAAGTGTGTAACAGTGAATATTTGTTGAACAAAGTTAAGGGTATCGTATGATCCTTAAGGGCTAGGTGCAAGGGTTAGTCTAGCCGCTCGGTAAGCAGCTTTACCGTTCTATACACAGTAGCAGGTGTACATGTTGTCTTTGTTGTAGAGAGGTGCGTGAGCGTAGCCGACATATAAACTCTCATAGATGTGGAAGTTGCCGTACTAAATCTTATCCAGGTGTATGGGCGCCGCCGACTTAAATCGTCCACAGGTAAGTGAAAGTGTCTTGATTGTCTTTTACCGGTTTAAATCTTTATTGAAAAGTGTAGGAGTTGTCTCAGAATAGGAGCCACGCAAACCGTAGAGATGTTAGGCAATGATGTGCTGCTAATGGAGGCGCAGATCGGATCGGCCCGTCGTATCATGCATACCAAGTACGGTACTTATGCAATAAGGTATTGTGATTTATGGTTTAATATGACGAGGAAGAATGTTAGACCGTTTCCCAGAATTGGTAGTTTCGATAAAAATGTGTTAGACAATGTCTGGGATCACATCAGTTTGATGCGCTCCCGAGAGAAAAAGGTTAAATATTTTGAATGTTTAAAACTGTGGCAGCATGAGGGGGATGCGTGGCTTAAAAATGTGCAAGCGACGCAAACTAGCGTCGCGAGCGCATTGCCAGAAAATGCATCCACAACGCTGAATTGCAATTTGGGCGAGCCGCAAATTGGCTCGCACGTGCAGCAAGGTAGCGTTGTGGAGAGTATTGCCAGCAGTTCACGCTCACCTCCCCCACCTTATGTGGATGGAGGTGCAAGTACAGTTACCAAAAATACCCATAAAAATGTAACAAGAAACTTGTACCCTCTCTTAAGCAACTATAAAGAAAATGTTCATGATGCGGATGATGAGCCTATTGTAATGTCTGCCATTTCCCATGCTGTGCAGATGATAGATGCTGCATCACCACAATCACAAGTGGTGCCGCCATCCCCATCGGTAACAGCAAGGGAAGTGTTAATGCCCTCTGCACCCGTAGAGGAAGTTGTTCATACCATACGCAACAGCAGCAGACTAAACCCCCAGCCAGGTAACCAGGTCAAAAGGTAGCAGTGCTACCGGTCTGCATCCCATTTGGACAATATCTGTTCCAAATGGAAATGCAGACGCGAACGGTATAGTGCCCACGAGGGAAGTAGTAATGCATTGACCTTGGACAAGAGCAGAACTAAATTCCATCATAAATGATTTCCCCCGATCCCAATAAGGAATTAGCCAAATGTCAAAGATTTTTGAGAAATTTGGGTAGTTCACATGAGCCCACTAATAAAGATTGGCGTGTGGTGCTAAGGGCCTGTCTGCCACGCAATACCGACGTGACAAAATTGATCACGGATTGTGTATTGGATGGTGACGTTCCCTTAACAGACCAAGTAAACCAAGGTAACATTTCCCGCATTGTAACTCAATTGGGTATATATTTTCCAGTAGTAGTTAACTGGAACAAAATTTTCACCATTAAACAGAAAGAGAGTGAGACTGCAGAAGATTACTGCGATCGGGCTCTGCAGGCTATCACCCAGTACACTGGGATAGAAGATATTAAAGATAGCACTCACCACAGGGGAATGATAGTTACGGTACTTGTGGACGGTCTGAAAGAGAGTTTAAAAACTCGGGTTCAGACCTCACAGCCTGGCTGGCGGGGACTTACAATAGATACCCTCAAAGAAACCGCCATTGAACATGATAAAAACATCTCCAAAAAGAGAGAAGCCCAGAGCGAAAAACTAATGGCTGTCAGTATACAAGCTCTGGAGGGAATGACGGTAACATCACAGCCAACAGACACACTTGCACACACACTCACTTCTGAACAAGTATGTGCTCTCACTAACCCCACTCAACAACAAACACAACTCTATCCCACTAACCCGATGCAACCACAGGTCCCAGGCTATCCACCAACTTCTTATCCCCCACAATACCCTTACCCTCCCTATCCTTACCCATATCCACCACCTTTACCCTCTGCGCAAACCTCACAACACCACATGTCTACACCCAAAACACGAACCTGTTTTAACTGTAAACAAACAGGACACTTAAGTAGAAACTGTACAGTAAAAGGAGTAGGGACCCCACATCAGGGAAGACCTAGATATCCCCATAAGGGATATGCACAGAGGCCAGCAAATGTTCAGCAGGCACCAGCTCCAATTGTAGCCGTAAATGCTTTATTGGAGAATGGTATCCAACGCTAGGGGTCAGGACATACCTGTAGACTACAGATGGTCAGGTTAACGGGAAGTACTAGGAAAGAACCGGTCATGATGGTTGATGTAGCTGGTACTGAATATCCTTTTCTTGTAGACACAGGGGCGACCAGGTCGGTGATAAAATCTCCCGTTAATTTGCAGGTGACCAACGAGACAGTACCAACAATGGGTGTAACAGTAAAGTGGAACATTATCCTTTAACAAAGTCCACAGAGGTTACTATTGGGCCGTTGCATACCGGGCATTCTTTTCTTCTGGCTGCTGCAGCTCCTACTGGGCAGAGACTTGTTATGTAAGATGGGATGTGTTATATAGTGCACCCCCGATGGTGTATTTTTAGATATCCCAGAGAGAATGGTATACAAGTTGCGGGATATGTTAGACACTCCTCAAAGGATAATGTATCACTCTACAGTTTTAAATGAAACTCCATCACAGGTAGATGAAATGTTGTCCCTAATTCCAGATTCCCTTTGGACTAAAGATGGACAGGACACTGGATTAATGGCAAACGTAAGCCCAGTAATGGTAAATTTAAAAAGCGGAAGGCAAGCTCCAAAAATTCCCCAGTACCCACTAAAGCAGGAGGTAGAATTAGGGGTTTTTCCAATAATTGAGCGATTAATGCAACAGGGAATTTTAGTTCGTACAGCTAGTGTAGCCAACAGTCCCATCTTTCCAGTGAAGAGTGGTGGGAGGGGTTATAGGCTGGTACAAGACCTTAGAGGTGTTAATAAGGTAGTAGAGAGCCAATTCCCCGTAGTGCCGAATCCAGCTGTCATTTTGATGCAAATCCCACCAAATGCAACCCATTTCACTGTCATTGACCTCTGTTCAGCTTTCTTCTCTGTTCCTCTCCATCCTGACTGTCAGTATCTATTCGCATTTACATACAGAGGTTTACAATATACATGGATACGATTACCCCAAGGTTTCATAGACAGCCCCAGTATCTTCTCCCAGGCATTGCACGAATGTTTACAATCTTTTCAACCTGCCAATGGATCTACTCTAATACAATATGTGGACGATTTATTGCTATGTTCTGACTCGTTTATGTCATGTTTGAATGATACTAAACTTTTGTTACTTCATCTCTCACAAACAGGACACAAGGTGGCTAAGGACAAACTACAGCCGTGCCAATCCAAAGTAAAATATTTGGGACACTGCCTAACCCAGGGGTTACGACACCTTACAACAGATAGAATACAAGCCATACAAAACATGACACTGCTGCAGAATCAACAGCAAATTCATACCTTCTTGGGAATGTGTGGATACTGTAGAATGTGGATACCAGGTTTTTCTATTTTGGCCTTACCTTTACAGGAATTAGTCTCTTCCTCAAAGCCCATCGTGTCATACACACAGAGGAATCAGAACAGGCTTTCCTTAATCTTAAGGATAGTCTGACAAGAGCTCCTGCATTGGGAATACCAGATTATGAAAAACCTTTTGATTTGTATTGTACGGGAGCCGATGGTTGTGCTGCAGGTGTCACACAAAAACATGGTGATTCCAGTAGGCTCGTAGCATACTACAGTGCCCAATTGGACATGGTAGCAAGATCACTCCCAACCTGTTTGAGAAGTGTAGCAGCTACTGCTCTATTGGTGAGTAAAAGTGAGGACGTAGTATTGGGCCATGATATGATTGTCTACACTCCCCATGCTGTATCTGCTCTGTTGAACTCAACCCAGACACGTCTCCTCGGCCAGGTTCACCAAATGGGAACTAGCTCTAATCGCTCCTACAAATATTACTGTTAAACATTGCAGTACGCTGAATCCAGCAACATACCTACCATATGTACAACATGATGTACAAAGAGTGGAAGGAGAGGAGTTGCTGGAAGGAGGCGAGTTCGGCAGACATAATGATACGCACGATTGTATGACACATCTGAATCAGACCTTTACTGCTAGACCTGACATACATGACACACCTTTAGAGAATGTGGATGTAACTTTTTATACGGATGGGAGTTGTCATAGACAAACTGACACAGGTGAATTATGTACAGGTTATGCTGTTGTAAATGACAGACATCATAGAAGCTAAACCTCTCGGTCCTCCTCACTCAGCCCAGGTGGCAGAGTTAGTAGCACTGACTAGAGCATGTGAACTGGCAGCAGGCAAATCTGCTAACATTTACACTGACTCGAGGTACGTGTTCGGGGTGGTGCACAATTTTGGGGCTCTATGGCGTCTGAGAAATTTTATGACAGCAGCAGGCACACCAGTTGCACACTCCCGACACATAAAACATCTTTTAGAAGCAATCCAACTGCCCAAAGCAGTGGCAGTAATTAAATGCAAAGCCCACACATGCGAGAATGACCCGGTGTCACTGGGCAACAACAGAGCCGATGAAGCTGCAAAATGGGCAGCAGGGTTAAAAATGTTTTCTCCAACTGAAACAATTATGTCATTCCAAACTATTGATATGCTGAAATTAATTGAGATGCAAAATTTGTGTTCAATTCAGGAAAAATCCATTTGGAAGTCCAAGGGATGTGGGCAAGAGTCCTCTGGGCTCTGGAGGGACGGACATGGTAAGCCAGTAGCCCCCAAGGCATATTACCCCAGCCTGGATGAGGCAGCACATGGTCTGACACACCTGGATAAACCGGGTATGTGCCAGTTGGTGAGGGCATACTGGTGCGCAGCAGGTTTTTCTTCACAAGCAGAGAAGATAGCAATGTCCTGTCTGACCTGCTTGAGAAAGAACATAGGGAAAGCGATCCCTACTGAACCGTCCCACATTCCACCGACTGATGGACCTTTCCAAGTGATACAAATTGATTTAATCCAATTACCACCCTGCAGGAACCTTAAGCATGTATTAGTGTGCACAGACGTATTTTCTAACTGGGTTGACGCCTACCCAGTGGTCACTAATACTGCTGCGTTTACTGCCAAGAAAATAGTTCAGGAATTTGTATGCAGGTACGGTATCCCTAAAATCATCGAGAGTGACAGGGGTACCCATTTCACATGTGATGTTTTTCAAAATATGTGTAAGCTGATGGATATTAATAGCCGACTTCACACCCCCTACCGACCGCAAGCCAGTGCCAAGGTAGAGAGGATGAACAGGGCTATTAAAAATAAGCTAAGTACAATCATGGCAGAGACTGGACTAGGATGGCCAGAAGCTTTACCTTTGGTCCTACATAGCATAAGGACCACTCCTAGACCTCTGAATCTGTCCCCATTTGAAATATTGTTCGGTAGACAACCTCATTTGATTATAAGTCCACAGGAAGATCTAAAGGGTAACAACAAGGTAACTGTGAAGTATCTTATATCAATGAGTAAGCAGTTAAAGCAACAGCAGCAGAAACTGAAATTGTTGTCTAATGATATGCCTGAAACGAACTGTCATGATGTTGAACCAGGAGAATATGTAATGATCAGAAATTTCTTGCGTTCAGATTGTTTGACTGATCGGTGGGAAGGTCCGTACCAGGTGCTACTGACGAGTACTACATCTCTGAAGGTGGCCGAGAGAGATACCTGGGTCCATTCCACTCACTGCAAAAAGGTCAATCAACCGGTGGAGAAACAAGTCGGAGACAAAGCTGATAGCGTGGACCTGTCGCTCGCAAGCTTGTTCCGGGAGGATTGAAAAGGTCGTAGTAAGATACCTGAACTGAGAGAAATTTGCAGGTCTTGTTGTGACAATGGACGGGCCTGCTGTGTTCATTTTCATATTCTCTTTTAGAGTGTTCACCATCCTGGTCAGTCCGGGGATATCCAGTGTCTGTGATGGGGGACCGATTGAGGAAACGGGAGCTGATGGCAGTGCTGATGGAATGGAATCAGGAGAAGTGCAATGCCAATCAGGGGTGTGTCTTTCCAATCTTAGTACTGTTATTGTTAAAAGAGCTGTCATTCCGGACACTTGGGGAAGGTGTGGAGGGTTATCGTCTGAAGATACCTGTATTTGTGAGCTTTGTGGGTCCCTAGTTGATGAGAACTGTATCCAACGGTGCCAACCTAAAAATAATCCGTACTGGGGTGGGTATCCTTTAGAGCAAGGGTTCCCAACCACGGTCCTCAAGTCACACTAACAGTCCAGGTTTTAGGGATAGCCATACTTGAGCACAAGTGACTTAATTAGTACCTCAGTTATTTTGATTTAACCATCTGTGCACAATCATGGAGATCACTAAAACCAGGACTGTTAGCGTGCCTTGAGGACCGAGGTTGGGAATCACTGCTTTAGAGGATTATCATAGCATGGTAGGCAAAGTGTTAAATCAAACTGATTGCAGGGTGTGTTCACATGTGCCCCAGGGACAGCATAACGTAGGGTTGGTGCCATTCCCGCTGAATATCACGGACATTTTAGAATTGCAAAAAGGGAAAACATTGGATGGAAAATTCCTCATATCCAAACCACCTCATTTCAAACTCTATCAATTCCAAGTAGATAGATCACTTTTGTGTTTAAACATAACCAACCCCAATAAACCCGGGAGTTGGGAAGTGACGGGGAATAATCAGACAATGACCTTCTCACAAAGAGCTGATAATGAGTCCATAAACCATGATCTGCTGCGCTCCATTAAGTCTGGTGGGAAACATTTTAGGTATCGGTATACATTGAGTTCCACCAAAGAAATTATTGGTAAGGTGCCAAATGGTTATTGTGCTAAAATAATACAGCCAGAAACTTGCATGTACCAGATGGAAGAACCAGAAATAGGATTGTTTGCAAGGGAAATGTGCTTAATGATAATGATGCATACCATTCCTTATGTTCTCCCTGATGATGTATATTTCATCTGTGGAAGAAAAGCGTATAAATGGCTCTCCCCGAGTTCCAAAGGTTTGTGTTACCTGGGAAGAGTAGTCCCAGAAGTTATGCCCCTTACACATGTTGAAATGCTGGGTATACATAAAAACACACCGTCACTTATATCTTCACACACAATATGAACACAGAGGCAAAATAAATATGGTACCTGGTGATATACATAAAGCCACTCAGTTAATCAGTGAGACAACTGGCTTTCAAGTTCTGGTCGCATTGGACCCCACCAGGATCGCTCGGGGTACATTAAATTTTAGATATATTCAGGAACTTGCTAAATTGATAGATAATATCACCGAGATGCACAATGACACATTCAGGTATACAGGGAGAGAATTGCAAGCGTACAAGAAAGAACTGGTGCAACACAGGCTAGTGTTGAATTATTTAACTGCTGTTACTGGAGGGTATTGCGTAACATTGGCCACCCAATTTGGAGTAAAATGTTGCACCTATGTCACCAATGATACCAGCGACCCTAAGGAGGTGATAGACCGGAAGATGGATGAAATTCTGCAGCTAAAGTGGGAATTTCGTAAGAACCATAACGCTTCAGTGGCTGAAGTAGGGGAAAAGATAGAAGGATGGGTGTCATGGCTGAACCCAGTGAAATGGTTCTCAGGTCTACGGGAATGGGTCCAGGAAGTGATCGTCAGCATAGGCAAATTCTTAATCCTTATACTGATTGTCATCATAATTGGCATATGCTTCCGGTGTGTTCCTATTGTGTTGAAGTGTGGAAAATGTAAAAACAGAGTGAAACGAAAGAATGAAACTATGATGGTGGTCAGTAATGACAATATGTATACCGAGGTAAATATAGAACTGCATTACAACCCTGAACTAGGAAATACAATCGTTTGATGTATTATATTTAGACATGCATAGAATGTATTATTGAAATGTTATTCATAGAACACCTCAGATAATGTAAAGTCTCAATTCCCCTTCAAGACTGCTATTATAAGACTGTTGCATTCCCACACCTTTCACATGATCTTCCAAGATCCGTAGTGTGCGTATAATAGTAGTTTTATGTCCCCACCCAGAGACACATTATTGATGGATAAAGAACCACCTTGTGCCATCCCATAATAACACCAAATAATATGTAAATGTAAGCCTAAATTAAATTCTAATAGCAGATTGTGATAGCATGTTGTTTGCTATCAAAGGGTGGACTGTCGAAGCTGAATAATTGGCTGAGACAAGTTCAGTTTAAAATTTAATCGCGGCAATGCCACCTTGCGAATGGCCGCAAGACGCCATCTTGAAAATGAGATCGCAAGACGCCATTTTGCGAATGGCCGCCTAAGCGCCATTTTAGATAAACTCATATTTTAGTACATGTGGCGATAATACTAATAGCACCATGCGTTTGCATCTTTCACCATTTCTCATACACACATTAATACACACAATTGCGCTGTTAACTAGTCGCATATTAGCGAATGCATAGGACTTTGTATGAAACCGCTGTTTTATTAGCTTTATGCGCACGCATCTGCCCCAAGTTAACTAGCGTCCTTATATCAAACCCTGAATACCCACACATTACATATTCACACATAAGATTCAATACGCTTTAAAGTGTATGATTAACGTTGGTTCAGTTAGTTTAAATGCTGAGAAATAAAGATATTTGATAGCTAAGGTATTATACATGCTAAACAAGTCGTGTTTGGAGTTGTACTGATGCGTACTCTTTTTACAGTATTGAACTTTTACCTGAATAACACTTGTGCTTTGGAACCAGATTCCACGTCTAAGTCTTTATTTATGGTATGACTGCGTACGCAAATTAGCGTCATCCTTAGAGGTTTATAGGAAGGGTTTTAGAAGGTACAGGCAGAGGTATATAGAGGTTCTGATCCAGTATCCTTAAAAGTGATGTCTACTATTTCTGATCACACCCTCCTGAAGTGGCAAGCAGAAATCTGCCCAAAACAGGACTTATGGGCACCTCAATTACCGATAAATAATAGGCGCCTGCAGCTTTCGTGCCCAGTGGCATAAACAAATGAATAGCTCCTGTCACATTAGATAGGAGCTGAGGCTGCGGAAAAACAACTGAATTCCTACAATAAAGTAGAAGCAGCCATTTCTATAGATTGTAAGCTTGCGAGCAGGGCCCTCTTACGCTTATGTCATGTCAGTCTGTCACAACCCAGTATAATGTTAATGTTGATTCAAATTGTAAAGCGCACAGAATTTGCTGCGCTATATAAGAAACTGTTAATAAATAAATAATTTCATGAGCTTAATCAATAGTCCGTGCTCCAATAGGATGCATTCTCATCAGTATCAGTCCAGCCCACATAATGGATTTCTGCACTATGTATAATAGGCAGGTATACGTTAAAGGGGGTATGCAGTCGGGAAGTTTATAATGACTATATAGCAGGGCTTGACAAATTTTTCTAAAATCTAGGAGCCAGGATGAAAGTGTAGGAGCCAGACCACTGCCCCCCCCCAAAAAAAAATTACAGGAGTGAGGAGCACAGCTCTGTGTGTTATGCAACTGTTATACACACTATACTAGTTCACAAAATGGTCACAGTTGAATGGATACAGTAAAAAGGAGGCCCCCTCGCTGCTCTGCACAGCTCCCCTACTCCACCCTCCAGTAATAATGGACCACATTTCACATAAAATAATGGTGCCAGGATGTACAACAAACCCCCCCTCCCCTCGTGGTCACACCATTATCCCTGCCACGCATAGACCCTACTACTGGAGAGCTCTATGCAGCCGGAGATAGAAGACAGTAGACAGCCGGGGACGTACAGGAGAATCAGCGTAGACTGAGCCAGACAGCAGGGATCAGAGCAGGCCAGGATGGAGTAGTCATCCGTGCAGGCCGGGACGGACACAGGCACAGCAGTCATCGCAGGCGACCCTCAGCACATGCACTCCTGTGCATGATATGAACACCGTAATACTATAGGCACAAATCCCCGCCGGAAATAATGAGGATCTGCTTCCTCCCTCACTGCAAAATCTAGTAGCCAGGCAGCAAATTCTGGTAGCCATGGCGACCTGGCCCCCAGGATTTGTCGAGCCCTGATATACATACCCACTTCTATTAAAACAAATATTGATATCTACAACAATTTTTTTTTTTTTCTAAACTATAAAATGACTAGTTTGCCAAATACTGACAACTACGACACAGTACTAGTATGTGACTTGCTAGAATACTTTCTAAAAAAACACAAAAAAAAAAACCACAAAAGATGTCCACTCGGCTTATTTTTTGGAAGCAGTTTTATTCAAGCTGACAAAGGCTGCAACCTTTAAAGAACATTCTGGATAAATTAACTAACAATGGAAAAGGCCAATCTTGTATTTATATTTCACACGAAAGTTCAGAACAAAACCATAAAAGAAGAAATGTACCAGAATAAAATCACTAGAGACTTTATATACTTCATTAAACCTATTGACTGGCTGTATTAAGAATCAACTGTACATCTCTCTCAATCTCTCTTGGAAGTGAGGCTTCTACTGAAAAAGTGAATAGAACCAATTTGTTTCTGGAGTGTGCCATCTCACTATGTATGTGGGGTAAAGCGCTCTCCTAGCAACTACGGCTAAAATTAACCCGAACAGCTCTGATAAAACAATAAAACGCACAACTGGCCCCCTGTCATACACAGCACCCCACAGTCATCAGATTAGATACATGGTGAGCAATAACAACTGCTTTACATCCAGGACCTGCTCAACTTATGAACAGACTCAATTACCCAAGAACACAAACATCTAAAAAATAAAACCCACGCTTCAGACACTTGTGCTACTTCAACCCCCATGATACATTGCGTATATATAAATACAGGCGTCTACAGATTTGTTGGTATGCTTCCACGAAAAAAAGGACCCATATTTTTCTCTGAAATAACTTGAAACTGAAAATAGTAATTGGCATTCATACATTTTTTATTCCATATTTAATATAAATCAGACTTTGCACTTCATTTAAATTTTGATTTAACAGAATATTTTAAAATATTAAAACAAATGTATGTGGCATGGACAAAAATGACAGGACCCTTAACCTAATATTTTGTTGCACAACCAATCACTGCAATCAAATGATTTCTGTAGCTCTAAATGAGACTTCGGCACCTTTCAACAGGAAGTTTGTCCCACTCTTCCTGAGCAAACTGCTCCAGCTGTCTCAGGTTTGATGGGTGCCTTCTCCAGACTGTGTTTCAGCTCTTTCTGTAGATGTTGGATAGGATTCAGATCAGGGCACACAGAAAACACTTCAGAATAGTTCAATGTTTTGTTCTTATGCGTTCTTGGGTGTTTTTAGTGGTGTATTTTGAGTCATTATACTGTTGGAGGACCCATGACATGCAACAGAGACAGAACTTTCTGACACTTGGCTGTAGATTTTGCTTCATTGTGCGGTGCACAGATTGAAGACACCGCATGCCTGACAGAGCCAAACAGCACCAAAACAAAACCAAGCTACCTCCATGTATCACAGTAGGTATGGCGCTCTTTTTCTTTGAAAACTTCATTATTTCAGATGTTAACATACAGCTGCTGTGACTTGCAAAAAAGCTCCAGTTTTCACTCATCTGCTCAAAGGACAATCTCCCAGAAGCATTAATAGTGGAGAAGTGGAGTCCTCCTGGGTCTTCTTTCATGGAGCCTACGGTCGCTCAAAAAGCTTCAAATGGTGCGATCAGACACTGACGTACCTTGACCATAGAGTTCAGCTTTGGAAGTGTTGCTTGGTTCTTTTTCTACAATACTCACTATCTTTCTGTTTAAACTAGGGTCAATTTTCCTCCAGTTACTGTAGGTTGGCTACAGTCTCATGGACTATAAACTGCTTGGAGATGGTCTTATAGCCTTTACCTTTAACATGCCTGTCTAGAATTTTCTTCCTGATCTCCTCAGATAACTCTCTCCTTTGCTTTCACTGGTCTATGGGCCTGATTCAGAGCCGAACGCTCTGACCAGAGCACTCGCTCTGAATCAGGGCCCTCCTCCATGACCACCCTCCTCCTCCCTCCTCCATGACCACCCACAGCATATGCGAGCGGCCAAAAAGATGGTCGCGATGGTCTTGACCATCGGACTTGCGACGGAGACCCTGCGGTAGGGTCTCCCTGCCACAAGCTCTGGAGTGATTTTGGCTCTATCAGAGCCAAAATCACTCCCACTGACATCACTAGTGATGTCAGTGGGGCCGGCTTCAGACGGTAGGCATTCCCATGGGAACGCCTCGGTCTGGCAGGCACGCCCACCAAAGGGGGCGTGCTGTCAATCAACATCGACAGCACGCCCCCTTTGGTTCGAGACCCGGAGGGATGGAAAGCCCGTCGCTCCCCGGGTCTCGCGCATGCGCACGACGGAGCTCCCCCCGTCGTGCGCATGTGCAGTGGGGAACATCGACCCGCTTGCGAGCGTACTGCCGCTCGCGAGCGGGTCTGAATGACCCCCTATGTTCACTGTGGTGCACCCAATGATACCAAACAGCAGAGTGACTACTTTTAAATAGGGTGAATGACTGACTAAAATATCGAAGACGTATGTGATGCTGATTTAAGAAAGCAATTAGTTTGAAATATCACCAAAATTCAATTATTTATCATCTTTTCTAAGGGGTACAAACAAATCTGTTCAGGTAATTTTAGAATATCTTTGGAGAATAAGAAATAACTTAACTCTTTTCACAAGTTCTTTGCTTTATTCTACATGGGGCATTCATTTTTTTTTTTGCATCCTCTTGCGCCTAATCTCCAGTCTTAAGTGAAGGTGCGACATTCAACTGTTTGTGCCGGCGGGCACAAGTAACTGTGCACCCATTACTTATCGCAAACCATATGAATTGGGTTTAGATGCGTTAAGCAGTTAAACCCGTCTAAAGTACTGAGAGCGCTGCAGTTGAAAATACTGATTGTTTGCGGAATTCTGGTTGCCACATTAGGAGGGTGTGAGCAGAATTAATGGCCTTCTGCAGGGGATGCAGTCGGGATGCCGACAGTGTAAATGCTGACCGTCGGCATCCCGATTGTTTAATCCCGGCAAGTGTCTAATGACCGGCGTCGAAATCCCGATGCCTGTCATTAGACCTACGCCGGGAGCCTGACACCCGGCTTACCGATCGAAGGTAAGAGGCGCAGACAGCCGCGGGGTGGGGGGTTAGGTTAGGGGCCTCCGGGGGGGACTTAGGGTTAGGCTAGGGGACAGGGGGGTTAGGGTTAGGCACCCCCAGGGGGAGGATAGGGTTAGGTACCCCCCCCGGGAGACTTAGCGTTAGGCAGCGGGGAAGGGGGGGGTTAGGTTTAGGCACTTAGAAGGGGGGGTTAGGGTTACTCATTTGTGGGGGGGGGGGGGGGGGGGGAGAGGTTAGGGTTAGGCATCCCTAACGGAGGGTTAGGGTTTTTGGGGGTTAGGTTAGTAAATAGAAAAAAAATACTTACCTGTCGGGATCTCACTGCTGCGCTACCGCTGTCGGCGGTAAATCATACTGATCCCGTCTGCAGCACTTGTGCGCATCAGTAGAAGAAATTGAATAGTTGACGTAAGTCGCCCATTACCTTTGGGAGTCCAAAAAACAATTGAATTCCATTTTTTTACATACCACAGGCAAAAAAAATCCATGACACAATAGCTTATAGCACACAAATTCCACAGCACTTTAAAGAATATATAGTAATTCACATCAGTCGCTGACCCAAGGGATCCTACAATTTAAATTCCCTACCACATGTATACACACACACACACACACACACACACACACACAATAATTGTCAAAAGCCAAATAACCCAACAGTATGTTTTTGGTTTGTGGGGGGAAACCCACGTAAACACAGGGAGAACACACAAACTCCAGATGAGGCTAACAGAAAAAAGCTCAGAGGGCCAGACCAAATGATTCCGGGGGCCTTATACGGCCCTCGGGCCTGAGGTCCCCCATCCCTGGTTTAAATGGAATATTTTTTTTTGCTAGATGTGAAAGATAGACCTTATCTGAAAGGCTTGCTATATAAGCTGTCTTGTAGTGTACTGCACTTATCCTGGCATCTATGGTGGGCAAGCTGTAGTGAGTCCTTTGTCTATGACCAGCGTCTCAGCAGTCATTTGAAATGCAGAACTAAAAAAAGAATGTCTACTAGTGTCTAGTAAAAGCATGAACACATTTGGAAATAAAGAGACTCCTTGATTCAAAAATGATTCACAGCACATGTACACAACGCACCCAATTTACAATGACGCTTTTTTGGGCTTGGGAAAAGATCTGGGGCATAATGTACAAGGGTGTGCATAAGCAAGTTAAGCGCCCATTCATATGCATTTTATTTTACGGTTAAAAGCATCGGCCTTTTAAATTTGGGCTTAAAAGCGCTGGAGGGCGAAGTTTAGTAAAGAAAAAAAAACAGCGTTTAATAAAGGTGTTGATTAAGGGGATTGTTACCCCTTTGCTCCACTGTGAATTAAAGTTTTCATACAATGCAAAATATAAATGAAGAAATGTAAGAGTGCATAATCATATTTACTTACTCATTCAGCATAGCTTAAGTAGTGTCATAAGTCACTTATTGCAAATAGTAAAGCTGTTATATGTAGAAAGGGATTATTCATTACCACATTACAAAATAATATGCTCTGTATAATAGTATGCATTGTATCCTTTAACCGTGTTCTGCAAACTGTGTTGCATCACATTACGAGATACCATCCTCCCTTTTACATTTGTGAATGACTACATTCCACGACCATTGTGGTATATCCTTTACCATTTGGATACTATGAGAAACCAAAATCTGCATTTCATGTTGTCTTAACATACCTGGGTCACACAATTATCTAAAAGACCGGTATAATTTGCCCACATTAGGGCTCATTTGGCATTTAGGCTTTAATATATTTTACCTTTACTATAACCTTTTAGTAAATATACCCCTACACGTTTTGTGGACTCTGTCCGTCACCGTGATAACCACTACACACAGGTGGTTTCTGAATAATGTAATGTAATGTAATTAAAGTGCACCAACAGCACACACAGCGGAGGCACGCTTTTTGTGGGTTTAGACAATGGGCCTGATTGAGATTGACACATATACCGTAGCGACTGCGATTCCGGACGCAGCCGCTGTGCGAAAATATGCGAATGCCACAGCCTCCTGGATTTGTTTCGAGACACCCACCAGCGGCTTCGCGAATCCAAGCAACTGTGTACAAAGACACAGCTGGGTCGCTGATCAGTTGATAATCGGCCTTCTGAGTAACCCTATCGTCGTGCAGAATGGCCGCAGGAACAGACGCCAGAGCCATATTTATAGAAGTAATTCAATAGTTTGCGCCCACAGCTGAAACTAATGAGCTCTCAATGGAGCAATTCAATTATTGCTCCGATCAGGGGCGAATGAAGCAGGTGCACAGATTTCTGCTAGCAGGCTCCTGAGGTGGCGAGCAGAAGTCGGCAAAAAGTCCTGGTTTTGGGCATGCTAACCAGGACTTGAGATGCCATTTTACGTGACTAAACCTATTTAAGAGCGATATGAGCGAAAAAAGGCATGCGTGCCCAAAAAGTTACAGTCACTTTAAACGAGTGGGTGTGATAAAACAATTGAATGGCACCCTTTGACTGAATACGGGATCGCAGTTACAGGCAGACAAGCCCAGGAACTAGCCACGATACGCCTGCGTTTGAGACACCACATCCCCGTTTCCGGCCACAAATGGTCCCTGCCTGCCTGCAAATAAATCATCACTACGACTGACTCAGACGCGTGCACAGAATACAGATAATCGCTCTGCTGCGTATACATCGGCATTGCGTCCATCTCCGAAAAAGACACAATATTCAAGAACATGCAACAGACAGATTTATCAGGAGCCATTGACATCTGTGAAGTATGAGGTACAAAGTGGCTCAGTGACATCACAGACTACGAAAAGTCACAGGTTGCATCTTACAAGTACATTTCAATATCTGCATTCAGTAAAGAACATATAATTATTATTTTAAAATACCCTGGTGATTATTAACACTCACTTTACATCTGTTACAATAGATATCGGTCTCTTATTGGAGTGCAACAGTTTAAATGTGCACATTTATATAAACGGGTCTGAACAACATTATGTACAAAAGAACATTGCAGACATGTTTTTGTCTGCACCATAATCCCGGCACCACAATGTCGATCCTGTTAAAATGCTAATTATAGCATATTTACTGTTGGACTCACGACAGTGTAAAAATGCTTTGACTGGCATTTTAAAAAGGACAACATTGTGATGCTCACAAGAAAATTGTCTGCAATGCTCTGTCAACGTACCAAACACGTCTGCATAAATGAGCACATTATAAACTGTTGCACTCTGATAAGAGTTCAATATCTATTATACAATATGCTAGAGCCGTGTGTCTAATGTTGGGTACACACTGGCCGACATATCGGGCGTTCTATTGAATGGCCGATATTAAAGTGTGCACGTCGGCCAATGTGTACAGACGATGTCTGACTGACGTTGTTCACAGACATATCGCGTTGGCTGTGCAGCACAGCCTATGCTAGATATATCTGCACATCCTGAGGTGTGTACGGGCAGTCAGATGACCGCCCATATACTTGCTGCAGAGGCCGCGGGGAGGCGCGACTCAACCACCAGCACCCACGCCCATATGGCAGATGATGGTTGTTCAGTAGTATGTATGAACAATCATCATCTGCGGATACACTACCGTTCAAAAGTTTGGGATCACCCAGCCAATTTTCGAGTTTTGCATGAAAACTGACTTTTATTTATCAAAGGAGTTGCAAAATGAATAGAACATATAGTCAAGACATTGGCAAGGTTAGAAATAATGATTTTTATTTGAAATAATAATTTTTTCCTTCAAACTTTGCTTTCGTCAAAGAATGCTCCTTTTGCAGCAATTACAGCATTGCAGACCTTTGGCATTCTAGCTGTTAATTTGTTGAGGTGATCTGAAGAAACTTCACCCCACGCTTCCTGAAGCACCTCCCACAAGCTGGATTGGCTTGATGGGCACTTCTTACGTACCATACGGTCAAGCTGCTGCCACAACAGCTCAATGGGCTTGAGATCTGGTGACTGCGCTGGCCACTCCATTACAGACAGAATACCAGCTGCCTGCTTCTTCCCTAAATAGTTCTTGCATAATTTGGAGGTGTGCTTTGGGTCATTGTCCTGTTGGAGGTAGAAATTGGCTCCAATCAAGCGCTGTCCACAGGGTATGGCATGGTGTTGCAAAATGGAGTGATAGCCTTCCTTATTCAAAATCCCTTTTACCTTGTACAAATCTCCCACTTTACCAGCATCCCCAGACCATCACATTACCTCCACAATGCTTGAGAGATGGCGTCAGGCACTCTTCCAGCATCTTTTCGCTTGTTCTGCATCTCACAAATGTTCTTCTGTGTGATCCAAACACCTCAAACTTCGATTCGTCTGTCCATAACACTTTTTTCCAATCTTCCGCTGTTCAATGTCTGTGTTCTTTTGCCCATATTAATATTTTCCTTTTATTGGCCAGTCTCAGATATGGCTTTTTCTTTGCCACTGTGTATTGAAGGCCAGCATCCCGGAGTCGCCTCTTCACTGTAGACATTGACACTGGCATTTTGCAGGTACCATTTAATGAAGCTGCCAGTTAAGGACTTGTGAGGTGTCTATTTCTCAAACTAGAGACTCTAATGTACTTGTCTTCTTACACAGTTGTGCACCGGGGCCTCCCACTTCTCTTTCTACTCTAGTTAGAACCTGTTTGTGTTGTTCTCTGGAGGGAGTAGTACACACCGTTCTAGGAAATGTTCAGTTTCTTGGCAATTTCTCGTATGGAATAGCCTTCATTTCTAAGAACAAGAACAGACTGTTGAGTTTCACATGAAAGTTCTCTTTTTCTGGCCATTTGGAGAGTATAATCGAACCCACAAATGTGATGCTCCAGATACTCAACTAGCTCAAAGGAAGGCCAGTTTTATAGCTTCTCTAAAGAACAAACCCGTTTTCAGCTGTACTAACGTAATTGCACAAGTGTTTTCTTCACCCGCGGGTCGCAGTGTCCTGCGGGTGGGGAAATGTGCGGTGACCCAGTCACCGCCGGTGAATAGACGCTGGGCGCATGCGCTCGGCATCTATTCTCCCTGTCAACAGCAGGGGGGGGGGCTACCCGGCATGTTCCTAAGTGCCGGGCACGCACCCAAGAGTGACGAAAAGGTGACTCGTCTTATAAACACGCCCCCTTTTTGGTGCGCGGAAGTGCCTTCTCTAGCTTCGGCGCCCTGCCTGGCCCCGGAGCTAGAGTGAACACTATTTAAGTGTGTGCCCACCTTAACGCAAATCCAGTAAAGTGCTGCAGGAAAGCCCAGCAGGAGGAAGTTAGTCCCAAGCCAGATAAACGTCCACCTCTGCCGTATCTAGAGATGGGAGAGGAAGATGATGGGAATAGGGGAAGACAGCAGATGTAGAAAACAGGAACAAGGGGGAGACGGGAGAAGCTGGGAATAGGAAGAAATAACAGCTAGCGACCCAGCGAATGATGGGTCCAAAACGCTAGTAGGTAATATATTGTTCATTCACACTAAAGTAAGCTAGCTACATATTATGAAGACACAAGTTTGCCATCATATGAGCCATTACTTACAGTATAACTGCATTAGTTATTATGGAGAAAAATAGAGTTAAAATGCTAAACACCCATAAAAACTGACTTTGTGAAGGGCAACATACAAACATCAAAACAAAATAAAAGGACCTGCCATACTACTCAGAACTCACTGCTGGAGTGCTAACAAAATATTCAGGGAACTATAGTCCTTGGTTTATAAAAAGAATCGAGCCCATTGTCTTAAGCCAGTTGTCTAAGGATCGCGAAGTAAATAGCGCCGGCTATTCAATTCAGCACGCTGATAAGGATTTCTTCTTGCACCCCTCCAGGGGTGCAAGTAGAAATCTGACAAAAGTACAGGTGCGATGCTATTTTCTGCCCTTAGCGCCGGGAAAACAGCATTGCGCCGGGAATTTTAGTCGTAGAATGCCTGCTGTCGCGACTAAACACCCTGTTTAAGGCACGAGGGGCGTGAGAGCGGGCATTCCCCGACCTAACAGCACGCAGAATTGAATAGCGGCGGGAGCTCCCTCCTGGCACTATTTACATTGCTGCAACCATTCACAATGACCACGGCGTTTGGAGGTGGCCCAGCATGTCCATAAGTGCCGTGACACCCCCCCCCCCCCCAAGAGTGACGAAAAGGGGACACGTCAAAGACACGCCCCATTTTTATTGTTCAAACCCCGTATTCGGCAATGCAGGCTAATCTGAAGAACTGGCGGCCGACACCATGGTTCTAGATGCGGCGGGGGAACAATGTATTGGGTGGTCGTACACCAGATCGTGTAGTGTTTATGGGCCACCCGATTTATTGTGCCGTCATATCTGCCATCGCTGGTTACACACATTGTCTGCTGTGTACCCGGCATAATATTTATGCAGCCCTAACCACAGACAGAAAGGTAATTCCAGAACTGCAAGCAAAATAAAGTCTACAAACTCAGCATAACACACTGTAAGCTGGCCGAGCCTGGGAATCATGCCAAATTATCCATATTATCCATGTTCTCCAACATATTTGGCAAACAAGAAGACTCACCCCTTGATAACACACAGACAGTGATCTGATGGCTGACATGGCAACAACGTTTATATACAACGGAGAGAAAGCATTAAAAAATGACTCGTTTGACGTACTTGAATGAAATAAGATTTGAATTGTTTAGTATGAGGTTTTTCTGGCCATCTAATGTACAAGCTCTGTCCGTTTTGCTGCACTAGCCTAAGATGTGCAAGATATATTTTCAGTACATCTTACTAACCTGCCGATAAGGACCTCCTGTTCACTAAAGCCGCACATGTATCAACAACACAATCATGTGCGGTACTTATCGTTACAGATGACCTACATACAAATCTACATTCATCCGCAGTGGGTTAAAGTTCACAATTTACACTAATTTACTACACGCAGTTACTTTTGTGCAGAAAGCTACCTAGACTGTTATGTGTACAGCTAAGGTGTTTATCAAAGGGATTTAACCATTTAAAAATAACACAATAGGTCACGAACAGGACGACCTACTTGCCACAGGAATGATCCAAGGAAGGTGATCCCCTAGATCACAGCAAGTAACCTCGGCTACAGTTTAGATACTTACTTAGCACATGCAACAAAAAAAAAGTAGTAATAAAATGTTCCAATATGCATACATAGGTTATTCTGCAATTTCGCTTTTAACATCAGTAACCCAGTTACAAGCTATGAAAGATCTGGATAGCCAGGAAATGAATCAAAAGTGGCTGACTAATTTCAGAGTGACAATATTTCTGTGGAAGTTAATCCTACATCCTTTATCAATTACTTTAATTACAAGCTGACATGGTGTAAAAAAACAACATGAATTTAGTTGAATTGGGCTATTTTTTTTTTTAAGATGTACAGTAGTGCTATTCCATCCTGCACCCACCTTCAGACATCACATGCCACCCACTTATAGCTCCTAGGCACAGGTGACTCAGGGAAGGAATAATCTCCATGCAGACGGCACTCATAAATTCCCTGCATAGAAGTGCTAGGTATGGTTATAGGCACAGGCCGCCTTTGCAAATGTAAATCAGCTGCAGCAGACGTACTTCCTTGTCTATTTAAGATTTACAAAAACAGACAGAGCAAAGCACCTCTGTTATTATACACATTTCTTTACTCTCACCAGACCACTCCGTGAGACAAGAGCACAGTTGCAATACAGTGTACTGATTTCGGTCACATTCCTATAAAAACAGATAACTCATATAGGAGTTATTTATTTTTTTAAACCTTTATCACAATTTATAACTTGATAATCACTGGATTTGAATTTGCAATAAAAAAAAATGCAGATGTTATTTTTGAGGTGATTGGAGGTTACGCCATTTGACCTTAATGCAAAACTGAGTAGAGCAGGTATTATTCTACTGGCCTGATATAAGCAGCAGGAAGGGCACTCACAGACAGACTGTAATGTGAGCACTCTGACACATACAGAAATAACATAGTGTAGGTAAGAACCAACAATAATTAGGCCCAAAATATAGTGTATGATCAAGCACAACAGTGGTGTCAAGTCAACATTGGTCTATAAACAGGTATGCCACATGTTCACCAATTATACTGCAGTATAACATACCGCTAACACAGCCATGGGACATACAAATTCCAGACCATAACCACACAAATCCAGCAACCACAATATCTGGTGCTGACAACTCCCTAGTGCCACCAAAGGGAACAATTAACGGGGAGCAAAGAGGGCCCATGTATAAAGAAGTCACATATTTTATTATGTTTTATCAGCTCCAGTGAACCCATAATTGGGGAAATTGCTAACACAAAGGACTGAAAATACAGCAACTGGTCACCAGATACAGCTCTGCATACCGGAACTGGTCACCAGATACGGCTCTGCATAGCGGGACTGGTCACCAGATACGGCTCTGCATAGCGGGACTGGTCACCAGATACGGCTCTGCATAGCGGGACTGGTCACCAGATACGGCTCTGCATAGCGGGACTGGTCACCAGATACGGCTCTGCATAGCGGGACTGGTCACCAGATACGGCTCTGCATAGCGGGACTGGTCACCAGATACGGCTCTGCATAGCGGGACTGGTCACCAGATACGGCTCTGCATAGCGGGACTGGTCACCAGATACGGCTCTGCATAGCGGGACTGGTCACCAGAAACGGCTCTGCATATCGGACTTGTTTACTCTTCCAACTGCATGGAAGAGTAAACAAAAACACAACTGAGGGTCTATGCTATGGGGTACGCACATATCCCCTTTTCAGTTGCATTATAAAAAGTGACTGGCATTTGACTTGTGTAACAGAGCCGATAGTCCAGCAATCCCCATGTAAGGAGCTCCACCACGTTTCCTGGCTGAGCCCCCATTTTCTCGGCTACCACTAACCACTCTGCACAGCCCCTGGCTGCAAACTGTGCTAATTTCAGCATTAACGACATTTCCAGTTCGCTCATAATTACCAACAAAATTTTACTAATTGTAATTGTAAGTGCTATGTCATGATACCCCACTACATTAAATCCCATTACAATCAGAATTGCAGGAAAAACAGCATATCAAAGCAAGGTGCTAATGCATTGCCCGCTATATAGCCTAATAACTAACAAATTGACCACATGTACTTAATGTGTGACATGCTATATGTAAAGTATGAAGCCAACAGCCAATACAACAGTATTAAATAAGAATAATTCTCTAGTGTGATGTATACAGGTGGGACAAAGGTAAACACCCATCACATAAAAGCTAGAGCACCTCTGGTTCAATTCTTCATCTGTTCTGGTTGAGAAAGACCTTGCCCATTTGAATTGCCTGTTTAACAGCAATGACTGGATGCATCTCCTCCTAAACTACACACTGTGGATGTTCAGGGTTATTCTGTTTTTATTATAAAATTAGTAATCACAAACCAGTTGAACACAGGTTGTTACCCGCTCAGCAGCTAAATTCTTCCTCCTGGATTTTATTTTTGTTTGGGGGAAGAGGAGGAGGGTGTTGGGCTAAATGAGAAAAATAGAGCCTGTCGCAGACTGAGAGCTGCACCAGATTACGTTGTGTCACTTACATGAAATCACTCTGTAGAAAAGCAGTCACACTCATGTGCCAGTGCAGATTCGCCTGGAGAGGAGAGAGAGGGTACGAAAGGGACGTTCTTAAATAAGCCGAAAATACAGTATAGGAGAGTTTACGCAATTGTGAACAACTGGGTTTTAGATGTATGAGACGACAGATTTTGTGCTGTAACTTTGCATATACACACAATTATGGCTTTGTTTGTGCCTATGATTCGGAGACAACTGCAGTGAACTCTGAATTGGAGCGGGGAGGCAGTGCCGGGTTGTGCAGCTCGGGCCCATCACAGTGCAGGGGCGGTGTCAGGCTGGAGGGCAGAGATCCCTCCCCTTGTAGAAAAGCAAGGACAGTGTCTGGGAGCTGTATATTAAAAGTTTCTGTGGTGCCACTGCCAGCAAGTGGGGACACGGGTATCTGTGTAGCCTGTAAGTGGGGACACGGGTATCTGTGTAGCCTGTAAGTGGGGACACGGGTATCTGTGTAGCCTGTAAGTGGGGACACGGGTATCTGTGTAGCCTGTAAGTGGGGACACGGGTATCTGTGTAGCCTGTAAGTGGGGACACGGGTATCTGTGTAGCCTGTAAGTGGGGACACGGTATCTGTGTAGCCTGTAAGTGGGGACACGGTATCTGTGTAGCCTGTAAGTGGGGACACGGTATCTGTGTAGCCTGTAAGTGGGGACACGGTATCTGTGTAGCCTGTAAGTGGGGACACGGTATCTGTGTAGCCTGTAAGTGGGGACACGGTATCTGTGTAGCCTGTAAGTGGGGACACGGTATCTGTGTAGCCTGTAAGTGGGGACACGGTATCTGTGTAGCCTGTAAGTGGGGACACGGTATCTGTGTAGCCTGTAAGTGGGGACACGGTATCTGTGTAGCCTGTAAGTGGGGACACGGTATCTGTGTAGCCTGTAAGTGGGGACACGGTATCTGTGTAGCCTGTAAGTGGGGACACGGTATCTGTGTAGCCTGTAAGTGGGGACACGGTATCTGTGTAGCCTGTAAGTGGGGACACGGTATCTGTGTAGCCTGTAAGTGGGGACACGGTATCTGTGTAGCCTGTAAGTGGGGACACGGTATCTGTGTAGCCTGTAAGTGGGGACACGGTATCTGTGTAGCCTGTAAGTGGGGACACGGTATCTGTGTAGCCTGTAAGTGGGGACACGGTATCTGTGTAGCCTGTAAGTGGGGACACGGTATCTGTGTAGCCTGTAAGTGGGGACACGGTATCTGTGTAGCCTGTAAGTGGGGACACGGTATCTGTGTAGCCTGTAAGTGGGGACACGGTATCTGTGTAGCCTGTAAGTGGGGACACGGTATCTGTGTAGCCTGTAAGTGGGGACACGGTATCTGTGTAGCCTGTAAGTGGGGACACGGTATCTGTGTAGCCTGTAAGTGGGGACACGGTATCTGTGTAGCCTGTAAGTGGGGACACGGTATCTGTGTAGCCTGTAAGTGGGGACACGGTATCTGTGTAGCCTGTAAGTGGGGACACGGTATCTGGGAGCTGTAACAAAAAAAAAATTCTGTGGTGTCAGCATTACAGACCAGATCCTACAGACTTTGCTTATGAAAAAGCTGCAGATGACTGAACCTCTAAAAAGAAGAGGAGAATTAATATATAAAATGTTATCTAAAGTTTAAATCATTATAAGATCAGGATTTAAAACATTGTGAAGGCCCCCACCCGGCTACTTCTAGATGCCAGCCGGCTGGAAACATTTTCTGGGGAGAACACTGCCATTTATATGTTTAGTTCCATTTTAAAGCTAGGTTTCAGCAGTAATGCCATACAGTACATGAAGCTAATGGCTAATCTGCCAATATGAAGTTAAGGCACACATCCATTAGACGATTAAATTGAGCGATTGAACGATAACTATATCGTTCACAAATCGTTTTAAAACCATTAAGAAAAATGTCTTAAACTGTTTCAGCGGGGCGCCGGCCCTTGCCCTATTTCTGAAGGGCAGAAAGCACCCTGCCCTCCAGCGTGGCGCCCCGCTGAAACAGTCTGCAGGTTCTGTCCTCCACCAGCGGGCCGCAGTGTCCCGTGGGTGGGGAAACGTCAGAGCAGAAGTCACCACTGGTGAATGGATGCCGGGCGCATTCACAGTGAACGCAGCGCTTGGGCGCTGCCCGACATGTCCGTAAGTGCTGGGCATGCCCCAAGGGTGACGAAAAGGGGGACACGTCAAAAAGACACGCCCTTTTCGATCACGCGCGCTGCAGTGCCCTTGCTCTAGGTCCGGCGCCCTGCCTGCCGCCGGACCTAGAGTGAACACTATTAAACGGCCAGCGATGCGCACTCCCGCTGGTCGTTTAGACATTATCGTGCAAATATGTTGTACAATCTGACGATATCGTCAGGTTCAACATGTTTGCAGATGATTGATGTGCCTTTACTGAATGACTCCTCGTTCAGTAAAGGCACATCACAGACAGACAAATGACTGCACGATTACAAAGTCTTTTGCCTGTCGGCTAGTGGATGTGTGCTTTGAGTCTGGTAAATTCATACAAACCATATTTGAAACATAACTTCTCTGCATTGTAAACGCTCCTCCTTATGTAGTGGCACTGTGAAGTTATCTCCAACCCTCCCAGTATTACCAAAAGGCCATTAAGGATTTCTTTAACTATTTACAGGTGATCTAAACTAGGTGGAATTCAATTGTACCTGAACTGGAACGGCACATCACGTTCGTTGGCATTGCAAGTTTTCCCTCGCACACCATAGAGGTGCAAGTAAAACTTTGCAAAGTTGGCACTACTGTAACTGGTCTACATGTACGCAGCTAGGCATTGTGGTAGCATATTGCGTACTGCTGAATTCCCCCCTATGCCTGTAAACTATCCGTCATATTTTTACAAAGACATAACACGATTCCTTAATCAGCTTAACCGGGTCATCATATTCAGCAATGACGTAACAGAGAGCATCTCTTACCAATCATTAGCAACAATTAATGAGGTACATTTTCATAAGTTGCACTTGACTAGTGCCAGAGCACTTGTCACCACTCTCATTCCCTGCATGCCCATGTGTACGCATTATAAAATGAACAGTGGTGGAACATCATATAGCCAATCACATAAGCACAAAGTATTTCAGCTGATTATTTCAGAACACCTAATTGAAGCAGGAATGTAAGAACATATAAATTAGTCAGTACGTGCGAGCATACATAGGGCAAGATTCAGAGCTGAACGCTCTGAACACAGCGCTCGCTCTGAATCAAGGCCCTCTATCAGAGCCAAAATCACTCCCACTGACATCACTAGTGATGTCAGTGGGGCCGGCTTCAGACGGTAAGCGTTCCCATGGGAACGCCTCCGTCTGGCAGGCACGCCCCCGGCAGGCCCTCCAAAGGGGGCGTGCTGTCAATCAACATCGACAGCACGCCCCCTTTGGTGCGAGACCCGGAGCGATGGAAAGCCCGTCGCTCCCCGGGTCTCGCGCATGCGCACGACGGAGCTCCCTCAGTCGTGCGCATGCACATTGGGGAACATCGACCCGCTTGCGAGCGTCATGACACTCACGAGCGGGTCTGAATGACCCCCATAGTGTTCATTCTAGCACCCTGCAGTTGTCACGACCCGTGCAGTTCCTCTTTCCTGTCTAGGGTGTCGCTCTCTGCTCTGGTGCTTCTAGCACACTCAGCCGATGCAACAGACTGCTGAGATACAGACCAGAGAGTGCTAGAAGCACCAGTGCAGAGAGCGACACCCCAGGCAGGAAAGAGGAAATGCACGGGTTGTGACAGCTGCAGGGTGCTAGAATGAAAACTACATAGACACAGGCCAAATGTATTAGCCTGTGATTTGCTGTAATTGTGCTGTTTCCTGCCAGATAGCCGCCATATTTAAAGTAGCAATTAGTTTAAGGCAAACCCGAACCTGGTTTTACATTAAAACTAATTGGCGCTTTAAATATACCATCTATCAAAAAGTGAACAGGTTATTTTCAAAAGCAAAATAGATTTTTTTCACATCATCCTAAATATTAATGAGGTTACTACTGATATAGAAAAGAAAACTACCATTGCTAAGCATCACCAGCGTTTAAAGGTGAACGTTCCACCATTAGCTTGCATTGGTGGGCATGTTTATAAAGCACTACACTGAGCTTGTACTCCCAGGATACCGGTCATGTTACCATCACATGATGACATGAACTAAAGAAATGCAGTGAAAAAAAAATTAATTTGCAATGAATAAACCCCCAACCTCCACCATATTATTTTTCATTACAGCAGAGGCCTCTAAAACAAGTCTTATTCCTTGGAAGCCAAGTATGACAAATTAATAGAAAATTTTAAAACATAATGCAAAGTAATTAATTTTTTTACCACTTTGATAAGGAGCGATAAACAAATATAACTTTAATGTCTCACAAGGGTGAAGAACGGTAAGTAATCAATAGTGTAATCTAGGATAAATGACAGTCATTCATCCAGTGATAGTAAAATGTGCAGTAAAGTAACTCGTCAGACTGGTTATGTTTTTAGTTTTATATGTTTATTATTATAAGTGATTCCTGGTTTTAAAGTAGGGGAAGGGCCAGCTACAGTGTTGTGGCTAAAGAAATTCGAGGAATCTTCAAGGTGTAACATGTCACTGTCAGGTTCCCCTAAGCATGTTCGCAGGTGTCATTAAGGACACTTCCAAAAATAACAGCTGCTATTATATATTGTCAGCAAAGGAATAATGACTATTTTAGTTGCAAGCTACCCTAATAGCATGGCATTCCCTCATGAGCACTGTTTACACTACACAAATAAATAAATAAATAAAATATGCACAAGCAATGTAAAGTAAAATAGTAAAATATTTTTTAAACCATCTGTTGTAACATTAAGAGCGGGATGCACTATCCTCGATTATGCAATCAAACCTCAGAAAATGCAGCTTTCAGGTGACTGACCGCATTTCTCATATGCACCAAGCATAGAAAAGCAAAGCTTTCCACAGCTTTGATCTGGTGGACAATGCCATCTTCAGATGGAATTGCCCAATAGAGGCCTATGGGTTTATAGTAGCCCTTTGCGGTGGGTACGGCTTTCTGCACATGTGCAGGAAAACTTCTGGGTCATAAACCCGAAAGTCCCTCTATCGCAAAGGACAGCTCTTATCGGGAGAGCGGTTCATTGCAATTTCCTTCATGCATACCGACGTTATTAAGGCCCACATACATGCGATGAGTGGCGGGATGAATTGCATGCAAAACCTAATTCTTGATGAACAGGTTCTCAAACGCGGCCCTCAAGACCCCAAACAGTACATGTTTTCCAGATCTCCTCACAGAATCACAAGTGAAATGATTAGCTCCACCTGTGGATCTTTTTAAATGTGTCAGTAAGTATTGAATACACCTGTGCACCTACTGGGTGACCTGTATGGGGGTCCTGAGGACAGAGTTTGAGAACCACTGGCTTGATGCATTCCTCCAATAAAAACATATTTGACTCATCTACAGTTTAGTCTTTTTTCTTTTCAGTAGAGGTGAGCAAAATTTTCAAAAGCACTCAGAAACATTTGGCCGTGGATTCACAAACATTTCCCTGGCAGAAGTTGCCAGTGTCTTCTGTGCTCAATTCCCTCTATAATTTTTGCACTGCCTGGATTTCCCCATCATACCCCAACCACACCACATAGCAGAATGAATGGGGAGCCATTCTAGAATATAAATTCTGCTAATTATTATCCTTTATTTATATGGTGCTCCATGGGGCCTGTAGTGCCTTGCAAAGTACATAAGCAGAAACTGCAAACAAGATTAAAAAAAGTCAAAGATTTACAGTATGGTGCGTCCACACGTAGCTATAAAAATGAACGATATGAACGATAACAATATCGTTCATATGGTTCATTTTTTGGTCCCTACCAACTCACCTACGACCAGCGATGCCCGGCCACGTATGGACGATAGCGACATCGTCCACTGCCAGTGCATTCAGGCCAACTTGTTCGATATCGAGCAGGTTACTATAGGGACCCGCGATCGATCGTGGGTTGCTATAGTCATCGGTGAGTTGGTGGTGTGCTGGGTGATCGATATCGATCATCCAGCACACCAGGGAGAGTGCAGGACGGTCAGCCAACGATATGGTATCGCTGGCTGATCGCTACATGTGTAAGCACCATTACAATAGAAAACATTGCATAACATGGGATACAGGATATATAACGTTGCTGCACGTGCAGTTATAATACCCACAAAAAGCAGTGCTGGCTGAACCCATAGGTTCAGTGCCACTGTTGGCAACAGGCATAAGTGAGTGAAGGTAAAGATAATGATATAAGTGAGGGAAGGAAAAGCACATCAGGGAAAGGGGCCCTTCTAATGAACGTTTACAACATACTTGGCTGCTTTTGGAAAAGCATTTTTAGGGAGATGGTGAAAGCGGTGTTAAAGTGGACGTGTAGTGATCCGCCTGACATACAAATGTAAATGAGCCCCAAAGCAGTATATATAGTATATGTTACAGTTGTTGTCAGTAGGATCTACCTGGTGATGACAACACAGTACAGCACTTTTCAGGGCTTGGTTATCTATACTTATAATAAAGTTGTAATGGTTGTGTCTGTATATAGAATTTTTTGGGAGAAATGTAATTATTGGGACTGTGTATGAACTATGTAGACAAAAAAAAAAATAATAATTCAGAATTTTGTTTTTCTGTCTGTCCATTTGTTCCGGCATCAAGCAAAAAATATGGGATGCATTTGGATTGAGTTTTCAATATTGTATAGCTTAGTCACCTAGAAAGAAACTGAGGTAAGTATTATCTCAATGTGATATCAGGGAGAGGAGCAATAAAGGAAAAACCAAACGCTTGGCGCGTATAGGCTCCTCAACTCAAAAATGACTAGATGTACAGTATATAAATATGATATACTTTCAGGGACTGTTTATGAACTATGGACACAAACATTTTTATTTATATACATATAGTCAAGTCCATATATATACACACACACACATAATATATACATATTGTGCACACCCTGAACGCAAACAGTTATATATGTATGCATAGATAGATATCTAACTGTTTGCGTTTGGAGTGTGCAATTTATGTAGACATTGTGTATATATCTATAGCTCAAGATCTATTTTGCAGGAAAATCCAACTCTATATTACGCACTGACCAGGCAGCTTATCTTGACTCATGAAGTTGCAGTATACCTGTCAATAAAGTAGATGGCGCACCAAGACAAATAGTACATTTCATAGAGTAGCTGCTCATGTTACTTGAAACCTTTCAGTGTTACTTTATGTTAAGTAGCAACAGATTTGGGATCTACAAATAGTGCAGCTGCACTCCCAGCATCGCACTGAAAGTTGGTGTTCCGATCATGCTTCTGCTTAACTTGACTCCGCCCAAGTTATGAAACAGAACCCGACTGCTCTACAGATGAACTTAATTGAAGCACAGACTCTAATAGGATCTGGCTCAGGTGAGACTGTGTTTTTTATACCATATAAGCCCCAATAATTTTCCTTTGCAATCCAAGCACCTGCAGTTCCTTGAAAGCATCTGCTTCACTATGGATGATCAACAGGTCGCAGGGACAAATGCTCAGGGCTGCAGGTGTAGATCTCATGATCAGGTGCTTCTCCAATGGCAGCTTTACGTAACTTGCTCACGAGTTAGTAGCCCCAACAATTTTTTTTGTTAATCACTGAAGGAAAAACTGCAAATATTGTTTACAAAGACATTTTGTGATCAATGTCTACAATATAATATATACATCACAATATTAGAAGCCACTTCTGACTTTGTAGAATTAGTTCCACTAAGCAATAACAGACATCCACGGAAATTAAGCAGCGGGCAAACGCTAGTGTATTAGGTCATAATCACAAGTGGTTCCATGGACATGGGCAAGGGAAATGTTATTTGAAAGATACATGTAGCAATAGGGAAACATTGTGCCTTATAATCGATGCAGATGGTATAGATCTCAGATTTTTTCAGGGAGGGTTGGCAAGTATGGCTTACATTCTCAAATACAGAATTTATAAACAGTGCGGTACACTTAGAACTCTGTACCCATGCAAAGCTGCCAATTCTCTAACCAAATTCCATATTACTGTATGTAATTTTCCACCTCAATTTCACTCATCTCAACTTTCACCCTTTGTAACACGCACTGAAGGCTAGATTTGCTACAACAGGTAGATAAATACAGTAGGTCTATATACATGGCGAGATGATGTGTAATTTGCAACTGCAAAACTGTGTTCACAGATAAATAACTGTATGTAACACTATTTATGTGACCTACTATATATTTGATGCAACTAACCCAGCCCATCTATAAGACATACTGGATCCCTGGACAGACCTGTCGGTGTATAATCAGATACACCCCGTGTATCAGTCACTGCACACACTTGCCTTTCAATAACATGCAGAAGATGCACCAGCCATTGCAGCCCAGTGACACTGCCATATGACAACCAGACAGGGTGTATAGGCGACTGGTGGTCCTCTCTGGGAGAAGCAGAGAAGTTGTATCACATCCAGGGGGGTGGGGTGCTATATACCCAAAGTGTTACACAAGGATAACACACCTCCCACAATGCTGGCAGCAATGCATGCACACCAGGCAGCAGTCTTACCTCACCATATAGCAGCAGCGGGGGTATCTCCAGGGATGACAGCCCAGGGCCCACTTCCCCGCTCTGGGCGCTGAGGTGATGACAATCGCTGTGTGCGCACCGATCTGTTACTGCTCACTCCTCCACCATCACTAATGCGGCGTCTATGCGCATGCGCAGCCCAGCCCAGGAAGCAGCGGCGGCAGCCGCCACAGGGAGATCCTGGGACACAGCGGGAATAGCGGCTAGTGGCTACTGCGCATGCGTCAGAGGGTCCCCCCCTACGTCACCATCTTCCCTCTCTCCAGTGCTATCTGTGGCTGTTGCTGCGAGGTAAATCATGTAATGTAACCTGTTCCCTATCCTTGTATTATGACTGCAATGTCTAATTCTGCAGGTCTCAATTAAAAAAAATAATAATAATAAAAAAAAAAAAATATATATATATATATATATATATATATACAGACCCTCCAACATGACCCGTTCCATTAGGTACAAAATGCTCTGCTCCTGGACTTCCCTCTTAATTTATGTTTGCAGACACCTGTGCTGAAACACCTGTCTCATCAATTACCTAGCTCAACACAGGTGTCTGCAATCATTAATCAAGTGAGAAGTCCAGCAGCAGAGCAATTTGTACCTAATGGAACGGGTCATGTTGGAGGGTATATATATATATACACAGGGTGCTATCACAAATTGTGTGGCTCAGGACTGACAAAATAGGCAGGGCCCCCCTTCCCCAGCTACCACTAAGTTTAAGGAGTCATGACTTACCTTATCAACTTGAGAAAAGAAATGCTCCAGTCCTTCCTCATGGCTTCTTCTCCTCCAGGTCTGGCTGGCGCTGCTCCTCATGCGCCGCGGCTCCTCTTCCAGCGCCGTGTCAAAGGAAAATATTTTTTTTATTGAACAAGGGCAGGGGCAAACGCAGGATTTTCTGGGGGGGGAGAGTTGTAATTATATATATGTATTATATAAACACTTGTGTGTGTGTTTATTAAACACACATGTATATAGTATATACAGTATTTATTTATTTAACAGTTTCTTATATAGCGCAGCATATTCCGTTGCGCTTTACAATTGTAAGCATTAATAGAACAAAACTGGGTAATAACAGACAGATATATAGGTAGGAAGGCCATGCTCGCAAGCTTACAATCTATAGGATTTAGCAAGCATGTATTATGTATAACACATATATACACATAACACAAATATACAGTATACAACTACAGTATTTGTGTGTGTGTTTATTAAACACACACATATATAATATATACAGTGACATATACACACTAACACACATATACAGTATACACACACTAACATACACATATATCCACACTAACACATATGTACACACATATATACATTCTAATACATACACAGTAACATACAGAGACACTTACATGCACATGGTAAAACACATACATACTTCTGATGCAACAACAGGTTGCTAATGGGGGCAGGCACCTCACATAATTAGGCCCCGTCCATTACACAATGGAGTCCGCGGTTGTATGGGGGCGGGGGTTGCCCCTTTGGCTCCGCCTCCATTGTGATTGCCGATTGAAGAGGGGAATCTGTCCCTTGTGGGAGTGGGTAGTGCATGGCTGTGGATGTGCAGCGGTGGGAGGAGCAGGCGCGGGCCCCCTCCCATTCTGCCAGTGTCCAGGCCCAGGACCCTAGTCCCAGCAGTCCCTCTCTGATGGCAGCTATATATATATATATATATATATATATATACACATTATATTACCACCAGTCCAAGACGACGAAACCGGTCAGGCGTGGCTAAACTGGTGATGCACATGCATTTTCCTGATGCCAGAGCTATCGGGAGACCTGGAAGCACTGTGGAAGCAGGGTAGCGCTGGTGTCTTAAGTATACATGCGTGCAAATCGTGCACTTTATCAAGATGTTTATCTAGTATGTGATTTGTAATCTGGTGTGAGAGGAATAAAAGTTGCTAAGTATTTTCACTGTTGTGCGCCCTGTTTTCTTTACACTTTTCATATATATATATGATACACAGAAGTAAAAAATGGCGCTAAATACACTGCTACCAATATGAAATTCTATACATAAATGTGATATGCGCTCCCACTTTTAAGTGGGTGGCAGTTATATTTAAATATTTAGTAGGGTGGTAATTCATACTTATAGAAAAAATCATAAAAAGCAAGAGCTATATAGCCCCTGACAGTGCTTTGAAAGTGGTTATCCACAATATAATTGATATAAATATGTGTAATAAAAGCTTACCTTTTTGTCTTTAGGATCCTCGGTTGTTGCGGGAAGGCTGTTTAGATAGTAAAATGTTTGTATATAGAGAAGGAAATATAAAAGGAAAAAACATCATAACATTGCGCGCATTTCTTTAGGAACTTTTCTGTCCCCCATTTAAAAATCCAATATTATTACCAGTACATATGGTTTCTGGTTCAGGGTTAAATGTAGGGAGAAAAGGGGGGGAAATAAAGAAAAAGGACTCCTATCAGGGCACACTCCTGTGATATGATATTCCTTCTACAAATTAATTGATTTAATGTCTCTGTGGCTAAAGGATTGGCAAACGGATACCGCCTATGAGGACATCACTATCACACATCTGATTGCAATTCTTTATCTCTGTTGGCAGGAAATTAACGCCATCATAGCCTATATACTAGTATTGTATGGTCTAATTGACTCTGAGCTAGGTAGTACATTAAAACTAAATTTTATTAAATTATTAAAATAGGTAAGCGGACATACAATTCCTCCTACATATACATGACAGCACAAAACATACATTAAATGCATTGTCTTAAACTGTATGACACTGTTTTCTTGTTCTGCTCAACTGTCTATGTACTATGTCTATGTACTATGTTTGTGCACTATGTTTATGTACTATGTAAGGCGCTGCGGAACCCTTGTGGCGCCATATAAATAAAGGATAATAATAATAATTAATCTTTATGTATGATACACTATATCTGTTATCAGTGGTCCACGGTATCATTTATTCATGGTGCTAGAGGCATGGATGTGAATACTTATGACAATCGTATGCATATATTTTGAACCAGTCAGTACATCAATATATCACCATAGACCTGCGTCCTTTTTTTACAATAATACAGTACATTGGTGGATGTCAAGAAGTAAATGTTAACTAGTGCCAGTACTACTGGTTCTATATATACGCTATAGATGTACATAAGATGAAATATTATGCTAACAACCAATGGATCAACCTATGTAGATGGTAAATATGCCCAAATACAATATCTTGGTTGTCATAACACCCAATAGTGTATTAAATACGGGATAGTAAGACAATCCCTCAATATCCTACTGGGACCAGTAGACTTGAATAAATCATAAGACTGGGACTGTCCCAATGCTCTAACACAGTTTATGCCTTGGAATTGTGTTAACCTTAAGATGTTGTAATAATTAGTGGAACCACCTATACGATGGGTATATAATTAACACATTTTTAAAGAAACATGTATCACGGAGTTATTACATACAAATGCACAAACAAAAGGCGAAATAATAAACATATACAGAAAACATGAACAAAGGTATAAAAATACCTCAATTTAAAATGCTGAACACCACGGGTACCACCTCTATCTATAAGATGGTGGTTTGTAGAGGCGTCCCTCAATTTCTATCAGGGAGAGTACGTATAGTACTAAACAATTTCCTGGTATAGATACAGGTATATAGTTGTGCGCTTAAATACCCTGGATCTGCTGTTGCCCGTCTTAAATATTTAGAGGACAGGCAATGAGAGTCCCGGGTACTGGCACACTGAAATTAGAAAGCTGCTTCTGCTTTTACAACCCAGTCTCATCTGTATCCCTGTTACCTTGCGGCAGCGCAGAGGATCCAGGCAGCTGGTTTGTAATGAGAGAGCAGGAAAAAGTGGAAGAAAGTACCTGTCATGAGTCTCTCCCTTCTATATAATCATCCATGGTGTAGGGGTCCAAAGTGCGCACTTTGGAGCCCACCAGCAAGCTATCCTTAAATGTAGGGACATGAGTCCCATATATTATATTCACAGCCCAGCCACATTTTCTGTACTGAAAGTATTTTTATTAAAATAAAAAAATAAAGTAAATAACAAAAAGGATTAAGATACAATATTATATTGTGGAACTCCGTCTACCGATAGGCATTGCACGTACAATGTCAAGAACATATAAATCGCTTATCTGTCCACATGAGGAGTCAAGCCATTGTAGCATCCCAATGCGTTTCGTCTGCAGATCAGAATTCTTCATGGGGAATATATATATTTATATATATATAGCAAGTTGTAAAATTGAAGGTTAGTTTGTTTCTAAGATTTGGACTAATATCAATATTTTGTACACTATACAAAGGTGGCGTGGAACTAAGGAACTGCTTCTGAGGTATTGGCAATGGCATGATATCATTGGATATCTTTGGATAATTTAGAAATTCTAACTGGGGATATTCTTAGTTGGACGTAATACTGATGTAAGCTGGCAATCTTTTGCCACTAAACGTGCCAAAATCCCTAAAAAGTGGCATGGCGCATGCGCCCATGGTGTCTGCACACAGGACCAATTGAGCTGCTTGGACTCTGGATGTATTGGGCGTTCCTGGGCAAGGACTGGGAAGTGGCTATTCAGAAGCACAACAACTTCCCGTCTTTTGGGCGTGCTATGGGAGTGTCACAGGCAGTGGTGAATTTCCCATGAGGCACATGCCTTGGGGAGCGACTTGCCCATAAGAATGAGTGCCCATCCGGTGATATTCAATTGTGCGAGCGGGCTGGAGATGGTCGCGACCATCGGGCTTGCGAGGAGACCTTGTGGTAGGGTCTCAGCACTCGCAAGCCTGAGTGGACTTCCTGCTCTAATAGAGCAGGAAGTCCACTACTGACATCATGAGTGATGTCAGTAGGGCCACCCACAAACGCCAGGCGTTCCTAAGAGAACGCCTGCGTTTGTGCAGCCACCCCCCCTCCCCGCCTACAAAACGGGGCGAGCTGTCAATCAACATCGACAGCTGCCCCGTTTTGTAGCGAGCCCCAGAGCGACTGAACTTCAGTGGCTCGCGCATGCGCACACCGGAGGTGGTGCATGCGCAGGGGTAAAACATTGACCCGCTTGCGAGCGGGTCTGAATCAGCCCCTTTGTAAGGTGCTGTGGAACACTTGTGGTGCCATATAAATAAAGGATAATATTAATAATAGTGCTCAGCGGGTAACTTCATTTTCCTTCTGCGCTCTTTTGTATTTGGTGGTCCAGAATGCTGTTTTCAAAGCGTCCTGGGGCGCATAAAAGGCATGTGATGATGATGATGGCCACATGCACATATGTGCAAAACTGAATTACCTGGGCTGGAGGTGGTTTCTGAGCAGCTTAAGGCAGTGATTCCCAAACTTTGTCAGTTTGAGGAACCCTTAGTGTCTCCATCATTTTTTCAAGGCAACCCTAAGCCAAAATAATTAGAATTTATAACCCTAACCCTTTGCCCCCTCCATGTCTTTCCCTTTGCCCCCTCCATGTCTAATTTTTTGCCCATTGCCTTTTGTTGTACAAATTGATGCATGCTTATTTGCCCACAATGTTGACTTTAGATATACAACTGAACATCACAATCTGTGTAACAGTCCCTATAGAATCAGATATACATGCTGTGTTGATTTGAATTTGCATAGAACATTTTCATGTTGTACTGATGGTGGCATGTTTTAGTCCTCCTGAGAAATACCCGGATAACACTAGTTAGGAAAGAACAGTTCCCGAAAACTGAGGTGATATTGTTTCCATAGATTTGTGTATCTTATTTCTTTGCATTCTCCCTACATATTCTATTTTTGAGATGTGTATCCTGTAAGGTAAAGTTATTTCTACTTCAGGGTCCATAGGGGGTCCACAGGGTTGACCTTGGGGATATAGCTGGATCAGGATCCATGGACACCACACAGTTAAACTTTTAGGTCCCAGGATGCACTTGGGTCCTCCTCTATACCCCGCCCCCGAGCCACAGGCACCTCAGTGTAAGTTGGTGCCCGGCCGGAGTTGGTCACCGCTTTTTTTTTAGTTTAACAGATTTTGTTTATTTAATCTTTCTTTTTATTACAGACGGCAGCGAAGGGCTGTCTATTCAGACACCCACGCTGCCGCTCTGATCCCAGACTGGCTCCGCAACACCAGTACTGATCTGGGGATCGCGGCGGGAGGACAGAGTCCGTGCTAGCCGGACTCTGTCTACCTCCCAGGACTGCTGCCGGAGTCGCCGGGGATTCAGGTAAGCCGCGCGTCGCTGGGGACAGACCGGAGGCTGCTGGCAGTGGCGGCGGGCCCCCCATAACCCGTGGGACCACTAGACCACCAGGGTTAACAGGCATGCGGGAAGCCAGCATCCCTGGGGTTATGGCCAGCCAGGGGAGGAAGCCTTCCCTGTCAGCGGCTCCTCCCCTCAGCTCAGCGCGCCTTTCAGCACGCAGTCTGGCGTCGCTGAGCTGCAGACTCCATGGCCACTCCTCCTCTGAGGTCTCTGGGGGCCATTTTCTATGTGGCAGCGCAGATCTCAGGGAGCACGCGGACCGGTCCCCCTGTGTACCTCTCCCCCGATTTAAGGACAGTGTACACAGCACTATAGCCCTTCCAGACACTGAATCTGGGAGGTTGATTGTAGTGAAAAGGTGCAGTGAGTATATCTTCTCTGCATGGTATGTGACTTTTGCTAGTGCTGCCTGTCTGTGCTTATTTTCCGCTTACTGTCAGCTTATACCTGTCCCTTTCCTTCTCCTACAAGCCCTACAGGTGTGTGGTGGAGGGGCGTTTCTACTGACCTCACTTATATAGATCACGTATTTGTGAGGTCCGTCACATACAGTTGTGTGCTACACAGTGCCATATTGTGGGCTGTTGTTCAGCACACCGGTGAGTGCGTTTACTTCTGCCCTGTTGCCAGATATATTTTTTTGACTATATAATATATTCTGTCATGTCAGACGAGGAGTTTGAGCGCTCAGTGGCTCCGGTGTTGGCCTCCTGCGGACGCTGTTCTGCAGGAGTGGATAGGGAGGATTTGTCACAGGATGGCCTGTGTAGTCGATGCCAGGTGGCTCCTGGCCCATCCAGACCTTCTCTGACACAGGAACCACCGTGGGCGATGTTTTCTCAAGTGCTGGTGTCTATTGCGGACCGTCTGTCGGTCCCGACTGCTCTCCCTACTAGAGCGTTACCCCAGCCGACCATCCCTCATTCCCCGGGTGTCCCGCAGTTATTGCGGAGTCCTCCTGGGTCTCAGTCAGTGGGTCCCTATGCGGGGTTGCCTATGTATATACAGGCTTCCCCTGTGCCGCAGCAGCCTGTGGTACCTTTTCAGCCCCTATGGCGACTCCTCCACCCTGGGTGGATATGCTCTCCAACTCCGTGCAAAATTTGGCGGCCGCTTCCTCGGCTTTTCAGTCAATGTTGCAGACTGACATGCCTTCTAGGATTTCAAAACGCCCACTCATGACACGGGCTGCTCAGGTATCGGACTCAGAGGGTTCCTCAGATGATGGGGAGGTCCCTGATGACACTGACTCGGACGCCTCGGTCCAGGAAATGGATACCAAGTCGTCCATTAATGTGCGAGCACTAGTTAGGGCGGTGCGAGCTATTCTTCTTATAGAGGATGAGGCACCGGTTCCTAAGTCGAAGTTTCCTAGTTTCAAAAAAACTAAGGTGGCTTCTGCGGTGTTTCCCCTGTCGGATCAGTTGACGGATCATATGGCGGTAGCTTGGCAGGCGCCCAGTAAGAGATTCCTTCCTCAGAAGCGGTTGGCTTCTAATTATCCCTTCCCTGAGGCACATTGTAAAAAATGGGAAACTCCACCGGCGGTGGATTCCCATGTCACCCGTTTAACTCGGGGAGCTACCTTACCATTACCGTCGATATCCTCGCTGAAGGATCCCACGGACAGGAAAATTGAGACTTGCTTAAAGTCTATTTACTCCCTCTCCGGGGCGGTGGCCCGACCGTCCATGGCCATCTCCTGGGTGGCCAAGGCCATTGTGGGGTGGGCCAATGCATTGGAAGATACCTTCCCGGACGACGCTCCGGATGTCCAGCGGGCGTTGTTGGGACAAATGAGGGACGCTGCTTCTTACATTGGAGAAGCTTCTTTAGATGCTAGTCTGCTGACCTCGCGGGTATCGGCTGCAGCGGTGTCTGCCCGCCGATCCTTATGGTTGCGGTCCTGGAGAGCGGACTCTGATTCAAAGAAAGGTCTGGAGGCCTTACCTTTCAATGGGGAATTACTATTTGGTCCGGACTTGGACAAAATAGTGGATACCCTGGCTAAATCCAAGTCGGCCTTCCTCCCTTCGGCGGCACTGCCTGCTAAGGTTCGGAGTTCGGCTTTTCGTTCCTTTCGGGTTCAGGGTAAGGCGAAAGGTCAGTCCTTCCCGAGACAGTCTGCGAGTAAGACTGCCTCTTAACCCAAGAAGCAAGCCTGGAGTGCTCGGCGCCCTTCTTCCAAGCAGGAAGATAAACCTGCGGCCTGATGGGACGGGCCTCCCTCTGGGGGACCTCAGAGTGGGAGGCCGACTTCTTCTATTTGCCCAGTGCTGGCACAATACCACCACGGATGCCTGGGTTCGAGAAGTGGTCTCCCAGGGGTACGCCCTGTCTTTTCGGCACAGACCACCCCACCAGTTTTTCTGCACGAGTCCTTCTCAGGACAAGACCAAGGCGTTACAGGTTCAGGAGGCTATAGAGTCCTTGCTGAAAGCAGGGGTCATTGTTCCCGTTCCTCAATCACAACGAGGGACGGGGTATTATTCGTCTCTGTTTCTGGTGCAGAAACCCAATGGTTCTCATCGCCCTATCCTCAACTTGAAGTCTCTGAACAAATTCCTCAGAGTTCCCAAGTTCAGGATGGAAACGTTACGTTCCATCATTCTGGCGATGGAACCGGGGGATTACATGGTGTCCCTGGACATCCAGGACGCCTACCTCCATGTTCCGATAGCATCATCGCACCAGCGGTATCTGAGGTTCGCTATCCTTCAACACCACTATCAGTTCCGGGCGCAACCCTTTGGTCTCTCCACGGTACCGAGGGTGTTCACGAAGATTATGGCGGTCATGGCCGCACATCTTCGGAGCCAGAATGTATGGCTGCTGCCGTATCTGGACGACCTCCTGTTGCTGGCGAGCTCCCCGGAGGTACTGCTTCAACATCTCCACCTGACGATCGCTTGCCTGCAAGCACACGGGTGGTTGATAAATTGGAAAAAGTCCTCCCTGATTCCATCACAGCGGATGGTTCATTTGGGAGCCCTGCTGGATTCGCGTCAGCAAAGGATCTTCCTGACTCCGGAGAAGGTCGCCTCCCTACAGCTGCGGATACGCAGTTGCCTGAGCAGTTGCCGCCTGTCGGTCCATTCGGCTATGAGAGTTCTGGGGTCCATGGTCACGACATTCGACATGGTGGAATTTGCCCAGTTCCATTCCCGGCCCCTGCAGGGGTTGATTCTATCGGAATGGAACGGGTTACCTCACCGGATCCGCTCTCAGGTGCTGGTGTTGTCTCCGGACGTTCGGAAATCTTTGGCTTGGTGGCTTCAGACAGCTCATCTCGTCGAGGGGCGCCCCTTTTGGATCCCGGACTGGGTCCTGCTCACGACGGATGCCAGTCTCCGGGGTTGGGGGGCAGTGACCGGCTCATTGTCTCTCCAGGGTCGTTGGTCTGTGTAAGAAGCACTTCTTCCCATCAACATCCTGGAACTGCGGGCAGTATACAGGGCCCTGCAGTCGTCCGGCCCCGCTCTTCACGGAAGGGCGGTACAGGTGCAGTCCGACAACGCCACCACGGTGGCGTATATCAACCACCAAGGCGGAACTCGCAGTCGGGCAGCGATGTCGGAGGTGTCTCGCATCCTGACGTGGGTGGAGTGTCACATCCCAGCGATCTCGGCGGTCTTCATCCCCGGAGTCCTCAATTGGGAAGCGGACTTCCTCAGCCGTCACGACGTGCATCCCGGGGAATGGTCGCTTCACCCAGAGGTGTTTCAGCTACTCGTGGACAGATGGGGACTGCCAGAGCTGGACTTGATGGCCTCCCGTCACAATCACAAGTTGCCAGTTTACGGGTCAAGGACAAGAGACGCAGGCGCAAGTCTGGTGGACGCGCTGTCGGTGAAATGGTCTTTTCACCTAGCGTATCTGTTTCCTCCGGTATCCCTACTTCCTCTGGTTCTGCGGAAATTCAAGCAGGACGGCAGCACACTCGTGCTGGTGGCTCCGGCGTGGCCCAGACGGCCTTGGTACTCCGATCTCAGGAGCTTCTCCATCGACTTGCCGTACCTTCTTCCTCAGCGTCGGGACCTGTTGTCTCAGGGGCCCTGCCTTTACCCGGATCTGGGTCGGCAGTCTTTGACGGCGTGGCTCTTGAGACAGCCGTCTTGAGGTCTCGGGGCTTCTCCAGTTCGGTTATTGGTACCATGCTCAGGGCACGCAAGCCTGCTTCGGCACGGATTTATCACAGAGTGTGGCACACTTACTTTCAGTGGTGTGAGTCTAGACATTATGATCCTCAGGTGTTCCGAGTTTCTAGAATCTTGGAATTTCTTCAGTCAGGATTGGACCTCGGCTTACGCCTTGCATCTCTGAAGGTTCATGTGTCCGCCTTGTCCGTGTGGTTTCAACGGCGGATTGCAATACTGCCAGACGTTCACACCTTTTTCCAAGGTGTTCTCAGGATCCAGCCTCCCTTTGTGCCTCCTGTGGCTCCTTGGGACTTGGCAGTGGTGCTACGGGTCCTGCAGGGTCCTCCGTTTGAGCCTCTTGAGTCGGTGGAGCTCAAGTGGCTGACATTTAATACGGTTTTTCTCCTGGCAATTGCTTCAGCCAGGAGGGTGTCTGAATTGGGGGCGCTTTCCTGTCGCCCTCCTTTCCTGATTTTTCACCGGGACAGAGCGGTGCTCTGCACTCGTCCTGAGTTTTTGCCCAAAGTGGTCTCGAAGTTCCACATTAATCAGGAACTTGTTGTGCCAGCTTTTCAGTCCCCTGATCTTTCAGCTGGTGAGACTTCCTTAGATGTGGTCCGGGCGCTTAGAATTTATGTAGACCGGACGGCTTCGGTTAGGAAGTTTGATTCCTTGTTTATCCTCTTTGGTTTTCAACAAACAAACGTTAGCCCATTGGCTTCGTTCCGTTTTTTGTGAGGCTTATGCACAGGAGGGTTTACCTGTGCCAGCCTCTGTTAAGGCTCATTCCACTCGTTCTGTGGGTCCCTCTTGGGCTGCTAGACATGGCGCTTCTGCTGTTCAGCTGTGTAAGGCGGCCACTTGGTCTTCAATTCAAACGTTTTTGAGGTTCTATGCGTTTGACACCTTCGCCTCTCAGGATGCATCCTTTGGGCGCCGAGTGCTCCTTTCAGCACAGGAGCGTCCCCGCCCTTAGTTGAACTGCTTTGGGACATCCCCAAGGTCAACCCTGTGGACCCCCTATGGACCCTGAAGTAGAAAACAAGAGATATGGTAAGAACTTACCTTTGTTATCTCTGTTTCTACGAAGTCCATAGGGTCCACAGGGCGCCCGCCCTGACGCACCTGGCTTCAAATGGGCTGTGTGGCTGGTCACCAGTTTTCCGTCTCCCATTTCTGTGAGTATGGTTTCTTGTGTGTTCCAGTCTTCCTTCTCTCTGTTCCATATTCTCCTCCGGCCTAGGCTGCTTACCAACTGAGGTGCCTGTGGCTCGGGGGCGGGGATAGAGGAGGACCCAAGTGCATCCTGGGAGCTAAAAGTTTAACTGTGTGGTGCCCATGGATCCTGATCCAGCTATATCCCCAAGGTCAACCCTGTGGACCCTATGGACTTCGTAGAAACAGAGATAACAAAGGTAAGTTCTTACCATATCTCTTGTTATTGATTAACTTAATGTGAGCACTCTTCTGCAGGAGCCAATACAGAATAAAAAATTCAGGTGGTAATAACAGGAGGTTATACTATGGCCACACAAACAAGCCACTCTATGAATTTATGCAAATATGCAGATAAACCTATTGTATGTGATAGACTACAACCCAATAGTGTACGTATATTAAATGGATTGTTGTGTAAATATCTCCACCAAGCTCTATTACCTTTCTACGGCAGGTCCATGCCAAGTTGGTCTGTAATATAAGGGTTTTTCGTGTTTAGTTTTTGTTTTTTTGCTACTTTGTATGTTGTCCAATGCAAAGTACTTTTTACCATGCTATATTATATGGGTCATGCTGTAGAGACCCTAAACCGCAAGCTCCCACTCACAACCTATACCTCCCCATTAGAAAGCCCCATTAGTTTTGCTGATCAAACCAGTGGCAGGTGCACTCAACATCCCCTGGTGTCGGTGATAGGGACACACATACATTCCAACATTTACGAAATACAGGACAATGGGACAATTTCCTAATTGGGACATTTGGGAGATATTTAAATATTTTGAACAATTTTGATTCCTATCAGAAAAATGGGGATTTATTTTTGCTTTACAATTTGTTGTTCAGTGAGAGTATGAGAAGATTGGAAGACTTGCTTTGAAAAAATCCATTGCGCGGCTTGGTGGATTCATACATGGTCAAATCACAGCTCTGTGGACTTGGTTTGCGGGAGGGTCTGCATCATTGGGGAGACCATGCCCCCCATGTAGCAACATTCCTGCAGTCTTTGCCGGGGTGTGCATAGGCTGCTCATTATCTTACTGACCTGCTGAAGTTGAGACAGTTATGAGGTATGGCTGTGAATAGGTAATGCTTTACTTTCCAACAGACCTAAACTGGAATACTAGGGTAATAATTGTTAATGTATTTTACCTTATGGCTCATATATGAACATTTCAGATTTTGGTGTTTAGTGGTCAATAAACAACTTTTACATAGAGGGTACTGTTTTAGAGTTACTGTAATTGTAACATTTGCCCTGGGCCTTATTTTCAGCGTAGCAAAACATATTGTACTGCCTGGTTCAGTTGGGGTGGAGGTATGTAAGCTCTTACGAGCAGGGCCTCTACCCTCTTGTGCTTCTCCTTACTTTACTTTCTCCTACTTCTTACCCCCTACCAGGGCACCTAACACTTGGTTGCTTACACTCTGTTGCATATCTAGGTGTTATGGTCACTAATGTAGCAATGTATATTATCCATGTCCTTGTCCTATTTTGTACAGTAAGTCAGTTGTCAAATTATTTGTTTATGTACTAAGTAAGGCGCTGCGGAGCACTTGTGGCGCCATATAAATAAAGGATAATAATAATAATGATGACACGATTTGCAGATTCTGGAAGGCTGCCTACTAATGTGGGAATTGGTAAGTATGCTGTATATGACATTAGACTATGCCTCAAAGGGCCCAGAACCATCTGCAGGAAAGAAATATGATGAGTGCATTCTTCATTCTTGACAATCATTTACATATAAGGGTGCATAAAGAAGCAGGTCTGCTCCTGTCCCAGCCCCCACACCTGCTTGCACCTTACCACTTGTTTGTATTATTTCATGTGTTTCTGGTATGTGTCCATGTTTTTATCTTTCATTCAATTGTGAAACATCTCTGCGCCATAGACGTGCTTCCTAATTTTATATGTCTGCATTGCATACTTCCCAACACTTACCAAGCCAAAATGAGTACAAAATAGGCCCTGCCCCCCATCCACCAATACTCTGCCCTAATCGGGGCAGAAACCCCCAGCTCTAAGTGAAACTACGGCAAGGCAAAAACATCCTGCGAACATTGAGACAATTGTAGTGTCTCAGTACAAGGACTGTAATACAAAGTTGTATGTAATGTAAGTGGTAAAGGACTAGAGTGGGGGTGGTATAAATAGTGTAAAGGAAAGTGTGGAAAAGGGTGCAAGTAACCCAGGAAGTGTATAACAGTAGTGAAAGTAAAACATATAATAGGCTTCTGTTTCTGGGAGTGTCATGTGGCATTGTATGCAGGTTACATATTGTGTGTGAGTATTAGTAATTACGATTGATAATATGCCAGATTTTGCTACTTTAGAGTGGTTTCAAAATGTCTTGTAAAGTTTGCTTGTTTTATTATTTTTTTCAATCAATATACCACTATGAGCTTATTCTATGCCTGTTTTATTCTACAATCAGTCATCATCTTTCCTGTGGATAGAACCGCGTATCACTGAAGACATCATCAAATCAACAAACTTCTTTCTAGGATCTTCTTCCAGGTCAGATTTAACAGCTCCTACTTCAGTCAGCTTCCACTCCAGTTCTTAATAATAATGGGAAAATAAAACAGTTATTGATAATGTTAGATCAGAACAAAGATATGTTATTAGTTGTCAAGCTATTTAGTTTAACTAAAACAAACAAAAATTATTTTTATGAGGTTCCTTTTTAATGCTGAGTTCTGCTTCCATACACAGTGTTCGATCCTTGTAAGATCTTATCAGTGCAGGGAAACATGTAAAATGAAGCCGCTCCTCTTCAGAAAAAGACAAATATCTAAGAAATAAAAATTCCATTATAGCACACTTGCCTACTCTCCCGGGAGTCCCGAAAGAGTAGGCAAATCTTCCGCATCCCGCCCACTTCCTAGTGAAGTGGGCAGGATGGGGTGATTTTACGAGAAATGTGCGGGTCCGTAGGTAGGAGGCGGGGCTAAATGTTGTGATTCCCGTCATTTAGCCCCACTCCCTCTTCACGGACCAGCGAATTGCAGGGTTTTCCTGTAAAGGGGGAGGAGCCTAATGACGGCTATAGTCTGGCCCTCGCCCCCTGAAGATGAGAGTCACAGGTCCTCTCCGGCTGCTCCTGGAAAGGTGCCCTGCAAAGTAGGTATGTATGCACTAGAGTCATTTTTAAGATAGTGAATTTTCAAGAATGTCACTAGCTCAGCACTGGCTGTGTCATGCTCTGAAAATCATATAGGCACAGCCAGCACAAAACCTTGTCAAACCCTACACTATTAAAGACATGAGACGAGAGAAACAGCCAGAGCCTGATTCTAAATCGCAAGTAATGCATTTGCAATTCCGTCAGCTTCCAGCAATGGGAAATGTATGTGAACATCCGCCTGTATGCTGAGCCAGACACATCTATGCGATCGTGTCACCCTCAGTCCTCTGCTTGCGAGTGCAGCCGTCATCAATATGCATTTCTGCCAGCCCCATCCTTGGTGCAGGTAATCCAACTGTAATCAGACAGGTCTCTGCATAGGCTCACCTCTACATACATGCCCAGCATCTTCCTCGTGCCGCCCATTAACATCCATTCAGCCATTATGTGAAAAGCGACAGAATAGTGTTGGACTCAGAATTGCTAGTAAGTGCACTAAATTGTATAGGCAGGCTGCGACGCATGCACAATATGCTAAACATTACCAGATCTATCCACATTCGGAATTATGTGCAACACTGAATCAGGCCTCTTGTTGTAGGTGGAGAGTCTGTTTCCAAAAACTTAGTAGTTACAGCATCGACTCAAAGGGTCATCAGGCAAATTTAATTTAGTTCAAATTTGTTCACTTGATTTGCTGTTGGCTTAGAGGAAGGAGGGGGATTAACATTAGTAAAATACATATATCACAGTGACGCAATAACCACAGTTTGCTGTGCTTCCGAAATCACTCTATTTTCGGCATGGAAAATCAATCAATATTAACTGTAGACTGATATTGGGTACCAAATGATAGGACATAAGGGGAAAATATATGTGATAAAAGAAGTGATATATTGCATGAGAACAGTGTTTGGATTTTTAATCCACCATACATGCACTATTACCATTTCATTAACTAGCTGCGCAACAGCTGGGCAACCATAGGACAAATCTTGGGAACATTAACAACACCTACTCAGTATTTGTTTGCTACATTATTAAAGTTGCTCATCCAAATGAAAGATGACTCCAGACACAAAACCGTATACATATTACACTGTTTGAGTGTTTCACTACTCTAGTGGAGGGGAATATTAACCTTAATATATAAAAACAAAATGTCCTGACTCTACATTTATAACAAAAGGAGGGAAGGCCTTCCCTCTTTTTGTTATATATGTATTGTGTGGAAAAAGGTTGGTGATCCTTTGGGTTGGACCCCAGCTGCCGGTTTGTAAGCGCAAGTCACACACAAACCCTTTTTTTCTTGTAAATGTCCTGACTCATCAATGCTCTGCCCAAACCCTGGACCTAGAAACATGAAATTCGGGAGTATATTCCTTCCATAACCTGAGCACCCATTAAGAAGAGATTTTTCAAACTTCGATTCCAAAGGGGGTGAAAAGGGGTAAAATGTTTCATCCCCCTGTGCAATGTCCTGATTCACTGACTAATACTATCAGAGTACCCCTTTGAGGTCAAGAGGTTGCAGTTCCCCCTAAAGGTCTGCTTTACAATGACCATCAACACGTCCCAGGGGCAGTCGCTGAAGGTGGCAGGGATGGACTTGAGGGTGGACTGCTTCTCACATGGGCAATTCTACATGGCCTGTTTCAGAGTGAGCTCACCCAGCAGCCTGGTGATCCTAGCACCTGAGGGGAGAACCACCAATGTAGTTTACAAAGAAATCTTTTAAGAAAAAAAAAAAAAAAAAAACATACGTCTTATAACCCACCTTCAAGTCATTCATATTAAAAAAAGTTTAAAAAACTAATTTTATTTATATGGATACTATCACACTCCTTTGCCCCAGAGACATAAAATGAACTAAGCATGTAAGTTAAGTTAAAATGGGATGAAGGAAATGGAAATAGTAAATATCTAAGGTCTACCTGGGTGATACTGGCCACATCAGCTAGTTGATCATATAACCAATGGAAATGAGTCTATCTGCCCCCGTCCCCAGTCTGGAAGCACAGTTTTATACCAGTCATCATCACATGTGACTGAAATGCGTACAATTCTGCATCACTTGTACATATGCTTAGTGGCGGAGCATGCACAGTACAATTAGATGCAAGAAATGCTCTGCAAACTGACATACATTCAATTTGACATGCTAGTCCACACCTCTATAGAATCAAAACTATTTACTATTCAATACAGTGAAACAAGCTCAGGTCTCCTTTCTCATTCAGGCCTGGAGCTATTCATCTCAGTAATGTTGAAACATTCATTTGATAAGGAGGGAAACTAATAAACAATTTCTTTAGTAGAAAGAGCTGTTCACATATCAGTATTACTGTAAGTAGGATTTAAGTCTTCATAGATATTGTTTTATTTTGCAATGTTATCCCTTCCATGAAATGTTATCTACATAATATTTGCCTCATCTAGAACAAGTTATTGTACAACAATAATGTCTTTAATTAATCCTAATAAATTGTACATCCGGGCTGTGCTACTTGTGCAGTATTTACATTTAAATGTATAACTATCTGTGTGTCTGCCTCAGAGTACACAGTATTTCAATTGATGTTAATCAGTTTATTGCACCGAGGTGAAGCATATCATATTAAAATGTGTAAATGAGCTGCTGAATATTCATGGTAGGCACATAATTATTCATTACATACACTTTCTGGTCATTTATGAACTAGAAACATTGCGGAAGAACAGATGATCGGTTTTACACAAGTGGACCTTTTTATCAACTGTGCATATAGACGGTGGCGTCAGGGACATATTAAGAGAGGAGAGAACGCATGTGCGGTTTCCATCCGGGCCCCCTCTAGCCGGTGGCACATGGAGTAGACTTTGGTATTGTGCCATAGTCTAATGCTCATGCGCAGGTTCCCGGGAAAATGGAGCAGCAGCGGCTATTTTACCAGTGATTTTTCTATTGTGCATGCATGCATAAAACACTGACTAGGGATGGCCATCACTGGGTTAACCATCGATGGTACCATTGGTTGTTAACCTCAATGGTATGAGACCATCGACAGAGAACAATCTATAGTTTTGCCCACCGATGATCATCTCTGCTCTATTACACAGCGTGCAAATCAAAGCTGGGGGTGGGGATCGTGGATTGTGCTGGGGGCGGAGCTAGGCTCAGTGCATGGCGCCAGGGGAAAAGAAATGAAAATCCATTGTGGGGCTCTGTGCCATTGATGGTGGAGTACCATTGGATCTACACCAACCATCGATGGTGGGTGGCCATCCCTACTGCTAATGTTACAAACCATTCAGTGTTCAGCATTGTGTCCTCCTATGGACATCTGTGGCCCCATTAAGACATGTACATCACCAATACCAAAAGCCAGTATGAACAAAAGCCAGTATGAAGCCAGTGGCAGCATAAGATCACCTCTATGATATGGACAATCAGCACTGCTATCATAGCCAGTGTGTAGAGTCCAATGCGCGTGTGCGAGCCCCGGAGCGACAGAGAAACTCTTCAGTCCGGAGCTCGTTACTAAAGGGGCGGCTGTCGATGTTGACAACTGATGATCAGCAATTTGCTCCTAAATGCCAGAAAATAGATGAAAATAGTCGTTCAGACAAGTTTGAACAAATTGTTTAGATCAAACATTTAACAAACAACAATTTTTGGTCATTTTACGGCATTTGGGAGCAAATTGCTGATTGTCATTTGCTTTCATACCTTACCAGATTTTCATTCCAACCAATCAACTACTTGGCTGGTTGGACAGATAATCTGTAGATGTGTGGCCAGCTTTAGAATAGCTCAGTCAACAGAGCAGCGGACTTCTGAGGCATAAGACCAGATCTTGAATTCTGACACAATGCTTTAATACAGATAAGCCCTCATCAGTGGCGGCTTTTGGTGGTGCTGCAGCGCAGTCCCAAATTCAAACAGGGGAGCCACACCAACTGCCAGTGAGAACTGGCCCGATGTTTGGCAACGTTTGGAGTGGCAGTTGGTGCCGCTCCCCTATTTGAATTTGGGACTGCACTACAGCCCCACCTCTGCAGCCGCCACTGGCCCTCATATACTGTGACTTCAGTCGCACCAAACAGCCCTTCTCAGCACACCAGGTCCCAGGCGATGTAGCCGCACTAGTCTTTTTCGCTTAAAATGTTTATCCTATTCGCACAAATAAAACTAGAAGCAACTACTTTGCACTGATCAATTTCACGTGCGACATTTGTACCACTGTGTGTGAATAAGTCTGAATCTTTATACAAAGTGATACAATGAAGCAGCCGTGGCTTTTTCTTATGCTAAGTTCTATTGTCTTTCCTCTGCAGCTTTATACATGTTTAAAACTAAGGGGTCTATTTACTAAGCAGTGTTAGGAGACCGAGTGAAAAGTGATAAGGTGCCAATCAGCTCCTAACTGCCATCTCACAGGCTGTATATGAAAAATGACAGTTGGGAGCTGATTGGCTGGCACCTTATCACTTTTCACTCTGTCTCCTAACACTGCTTAGTAACTAGACCCCTTATTCTTGTGTAAAGTCCCTGTCCAGCATCTGCTGTACACTTTTGAGTGGTGTTTTGCGATGTAAATAAGATGCAAGATTTAAAGAAAAAGGCGCTACACTGCACCTCCCGGAGCAGGTCAGTCATGCCGTATGACATATTGAGACTAGGAGGTAAATTTACTAAAGTGCGGGTTTGTAGAAGTGGAGGTCTTGCCCGTAGCAACCAATCTGATTCTAGCTATTATCTTCTTGAGGGTGCTATCTAAATTATAAATAGAATCTGCTATGGGCAACACCTCCACTTCTATAAACCCGCACTTGTGTTCTCATACACCTAGGGGTATATTAACCAATCTGTACATCGGGTCTAACTGGAACTGTCACGGAAGAGTTGGGAAAAAGGAAGGCATACACTGAGCGCAGGTTAGTGACTACTGGCCACAGGGCATCTTGTAGGGGGTTGGGTACAGGATCCTGACGGCCAGGATACAGATGGTCAGAATACCAATAGTGGCATCCCAACGGTCAAAATCCAGACGAATTTCCATAAGTTTGTTAACCCAAATCTTAACCCTTACCTTAACCCACCCCTCCTGCAGCCTAACCCTAACCATCCTGTCCCACAGCCTAACCCTAATGATCCTCCATCCACCACAGCCTAACCCTAGCGCCTAACCCTAAAATGCGTAGGGTTCCCCCGTATTTCCATCAACCAGCACTGGGCTCTTACTAGCAGGGGGTAATGCCACATCCAGCCAAAACGTTAACCCCACCAACTACTCAGCCCAGGCTGAGGATTCCTCTGGATGTGGGAACCCCCCCGAATAAAGGGTTTTTTCCTCCCGAGTATACCCCAGGCCCAGGCTGATAGCCCATGGCTCTGACCAGTGGGTGCATGGGTAATGGTAGTAATAATAGTATAATATTGCTTTTCACAGTGGAACTACAGGTACCATCATGCCTGCCCTTTGGCATCGGTACTCCCACTGTGAAAAACATTAAAATAATTATAGTACACACACTTCGAAAATTGTAGTCTTTTACTACACATGCACTCACTTATTCAATCACTCGCACTCACACCACATACTTACCTTGTCCCTTGCGCAGGTCGGTCCTCTTCTCCAGTAGAAGTACCAGTCTTCAGAAAACAAAACAGAATACATCTGTATCTACAGTATTGCGCTCGGGGATTGACAGGTAGCCCATGAGGTTCTCTGCACTTCAGGAGCTCTTTGCCAATCAGCGGCCATTGTCATAGTAACCATCCATTGATTGGCTAAGAGCTCCTCTAGTGCAGAGAACCACACGGGAACTGTAATTCAGCTAGAACAATACTGCGCTCCCCCTGGACCAGGTTACACGTTTTTTTTGTTTTCTGAAGACCGTCCTGCACAAGGGACAAGGTAATTATGTAGTGTGAGTGGGGTTGCGTGTGAGTGCGAGTGAGTGAATGTGTAATAAAAGACTACAATATTTAGTGTGTGTACAGTCATTATTGAATTTTTTTTTTTTTCACGGTGGGGGTACCGGTGCCGGCCAACTGCTGCCACTTGTAGTTCTTCAAGTGCCAAAGGGCAGGCACACTGGTACCTGTAGTCCCACTGGAAAACAATATTATACTATTATTACTACCATTAACCCTGCACCCACCGGCCAGGGTTTTGGGGAAGAGCCCCAGGCTAACAGCTTCGGCCTGGGGTATACTTAGGAGGGAGGCTTATTGAGGAATCCCCAGCCTGGGCTGACTATTTGGGGGGGTTAATGCTTTGGCCGGGGGACCCCGTGAAGTGTGTCCCCCTGCTGTGGCATTCCTCCCTCCACTAGTAAGATGGAAATACGGTGGAACCCTGCACATTTTTCCTCCCTTGTATTTCTTCAACCAAGACCAGCTCAGGAGCCTGGTGTTGGTTCATATACGAGGGATACCCACGCCATTTTTCCCCATATTTCCTGAACCAGGACTGGCTCAAAATGCCTGGTGCTGCTTTTGATTGGGGCAACACCACGTCATTTTAATTTTTTTAATTAACCATTTAATTGTTTAATTACAGTCAGAAACATGCACGGATCACAATGATCTGTGTATGCTTCTACTAAACACGCTGCTCTTAAGGTAGTCTATTTTTTTAACGTTTATTTTGGAGAGAGATTGCTTAATTTACACCTGCGTTTGCAATCACGATTCTTTGTAAATCCCTGTGTTGTATTCCTGTCTATGGAAAGTACTTGTGACTTTGGCTGAGGGTGTATTTAATCGTATTTGAGTTTTCACCTGTGTTATGCAGTAAGAATCATGATTTTACACCAGTGTTTGCCTTTAGTAAATCTCTGTGTTTGAAATACTGGGCAAACACACCCGTGAATGCAGGGGCGTTTCTAGAGAGGAGGGGGCCCGTGTGCAGTCTCCGTCATGGGCCCCCTCCTCTGAGACTGGCGGCCAGCAGGGCACTGAGCACAGTGCTTCCAGAGCCGCACTGATAGACTCTGGGCACTAGAGTATGCCCAGAGTCTATAGCGCATGCGCAAGTCACGGGGAAAATGGCAGCGGCGGGCATTTTCTCTGTACTGTGCATGCGCAAAACGGGAAAATGGCCGGGTGGCCAGTTTCAAGACATTTTACAGCACTGACACCGGCGCCGACGTGGGACTCCGGAGAGGTAAGTATAATATGGGTGCAAGGTGTGCAGTGCGGGCCCCCTCTGGACCCAGGGGCCTGTGTGCACCGCATATGCTGCACCCATTATAAATACGCCCCTGCGTGAATGGTATCTCATATTCTTAGTAAATTTACCCCTTAGACTCAAGCTCATACAGTATGTATGAGTACTTTCCATATGTTCAGCCTGAGCAGTGATCATTGCAGCTTCCATTACAGCCAAAATACAGATGACCGATAACACATGGTTTGCCACACACCAGATGGGCCGTGAACACTCTCGTTGTAGTTTTTTGGTCAGCCAAGCATGCAGGAAATTCTCAGTGTGTATGGCATTAAATTCACTATAGACATTAATTAGCTGTAGTTTTATAATCATTATGCTTCAGTGATTGCAACTCAGGGCCTGATTTACTACAGATCGATATTCTGCCTATATGCACACAACTGCGTTGCTAATATCAGCGGTGCTATTTAAATGTTTGCATTCGCAGTCTGACATAAGGACGCCCACTTCCCCATACTCACATCCGTATACTTTAACAACATAAAGAAACAATCGGTAACATCAAGTAACATCGGACAGTTAAAGAAGCCCAGACTTTACTCAGGAATTGCTTACTTCAGCGCACGCAATGAGACCTCAGGTTACGTCTGGTTTTGCAGTGGCTAATTTATGCACGCCCATGCTTGAAATGCACTGGCACGTCTGCGTACACTAACCACCCCCCTCTGTCACCACCCACAAGCAGCACTTCCTGTCAATCACTCTGCAATGGTTCTGTGTAGTCGAGCGCAGTGTCTAGTTCGCTCATGAGTACTGCGATGCATGCGCAGTACGCAACAATCGGCCGATTGAGTGCATATAAGCAACTGCGTTCTTTGCTGAATCAGGCCCCCAGATTAAACATACCACAGGTGAATGGCAAAAGCTGGTGTGTACCTGCCTAGTGGGAATCGGTATGAGATGCCGGAGCTCGGGATCCCAGCGCCGTCATCTCAAAAGGGTTAACATACCTACACTTGTTGCTCGGTATGCTAACCCTTCCCCTCTCCCTACCCTCTTTGGTGCCTAACCCTAACCCCCTTCCCTAGTGCCTGAACCTAACCTCCCCCTCCCCGATGCCTAATCCTAACCCTCCCCCTAGTGCCTAACCCCGCACCCTAAACCTAACACCCCAATACTTACCTTCGGTATCCCTGCGGCCAGGATGACGGTGACGGGCTTCTGACCAGCGTGGGGATTTTGGCGCGGGTAATAGGAGCATCGGCATCCAGACCGTCGGGATGCCGAAAGCCTACCGCCTAGTGCATGGACATATAAGCATTATTTTATCACATCTTTGTGCACAGAATACACAATAGTAAATAATACTATGTGCCAACATTTTTCATTGGTATAGAGCACATACTGTATGTGATTGTTTTGCAGCTACTCGGGAGCAGCCCATCCTATTTCTTTCACTTATTTTCTTTGCTGTTCATTTTAATATAATGATTTTGTGAAAAATCAAACTGGAAAAAAATAAGACTTAAAATAAAAAAGTAGGGTACAAAGGGAGCAGTGGAATAAGAAAGGACAAATACAAACTGAGGGCCCGATTCAGCAGAGGACGGATTTGTTACTGCAGCTGCTAACATGTTGATAGCACTAATATGGTAATACAGCAGGGAGTGTCATGGCGCCTGCATGCATTACTGATCCAAGCTGCATCCAAGGACGCAGCATCGGATCATCTGCGCTACCATCGTCCAGTTGAGTAACCATGGGGTCACGCAAGCCGGCCGCCGCAGATGTGCAAAGGTGGCCAGGAAATCTCAGTCAGCCGACAGAGTTCGTGGCCTCTTCACTCCCCCCAATGGCGATGACACACCTCCTTTTTGGGAAACGGAGGCCATTGCCGCCCCCTCCCCATCCATAAACGGCAGCAGACTGTGAATCACTGACTGCATGCACTGCTGATTCAGGCCCTGAGAACAAAGGAAGACATGGCATGCTTCTTTGGAGGCACATCTCTTGAGGATGATGATGATGACATGTTCAGCACTATATAACTGTTCCTAGTTGGCTGCTTGGATATTACATCATATATTAGCATTGCAGATATATTTGTCAAGTGTCAGCCATCTATTCAGTTTATTTACTTTTCATTTCATTAGTAGTAGTGCAGTGAAGATGATTCCCTCTAGGAATATACAGTCAGGTGCATAAATATTGGGACATTGACAGAATTTTCATATTTTGGCCTCTATTCACCACCACAATGGCATTGAAATGAAACAAACATGATGTGCTTTAACTGCAGACTTTCAGATTTAATTTGAGGGTAATTACATCCAAATCAGATGAACGGTGTAGGAATTACAACGGTTTCTATATGTGCCTCCCACTTTTTAAGGGGCCAAAAGTAATGGGACTATCAACTCAAAAGCTATTTCATGGACAGGTGTGGGCTATTCCCTCATTATTTCATTATAAATTAAGCAGGTAAAAGGTCTGGAGTTGATTCTAGGTGTGACATTTGCATTTGGAATCAGTTGCTGTCGACTCTCAATATGAGATCCAAAGAGCTGTCACTATCAGTGAAGCAAGCCATCATTAGGCTGAAAAATCAAAACAAACCCATCAGAGAGATAGCAAAAACATTAGGTGTGGCCAAAGCAACTGTTTGGAACATTCTTAAAAAGAGAGAACGCACCTGAGAGCTCAGCAACACCAAAAGATGCGGAAGACCACGGAAAACAACTGTGGTGGATGACAGAAGAATTAGTTGGCCAAATCAAGAACACTCTCCAGGAGATAGGTGTATATGTGTCAAAGTCAACAATCAAGAGAAGACTTCACAAGAATGAATATAGAGGGTTCACCACAAGATGTAAACCATCGGTGAGCTACAAAAACAGGAAGACCAGATTAGAGTTTGCCAAACAACATCTAAAAAAGCCATAACAGTTCTGGAACAACATCCTATGGACAGATGAGACAAAGATCAACTTGTACCAGAGTGATGGGAAGAGAAGAGTATGGAAAAGGAAAGGAACTGCTCATGATCCAAAACATACCACCTCATCAGTGAAGCATGGTGGTGGTAGTGTCATGGCGTGGGCATGTATGGCTGCCTATGGAACTGGTTCTCATGTATTTATTGATGATGTGACTGCTGACAAAATCAGCAGAATTAATTCTGAAGTGTTTCGGGCTTTATTATATGCTCATATTCAGTCAAATGCTTCAGAACTCATTGGACGGCGCTTCACAGTGCAGATGGACAATGACCCAAAGCATACTGCAAAAGCAACCAAAGAGTTTTTTAAGGCTAAAAAGTGGAATGTTATGCAATGGCCAAGTCAATCCCCTGACCTGAATCCGATTGAGCATGCATTTCACTTGATGTAGACAAAACTGAAGGGAAAATGCCCCAAGAACAAGCAGAAACTGAAGACTTTTGCAGGAGAGGCCTGGCAGAGCCTCACCAGGGATGAAATCCAGCGTCTAGTGATGTCTATGCATTCCAGACTTCAGGCTGTAATTGCATGCAAAGGATTTGCAACAAAGTATTAAAAAGTGAAAGTTAGATTTAGGATTGTTTAGTTTGTCCCATTACTTTTGGCCCCTTATAGGAGGCACATATAGAAACCGTTGTAATAACTACACCGTTCACCTGATTTGGATGGAATTACCCTCAAATTAAATCTGAAAGTCTGCAGTTAAAGCTCATCTTGTTTGTTTCATTTCCAAGCCATTGTGGTGGTGAATAGAGGCCAAAGTATGAAAATTCTGTTAATGTCCCAATATTTATGCACCTGACTGTATATGGTCTGTTAGTAGACTAGATATTGTATTCTGTTACCTTACCCTTTGTCAAGCTTTACTTGGATATTTTGAGCTATGTTTGCTGTATTCTTGTCTTAGGGCCTGATTTAGCAAGGATCGCAACTGTGATTGCGCACGCAATCGGCCAATTGCTGCGTTCTGCGCATTCGTATGCATAGCAGTGAGCGTGCATAAACCAGCCACTGCGATCAAGCATGCGATCTCAGTGACTACGCAGACCTATCGCACAGTGATTGACAGTAAGTACCATTTGGGGGAAATAAGTGACGGGGAGTGGTCAGCAAAACGCAGGAGTGCCAGTGCGTTTGAACGCCGTTGAAAGAGCATGCATAACTTAGGCACTGCGATGCCATACACAGCTTGGGCTTTTAGTGCATGCGATGAGGTTAGCAATTCTTGAGTAAGGTCAGACCTTGTGCAAGTGTGCATGAGGCTCCGATTGTACTCGATGTTACAGATGGTTTTGCAGTCTTGCTAAGTATTCTGGATGTATATAAGTTAAGGTGGGCGTCCTTATGTTGTGCTGCGGCGGTATAGTGATTGCAGAGGATTAGCATGTCTTCGCAGTGACACTGTGTGCGTAATCACTATTGCAATCGCAGTTGCGATCCGTACTGAATCAGGCCCTTAGTCCTTGGCTAAGTCCTAGGCTGTGGGCTTGTAGCTTCAGTTCTTGTTTTGGTCTATGTCCTTGTATATTCAGACTATTAGCCTGATTCAGAGATGGACATTGCTCATGAGCTGCTACAATTTCTTATGGATTTGCAAGTGCAAAAATATGTAATTGCTAGTTTAAGCCTTCCTCTTGTGTACTTCCATGTGACAGACTGAGCAGACCCTATGATGCTCATTTTGCATATCTGAGCAATGCTCAACTGCGCTTGTGGAACCGATCTCTCCACTATCGACACACCAGCGGTCGCAACATCGGCTCCTCCAGCAGCCTCTGTCTGGCTCAAAGTCTTCATGCTTGACTAGCTCTTTAGGTTTTCAGCCTATGCTGTATGGCTGCCTGCTCTAGACACCTGTCTGACTATTATTTTATTGTGACACTTCTCTTTGGATTCTTTACAATTCCACTCTGTGTAATCTTGCAATCTACTCATCCTGTCTATTTATGTTAGCTCCTGCGATCCACTGCTGATGTTGGAAAAAGAAGTCGTTTACTGAATTTCTTACCCATTAAAGAGAATCCCAATTCTGGTTCCTTTCTGTCAGATACTTTTACATCTTTTATCCACCTTCTAGTATAAGACAAATTTAGTGTCTCTAAGTTTCTTCAAAGTGTACTTGGGTTAATCTATTTGGGAACCTTTTTCTCTGTGTCACACAGGTATTGTCACTTATTTCCTATCTCAGCTGCCACACCAAAAAAAAAAATCTGTCTGTCCCTTTATTTTCTCAATCCGAGATTTCTGACATTCTTTTAAGCCAGACATTTTGTCCTCTGATTCATGAACAAATATTTTCCTAGCCTCAGTATGAAGCCTTCTCAGAGGCTCTTGAACTTGCTGGTTGTCTCCCATTTGCCTGTGATGATAGTGGTCTTTCAGTCATCTCTGATGGTGGTGGTTCTCTCATTAGTTATACTGACCAGTGACCACAGTGGTCTCCTCACTATCTCAGACCACTTTTTTCTGTGTTAACCCAGATACGAATGGTGTCCAAGTTTGCCTCAGTTCTTGAAGTCACACATAGGGATTCAAATACTGGGATCCCAGGTGGTCTTTGGGTCCTGAAATAGCTGAGATTATACACATTAAATGCTTCATGTATGTTTTTCCAGACAGAGGGCCTGATTCAGAGCCGGACGCAATTAGCGCTCGCTCGTCCTGAAAATAGGGGTGGCTATTCAAATCAACCGTTCGCTGTTTGCGGTCTGTTCACGCCTCTAGGTCTGAACGAGCGAACAAAACTTGCGGTCGTTTTTTTCTGAAACTGCGCCCCCTGGCCGCTCGCATCCTACGTCATGTCCGCTATTTATTAGATTAATCGAGTACATCGAACAGGGTATGAGCTGCTCGCTATTCTTGTGGTTGGTTTTTGCTACCAGAATTTTGCGAGCAGTTCTGGCTAAAAAATAACCCAGTGACGTGGTCAATGACGCTGCTGTTTTAATTATGCACACCCATAAAACGCCCGTTTTGACCTTTAAGCACACCTGCGATCGGATCTCCACTCCCCGTTTTCAAGCACCTTCCCCTATTACCACCCACATACGCCTCATCCTGTCACTCAAATTATCAGGCATTCGCTATTTTGCGAGCACATGAATTTCGGCTGCACTGACTGGTTTGCGCATGCGTATAACGATCCGTACGCATGCGCAGTTGGGCAAACATCGCTCGGAGCGAACGAGCTGCCGCTTACGAGTGGCTCTGAATCAGGCCCAGAGTTTTCCCTCATAATTATTAGCACCATGACCTAATATAAAAACAATCTAAAATTGAGCTCTGTTTCTCCTCACTGTTCCCTTTATATTTCCAACCACCTGACTTTGTTTGTGCAATTACTCTCATATTGCTTGCATGGAACTAAATGCATATTTTCTGCAGGGTTGTATGCATACAGTATATGGGGCCAGACTTCCCCTACCCACATACTTAGTTTCATAGCCATCATCATTATCAGCACACACCAGCCCTATCCTTTGTGCAAGAGATAAACAGGCGTATTTATGTGTACGCACAGCTCTACATAGCCAGCAATTTCTCCAACATGCCCTCACTGAACTAAGCTTACGTGAGAATGCCCCCTAACGTGACTAAAATGCGTGTGTTTCTTCATCACCCCTACTTGCCTGCGATTGGTTTCAGAGCATATGCTGTACGAAAAAGCGCCAGAAACGTTTAGCAAACTGGCTTGCGTTCAAGTCTGTATCAGCCCCCTTTTCTGTGTACAGAACATAATCACAGAGCAGCAGCAACTATATACCTATTTTATCTGTTTGGATAAAATATACCATGCCTGTAACATTACAAGTATTACCTATTTTTAACAGAGGTCTAGAAACCTGCATGAAAATTTGAGGAGCTTTGTACCTTCTGGGGTTACACTTGGCCCTCCACATTGATCAACTCCTATAAATGTTCCTTTTATCTGCCCATTTCTGTAGACAATTAAGGTTGGTAAACAGACATCCTGGTACTTGTAAATGCAGCTATCAACAATGGCTTTCAAGAATTTGGTTTCTGGAAACTTCTTAGCCAGCATTGCTAGGTGATTGTTGAGCAGAGCGCACATTGGTATACTGAAAGAGAGGAGTGTACAATATAAATAAAATTAAAAAAAACATCATACTACATTGCAATTAGAAAAAACAAGTTGCTCCTTCATATAAAAATAAATACACTAACACTGACAAATGTTACTATGGAAACATCAGTGGGCCTGATTCAGCAAGGATCGCTGATGTGATTGTGGAAGCAAGCACGTACGCAGTTCTGCTGCGAAATTATGCAAATTACTGCAATCGCAAAGGGCCATGGCTTCATGGGGAAGGGCCAGGGAAGAGATAGGAGAGGCCAGGAGATGCTGGGGATGAAATAAGAGGCAGCTACAAGCAAGAATGATAATAGACAGAAATTTGACATGCCCAAACAGCGCCCCCTGATCTGTGGTGCCCTGTGCGATGGCACCGGCCGCACTACCCTAGCTACGGCACTGCTTGACGCTATCTTCACTCCGGGTACATGGGCTGTCTTCCGAGTCACCGAGACGCATATGTAGTGCCGCTAGCTGGCCTGACTCCACTCTCCGCTTTTTATTGCCTGCAGCCGGGCCAGGCTCTTCAATCCCTTAATGAAGAGCCAGGGATTGGTTGCAGCGGAGTGAGTCCCCGGGGACCCGCCCATTCTAGAAATGTGAGCCCCCAGTCCTCATACAATACATTGTAATATTTGCGCTATAGCGTGTATTTGCAATCGCTGAATATTACAACATATTCACAGGACCTTTATTATTATTTACAAGATTAATCTAACATTTTTTTTTTGAATTTTTTATAATTTCCACATAAATAAAAAACAAATTGCTTCTAAACCTAAAAAACAACCTGAGCCAATATGAAACGAAGTCCATCAATAAGTGTTAAAACAAATCCTCGTAGTGTGGTATGGTGAAAAACATGGGATGCGGTAAAAATTCCAACGGAGGGGATTCCGGCAGTCAGAATGCCGGCACCGGGAACCCCGACACCTGTCAGAACCCTGGCGCCGGCATCTAGACCGCTGGAATCCTGAAGGTAAGTATCGTGATTAGAGGGAGGGTTAGGGTTAGGCACTAAAGGGGGGAGGGTGTTAGGTTTAGGCTGTGGGAAGGGGGAGGTTAGGTTTAGGCACTAGGGGGGAGGCTAGGGTTAGGCACCGGGGAGGGAGGGTTAGGGTAGGGAAAGGGGGAGGGTTAGCATACTGACTGATAAAGTGTCAGTATTCTAACCCTGTCGGGATGCTAGCATCGGGATTCTGACCGCCAGGATCCCCAATGCCGGCATCCTGTACCCATCTCGAAAAACATATAGTATAGCATTTACAGAGTGGCAATATCCCCACAGAGATTACCTAAGTCCAAACTCTAGTTAGCCTGGGCTAATCACAGCAGTTGCGAGAAGTGCGTGGGGGGAGTGCACAAACAGCATGGCTAGCAGCAAAACTAGCCATGGCAGGCTAGGTTGGTCATAGTACAACAGGGAAAGATGTGACTTGGGGTTCCCTGTTGTAATGTGACTCAGACCCAGCTTGTTCAGAAAATGATAGAATACCTAGGTGAATCTGGGGCCTGATTCAGACCCGCTCGCTAGATGCGTTCACTCGCTAGATGCGTATGCAAATTCGGCAAGGCAGGGGATCGCACGGCAAGGCATTAGCACTTCCACTATGTCTTAGCGTGCGATCGCATTGTGTATGCAGACGCCCACCAGCCTGTCTTAAGACGCCCCCACTAATGCACGTCATCTCCAGGAAGTGTATGCAACCATCGGTAACATCGAGTACCATCGGATGCGATCGCAGCACTTGTGGTTGACCATACCCTACCGCAAGCACGGCGAGTTCTTCGGTGTGAAATACAACCAAGTGACGTGTACTATGACGCTGCCTTTTAATTATGCACGCCTCTTAAATGGCGTTAAAACACTCAGGCACGCCTGCGTTCACACCTCCACTCCCCCGTTTCTAGTGGCCAGCCCCTGTCACTCATTCAGCTGGCCTGTCTATGCACAGCAAGCGAACGCTTCCCAATTGCTCACACTGGTTCGCACACGTGCACTGCGCACATGTGCACTGCGATGAGTACGCATGCGCAGCATGCAAACAATTGGCTGGCAGCGTGCGAACGCATCCTAGCGAGCGGGTCTGAATTGAGCCCCTGGTTTGACAAAAAAATGCCGGTCTCTCCCCTAGGAAAAAAAAAACAGCCTGATTACAGCCATGGCATCCAGAAAATGAACACTCTGAAACAGTCTTTTATAAATTTATTATTCAACCTAAATCCATGAGGGGTTGTCACCTACTGCCTTAGGGATAAAAATCCTTAAGGGAAAAACCCATATAGATAAAACCTACTGCTCCTTGCAAAGCTCCATCATGAACAATGGGCCTGATTCAGACCCACTCGCGAGCGGCTGTACGCTCGCAAGTGGGTCGATGGTCTGCACTGAGCATGCGCACGACGGAGGGAGCTCCGTCGTGCGCATGCGCCAGACACGACGAGCGAAGGACTTTCCTTCGCTCGTTGTGTCCGATCAAAGGGGGCGTGCTGTCAATGTTGATTGACAGCACGCCCCCTTTGGTGGGCGTGCCGGGGGCGTGCCTCCCTGACGGGGGCGTTCCCACGGGAACGCCTCCCGTCAGAAGCCGGCCCACTGACATCACTAGTGATGTCAGTGGGAGTGATTTTGGCTCTGATAGAGCCAAAATCACTCCGGAGCTTGCGGTTGAAAACCTCAACCGCAGGCTCCGGCTCGCAATTTCGATGGTCGCGATGGTCACGACCATCGCGGCCATCAAAATGCACGCTCGTATAGCCTGTGGGTGGTGACCCACAGCTATACGAGCGTCCAGGAGGACGCTCCATGAAAAAGGAGCCCGGCCCTCATGCAGAGCGTGCGCTCTGCTCAGAGCGTACGGCTCTGAATGAGGGCCAATATGCCCAGAAACTTGTCACTAACTAACCAATACAGGGCTGCTTCTTTCTAATGCGTGGGCTTTATTAACACTGATACTTGTGCAGTGTAGTTCATTGATAACACGTATTGATATTGTGTATTCAAAGTTGTTTGCTTTTCACGTTTGCACAGATTTTTGGTAGACTATGGAATCAGGAAAGGTATATACAGTAGAAGCATTGCTAGTTATACAAATACCTGCTTTATGAGCCTTATAGACATTTAAAGACCACATTTTTCAGAGAGCAAACAGGCTGGATTTTTGCACCAGCTCAGAGGATATGTAATCTGGAATATATAGTTAGCTTTACAACTGGTGTCCAATTTCTGCTCTTTTGAACATGCACATATGTTTACAGTGCATGTATGTTTTCACATATCACAATAGTGCAAAAAGAGATGTTTTACAGTGTTCTTACACTTTGTAGTTAAACTCAGTTATATTGTTATCATATATCAGCTGCTCCAGCTTCCAAATCCTTCCTGCCTGCCCTTTTGTGGATTTAGCAGCCAGAAGTTTAATATTTATAGGAAACAAAATAATCTACCTCCCTTTCTCAAAACTGTCTCAAGCCGCCCATACGCCGTGCGATAGGCACCTTGCGCTGCGACTTGCATTCCGACGCCGACATATCGGGCGGTACCCACACATGGAGCGATCCGCCGCCTGACTGCCCGATATACCCGCACCCCCCCAGCATAGCGCTGCATGGGATCGTACATCGCATCTCCAGATCAACTGAACATGCAGTAAGATCTGGAGGTGCGATGTACGACCCCACGGTAGCGCGCACTGTCCGATATCATGCCCACACACGGTACGATATAGCAGCGATATCGTACCAATCCATCAGATCGGCTGTTTTATCGCACCGTGTATGGACACCTTTAAAGTTGGGTTTTGGCTGGAACCATAGTTGACCAAATGTGTCCTGCTTAGCTTCTAACTGAGCATCCACAACATCTAATTAAATGCATCCCTGGTACCCTCAGAACAGAAGAACTTTTCCTTGTGATGACTGTCTTAGTCTTCATACAGCACAGCCCTACCCACAGCTCCTGGGTCTATAGTCAACTGTACTGAAAATTTGCAAATCCCTAAAGAGGACTACTCTTTTTAGTGAGAGTGACTACTCTTGTTAATGAGAGACAGGCATGTTGCACCCGCAGAAGCTTGGAAATTGAGGTTGCAACTTAAGGCATGAAAGAAAAATGGGTGTGGATTGAAAGATCTAAAGTAAAAATGTTAACAATGTCTAGATAGACACCAGATATTAGACAGTCAATAGGTCGACAGGGACAAAAGGTCGACACAAAAAATGGTCCACACGTTTTTTTGTTTTTTTTTCTAACCATAATCTTCACCCTAACCCTCACCTTGGTGCCCAACCCTAATGGTGCGTACACACAGTACGACTTTCATGAACGATAACGATATCGTTCATATCATTATCGTTCACTTTTTTTGCAGTCACCAACCTGACAACGACCAACGATGCGCGTACCCGCATGGACGATAAAGATATCTTTCATCGTCCATGCATGCAGGCAGACTTGGGTGACATTGTCAACTTTGCCTGTTCAGAGATGTGGCAGGTTGACTTCACTGAAAGATATCTTTCAAGTCGTTGGTGGTACAGATAGTACCGTGTGTATGCACCATAACCCTGCTTCCTGGTGCCTAACCCTAGCCGTCGGGGTAGGTGCCTGACCCTAACCCTCCAGTAAGTGCCTAACCCTAAAAAAAAAAAAAAAAGAATGTGTCGTCCATTTTTGTATTGACCTTTTGACACTGTCGACCATTTGCACATATCGACCTTTAGTGTGTCGATCTTTTGTCCCTGTCGACCTATTGACTGTCTATCATCTGGTGTCTATCTAGACATTGTCGATTTACTGTAGATCTATAGACCTGATCCAAAAAAAACAGGTTTTCTGTATAGCAGGCAGAGCAGAAACTACTGAACATTTATAACTACTGCAAACAATACTCAGCACTACCTTGCAATCAAGCGGGTCATTAAAATAAATCGATACATAATTTGGGTGCTACTTTTAGGAGGGGTGCAGCCAAGTAGGTGGGGCCTTCTGTACTTACTGGTGTCCCCTCTACAAGCTGCGGCAGCATGCTGCTGAAGGCAACACGCATTTTGGGAAGTGGCTACTCCTTCATGGAAGATTCGGGCTACCAGACAGGCCCAGACCCAACTTTTAACACCACTGACTGCAAGTGACAAATTAGAAACCCTCTTCTGAATCCCGCAAGGTAGGATGGACTCTGAATAGTTGGAGGAGTTCCCTGAGCTGGTCCCGAGAGCAATGTTGTTTCTATCTTATGATTCAGACATTTCTATCCTAATCACGAAAGGCAGTGGCAGGCCTGTGGACCAAGGTATCTAAAGCTGGGTACACACTAGGCCGAATTAACGGCCAATTGGCCATCACGCCCACTGAGCGGCCGATTAAGGTAAGTATATACACTTACCGTTCGGCCCTCAACATATCCTAATGTCACAGCTGGGCGGGCATTGAATGTGACACCAGTCCCTGCAGGAAATGTATAGGCAGTCGGAGGACCGCCCCGTAAACACAGCCAGATCCGCCGATATATCTACAGATGGAAAGTTGATGACTACTTTTCTAGATATCCAGCCTGCACTCCAACCACTTCGTTTTTGAGAACAATGGGCCTGATTCAGAGCCGCTCGTAAGCGGCCGATCGTTCGTTTCGAGCGATGTTTGCACAACTGCGCATGCGTACGGTTTGTAATACGCGTGCGCGAACCAGTCAGTGCAGCCGAAAATCGTTTGTTCGCTAAATAGCGAATGCCTGCTTTTTGAGTGACAGGAGGAGGCGTATGTGGGTGGTAACAGGGGAAGGTGCTTGAAAACGGGGAGTGGAGATCCGAACGCAGGCGTGCTTAAAGGTCAAAACGGGCGTTTTATGGGTGTGCATAATTAATACAGCAGCATCATTGACCACGTCACTGGGTTATTTTATAGTCAGAACTGCTCGCAAGATTGCGGTAGGAAAAACCAACCACAAGAATAGCGAGCAGTTCATACGCTGGTCGATGTACTCGATTAATCTAATAAATAGCGGACATGACGTAGGATGCGAGCGGCCAGGGGGCGTAGTTTCCCAAAAAACGACCGCAAGTTTTGTTCGCTCGTTCAGACCTAGAGGCGTGAACAGACCGCAAAGAGCGAATGGTTAATTTGAATAGCCACCCCTTTTTTCTGAACGAGCGAGCGCAAATAGCGTCTGGCTCTGAATCAGGCCCAATGCTCATGCAGCAGTTTTACTAGAGTGAGCCTATTGTTACTGAGTAGTATGTGCCTGCCTACAGCAATAACAATGTAGCTCATTCCTTTCTGAAGTTTGTGTCCAATCACCTGATCAATGCAAAATTTAAGGCACGCATTGAAACCTAATTACCTTCTTAGGCAACAACTCAGAAACTTTTTGTGACAGCATCAAGCTATAGGAACTATACATAATACAATTGGGTCTCAATAATCTCATGATATAAGTATACATGATAATACATGATAGTATGATACACGTGATAAAATACTATTTACAAAAAGCAGGTAATAATAAAAAGCAAACCAAAAAATAAAACTTTTATCACAATGGCCCTCATTCAGAGCCACTCGCTAGCGGCAGTACGCTCGTTCCGAGCGATGTTCGCACATCTGCGCATGCGTACGGATCGTTATACGCATGCGCGAACCAGTCAGTGCGGCCGAAATTCATGTGCTCGCAATATAGCGAATGCCTGCTATTTTGAGTGACAGAATGAGGCGTATGTGGGTGGTAACAGGGGAAGGTGCTTGAAAACGGGGAGTGGAGATCCGAACGCAGGCGTGCTTAAAGGTCAAAACGGGCGTTTTATGGGTGTGCATATTTAAAACAGCAGCGTCATTAACCACGTCACTGGGTTTTTTTTAAGCCAGAACTGTTCGCAAAATTGTGGTAGCAAAAACCAACCACAAGAATAGCGAGCAGTTCATACGCTGGTCGATGTACTCGATTAATCTAATAAATAGCGGACATGACGTATGGTGCGAGCGGCCAGGGGGCGTTTTTAACAAATAAACGAGCGTATGTTTTGCTCGCTCGTTCAGACTTAGAGGTGTGAACAGACTGCAATTTGCGAACGGATCATTTGAATAGCCACCCCTTGTTTTTGAACGAACGACCGCAAATAGCGTACGGCTCTGAATCAGGCCCAATGTTCTTTAATTCAACCTTCAGATAATTTGAATGTCTATGCATTCCTTTCTGCAACTGTACATGTTGCTTGATCTTTTTAACTTCCTTCTGGGCAGCAGACAAGAATACTGCTACTTCTATAAATACTAACCTGCATAAATCAATCTCCCTTATTTTCTGTGTGACTGGCTGCAGGCTGCTGTCTGAGGCAACTAGTGTAACAAATGTATTTTGTCATTGTTTCCTTGAAGTGTAATACAGCATATATAAGACCTCATTCAGACCCGCTCGATAGCGTGTTGATGTTTAGGTCCTGCGCATGCGCAGCGGCCGCACTGCGCGTGCGCAAGCCCCGGAGCAAGAGAGAAATTCTCTCGCTCCGGAGCTCACTACAAAAGGGCCGGCTGTCAATGTTGATCGACAGCTTGACCCGTTTTGTAGGCGTGGCGGGGGGTTGGTTTCACAAATGGAGGCGTTCCTTAAGGAACGCCTACCATTTTGTGGGCGGCCACACTGACATCAGCAGTGAAGTCAGTGGGGAGCTTCCTGCTCGATCAGAGCAGGAACCTCCCTGGGGCTTCCGGTTGCCGACACCCAACCTTAGGGTCTCGTTGCAAGCCCCGATGGTCACGATGGTCTTGATCATCGCGACCCTCAACCTGGTCGGTCGCTAAAGCTGTGGGTGTTACCCCACAGCTTAGCTAGCGACCAGGTGGGCGCACTTTAAAAGAGAAGCAGCCGCCCACATTCAGAACGAGCGCTCGCATTATGCAAGCGCCTCTGAATGAGGGCCATAGCCCTTCCTCACCTGGAGGCAGGACCACACAATTCAGATAATTAACAAGAATGTCAGTCATTTCTGAAATTAAGACATTTTACGTACAGTACTTAGACTTTTTATATAATGCTACCTGGTAGTTTGGCATACTCATTTCCTGAAAGTTTATTTTATATTGTTTACACTAAGCCAATATTTAGTTTGACAAACATTAAATATGTAATTGTACAGTATATTGGCTTGTTCTCCTGTTCACTGGGCCTCATTCAGTAAGTACGCAGCTGCGAATTCACACGGAATTCGTGTCTGTCTGGGATTACAGAGACAGAAGAGAGACAGAAGAGACAGAAGGATTTAAGCAAACCTACATCCACAGAAGATCTGTGGTTCTCCAAACTTTTATGAACAACCTCCCTGCCGAGTTCCTTGAAAAACTGTGTGCAAGTGTACCGAGACGGTTATGCATTCGGCATCCTGGCGGTCTGAATGCCGACGCTCCTATTACCGGCACCCAAATCCAGACGGCGGTCAGAAGCCCGGCGCCAGCATCCCGACCACCTTGATACCGATGGTAAGTATCAGGGTTTTAGGGGGGTTAGGGTTAGGCACTAAGGGGGGAGGGTTAGGCACCGGGGAGGGGGAGGTTAGGATTAGGCATTAGGTCGGGAGGGTTAGGATTAGGCAACAAAGAGGGAGGGTTAGGGTAGGGAGAGAGGGAGGATTAGCATACCAACCATCAAGTGTCGGTATGTTAACCATTTCGGGATGTCGGTATTCTAAAAGCCGGGATCCCGAGTGCCGGCATGTCATACCGATTCCCCTAGAAGAATTGAATTGATGCTGTTTTGAAGGCTTCAACTATTAGCACTTCTATATTTGAAAGCATTCTTACTTTGCAGCATTTTTTTCACACCTGCCTAAAACGTTTGTAAAGTACTGTATGTGTGTGTATATATTTAAAAAAATTACCATAACATAGTTACTTACCTTCATGCTGTGTGAATGGACAGTCATGACACTTGGCTCTCACCCTCCAGCTAGGCCACGAAGAGGAGGACTCGGAGTGTGGGGGGTGCCACGAGGGGGGAGTGTCGGGGATGCCGTGAGAGGGGTGTCTGAGGTGCAGCGAGAGGGGAGGGGGCGGTGTCTTGAGAGGGTTAGGACTGTCAGATGTACTAAGGGGCAGGGCTCTGTATGTGCCTGGTGTTTGACATGGGGAAGTGTCAGTGGGCGGGGCTTCAGCTAGATGACAGTTTAATAGGTCCTGCGGCCCCGTTTTTCCGGTCCCTGATCCTTAGGGCCCCTCTGACCCTCAGGGCCCAGTACATGTGTCCCCTTTGCCCCCTCTGTATACTGCCTGTACTCACCCATCCTATAAGACTGAGGTCCTGATTCAGAGGCACTCGCTATTTGCGAGCGCACGCTCTGAATCAGGGTGGATTTTTTTTTATAAAAATCCGCCTCCAGGTCACTCGCATAGCTGTGGGTGACCACCCACAGCTTGTGCGGGAGGCCTGGCAATGGTCGCTATTATCGCGACCATCGGGCTTGTGCCGAGACCCTTGTGGTAGGGTCTCGTCCATCGCAAGCCCCAGTGAATTTCCTGCTCTAATAGAGCAGGAAGTTCACTACTGACATCACGTGTGATGTCATTAGGGCCGCCCACAAATAGCAGACGTTCCTTCGGGAACGCCTCTGTTTGTGCAGACACCCCCCCGACCCGCTTACAAAACGGGGCGAGCTGTCGATCAACATTGACAGCCGCCCCGTCTTGTAGCGAGCCCCGGAGCGAGTGATTTCTCACTCGCTCCGGGACTCGCGCGTGCGCACTGCCGGACCAACGACCTGCTTGCGAGCGCTAAGCGGGTCGGAATCAGGCCCTGAATCCCCTGGAAGATTTTTGTCCACTAACTCCTTCAATTTATTTGTCTGCCTGATGTCATACGTGGAACTTTGTGGCTCAGTTCAGGTGATGGAATTTCCCCATAAGAGCCAACATCTAGGTGCCACATGAATGAGACTATAGCAAAGAGTGTCAAGTGTTTCAAATAAACTGTTAATGAAAAAGATAATGTAACCTGTTATATTACCATGATCTATAAAGATGAATCACAACCCAAACATCTTCTTTGGCGTTTGTCACTTCTTTCACGTAAAGGTCCCCAGGAATTTCAATGAGCTCCCCGTACATTTGTGCTGTTTGAAGTGCTTTCCGCTCTTTAATGCGCTGTTGCCTGAAATTCAGATACAATATATTAAGTCATCATCAAATACCATATAAAAATTTCAGGTAAATGTAGAAAATTATATTTAGCTGTTTTTTTTTTTACATATTTCTAATATTTTTCATCACTGTGTTATGTGTCGAATATTCATACTGTACACAGCAATATCATTGCTGTTATAAACACATAGCAATAAAATATTTAACACATATAGGGGTAAATGTAATAAGATGCGAGTTTAGCGTGAGATTGTACTCGCCTAGCATCGCTGCAAGTTTGGTCCGAGAATGCATAGCAACTTGCCGGATGTAATACCCTGTGACTTACAAGGTAAGGGGGTTGGCTATAGTATCTGTTTGTTCTATGTTTATTTTCTCTGTGTTAACTGTTGTTTGTATTTTGTCTATCTATTAACTATTGTTTTGCAAGTTTATTGTGAGTTTACAACTTGCTGCCTACTACATGATGAGAGTATTATGTTTAACCTGAGAAATATCTGAAGAACATGTTGTGTCGCAGCAGGAGCAGTAGATGTGAGATTCTGGAAGGTTAACATGTACTCTCATTCAATACATACGGCGACTCCAATATCGCAGGAATCTCGCTGCAGTCTCGCATATTTCTCAATCTCGCATCCTATTACATTTACCCCTTAGGAGGAGATGTATCAAGCCTTGGCGAGAGATATAGGTGGTTTCTGTCCTCCCTCAGCTCTCCTTAGGACACCTACGTTACCGTTTGACAGGTGTACTGCCCCAGCCAAACTCCAGGCCTGCCACTGTCCATGAATCAAGCCTTGGAGAGAGCTAAAGTGGATAAGTTGCACAAGGCAACCAATCAGCTTCTACCTGTCATTTATCTAGCACAGTTTCTGAATTGACAGCTAGAAGCTGATTGGTTGCTTTGGGCAACTTCTCCACTTTATTTCTCTCCAAGGCTTGACACATCTCCCCTTTAGTCTGTTATTGTCACGTATCCAAAGATGTCTCTAGAAAGGGCTAGATGTTAGAAAGCTACTTCCCACAGACAGTGGGTGATATCAAACCTTGGATAGAGATAAAGTACCAACCAATCAGCGTCTGTCAATTTTCAGATACAGCCTGTAAAATGTCAGTTAGCTGATTGGACGGTACTTTATCTCTCTCCATTTTATCTCACTCCTAGGGGTAAATTCACTAAAGTGAGAGTTTTTAGAAGTGAGTTTTAAAAGAGATGTTGCCCATAGCAACCAATCAGATTCTGCTTAACATTTAACTAGCACCTACTAGAAGATAATAGCTGGAATGTGATTGGTTGCTATGGGCAACATCTTTTCTAAAACTCACTTCTAAAAACTCTCACTTTAGTAAATTTGCCCCCTAGGCTTAATACATCTCCCCCAATGTTGCCTGCACATTTAAACCTTATACATATGTCAAGAGACTGAAGGTAGCTTAAAAGAAGAGCCTTTCTTTTATTCAGCATATATCACTTCAAAATAGGATGACCAGAATCCTTTGTACAGTATCTCCAGCCAGACAAGGTGGTCCCTATTCTCCTTCTTCAACCTTACCTTCACATTTCGAATTCCAAAAATTATATGGCAGACACCCTATTTTACTCTTTTGAAATTTCTGAACAAACAGCTCAGCTTCCCCAACAAATGTTCTGTCTGGTAAAACATTGTTTCCACTCAACTTTGGTCCAGGTTCACGACTTGCAGGTAACCGCTTCCTGCCTTGCAGAGCACACCGCCGTTAAGAAAGTGCAAGATCTAATTTCCAGAAGCTACTGGTGGCTTACTCTTCTTCGCAATGTGAGGGAAGTAATTGCAGCCTGTCCCACTCGTGCCCAATACGAGACGCCTTATCAAAGACCATTGGGTCTATTACTGCCTTTTCCAACTACTGGCAAGCTCACGGATTTTATAACAGATCTGTGTTTTAGTAAAGGGTTCTTCTTCTCCAGTGACCGGAAAATCTCGTGTTATTGCACGTGAACGGGCATCAACCCGGGATATTTGTCAGTGGAAAAGCCTCCAGCCGGGTCTAGTCACCAGGGAAGCCAACCCTGCTAGTGAGCAGGGTTTTTCCTAGGAAGGACCCAGGAAAGGCTCAGTTACAGCACAGGGAGGGACCCAGGTTACAGCACAGGGAGAGCACGGGGAGAGCCGCATCATGGTGCAAGGAGATGATGTCATCTACAAGCGCTGGCACTGCACCCGTTTGCGGTGTGACTGGCGCCAATCTGGGAATTATATGGGTCGGCGCTGCGATGTAAATGGGGTCTGCCTTGGTTTGGAACCATGTTCCAAATACTAGGTCAAACCCAGGACTTAAGTGTAAACGGAGTACAATAGACAGACTGGGAGAGTCTGATACCCCTTTCACACTGAGCCTTTAACCCGGGATATTGCCGGGGCAAGCCGGGGTGACCTGTCTCAGTGTGAAAGACACGACCCGGGTTGGGTGTCCCGTGTCTGCTACCAGGGTCGTGACCAGGGTTATTCTCTGGACCGACCCATGTAGGCTGCAGTGTGAAAGATTAAACCCGGGTTATTCGACCCGGGTCGTGCTAGAAGGAGCTGGTTGGCTGATCGGAGAAGCATTGCAGTGAGCAGTCCCCACGCACTTTTCATGACCTAATTTTTTGAGCCAAAAAAAGTCCACTTCTAATGACTCACACATTTTGCAGTGCAGGCACGGGTCCTGTGTGAAAGGGATCGACCCAGGAATAACTTGGGTCCAAGGTGCAGTGGGAAGAGCTGTTACATGGGTGGAAACCGTGTTCAGTATCCCAGGTCAGACCAGGGTTGGAGCCGGGACTTCAGTATGAAAGGGGTATTAGACTGTACATCTCGGCTCAACAGAACAATTATGTAATCTGCCATCTTGGTCCTTATTATTTCTCCCATAATAATCATGCCCATGTATCTACCTCTAATACCTCTTTCATACCAAAATCCCGGGTCCATCCCGGGATTTTGAACACGGGTCAGTTCCGGGTGATACCTGGGTCAGACCCCATTTACACTGCACCTTCGACCTGGGTTATTTTCAGGTAGGCCTTGTTCACTCTGAATCCAGGTCTGCCCTGCTAAACTTGTGAGGTTCTAAAAAGTGGGTGGTGACTGCTCCACACCCACCAATAGTCGAATAACCTGGGTCGGACTGTTCACACTGCACCATGACCTGGGTCGTTCCCGTGCCAAACCCTTCTTGATACCTGGGTTGGTGGGTTATTTTTCAGGGACCTTTTCACACCAAGAGACAAAAGGTAGAGATATTTTCTTGTAAAGAACAAGGAAATATATCTAAAAAAGGACAAATTAGCCTTGGGCGGGGCACCCTTGGAAAATAGTATTTAGTACTTTGTAAATGATATGGTGAAAATTAGGCTAAAACTTAACATTTATTTATACCTAAAATGAAACTCTCTCATGAGAGTGATCCCAATGAGGAACAAAAAACATACAGTAAAATCGACACTCACAGAGAGTGTATAGGGGAGTTGAAAAAAATAAACAATGAAACATGTAATATAGATCAGAACGGTGAATCGGCCTTATCTATAAAGTTGAAGGAAGGTCGTAAATTGAAGTTCAATCATCCTATCATAGGATTAATATATGATGCGACCATTCATAAATAGTATAAACACTTAAATAGATATAGTTTAAGTAGAGAAAATATTGTCTAATAAGGTGAAAATTTACAGTAATCCTCAAGACCTCAGTCCTCAAAATGAAAATTCATAGAGGAACTAAGAGAATATACCTCAAGTGGAGTTTATATACAAAATGATTCTAAAACATCTTGATAGGGGAACCTAAATAAGTATGCATATAGTCATTTGTATGCAGTCTGATTGAATGCATCTGGCAAAATTAGAATCATAAGTTAAATCATGTATGTACAGTTATTCATTGGATAAATTCCTGAATCCTGAGGTGTCAAAGCAAGGTACATAAATCAGCCTCCCAAGACTGGTCTCAGATCAGCGTCTCAGTTCCACCTATGACATAAATCACTTGTAACAGAAGTCAACATCACTAAATATAATAAAGGTGCTGGTTAATACATAATTTGAAGGTATGATGGAAATCGGAATTACATTACCTTTTCACACCAAGCCATGACCTGGGTCAACCCGGCAATAATCCGGGTTATTTTGGCAGTGTGACAGATTTCTGACATCTGGACCAAGTCAGGTAACTAAATCCAGGATTCGTCTTGCAACAAGTCCTTAGATTGTCAGAGAAGAGGACAATTATGTTTTATTTATATGGTGCCACATCGTTTTCATAGTTCCATATTTAGAAAAAGTACAATAATACATAGAAAATTCAATTATCAAACACACCGTACAAGGGATATCAAACACTTTGGGGACCTGCCGATGTTTGGAACAAAATATGCACTGCACTGCTGCTATCAGCAGACAACTAATGATGGGACATGAAAATGCTCCCACTGGAAATGTTTAATGTTCAATAAGCAAGTTATACCCTTTCATACAGAGATTTGGACCCAGGATATTGTCAGGGCAAGCCGGGTCACCGCAGGTCCTTTCGTAATGTGAAAGGGTCTACCTGGTCCAAAGTCACTGGTCCTCGACCCTAGTCGCTACCAGGGTTATGCCTGGGTCCGACCCAGGTAGACTGCAGTGTGAGAGGTGCGACCCGGGTTTTTCAACCCGGGTTACAGTAAAAGTAGCTCATTAGCGGTTCAGGAGTGCTGACACCCACTTTTCAAGACTCATCTTTGTGAGCCTATAACAAAACCTCCACTTCTAATGACTCACACATTTGGCAGGGCTGACATGGGTTCTGTATGAAAGGGGTCGACCCGGGAATAACCTAGGACCAAGGTGCAGTGTGAAAGGGGTATAGGAGCTGTGACCTGGGTTCAACCCGTGTCTAATAACCCGGGTAAAAGCAGGGTCGCAGGCCCAGCTTCTCTCGGAAAGGTGTATATAAGAACTTTTAGGGTTCCACGTAGCAGAAACCAATGAATGTCTGAACAAGACTGCAGAATGGATACTTTAACTAGTAGGTCACAGAGTATTGTACCCATTGTACACCGCTGCTAAAACCCTGGTTATTGCAAGGTAAACCGTCCTGCTGCTAGGTGTAAAATAGTGACCCGGGAACGGGCGTTTTAAGAAAGGAGGGGGCCCGTGTGCAGCCTCCTCTCTGCCAGCGCACTGAAGGCCTGATTCAGACCCGCTCGCGAGCGCTGAGCGCTCGCAAGCGGGTCGATGTTGCCCAAGTGCGCATCCATCGTGCGCATGCGTGAGACCCGAATAACGATGGCCAAGCCGTCGTTATGGGTCTCGCACCAAAGGGGGCATGCTGTCGATGGTGATTGACAGCACCTTTGGTGGGCGTGCCGGGGGCGTGGCAGCCAGACGGAGGCGTTCCCATGGGAACGCCTACCGTCTGAAGCCGGCCCCACTGACATCACTAGTGATGTCAGTGGGAGTGCTTTTGGCTCTGATAGAGCCAAAAGCACTCCAAGGTTTGCGGCAGCGAGACCCTACCGCAGGGTCTCGTCGCAAGCCCGATGGTCGCGATGGTCTTGACCATCGTGACCATCATTTTGGCCGCTCGCTATAGCTGTGGGTGGTCACCCACAGCTACGCAAGCGGCCAGGAGGCCGCTCCAAAAAGGAGCAGGGACGGCCCTGATTCAGAGCGAGCGCTTTGGTCAGAGCGTCTGGCTCTGAATCAGGGCCTGAGCGCTGTAGATTATGGCTTCATGCCAGAATCTACTGCGCATGCGTGGGTCTCCGGGAAAATGGCGCCCACGCCTACTTTCCCGGGGACATCTTTTTTGCGCATGCGCGGATCACTGGGAAAATGGCCGCCGCCATTTTCCCAGTGAGTGTTTGCTGCTCTGGAGCAGCACTTCGGAATCTGCGGAGAGGTAAGTATCATTTTAACTATGGGTGCAGTGTGGGCCCCCCTGAACCCAGGGGCCCATATGCACCGCACACCTTGCACCCATTATAAAGACACCTATACCCGGGAATCCAACCTGGGTAGCTTGTAGGGTTTAACAAAGGAACGATCCGTATAACCCTGCAGTGCAAACGGGTAACCTGGGTTGTCCTACCTGGGTCTCATTTACAGAATGGAGAGTTCAGGATTTTCTGGAGCATGGAGATGATGTCATCTCCAAACGCCGGCAGACCAGTTCCACTGCACCCATGTGCTGTGTGTTCGTCGCCGACCCGAGAATAACTTGGGTTGGCCCCACAGTCTGAAGGGGGTCTGTCCCGTGTCTGAACCGATTTGAAACCTTGTGCCAAATACCGGTTCATACCCGAGAGTTTAGTATGAACGGAGTATCTGAGGCCATTTTTTAACAAGCCGCTCGCTCTGAATCAGGGCCGTCCTTCTCTTTTTTTAGAGCGGCCTCCTGGCCGCTCGCATAGCTGTGGGTGACCACCCACAGCTATAGCGATCAGCCAAAAAGATGGTTGCGATGGTCAAGACCATCGCGACCATCGGGCTTGCGACGAGACCCTTGTGGTAGGGTCTCGTTGCCGCAAGCCCTGGAGTGCTTTTGGCTCTATCAGAGCCGAAGGCACTCCCACTGACATCAATTGTGATATCAGTGGGGCCGGCCCCAGACGGTAAGCGTTCCCATAGGAACGCCTCCGTCTGGGCAGCCACGCCCACCAAAGGGGGCGTGCTGTCACTCACCATCGACAGCACGCCCCCTTTGGTACGAGACCCATAGCGACGGCTTGGCCGTCACTATCCGGGTCTCGCGCATGCGCATGACGGAGCCGGGTCCGTCGCGCGCATGCGCACTGGGCCAACATTGACCAACTTGCGAGCGCTCTGCGCTCGCGAGCGGGTCTGAATTAGGCCCTTAGTACCATAACTTGGCCAAATACATTGTGCAACACTGTAAAGTTGGACAAGGATACCTGCTGTGGTGGGCAATAGCAGTGGCGTATCTAGGGCGTGGCAAGGGGGGCACATCTCCTGGGCTCCATGTCACAGGCCAGGGCAGTACAGATGCCGGCGTTGGGATGAAATGTCAGATCCCAGCAACGGAAGTGCAGCAGTGGCGGCAGATAGTGGCAGCCAACGCTGCAGGCAAGGTGTCTGCTCCCAGTGCCAGCCAATGCTGCACGCAGGTGTCTGCTCCCAGCGCCAGGCAAATAGCAGCGTAGGGTGACACTTGGCACCAGGCGCAAGCTGAGTGAAGTTCGCAGCCTGACAGCCTTGATGCCGTCTCTATTCAAATTTTGCGCAAGCCGGTTATTTGAATTTGGCTCCGACCACGGACCAGCAACCAATCAGCGTTAAGCCTATAGCGGCTATGTCTGGTGGCACCGAGTGGTGCAGAGAGTTCGGCCGCAGGACAAAGAAGAGGACCTTCCATGAAGAGCTCTGGCAGCCGCAGAAGAGGCCAGAAGATGGCGTGATCGAGAAAGAATATGCCTGGCTGGATGCGGAGAAGAAAATGAGGCAGAAGTTCTGCAGTGGTGTGAAGTAATAGAACAAATTAAACTCCCCACTGCAGCCTCTCCCAGCGTACCGGTAGGTGGCCTTGGGCCAGCAGTATTTATTAACCCCTCCTTAGACCACCAAGTTGTCAAACACTAGGCCCATGTGGGTAATCAGACCATAGGCCTCTGACACTGATAGGCGGGCATTAGGCCCGTGCTCCTGTAAGTGACCCTCGGCATTAGCCCCAGGTCATATAAATTGGCACTACACTGTGGTGAATGTGTATAAGGGGCATTGACTACATGGCATTGACTACAATGTGGCATAAGTTGTATATGGGCCATCGACTACAGTGTGGCATATTGTGTATAAGGGGCATTGACTACAGTGTGGCATAATGTGTATAAGGGGCATTGACTACAGTGTGGCATAATGTGAATAAGGGGCATTGACTACAGTGTCGCATAATGTGAATATGGGGCATTGACTACAGTGTGGCATAACGTGTATAAGGGGGACTGCTATTTTGTGGCATAAGGTGTATAAGGAGTACTACAGTACTGTGTGGTGAAATGTGAACTATTATTTTTTTAGGGGGGCCCCATTTTAATTTTGCCCTGGGCGCCAAAATCCTAGTTACGCCTCTAGGCAATAAATACTGAAGACAAGGGCATTATAAGTGTGATGCACTTTAGTCTATATGACACCTACCAAACGTCTATCATGTGGCAATCTCCTTCAGCTGGCTTGTACGTGCATACATCAATATCACTGACTTAAGCTGGCCACACACATGGCGAGCTGCACACGATCAGCCGATGTGTACGATTTCCCTTGAAACTCTCCCCAGCAGCTCTGCACACGATCTCCACACAATCTCCACACGATCTGCACACAATTTGGTGTCCAATCTTCATACGATCTCTCCTGCATCCAGACTTTCACAGTGCATCGCCTCCTAGATTGTCAGATCTGCCCTAATGCATGGCAGATCTGAAGATGCGATGTGCGACCAGCGGGGACGCGCATCGCATCGTGATCACGATTTACTCAGGATTTGGCCATATTTTACACGATCTGTCGTTCCAATGTGTGGGAATCGGCCAGATCGGGTAAAATATCGCTATGTGTGTGGCCAGCATTAGTTACATGGCATGACAGGAAGGCTCCTGTTTTTCTATTATTATAAAAAACAATAATTTAATATTTACCTGCCTCACCATTCCATCATATGATTATTATCATACTTGTAATCACCTTTGTATAATTTAAGGAACTCTGGGCCTAATTCAGACCTGCTCGCGAGCGCTGAGCGAGCGGGTCTGCCGCATCTAATGGCTTACTATGATCGTTGGTCCTGTATATGCTGGAATTATGACACACAATACACTTTGTATGGCACATATTAAAGCTGGATAAGTGCTAATTATGCCCTCTTCATGGATTGGCCACACTCACTCTAGAAATCCTGCATTTGCCACTGAGGGCTGCTGTAATTCTGTGTGAGGGGCCGATGGTACTCATAGTTACCGATGTTTATGGAGGTTTGCAAGGTATTATGGATGTGAGATAGCGGTAGTGGGAGGCAGTGGGCATCTCTATGCTGGCAGTGCGACGGCATTGCAATAGCATTCATTAGCATATTTTCACAGCAGACCTCGTGCAATTACAGAGCTTCAAACGCAATAGCGATCCTTAATGAATCAGGCCCAGAGAGTCTGTAATCATCCAAAGCTGTTGGTTCTTCATCTTCCTGGGGCATTGACTTGCAGTGTTTGTTGCATGTATCTACGCAGCTACTCTGTCAAGCTTTACTATAGTCATTGTTGTCAGAATCTCCTAGTATGCACCGTTCCACATGGAGCAAGTGTTGGTTTCCTTTCATTAATCTTTATGAGTATCCAGTGTAATGAGTACACTCAGCTTCTGTATAAACCTACAGGAAGAACATGCAGTCTTCACCTTTAACAGTCCTCTTTTTCAATATACTGTATGTGTACTGTGGGCCTGATTCAGAGCCGGACGCTCTGAATCAGGGCGTTTTTTGTGTGTGCGGCCTCCTAGCCGCTCGCATAGATGTAGGTGACCACCCACAGCTATTGCGAGCGGCCAGGTGATGGTCGCGATGGTCTCGACCATCGCTACCATCGGGGCTTGTGACGAGACCCTTGTGGTAGGGTCACATTCCCGCAAGCCGCAGTGAGCTTTCGGCTCTATTAGAGCCGGAAGCTCACCCACTGACATCACTCGTGATGTCAGTGGGGCCGCCCCCAAATGGTAGGCGTTCCTTCGGGAACGCCTCCGTTTGGCCAGCCACCCCCTCTGCCTGCCTCCAAAACGGGGCAAGCTGTCAATCAAAATCGACAGCTGCCCCGCTTTGGTGCGAGACCCGTAGCGACGGACCGTCCGTCGCTAGCCGGGTCACGTGCATGCGCACGTCGGAGCCGGCTCCGGCGTGCGCATGCGCAGTGGCCAAACATCAACCCGCTTACGAGCGGGTCTGAATCAGGCCCAATGCTCCTTTGCCCCCAGGTTTTATGTGCGAGGTAGTACAAATTTCGTTTTTGGAGACAAGATCAAATGCTTGGAGAGGGGGGCGGGTACTAATTACCTGGGCTCGAACTTGCTGGAGGGGCCCGATGGGGGCCCAGGTCCAACATCGACCCCCCTCCCTCTTATCTGTCAGCAGCCCAGCACACACTGCTGTGTTCTGGGCTGCAGTGGGAGTGCCACGGATGTGTTTGGCTGTGGATCCAGACTAGGAGCCAAAATGTGAGAGTTTTCTCACACTTTTTAAACTCAGCCAATGTGAGCGATTACTGCTAAACTCTGTATTCAATTAGAGGCGAGAAGCCATTTTTTGCGAAAAAATTTTGCCGGTGACGTAATTTCGCCAACGGAAACTTATCCCAGTATTCAATTGTTGCAGCTTTTCGCTGGTGCGAAAACACAATGCAGTGTACCCAACGGAAAAGTTTTGCCTATGAATAGATGGCGGAAAAAAATGCAGAATTGCGGTTTTGGGGTGCAAAGGTGGGGAAACCACCCTGCGCCTTAGGACAGCTCCCCTAAGGTAAACTGCGTCACAAAAAAACAAGAAATAATTTAAGAACACCCCAAAAAATTACTTTGAAAAAGGGGGCAAAAAAGTTAAAAGTTGGGGTACAAACTTAAAAACTAGCGAAATAGACTTTGGGGGTCTGCAAGTATGGGGGAGAGGTTTTTTTGAGTGCAGGTACTTGCTGAAGGTGCGTTTTTAAAGCTTTTTAAGACCTCACTTTAACAATTTTTAACCATGCTTGCACCCATTTTCATGTCCCCCAAATTTGCTGGGACTACTTATTTTTGCCCAAAAAAATGCAAAATGCTATTCTTCACCACTTGTGCAAAGAGGCAAAATAGCACCAATTGAGAGCATTTAAGCACCCCAAATACCTCCAGCAGGGCTATTCGGGGGTATCCATAGTGATCCCCCATGTCAGTTCATCTTTTGGGGGGTGTCAGGCTGATTTCCCCATAGCTGACAGTACTTTTCGCCTGTTTGAGTTTCGCCAGGACACGTTTCGCGTCCTTTGGACTTGCATACGTGGATAAGCGGGGACGCGCGCGATACTTTTTCGCATGCGAAACCAGCGATGTCAGCAAAAAGTCTGGCATGCGAAAAGTAAGGGACTTTTCGCTTCTAATTGAATACAGCCCTGTAAGGCTTGGACGGAAACTGGGAGATCAATTATAACTCTTCTACATGCAGTCAAGAGATTAGAGAAAGACAGCTGGATAGTGAAGAACTGTGTGAATAGCTGCCTGGGGATACACAGACAAGACAGTTCTTGGTTTGCAGATGCTGGAGACTCTGGACAGGTGGTGCACCGAATCAGATCAGGATTATGGAGTTGGTGGAACTGGTGAGTCTCCGAGATAGAATCGATGAGGATCCTGTATTAACTGGGATTGAACCAGTTAATACATGAACCGGCAATTGTGCAGAAACTGGGATGGAACCAGCTATACAAGATCCGGCAATTGTACAGCCACTGGGATGGCGCCAGCGATACAGGATTTGATGCTGCAGTTTTCACTGGGATGGCACCAGCGATACAGGTACTGATTTTGCAGCGGATACTGGGATTGTGCCAGCGATACAGGATTCAATGCTGCAGTTTTTACTAGGATGGCACCAGTGATACAGGAGCCAGGAAGCACTTGAGATGGATACTGTGCTGGAAGTCTGTTGGCTGAAAGTAACTGTGGAAACACAGACAAGCTTGCAGCAGGTTATGAGACAACAAAGCACTGGCAGATTGGGAGTGTCCTAGAAGCACCTTATATGCCCCGGCTGTCCAGGGATTGGCCGAGAGTATCATGATTGCAGCCTGCCTTCTGGTTGGTGTTTAGCTAACCAACTGATCCAGGCTGTCATGGCTGCGCCCATCTCTGATTTTGGAGAGAACTCAGGCGGGGAGCACACTGTGGACATGCAGAGAGAATGGCAAGCACTAAAGGACTGGAAACAATACATCTACATGATCTCTGCAGTTCAGGTCCAGCATGCCAGCTGGACTGCAAACTCTGGGCCTGATTCAGCAAGGAACGCAAATGTGCGCATGCACTCGGCCAATGGTTTTGCACAGCGCATGCGTATGCATCGTACTACGCATGCGCGAACCAGCCAGTACGATCAGGAAAGGGTACGCAGAGCAGACGCAGAATCTGCTAATGAATGCATACGCACGGCAATCGCAGAAGAATAAGCAGATGCCCAGCACTACATAATACCACCCACTTCCCTTACTTGCGTCCTCTATACCTGGCAAGACAGTGGAAACATCGGTAACATTGAAAACCATCGGACCCATACGCACAATAATGGTCCTGATCCTCCCGCAGACATAGCGAGACTTCCTGTGTGCAACTAGACCTCCGGCTGCGTCCGTCACAGCTCACAGCACCCCCCTCCCAGGCGTGCAGTGCAGCTTCGTGGCACTGCAAATAGTAATTTTATTTTATTCTTTTTCCTAAGGGGGCATAGCCACGCCTCCCACTATTAGGCCATGCCCCCATCAGTACCCGAGCCAATGGCAGCTCTTGGCGGGCATGGACAAGATAGCAAATGCGCACAATCAAGGATACAATGAGACAATAGTGGGATAATGCTACTGAGGGACAATGCACACAGAGACCCAAAACTATTGCACACTATAGTAGAATAGTCACAATGGAACTGAGAGGCCGTGACTACTACAATAACTGGAACAAGCTAGAGTCAGGACAGGCAGTGTAATGATAAATAATGTAATGATAAATATGTAAGGTTCAGGGCTGGCAGCAGGAAAGAGTGGTCATATAACTCTATAGGTGAGTGCACCCACATTATTCCTTTGCCATATTTGGCATTTCAACAGTGTGCAGCATTTGTACATCACCAGTGATTTGAGTTTTAATCATCCAAACCACTGGATAATTCATAATTTCTTTTAAAATACAGTAAATATTAATAATAAGAGGCACCGAGAAATCGAACATATGTGGTGCTAGCAAGTAACATTACGAGATACAGCCAATATCCCTGCAAAGGGAATGCCAGTGCTTAGAACACCGTTGCCAGAATCCCAACACTTGTCAGAATCCCGGCACCGGCATCCCAAAGGTAAGCAGTGGGGTTAGGCACTGGGGGGGGGGGGGGTAGGGTTAGGCACTAGGGGGGCAGGGTTAGGTTTAGGATTCGGGTAGGAGGAGGTTAGGTTTAGGCACTACGGGGGGAGGTTAAGTTTAGGGGTAGGAGGTTTGTTTTCTTGTCTGTCCGGTTATGCATTCAAACACCCCTGCACTAATTAGGGTGAAACCAATGCGAGGTGGTCCAGTTGGATCCTGGGCAGGTTTTAGGAGGGTTAAGGTCCCAGTCGGACCTCCCATTGGTGTATGCTGGGCAGAACTTTGTCTTCGGGGAGCATGTTCTGAGCCTTCCACTGGATGGATTTGGACGAAAACTTCACAGAGTGATAACATTGGATACCAGAAGACATACTAGGGGTTGAGGTCCCAGTCGGACCTCCCGTTGGTGTATGCTGGGCAGAACTTTGACCAGGGGAGCCTGTTCTGGGCCTTCTACTGGATAGATTTGAATGAAAACTTCAAAGAGGGGTGGCAATAGATCCGGGATTCCTGGCAATTGGTCTGGGATGCCTAACTTAATATCTTGAAGATTAGGTCCAGGTCGGATCTCCCGTTGGTGTAGACTGGGCAGAAATTTGACCCGGGGACCCTGTTCTGGGCCTTCCACTGGATGGATTTGGTTGAAAACTTCATAGAGGGGTGACAACTGGTCTGGGATGCCTAACTTAATAACTTGAAGATGTAAACCCAGGCAACGCCGGGTACTTCAGTTAGTATAAATATATATAATTATATATATATACGGTATATATATATATATATATATATATATGTATACTTTGTAATTGAACATGTAATTAAATAAAATACTTTTAATAAATAAAATTCATTATTTCCTGTAGTCGGGAAACCTACACAAGACCCATGATAACATATGACCTTCCTATAAATTACTTCTCTTTGATTTATTTTATTAATACAGTCAATGCTTACAAAAACCGCTGTGCATTTAAGCTCTTGTCGTTGCTAAATAAATTGGGAAATGATGTATTTTTTACTTTTCTTATGTGTAATAAATAAATAGGTAATTAATTGTAAAAAAAATATCTTGTATGAAAAAATATGCATTAGTATTTCAGGGAAAACAAACATAACCGTGATTGTCCTCATTTTCCAGCTTGTCTCAATTTGCTATGAATTGGGTAATACCAGCCTTTCTCCAGTAGGTGGCAATGTAGTAAAATATATCTTTATCTGGATATGGCAGACAATAAAATAATAATTTATTATAGTGCTGTTTTAAGGACATTGTGGAACAATTTAAGCAGTTAATTTTAAAACCAATACCCTTAATTCTGTAAACAGAAAAAATGAGCACTTTTCATTGTATGTTGTATTAGGTTGTTTTAAAACCATTACAGAGAAGCACATAAACTTACCTGTACATTTCTATTGCCTTTTCATCCTCTTCATGAAATGTGTCCTCTGCGTTCTTTAAACCAGCAAGGGTCATTTTTTCATATGGTTTTACTGAATATGTAAATATAAGAACATAGAAAAATCAGAATATATATAGAAAGGGTTAATGCCACTCCCATCACAGCTACACTTTTCAGACATTTATTAATCCACTTACTAGTTACTGTTAGAAGCAGACATTGGTCAGAAATCTGTCAACCGTTTTATTGGAATGGCAAACCCCCTCGGCTATCTTCGACCATCCTTAAAAAAACTATTTCAAAGGAAGGTATGGGACTCCTGAATTTTAAGCTCTACCTGGCTTCACACTTTTCCCAAATAGTTTCCTCCTACTCCCCCCATAGAACTTCCTCCTGGCTTGATATTGAAATCAGTTATATCAATTCTCCAGACCTATCCTGCCTGTGGGACCTACAAAAGAAATACCGTCCTCCTCCCTCTAACCTAACCTCCAACACTTAAATTCCTTTTAATCATATGGGTTTTGTACTCACTTAAATTTGCTATTACCACCTCTATATCTCATCTTACCCCCATATGGTGTAACCCCAATTTCCTCCCGGTTTTACATACGGCCCGCATAAAGTGGTGGATAACAGCGTCCCTTAAATTTCCTGCTGATTTTAGCTCACAGGGGCTCTTGCTTTCTCTTGCACACTTGCAGGGGCCCTCTTCCCAGGGCCTTATTAACAGGGGGGGCGAACAGGACGGTCGTCCCGGGGCCCCCACACATAAGGAAACCCACACCCACCAGGGGTTAAAGTGGGCCAGAACGGGAGACGGAACCAGTTCCGCCTCCTCCGGCCCACCTAACCCCAGCGCCGCAGGGAGGCTCCATTTGCCGGGCGCACGCTGAGATTTTGTTATCAGCTGGCACCTGGCTCCTTCCCCACAGCGGCAGCCGGAGGCTGGAGCTCACACCTGAGCTCCGGCTCCCGCGGTGTGCAGTACACTATGGGAGAGACGTCATGACGTTTTTCCCATAATTCCGAGGAGCAGCCAGCCGGACAGCCGCGGGAGCGGGGCTTAATGTAAGTATTGTGTTTTTTTTCACTACAGGGGGCATTGCTATCGGCGGCACTGCTACAGGAGGCATTACTACAGGGGGCACTACTACAGGGGCACTACTACTGGGGGCACTACTACAGGGGGCACTACTACAGAGGCACTACTGGGAAACTACTACAGGGGGCACTACTTCTGGGGGCATTACTACAGGGGCACTACTACAGGAAGTATTACTATTGGGGGCACTACTACAGGGGGCATCACTACTGGGCCATTACTATTGGGGCATAACTACTGGGGGCACTGAATAAGGGGCACCACTACTGGGGGAATTGCATAAGGGGCACTACTGCTGTGGGCATTGTATTAGGGACACTAGTACTGTGGGCATTATGTGTATTAGGGGCACTACTACTGTGGGCATTGTGTATAAGGGAAACTACTGTGGGCATTGTGTAAAAGGGGCACTGCTGTGTGTCATAACATGACTAAGGGACACTACTATGTGGTGTAATGTGAATCAGAGGCACTATGTGGGGTGTAATGTGGATAAGATTGCGCAACTGGTGAGTAATATTTCATGTGTTTGCCTATATGTTTTTTTTCCTCTGGGTGTATATTGTGTGTATTTTCTTCCGTGTTTGTCTGTGTTTTTTTTTTCATGTGGAGCCCATGGGCCCCATTTCACAATGAGATATAACTCCCTTTAGCACTCCTTTCAGTATTTAATAAACAGCACTAAGCTTAGCTAATCACTGTTTGTCAATGTACCGCTTACGAGCGATTCGATCTCCATTGCGCGTAACCCCATTTCGTCCATATTTAATAGGGGCCCCCACATGTTTGTTGCCCAGGGGCCCCCACAGGCCTTAGTCTGGCCCTACCCTCCTCAAACAAAAATGCAGGAGCTACCACTGTTTCTATAGATACTTATGTAGTGTCATACTCACAAGCTGCTTCCTTCTGTATTTTTAAAACCATTTCTTCAGTTTCATCTTTCTCTTCTTTCTTTGGTGGAATAATCCCAAAGTCTCGTAAAACATCATTCCAATCAGTATCTTCATTTGGATCCTATTTTAATAAGTATAACATATTGTATTTTACATAACATAAGCTATACCTGTCATGCTATACCTATGTTATAATTATATTAACACAAGTTAAGTTTTGAAAGCATCTAAAACAGTACCCTTTTCTCTATTTGTGTGTCATAAATTATATTTTATTCAAATTAGCTATTGATCTAGGCAGAACCTCCTGTGACTCTAATTTCGTTGGGTCATTCATCTTCCTGAAACAGTTTGAGGGTGATTTGCAGTCATAAGGTCCATCTTCACATTAGGGTTAGGCTGCGGAAGGGTAGTGTTAGGGTTAGGCACTGGGGGGGTGCATGTCTAAACAAACGCATGGCGATGATCCATCCTATGGTAGCATGTTACGGGAGTGTTGTGGGCGTGTTGCATACTCCAATGCTCAATCGTTCACATCTGCAGCTGCCATAGGGCTGGTGCAAATTTCTAAAGTTACAGCAGGCAGTATTACAGCATGTACAGATGCTGAAAGTCTGTATCTCATGCCTTGCGCCTTCATAGACATGGATGTACACCAGGGAAGGACTTTGTAGGTCGTTGTGCCGTTAATTAACACCAGTAAAACCCACCTGCAAAATGCTTCAGGAAATTATTGATGTTCTAACGCAGAGGTTCTCAAACTCGGTCCTCAGGTCATGTTTTGCAGGTAACCTTGCAGGTGCACAGGTGTTGTAATTACTCACTGACACATTTTAAAAGATCCACAGGTGGAGCTAATTATTTAATCTATGATTCTGTGAGGAGACCTGGAAAATGTGCACTGTTTGGGGTCCTGAGGACCGAGTTTGAGAACCTGTGTTCTAATGAATTGTTTAAACTCCAAGTCATGAGTAATTGTCAAAGGCTTTGTTTTCATAATAGAAGTTGATTTAAAGGTGACAATGGCCCTCATTCAGAGCCGTACGCTCTGAGCAGAGCGCACGCTCTGAATGAGGGCCGGGCTCCATTTTCATGGAGTGTCCTCCTGGACGCTCGTATAGCTGTGGGTCACCACCCACAGGCTATACGAGCGTGCATTGTGATGGTCGCGATGGTCGAGACCATCGTGACCATCGAATTTGCGAGCCGGAGCCTGCGGTTGAGGTTTTCAACTGCAAGCTCCGGAGTGATTTTGGCTCTATCAGAGCCAAAATCACTCCCACTGACATCACTAGTGATGTCAGTGGGCCGGCTTCTGACGGGAGGCGTTCCCGTGGGAACGCCCCCGTCAGGGAGGCACGCCCCGGCACGCCCACCAAAGGGGGCGTGCTGTCAATCAACATTGACAGCACGCCCCCTTTGATCGGACACAACGAGCGAAGGACTTTCCTTCGCTCGTCGCGTCTGGCGCATGCGCACGACGGAGCTCCCTCCGTCGTGCGCATGCTCAGTCCATAACATCGACCCACTTGCGAGCGGACAGCCGCTCGCGAGTGGGTCTGAATCAGGCCCAATGTTTCTGCATACATAGCAGAGTTGAGATATTTATCTGAACACTGTCAGTTTGTTGATGCGTCTCTCAGATACAATAAGAGAGAGGCTGGTGTGTGGTTTGAACAGTGAAAGAATAATAAAAAAAAGATTATCATCTGAATCTGAGGTAACATTAGACTGCAGTGTCTATTTCATTTTGAGTGGGTATGGAAACTAAGGATGACTGAATTACAACAAAAGGGGCTTAACTATGTGAGACACAATAGGGCTTATGTAATAGGTTGCGAGCTGCAGCCGCTGCGGATAACTCTGCGTGTCTTCCCGTATTTTTAAAGTGGCAATCGTTTCAAAGGCAAAACCAGCTTGATTGCCGCTTTAAAAATACGAGAAGACTCGCAGGAATTCCCATAGCAGCTGCAGCTCACAACATATTACATAAGCTCCCATATCTTTTAAACAAAGAATTGTATTGCTTTTGATGTGGACAGACCTCACATAACATCAGCTGCTGTTGTTTTAAAGATAAAGAATGCAGAAAATGTAATAATAAATTTACATATTGAAAAAATATGGCGGTCAAGAAGATTATATAGTAAAGTAATTAAACAGCAAAGTCACTGTGAATTAATAAACCTGCACAGATACACAAGGTGATAGAAAACGAGCCTGACTCAACTGGCAGTCAAGAAATGGCTTCTCTTGTCTTGAACTGCACAGTATAACAGCAGCATTCTGCCAAGTAATATGGATCACCTCCTAAGTGGCTGGAGTTTGGTTTAAAATAAAACAGCAAAAAAAATTATTTGCGGAAATTCAATTACAAAAAAACTCTGCATTGTTGAAGACATATACTGGGAAAAAAACTCTCTCCCAGGATAAATTGAAGTTGATGTGAAATAATAAGACAAAATGTAATATATGTATTATAAAACGGACTGACATTACTTCCCGTGAGTGGCTAAGGAACATTCAAGTTGACTGGGAGTCTATTAAAAAGTATTCCAGAGATTCTTGAGAAGTAATGGCAAAAAGCATTTCAATGTAGCTCCATACCACCCTGTCACCAGCACATTAGTTAAAAGATTTGTGGAGATGTTCAAGAAGGCTATTAAGGTAATAGGTCACTAACAAATTACTGTACAACACAAAATCGACAAATTCTTATTTGATTATTCATGTATATTAAGTTCTGAACATGCTACTACAGACTATTCTCAATCATATTCTTCAATATGTTTCTTAAACTTTGGAAGTGGCTTCTAAGTTACTGACATAATCTCTTTGCATGTTAATTATGTGATTATTTTAACAGTTTTTAATACCATGTGAGGGTTTATAACTTTATATATGTATAATGATATATATTTTTTTGTATAATCAATGTTTATTTGCAGTCCCAAATGAACATAAGTAATTAAAGCATCTTCCAATACAGACACGAAGTGAGTGTAAGTTTGGCATATCTGCTAACAAAACCCCCCCACAAGAATATGACATGGGAGGGGGAAAGGGAGTGAATGAGGGAGACAGGGAGAGAACACAGGGGAAGGCAACTTAAAGGGGAGAGGGGGAAAATGGAAGGTCGGATGGGAATAGGTCTATAGTAATAATAAATATTAGATCTGGGATCAGCAATGGAGAGTGAAAATGGTATAATAGGTCCACCATAGACTATCCTATCCCTACAACCAAGCCTGGTACTCAGCGGAATCTTTGTATTCCAGCTAGGCAATCTATGTAAGAACGAATTTCGGATATATATCCTGGCTAGAAAGTGTAAGATCTTCCATATCCATATTGAGTCTTTGAAATCAAACATACTGTATATCGGAGGTGGGTGCGGGGCTTTTCAGAAAACCGGGATTACAGCTTTCACTGCATTGATAGAAAAGGACACCGCGCTAAAAGCAATAATGAATTCATTGTATAAAAACTATGCAAGAGACCTGCGTGCAAATTAATAATACAATTTATTGTAAAAATATCACATTAAAATACTAGGAAATGTCCACTGTATTTAAGTCTATATTTAAAACAGTCAAACCACATATCCAATTGGTGCCAATGCACATTGGGCCTGATTCAGAGCCGCTCGCAAGCGGCCGCTCGTTCGCTCCGAGCGATGTTTGCCCAACTGCGCATGTGTACGAATCGTTATACGCATGCACGAACCAGTCAGTGCGGTCGAAATTCATGTGCTCGCAAAATAGCGAATGCCTGATAATTTGAGTGACAGAATGAGGCGTATGTGGGTGGTAACAGGGGAAGGTGCTTGAAAACGGGGAGTGGAGATCCGAACACAGGCGTGCTTAAAGGTCAAAACGGGCGTTTTATGGGTGTGCATAATTAAAACAGCAGCGTCACTGACCACGTCACTGGGTTATTTTATAGCCAGAACTGCTCGCAAAATTGTGGTAGCAAAAACCAACCACAAGAATAGCGAGCAGTTCATACCCTGGTCGATGTACTCGATTAATCTAATAAATAGCGGACATGACGTAGGATGCGAGCGGCCAGGGGGCGTAGTTTCCCAAAAAACGACCGCAAGTTTTGTTCGCTCGTTCAGACCTAGAGGAACAGACCGCAAAGAGCGAACGGTTCATTTGAATAGCCACCCCTATTTTCTGGACGAGCGAGCGCTAATTGCGTCCGGCTCTGAATCAGGCCCATAGATGGTAATTACCAGCAAATCCATGAGTATTGCAAAGGGTCTTGTAAATTGAAGTTAGCAAATGGTCTTTCATCTAAAAAACAGAAACCTTTGATATCCAAGCAGGTCAATTCCTGGATTGTTTTAAACATAGGGATACCCTAAAGATTTATTAAAACATGCTCTAGATATGTTAGATCAAGGGATAGATCTTCTCTACTTATGAAAACAATGACATGTTACGACATCTAGATTTGATCGTGGGAGAGATGTGGCTTTCATATCTAAATATAATAATTCCTCCATATTCCCCCAAAAAACAATAGTGGTTAATAAAACAAACAGATCCCTTAAGAATATATTAGCACCAGGTCTGTAGAAATCAGAAGACTCTCCCGTTGTGGGATGTACAGATTGGTTATCAATGAAACCAAAGGGTTTTTCTAAATGTGGGAAATTACAGTGTACTACTTGCTATCATACTCTGAATATAACAAAGGGGGCGCAATCCAATTAGGTGCAAATGGCGAGTAGCAAGTTTGTTTCTCGCACACTTTGCAGTGAAGCGCGCTCCCGAGAATTCTCCAATCCAATTAAAAATGCCTATTCGCGCTACTCGCAGCGGAGGGGTGTGAACTGACAGCCAAATGAGATTTGCGAGAAATGCATGAAAATGTGGGGAGACCATTCTGGATCCCCCAAAATGCATAGGCAAACGCAGGGGGGGGGGGGTTCCGTCTGCATGGAAACCCCCCTCCCCAACACACACCATGGCCACAATAGAAATAGTAATATAATAGAATGTTATTAGTGCTGCATGTTCTTCTCATTATAACAAATGAAATGATTAGCACCACCTGTGGATCTTTTAAAATGTGTCAGCCAGTAATAAATATATCTGTGCACCAACTAGGAGATGTGGAAAACATGCACTGTTAGGGGTGCACTGCTATAAACCATCAATAGGGTTAATAATTAACACTGCATAATAATACACTATCCAGTACATAAGGAGACCGATATGTACATATATGTCCAGGGCAGTGCTAGGTTCTTCTGCCACTCCCCCAGACTCCCAGACTTGCTCCAATGCTTAGGAATGGTGCCCACATCTGAAATAAAACATTCTGCTCAGACAGGATGGACCTACTGCTGCATCTAGTGGCTTACTGTGATCACTGGTCCTGTATATGCTGGAATTATGCAACACAATATACTTTGTATGTAACATATAAAAGCTGGATAAGTGGTAATTATATCCTCTTCATGGACTGGCCACACTCACTCTAAAATCAAGCATTTGGAAACCCCCCTCTAGAAATCCTGCGTTTGCCACTAAAATGGATAATTTCGTTAGCAGGACCGTATAGAAGGCTGTTTGTGGGCATTAGGAAGGTACTGTAGGTTTTTAAATGGTGTCAAATAGCTGATTTATGGGGGTTTTTTAGATGCAAGAAAATGATAAAAAAACAAACTTTTTTTGTTTAATCTCAAACTAATTAAACGCAAAAAAAGAGGGATGCCATACAAAGAGGTAAGCTTGTTGTAACCAGGTAACTATGGGGGTGAGGGGGTGATAACATTCAATGCAATCAATTTATAATAAATTAATTAGATAATAGGGCGAACCTCTGAAATTCTGCATAGAGAAAGGGGGGGAGATATAGTGGGGTTGGTGATAAGAGCCAGGAGGTCATCAGGATAAAGTGCAAGTTTATGTACAGTGAGCCCAGCCTAAACCCCACTTATACCAGGGTTCATTCGAATCACTCTAGCTCAGGCCTCCATACACAGTATGAATACCAGTGGGGAGAGGGGGCAACCTTGTCTGGTGCTGTTTGAGATGGAAAAGGAGGAAGAAAGAGGCCCATTCACTCTGACTCTGGCATTTGGATGTCGATAAAGGGATAATATTTTGGAAAGACAGGTAGGACCCATGTCCAGGTGCTGTAGTATCCCAAACATTAACTGACAGTCCACCTGATCAAATGCTTTCTCAACCTCTGTGGGCAACACTATTGTGGTAGTAGAAGATTTAGAAGCGAGACCTATAATGTTAATAACCTTGGTGGTGTTGTCCCATTCCTCACAACCCAGATCAATCCTCACCTGATCCTGATGAATGACTTCCGCTATACAGTAAATGCTTTGAAGCACGAGGTGATAATTTTTGCCAACAATTTAACGTCAATATTTAACAAAGATATTGGGCGGCAACTAGAGCACTGTGTGGGATCCTTACCCTGTTTGAGGATGACCGTCACATGCGCCTCCAGAGATTGATGGGACCATGGACAAGTGTCAGAGATTTGATTCATGGCCTGTAATATGAGTGGGCCAATTTGTCACTAAAAGCTAATAATAAGCAATGCTAAAGCCACCTTGCCTTGGGCTCTTACCCAATGGGGACGTCATGATGGCAGTTTCTAACACAGTCAGAGTGAACTCTCCTACAACGTTGGAAAGTCTACCGACTTTAAGTACTCATTTATTTGTCGATCTCTTTGAGTCTCAGCAGTATCGGCCCTATCGGAATTCTAATGATACAATTTGGTATAATAATCATGAATAATGTTGGCTCTGTCTTCTGAAGCGAGCCTGAACTATCCTTAAGATTGGGAAAAAAGGATGACGCTCATTGACAAAGTATATCAGCCTATAGTTTTCCTGGTTTGTTACCAACCTGAAAAACAATTATATTTACATTTGTGTAGAGCCAGTTTGGTCTTGTCAAGAATAAGCTTACAAAGTGCCTGTCTATTCGCCACCAACTTGCATAGCTAGGGACAATAACCGTGTATGATGGGCCTCGAGTAAAGCTCATTTGTCAAGGAGAGCCTGTGTTTGTGCAATATTTTACTTCTTGGCAATGGATCCCAATTGAATGAATTTTTCCCTGATAAAACATTAATGCACTTCCCACAATGTAACTCTAGAGATGTCAGGAGTGTCTTTGAGTGCAATATAGTCAGCTAAGTAGGATTCTATTTGTTATTTATAAACCGAGTCTTCCTGAATAGACTCGTTCAACCACCAAGACCACTGTCTAGGCGAGGTATGTGGGACAAGAAGTGTAGAAGAATTAGGGGTATGATCTGACCAAGTCATTGGTGCAATAGCAGAGTCATGTAAAAGGTTCAAGTGTTTGTGACCTAGAAAGAAATAGTCTATGCGGGAGTATGTTTGATGTAAAAAAGAGAAAAAGGTATAGTCATGGTCAAATGGAATGTTACGATTCCCACACGATTATGGGATCGCTATGAAGACTAGTGGAGTGTTGCTGCAGAGAGATGGTGTTAGCAGCGGCATATACAATGGCCCGTTAAATGTCTTGAGACTAATGGCAGAAATGACCAGGACTGTAGTTAATAGCAGGATTACAAGACAAGACTGATAAGGACAAGATGGGCAAGACTGGACAAAAGAGCTGAAATGCAACTTAAGTCATTACTAGAGAACTGAGGTGCAACTAGAGACTGGACTTGAAGACAGATGAACGGAATGCTTGAACACTGGAGTTGAATTGAATGCTTGAACACTGCAGTTGAAGTGAATGCTTGAACACTGGAGTTGAAGTGAATGCTTGAACACTGGAGTTTAAGTGAATGCTTGAATACAGCAGTTGAAGTGAATGTTTGAAAACAGGAGTTGAAGTGAATGCTTGAATACAGGAGTAGGAGCGAATGCTTGAATACAGGAGTTGTAGTGGATGCTTGGAACACTGGAGCTGAAGTGAGACACGGCAAGTACACTGACTGGAAGCAACGTGGATGAGAACACTGCAAACTTAGCTTTGGTGAACATAAACAGACACGGTAGATGATCAGTGGATATGCAGGCTGTTATGTGGCCTAGTAGGCTGAGATGCAGGAACTATATGGCAAATGGGAGCACCCAGATACAGCAAGAATGCAGGCTGGATGACACACAGGCAAATCCAAGTCAGACAGACAGGCACTGGATACTGGAACAGTAGAACTAGGTTAGTACTCAGACTTCTGAGCACAGAACAAACATACTCTGGACGTCAGATAATATAACCGGCATGGAGTGCAAGGCTGGCTGAAACTTAAAGGAAGCAGGGTCCAATCAGAACCAATTCCTGGAGACAGCCCTTCCTGATCAAAGGCATGTGTGCACCTGAGCTCTGCACCCAGATAGCTAGTAATTATTGAAGCACATGATACAAACACACAGACAGACATGAATGACCGGCTATGATCTAAGCACAGACAAGACAGGATTTCCAGGTACCTGCAAAAAGCCAGAACAAGGACATGACATGATGCAGTATCCCAGTAACAACTATGACTAGGAACTGCCACCAAGATGATTTGCTAACCGCAAATCCTAACATGGGTGTTGTAAGCGCCACTTGTCGATCAGCTGGTGGAGATGAAACAGATGTCGCACCTGATGCTGGCTACTAAAAGAGAATCGAGGCGTGCTGTTGTAGGAAACTGATGTTGTTTTGGTGAATATATATCCTCTTTAGGAAATTAGATTACTCTGTGCATTGTAATTTATACATATAATTATATAGATGGTTGTTAGTGAGTGTTGTTGATTATACTGTTTAGAATTGCAAAATGTATTTGAACAAACTCAGGGCCTGATTCACTACCAATTGCAATAACGATTACGCACACAGTTCAACTGCGATAGTATGCTAATCCATTGCGATCGCTATGCCGTCGCAGCATAACATAAGGACGGCCACTTTACCTTAAACACATCCGTAATGTGTAGCAAGACTGCAAAACCATCGGTACAATAGAGTACATCTCAGCCTCACGCACACTTGCACAAGCTCCGACCTTACTCAGGAATTGCTAACTTCATCACACGCTATGAGGCTTCGTAAGTCATCGCAGTAGATAATTTATGCATGCTCCTGCAATGGTGTTCAACTTCAAACACACTGGCACGCCTGCTTTTCTCCGACCCCCTCCGTCACCTCCCACAAATGGCACTTCCTGTCAATCAGTCTGCGATGGGTTTGCGTAGTCACTGTCGCAGTCCTGATCGCAGTGGTCGGTTCGTGCATGTGCACTGTGACGCATGTGCACTACGCAACAATTGGTCTATTACATGCGTAATCACAGTTGCGATCGGTAGTGAATCAGGCCCTCAGTTTGCTGGTGCAGAAATGCCTATTCAACAAGCTGTAACTCCAGAGACTCTAGTTGTTACACCAATCCATCTTCAATTGTACTTGAGGGAGTATAAGAGGCTTCAAAACTGTAAATATGTTTATAAATGGACTACTTTATAGTTCTGCCGGAGTAGACTTTAGGAGTGTGTCCTAGGATTGTATTGATAGCATGTGCCTGATGCCGCGTACAGACTAGACAATAAAAATTAACAATATGAACGATAACGATATCGTTTAACGATATTTCGTTCATATCGTATATTGTGGATGGTCCGAACGACCAATGATGTGCGCTCCCACGGGTCGTTAACGATATCCCCAGTTGGCTGTAAATGCAGCCCAATCTGGGGATATCGTGAGCGATGCCATGCTGCTCTCCCTCCCCTCCCCCCGTCGTTCACCGTTGGTCGGCATCGGCAAGTGTGCATACACTTGCCGATGCCGGCACCCCCGCCGGGCCTGTCGATGTCGCTGCATACAACCATCGACTAGTGTGAATACACTTGCCGATGCCGGCACCCCCGTCAGGCCCGCCGCTGTCGATGTCGCTGCATACACACATCATCTAGTATGTATGCAGCTCAACTGTCATATTGGTTTTATGTCCAACTGCTCAGAAGTAAGTTGTTCAGCTGCTGCAGTTCCCCAAATTCTCAAGTGGGAATGGGAATATATATTAGGCCATTCAAAACCCACTGTGCATGCAGTTAAAGAATAGCTTCCAAAACTACTCCTGATGTAGGGATGTGCCCAGCTATTTTGCTGCCTGTGGAAGAACTTGGAAAGATACCACACCTCAGTCATACCTCCTCCCAACATTCAAAAGTGAAAAATGGAGCCAAAATAAGCCCCACCTCAGTCTGCCCAAGCTCTTCCCCTGATCCATCCAAACTCCGCCCAACCAGGATCACATTTTCAGAAGGTCACAGCCATTTTATGATCAGCCTCATCGTGAGGCCCATAAATCAGGATAATCCTGCCAAATCGGAACAATCAGGAGGTATGCTCTCTTACCTTACAAGTTAAGCAGAAATATTTGCATATGTATAGTGTACACTAAAGAATACAAGTAGTATCACTTTCATCATTTTTAGATGATGAAACAAGCAATAACTGCGAATGCAGACTTTTACAACAAGATAAAGGCCATTTTAGATTTAATCCAGATTTTTTTCTTGCCCTCCAAACCTCATGCCTTATCTGCCTACATCCAATACTCAAATAGTTCACCTTTTCAATCACCACATTCATAGTCTTCAATCAGAGTTGTTCTGTTTAATGGTGCATACACACGGTCAGATCTGTCAGATGAACGATTTTATCAACGATTTGAACGATTTTATCAACAATTTGAACGATTGAACGATTTCAGACGTATTAAAATGAATGAAAGCATCAAAATCTGACTGCAAACACAGACGATGTCAGATATCGTTATCTGACATACGGGAACGCGCATCGTTCATCGTTGCAGGCCCACATATCAGATTTTCTTTCAGATATGAACGTTTGAACCATTTTTCAAATCGTTCATAGCTGACAACAAATCTGACCGTGTGTATGCACCATAACTCTGTGTACTGGTACATGCTCTATCAAGGTTTACAATGTTTACATGTTCTGAACTAACACGTTTGGCTTTTGAACATATTAGTGGTGATCTTTCACTTATATTCAATTCCTGGAGCGTGAGTGTACAAGAGGGTACGTACATTATGTGGTTTAAAGGACAAATTGTGATGAAATGTGTCATGACATTTTTCTGATGCCTTCAGATCCAAGATGTTTTTTGCTTGAATGTGTTCTGGAGCCAAACTGCGGCATAGGAACAATGTATACACCATGGTGTAAAGCCGTGATGCACATACTGTAAAAGCCTTAAGAGCATTCATATTGTGACAACCAGTGCTATGATTAAAGCTGCATACACACACAACGATTTTTTTTAATGATTATCGTTAAACGATATCGTTTAATGATAATCGTTTGCAAAAATCGTTCACTTTCTGAGTCAAACGATGAACGATTATCGTTCATGCGCGTTCACGTTTGTAGTTTGTCGTTTGTAGTTTGTAGTTCAGTCAGACTTGTCAACTCAACGATTTTCATTAAGGGAATATGCAAAAATCGTTTGTAGTTCATAAAAATCGTTCATGGCATTTAGTAAATGAACAACTTTAGTAAACGATTTTAGTTAATTTTTTCAAGGGAAAAAATAGTTTACTAAAATCGTTCATTAAAAAAATCGTTGTGTGTGTATGCAGCTTTAGACCTCACTAAGTCACACTGGCTTTAATAAATAATAGTAAACACAGGACATGTCAGTCACAGATTATTTGACCGTGTTCAGCGTATCTATCTGTGCTTTGAAATGATCAATGTTTTCATATTATTTTCACATTTAGGTTCCAATCCTCATATAAAATAAATCTTCTTCCCAAGGTGCAGGGGTTAGATCTTTTCTAAGTTTCTAGATAAGCACATTTTATTACTTGCTTTAATTGAATTCGGTTTGAGAATTATTTGATATGTGTTGACTCTTGTGTTACTGTTTTATTACTGAAAATGAAATGAAATACTTTATTCTTAGTTTGATTTGCAGAATATCACAATTGAAAAGTTGCAAAACTAATGACTCAAGTATTTTCTTTTCGTGAGTTAGTAGTGAAGAAGTGTTTAATGCCAAATGTCTGGTGATGTTATCCTTTTGTGTTTTTATGTTAATATTAATTGCTCAGGGTTGGACTGGCCCACAAGGATACAGGGAAAATCCCCTGTGGGCCCCATTGCTTGAGGGCCCCACCCCTTCCTCTAATATCAAGTTCCAGACTGTGCACTAAAATTATACATTGTTACTTTATTAGATGGACAGTTACATGGTCTTTAATGGCTGACTAAGCCTCTGTAGGGGCTGGTTACACCCCCTGTGTAAATGGCCACACTCCTTAAGCATGGGCCCCTACCACTGCATTCCCCTGGTGGGCCCTTCATGCCCCAGTCCGACACTGTAATTACTAGTACACAGTGCTACAATATAGACTTTGCTCTCTCCTGCAGAGCTTACAATTTGCCTGGAGATGTAACTTAAGCGGATAGCAGCAGTAGTTACTTTGTATATGTTTTCATACAATGATAGGAATGAGTTAATTATATAAACCTCAGTTTTGGAAATCACAGGACATACATATTGGGGCTGACACAAAATTTCACATAAAGCAGGGGCCAGCACAAGCCTAATTTTTTTGGTTAGCGAGTACAGATTTTAGCGCCTCTTCGTGGAATAAACAATATTAAACACAGATAAAGTTAAATCACTATGGGACCTATTTATCAAGGGAGTGTTTCATTAAATTATGCAGAAATCTCCTGCAAAAGGCTAACTATTGGTACATATCGCAGTCCCCACTTAACATGTTGCTATAACGCATACTGCTTCGCCTCTTTATCGAGGCGAAGCAGGCAGCACTACTGATGAGACGTATGAACATCTCATCGGCCGGAGAGGGGGAGCATTAACTCCCCCCTCCGGCGCTACCCGCTAGAGACCACACTACATCAGTCTAGTGCTTATGCACTGTGTGTCAGTCCTGGCCGGCTCCACTGAGCATGCGCGGAATCTCGCAAGTATGGCGAGATCCCCGCGTGCAGCCTAGAGCCGGGGAATGGGTATGAAATACCGCCGGCCGCATGGATCGATTCCCGTCAGCGGCAGCCCGACAGGAGCAGAGTGCGACGCAGCGGAAGCCCGACAGTGCTGGAAATCCCGATCGTGGATAGGTAAGTATCCACTAACCTAACCCCCCTAACCCTAAACCCTCCTAACCCTAACTTCCCCCCAAGTGCCTAACCCTAATCCCCCCTCTAAGTGCCTAACCCTAACCACCCCCTTCCCCGCTACCTAAACCTAAGTCCCCCGGGGGCTGCCTAACCCTAAGTCCCCCCCGGGGGTGCCTATCCCTAACCCTCCCTCCCCCTAGCCTAACCCTAACCCTCCCGGGGGGGTGCCTAACCCTAAGTCGCCCCCGGGAGCCCTAAACCTAACCCTCCCCCCCCCGCGGCTGTCCGCTCGCGGCGCCCGGCATCACTACGATCGTGATGCCGGGCGTCGGTCTCCCAGCGTCGGGGAAATGCGGGCGTCTACATCTAGACGCCCGGCATTTCACCCTTGCCGGGATAAGACAGTCGGGAAGCTGGCTGCCGGTATATAGGCAGTCGGCTTCCCGATTTCTTCCCGGAGCCGGCAGCCCCCGCAGCAGGGACAGCGCTGTCCCTGCTGTGGACATAGGGCAGCGCCAGGCTGTAGCTGTTGATAGCGACAGCTACAGTGGGCCGAATGGTCAGGCGATCTGACCGTTCATACATGGCCCAGGCTATCGGTGCTGCTATCTTTAGCCAGAAGCGCCGATAATGACAGGGGCCCGTAGCGCCTTTGTCATTTACCGCCCAACCTCCCATACATCGGGGAGAAGCACTGATACCGCTTCTGAGCTTAATACATCTCCCCACAGCTTTAATGGGCGGCCAGGTGATGGACGCGATGGTCGCAACCATCGGGCTTGCGACGAGATCCTTGTGGTAGGGTCTCGTCTGCCGCAAGCCCCAGTGAGCTTCCGGCTCTAATAGAGCCGTAAGCTCACTGCTGACATCATGTGTGATGTCAGTAGGGCCGCCCACAAATGGCAGGCGTTCCTTCAGGAACGCCTCCGTTTGTCCAGCCAGCCCATCCACCCCGCCTACAAAACAGGGCGAGCTGTCGATCAACATCGACAGCTGCCCCGTTTGTAGCGAGCCCCGGAGCGAGATCATTTCTTGCTTTGGGGCTTGCGCACTCCGCGCGTGCGCAATGCACAACCTGCGAGCGCATAGCACTTGCGAGCGGGTCTGAATCAGGCCCACAGCCTGAAGGTAATTTTATACAGTATTTTTTATCATTTGTGCCTAAGACAAATTTTGTGTACATTGAACCATCAAACGTCAAAGGTTTCATTATCTTAGTCATGCCAAATATCTTCCATATTTCGTAATATTCCGTATTTCGGGATATTCGGATATGGGAAACTCAACCTGTATATATATATCTTTAATATATTTAATATCTGCTAGGTCTCTGGAAGTAGTTTACTGTAGGTGTACAATTGCCTGCAGTTTGTTTATATGTATTGATCCTATGGACTATACAAAACTGCTTTATCCTTAGCCTGTGACTTTCCAGGGAGCAATTAAGTCTGAACTTCGGTGCATGACTTCAACAATGCGATGAGCAGTAGTTCTGTGAGTGTTTGGCCATCACTCCTGACACGTCTCTCCCCATGATGTGCCTGGATTTCAATTTTTTTTTTCCAAAATTATATTTTTATTAAAACTCCACAGTATAGCAAGATACATTCAAATTAAAAAGTATCTAACAATTGCATATAACCAAATAATATAAGATATAATTGAATCAGAACTAAATCCTAATCCCATAATAAGATTAATTTAAGAGGATGTAGTTATGGGACCGGCTGCCGTGATGCTGCTGGTCTAAATCCCGACGGGGGAAACCCAACAAGGGGACTTAAGATTGGCGTCGAAATACGGATGCCTATCTTAATTCTGACGGCCGAACACAGAAGGACGCCAGCCCGAACGAGGTAAATTATAATTTGGTGCCCCCCCCCCCCCCGTCACAGGTGCTGATATTGTAATGAAGCATTTCGCATGCAGATACACCCACAGTTGCACACAGAATACAGGCATGCTGCATATCATTTTATTCAGCAGAAGCTGCTTGTGCTAACTATTCGCATTGCTGTGCAAATAAGATGCATTTGAAGGGAAATATTTGCACGAAAAGATGTTCAGCGCTACAAAGTCACTCTGCGCTCACACGTTATGTGTAACGCGTTTTGTAGCGCAAGGAGAATAGATGTATGGGGACACATCTGTATGCTTTAGTCACAGATAAGATAGTGACCTGTATGGTGCAATTAGTATGAGGGGGCACCGGGACTGCTGCATGGGTCTGAGGCTAGGGCTGCTGCCAGGGAGGAGTGAGACGGAGAGTGGTGGGTGAGGGGGCGCTGGACTTGTCATACTGACATAAGAAGCTGCTGAGGAGCAGTGACACCAATGAGTAGGGACAGGCTATAGATAGACAGAGATGGCAGCTGATGGTATGTCACAGAGCTCTCCACTAGTGTATCATGGTGGCTTCTCAGGTGCTCGAAAGAGGTGCCATGTATTGGGCGGCCATGACTGTACACTCTGGGTACATAGTTATAGCCCTGTGGGGTGAATATATTGTGGGCAATGGAGGAGGTGCCCCTTTAGTGATGGTGCCCGCGGCAGGTGCCTCCATTGTCTCCCATAGTTCTTCCCCTGGAATGTACAGGAATCAAAATATTTAAGAAGGTAAATTCTTAGGAATGGTAATGCACAGAAATGTAAATACATTGGTATGGTAATTTATTGGGATGGGAAGGCAAATACATGAAAATATGAATGGAAATTGATGGAATGGGAAAACATGGGAATTGGAATGTAAATACATTTGAATAGGAATAAATGGGTGTCACGATCTGTTGCAGTACCACACTCTTACCAGTGGTGCTGCTCTTCCCTGTGGTGCCCGTTCAGCATATTCCAGTTTATTTAGTCTCATATCCTTCTATGATTCTGCAAGCCAGTCTTGATTATGGGCTGTACTTGTGACTGTCTGATAAATACCTGCTCTACATCGCTTCCAGGGACGTATATATTATGGGTGCGGGGTATGCGGGGCACACAGGCCCCTGGGTCCAAGGGGCCCACACCACACACCCTGCACCCAAATCTTAAATACTCACCTCTCTGGAGTCCCACGTTGGTGATGTCAGTGCTGGAAAAAATTGCCTGGAAAATGACCGCCACAGCGATTTTCTCTGCATTTGTGCATGTACAGTAAGGAAATCACTGGGAAAATGGTACGGGAGCCTGCATGCACAGTAGACTGGGCACAGACTAGTGCCCAGAGTCTACATTTGTGGTGCTGCGCTCAGTGAGCTGCCGCTGGAGAGAGGAGGGGGCTCCTGGTAGACACTGCACATGGGCGCCCTCCTCTCTAAATACGCCCCTGTGTGCTTCCTTTGCTTGATTATGTCAGAACCTCTCTGCCTGTTGACCATGTTAGAATTTCTATGCTAGTTCTCTGTGTCTGGAATTCAGTGTCAGATTACCAGGTTATTCTGCCTCAGCTCAAGTCTGGTCTACTGCAAACAGTTCTGTTTCTCATCTCCAGTTTCCAATACTACTTCTAGCATTCCTGCTGGTTCTGAGTTCTGTTCCCTACATTGCTATTTCAGTCAGGTTATCCTGATACACCATATCCAGCTTCTTCAGTTATTACCTGTAATCTTCACTATCTGTGTACAAGCTACAGTCTGCCATCAGTGTGCTGATATTACTGTATTATGTTATTAGTGATTCTGCTATTTCTGTACTTTGTTAAATTAGCAATTCAAGACCTGCTACAATGATTTACCTGTGTCATCGCATTTTACAATAGTGCCTCTAACCCTGCTCAGCGTTTTCAGGCTGAATTTACTAAGTGCTTCTGAACCTGCTGTGTCTTCAACCTGGTACAGTACATTCTGTTATTACTTGAAGGACTCTAAGCTAACCCACATTGCCGGTGCAGTCTGTTCATTTGAAGATTCCTGCATTCTGCTGTTTGAGCTAAGACTTTGTTTAAACCAGCATTACAAAGTGTCCTGTTTTTGCCTGCAGCACATCCCATGTGCATTTCCAAGTGTCTTCGGTCTGCGGTCAATTCAGCAGTAAACTCAGTCTTTCCTAGATTAATTAATTATTGACCTTTGTTTGAGCCTATGAGCGGTATCCAATTAACCCCGAATATTGTTAGGGCGCTAACTGACCCCCGCAATCGGTGAAAAACGGGATTTTTCGTCAATTATCCCCGATATTCGCCAATGTTTTTTTACACCCTATCCTAGTATATCGGTTGAAATAATAGGATAGTTATCCCGAAAACACATAGCTCGCGGACTTATGTGATTTCGCCTTTTTTTCAGGTGGAAAAACGGCAGTTATCGTGGATTCTTTTTCGGGACACACCAGGTCCCGAAAAAAAAAATCTTATAAGTGCCGGCGTCAGGCCGACTTCGGGGCTAATTGGATAGCCCCAACAAAGGTAATTAGCCGCGTTAATTTACCGTGGCTAATTGGATAGCCCCTATGTCTCCTGCCTGTTATACCCTGCACTGTACCCTGTGTGTGTGAACAAATCTGATCCGCTTCACCTCTACATTTCTGATACTCTCATTGCTCTGCGCACACACAGGGGAATACATGTGAATGGGAATACATGGGAATCTTTTTGTTATGTTAGGCATACAGATGGCCTTCTTAAAGGTTCCGACAATGGGACCTCTGCTAACTTTAAAGGCTGGTCTTGTCCCCAGCCTTGTTTGCAACGTCTTCATGACTAGCTGTGGATACTTATAGATTAAACTTTTAAATGTGCAAACTCTTGTTTTTTATTGGTACCAGGACATTTGGAGGATTTATGGCCTGATTCAGAATCGGCTGTGCAATACTGTCCAACAAAATGTAAATGCAGCAGGAGGTGTCTTGACGAAACAGACACCTACTTGCTGCACCTACTGTAAGAGATCCGAGTGCAGCATCTGTAGGCCAGGCTATGTAAGCTGAAGCTTACCTCAGCCTGGCTGGTGCCCGTTTACTAGCAAGGCCTGGACATCTGCATTTACCGACGCAGACCCTGGCCTCGTCCCTCCCTAAAAAATTAGGGCGGCACCCCCATTTCGGGAACGGTGGCCAGGAACGCACCCGCTCCGCCCCCCCCCAAATCTGCAGCCTGTCAATCAGGCTGCGGCTTGGAGACACTGCAAGCGGACTCGCAGATGGAGGGCGGCCCATGTGCAGTACACATCCTGTGCATATGCAGTCCTCTAACAAACCATTGGGTTAATGTACAGCTCTAAATCAGGCACTTTGTCTGTACTGTTTTATTAAATAATTTAATTATGATTGACACATTGTTCATGACAACATGATGTAACATACATGCCTACCCTCCCAGTTTTCGCGGGAGGCTCCCGATATTTACTTCCTAGTGAAGTGGGCACATTGGGGAGAATTTCTTTGGCAATCGCGGGTCCCCCGTGTAGGGGGCGGGGCTTAATGACGAGATTCTCCATGTATCGCGTCATTTAGCCTCGCCCCCTATTTAAATTTAAGTCAATTGCGGCAATTTACCACAAAGGGGGTGGGGCTTAATGACGTGAACCACCAGGCCCTGCCCCCGTCACAACCCACCTGCTTCTCCTCCCCAGGCTTCTCCCAGGGAGGAGAAGCTAAATTTTAGGCAAGTATGTGATGTAATAGTAGACCATATTTACCTACTTTTGAAAAAGCATTTCAGGCAGATTGTGAAAGTAACACCTGAGCGCGGCGCTAAAGTTGACGTGTACTGCTACATCTGAGAGGCGTGTCATATAGTTGATTTACAACCAAATGTAAACGAGCCCCAAAGCAGTAAGATTTACATGTTGATGAAAACACACCGATACTTTTTAGAAAATGCATGTAGCCATAGGGATCACTGGGCCTGATTCAGACCCGGTCGCAAGCGCTGAGCGCTCGCAACCGGGTCGATGGTGGCCCAGAGCGCATGCGCACGACGGAGCCGGCTCCATGCACGAGACCCGGATAGCGACGGGCAATCCCTCGCTCGGGGTCTCGTACCAAAGGGGGCATGCTGTCGATGTTGAGTGATAGCACGCCCCCTTTGGTGGTCGGGCAGGGGGAGTGGCTGCCCAAATGGAGGCGTTCCCATGTGAACGCCTCCGTTTGGGGGCTGCCTCACTGACATCACGAGTGTTCGGCTCTGTTAGAGCCGAAATCTCTCTGGGGCTTGCGGCAACGAGACCCTACTACAAGGGTCTCGTCGCAAGCCCGACCATCTTCCTGGCCGCTTGCTATAGCTGTGGTTGGTCACCTACTGCTATGAGAGCGGCCAGAAGGCCGTTCTAAAAAAAGAAATAGCCCGGCCCTGATTCAGAGCGAGCGCTCTGTCAGAGCGTCCGGCTCTGAATCAGGGACTCTGTGCCTTATACCCAATGCAGGGAAATTATACTAATGATCCCATTTGAATTTATATATCTGTTTTTTATTTTATATAACAGCTTCATAATAATGGGGTAAGGTGAAATCAGGGAGATTACTAGTGAGACAGGGAGATTGCTACTATTTCAGGGAGCCTCCCCGACAATGAGGGAGAGTTGGCAAATATGTAGTAGGCCTCATTACTATAGTACTGATGCAATAATTTCTAGTGTTTGTTTTTTTATATTTAGATCAAATATTCTTAACCTTTTTAGCTCAGGACCTAAATTACACATACCTAAACTTTCACATAATTTAGAATAATAGGGGCATATAAAGAGAGGAGGGGGCCTGTGTGCAGTCTCCGTCCGGGGCCCCTTCCTCTCTGCCTGGCGTCCAACAGCGCCCTGAGCGCAGCAGTCTCTTGGCACTAGAGTAGACTCTCTAGTGGCATGCACAGATCACCGGGGAAATGGTGCAGCAGCCATTTTCCCGGTGATATCCCTGCTGCATCTGCGCAAAACAACAGTAAAATGGGGTGTGCGGTGTGGGCCCCCCTGGACCTAGGGGCCCGTGTGCACCACATCCTGCACCCATTATAGATAGGCCCCTGACAGCAGCCACTTGGCTGTAAATTGCATGCATGGTCCGAAACTCAACATATACCAAATTCAGCTTTTATAATATGTGCAGTGGGATTATGATCATATATGAATAAGTATGGCTTCATCATCCTACTGCACTAATTGTGCCCTCTTGGTTCCAGAATTTCAGCCTGAGTAACACAGATTGATTGAATTTGCATTTTGATACACATATACAGTATGCACATGTATGACTAAGTCTGACATAGGTAAGGCAGAGCTCTGTACGCAGTCACCTTTGGGAAGGTAGTGTATTTTACATGGCCAGATACCAATTCTGTATATAATTAAAAAAAAAAAATAATAATATATATATATATATATATATATATATATATATATATATATATATATGGGTTTAAACAGTGTTTCAGTACTCCATAGTTTTATCACAAAAGAAAATTTGAATGGATGAAAATTAAGTTTAAATAAAATAGAAAAGGAAATCTTGTTAAATACTGTATACAGTAAACATTATCACACATAGGGGCTGATTCTGAGTTGGATGGTACTCTTTAAATGGATACAAATAGTGAGTTTTAGCATACAGCACATGCAGGGATGCCAATCTTGGCGTATCTCTGTCCTATACTTAGCTGGGCGGATCTTTGCTGGATCTATCTTTCTGTGTAATTGCTGTTTTCGGGGCGGGAACAGGATGTTGACAATGCAATCACAGGGAGCTGTTCTGTGATGTGGGAGTGTCGTGGGCATGTAGCTTGGGTTCCATGCTATTCTGGGTCATGTGTGAGGAGAAGGGAAGCCTGACTTGCACCTAGTATAGGGGCTGGTGCAAGTGCTGATACTGATGTTGACAATTACTGCTGGGGGCAGAAAAACAATGGCCAGACTGGCTTCTGGCTTGAAGACGCACTGATCCTCCCATTAGTCCCATGCAAACCCGAATTAGCATAAGTAATAAATCAGGCTTCCGCGGCATCATGCAAACACAGACCCTTTATGTCAGACTTAGATTCAGCCCCTTTGTTATGTTATAAAAGAGTCATAATTAACAATGCATTGGGCGCTAGCGATATCGCTAGGCACATCATACCTGGCAACTGTCGCTAGCGACCGCGAGAGCGATGTATGTGATATGTCAATACGAAGCGGTATATCCGCCAAACATCGCTCCAGTGTGTACCCGGCTTTAGTTAAGACATAATTTACCTGCATGATTTCCTAGGTTGTGGCATGTAGTAGTAGCGTGAGTGTGCTGATAGCTGCCTTGTCACTTACTAACTGGTCACCAGAACTCCAGGCTGAGGGTTCTAGATCTAGTATTATGACAGAACAATCAGAGATTCTAAGCTAGCTCTGTACTGAACAGACCACATCACAGCACAGCCCAGTGACAGAGGAGGAGATTTATCATAGCTTGGAGAGAGATAAATTACCAACCAATCAGCTTCTAACAGGTTGTGGAGAGATGTACCAAGCCATGGAGAGAGATAAAGTTCAAACCAATCAACTCCTGTCATGTTACAGGCTGTGTTTGAAAAATTAGTTAGGAGCTGATTGGTTGGTACTTTAACTCTCTCCAAGGCTTAGTAGATCTACCCTGTGTTTGAAAAATTATAGTTATTTAGTGGCAGGTACTTTTGACATGTGTATATATAAATTGGCCAAGTTGCCATTTGGTGGCAGAAAAATAAATTGCAGGGAATTTCAATATTAAAATTTGGGAAACACACTTTACATGATTTGGGGCCTGATTCAGAGTAGTACGCAAACCCGATGGTTTGTGAATTACTCCGATTATGAGAGATTTGTGTATGCGCAGGTTCTGTACTGTGCATATCTCCCTTTACAAGATTGCTTCAAGTTCCAACAAGCATTGATATGATGACATGCTGGGACACTTGATAGGCTGCGGCATTTGGGCGGTGGAGCAGAGGTAGCGACTGGGACCGTTCTACAAAACAGCAGCGTGTTGCCCCCATTTGTAGGCATGACCAGGCCAGGGAGACGCAGACTTCCTGGCCTCTGCTTTGGAGCTACGAGGGGCAATCTGAGTAACCTCAGGGTTACTCAGATTGCTGATTGTCTCTCAAAATCCAATGCTGCGTTTTTGAACACAGCACACGGATCTGCGATGTGATCAGGAGGTGCCTCCTGCTGAATTAGCATATTAGTTGTAGATTCGCTGCAGCTGTGCAATGCCATACAACTCTGAGGGGTCTATGTACTAAGCAGTGAAAAGTGATAAGTCTGTGATAAGTACCAGCCAATCAGCTCCCAACTGTAATTTTTCAAACACAGCCTGTGAGATGACAGATGTAAGCTGATTGGCTGGCACTTATCACAGACTTATCACTTTTCACTCTGTCACTTATCACTGCTTAGTACATTGGGCCTGATTCAGAGCCGGACGCTCTGACCAGTGCGCTCGCTCTGAATCAGGGCCCTCCTCCATTAAAATGGAGCGTCCTCCTGGACGGTCGTATAGCTGTGGGTGACCATCGCGACCATCGGACTTGCGACGGAAACCCTGCGGTAGGGTTTCCCAGCCACAAGCCCTGGAGTGATTTTGGCTCTATCAGAGCCAAAATCACTCCCACTGACATCACTAGTGATGTCAGTGGGGCCGGCTTCAGACGGTAGGCGTTCCCATGGGAACGCCTCCGTCTGGCAGGCACGCCCCCGGCACGCACACAACCAAAAGGGGCGTGCTGTCAGTCACCATCGACAGCACGCCCCCTTTGGTGCGAGACCCGGAGCGACAGCTTGGCTGTCGCAGTCCGGGTCTCGCGCATGCGCACGACGGAGCTCCCTCCGTCGTGTGCATGCGCAGTGGGGAACATCGACCCACTTGCGAGCGTACTGCCGCTTGCGAGTGGGTCTGAATGACCCCCATAGACCCCTGAATCAGGCCCTTGGTCTGTTTTTTTTAAAGCAACAGCATGGTGTGGATTAACAATATCGCTCTGAGTTTGAAGACAATTTGCTATATCTGTAGACATAACATCATTTTTTTTTTTTTTTACACCACCAATCTTCTGCTAAAGCTCTGTAGCCCCTTACAGTCCAGCAATTAGTAATTCAGTCTTCATTTCTCCAGATCATTTCAAGGGACATTTTTATAGAACTTCTGGCTGGATGCAAAAAAACTCTTGTTCAACACGTTAAACATGAATCGAATGAACTTTCACACTGCCATAGCTGCAGGTCCACTTATTTATTTTTATTTTTCTTAAAGTTTTAATAATCGAGTAAATGCAAACAAGTATTACAAAATCAGTATATTGTGGTCCTGAAAATTATTTTCACAAAAGGGGTAATTTACATAAATCAGATTTACACATCACTACTAATTATCAACTTTCTTTATTAAATATTATTACATTTTAAGTGCGCTACCAAAAACATTATAATTAGATAATTGGAAATGTATTGCTAGACAACAAAGACAAGTATCATAGGGTGAAAGCAAAATAACCTACAAGTGGAATACATTTGTGGGAACATCTGCAACAGGTAAACTGCGAAATGACACTAAGTAAATATCAATAAAAACTGAAAAATTGGGAGTGTCCTAAAAAATCTGTCCAGTAGTGTATGTGTGAGAAATATATATATAGATATAGATATATATATATATATATATAAAATCTAATAAAAAAAAACCCTAAATTTCGAGCTTAGAAGATAAGCAACACTACAGGAGGAACCTCTGTTAGAAGGAACCAATACAACATAAACACATAAAAAATTCCTAAGTGCGTTATGTGCAATCAAATTAAAACAGTTTGAGTTAGCAGGTTGCTTGAATGTGAAAGTCCATCGTCTAAATGTTTAAATAAGGTATTCTCCTTTTGAACTGTGTGACCATGAGGGATCCCGTGGATACACCCTCCAGCAGAAAATCACCCAGCAGAAGGTCAAAAAGGCCAATTAAGATAGATACCAAATGCTTATTTTTGATAAAAACATAGGTTCAGCATTTAAAAGTTCTGGTTCACATAAACAAAGTAAAAAACATAACATAGATCCAATAAATCAGTGAGCCAAGGCCAGTGTAGAGGAAATGTTTTTTTTTTTAGATCCACCCTCACCTTTAAACAGTTGTGAGCTCAATAGGGAGGAAATCTTCACACAACTGGTCAATGGAACCGTAACTAGTAAACCCTACATCTTTTGACTTCATCAGGGGTAGGTATTAAATTTTTTTTATTATAACCCATAGGGGTATGATTTACAGGTAATAATCGAGAGTTGGTGGGTAACGCTGTACTTCAGCTGATTAATCACGACCCAATCGGGCTCAAATATGATCCAGGTCTGATAATCAAATATCTACTCCTAACGGGTTCATAGTAAGGATCAGAGTTAAGCTCAAATAGATATACAACAGTTAGTGAGTTAGCGGTAACTGTCCAAAGCTTCTCAAAATTATTCAAAATCCGTGAAGGACCTGGGAATTCCCTTCTGTGAGAGCAAACAAATGTGAAGCTTGAGACTGGTTCACATCTACCTTAGTTAAACATTTACAGTATGGACTTTCACATTCAAGCAACTCAAACTGTCTAAATTTGATTGCACATAGCGCACTTAGGTTTTTTTTAAATTATATATATATATATATATATATATATACAGCCAGGTGCATAAATATTGGGACAATGACAGAATTTTCATATTTTGGCCTCTATTCACCACCACAATGGCTTTGAAATGAAACAAACAAGATGTGCTTTAACTGCAGACTTTCAGATTTAATTTGAGGGTAATTACATCCAAATCAGGTGAACGGTGTAGGAATTATAACGCTTTCTATATGTGCCCCCCACTTTTTAAGGGGCCAAAAGTAATGGGACAAACTAAACAATCCCAAATCTAACTTTCACTTTTTAATACTTTGTTGCAAATCCTTTACAGGCAATTACAGCCTGAAGTCTGGAATGCATAGACATCACCAGACGCTGGGTTTCATCCTTGGTGATGCTCTGCCAGGCCTCTACTGCAAATGTCTTCAGTTCCTGCTTGTTCTTAGGGCATTTTCCCTTCAGTTTTGTCTTCATCAAGTGAAATGCATGCTCAATCGGATTCAGGTCAGGGGATTGACTTGGCCATTGCATAACATTCCACTTTTTAGCCTTAAAAAAACTCTTTGGTTGCTTTTGCAGTATACTTCGGGTCATTGTCCATCTGCACTGTGAAGCGCCGTCCAATGAGTTCTGAAGCATTTGACTGAATATGAGCATATAATATTGCCCGAAACACTTCAGAATTCATTCTGCTGCTTTTGTCAGCAGTCACATCATCAATAAATACAAGGGAACCAGTTCCATTGGCAGCCATACATGCCCACGCCATGACACTACCACCACCATGCTTCACTACCCATCACTCTGGTACAAGTTGATCTTTGTCTCATCTGTCCATAGGATGTTGTTCCAGAACTGTAATGGCTTTTTTAGATGTTGTTTGGCAAACTCTAATCTGGTCTTCCTGTTTTTTAAGCTCACCAATGGTTTACATCCTGTGGTGAACCTTCTATATTCACTCTTGTGAAATCTTCTCTTGATTGTTGACTTTGACACATATACACCTACCTCCTGGAGAGTGTTCTTGATTTGGCCAACTGTTGTGAAGGGGTTTTTCTTCACCAGGGAAATAATGCTTCTATCATCCACCACAGTTGTTTTCCGTGGTCTTCCGGGTCTTTTGGTGTTGCTGAGCTCCCCGATGCGTTCTTTCTCTTTAAGAATGTTCCAAACAGTTGATTTGGCCACACCTAATGTTTTTGCTATCTCTCTGATGGGTTTGTTTTGATTTTTCAGCCTAATGATGGCTTGCGTCACTGATAGTGACAGCTCTTTGGATCTCATATTGAGAGTCAACAGCAACTGATTCCAAATGCAAGTGTCACACCTAGAATCAACTCCAGACCTTTTACCTGCTTAATTGATAATGAAATAACGAGGGAATAGCCCACACCTGTCCATGAAATAGCTTTTGAGTTGATAGTCCCATTACTTTGGCCCCTTAAAAAGTGGGAGGCACATATAGAAACCGTTGTAATTCCTGCACCGTTCACCTGATTTGGATGTAATTACCCTCAAAATAAATCTGAAAGTCTGCAGTTAGAGCACATCTTGTTTGTTTAATTTCAAAGCCATTGTGGTGGTGAATAGAGGCCAAATTATGAAAATTCTGTCAATGTCCCAATATTTATGCACCTGACAGTATATATCTTGCATTTTAGGACACAAATAAAATATTCATGCTCTGCTCTTTTGCTTCGGTTTGAAATATTTTTCTTTTTTTGTGTTATCATTTCACTGTAGAGCTTCAGCATTTCAGATTTATGTACATGTTCGCAGCCTCGTATGACACAGAAACAATTAGAAGTACAGTATATAAATTAAAATCAAATCACCATTTTGGATTCAAAATGGTGCTGAATTGTCAAATCCATTTGCTTGTTCAGCTAAACGTTTCACTAAAATAAACATAAATGTGTCTATACAGCAATTCCAACACATGAAAGTAAAGCCTAACAAATACAAATCTGTTAAAAACAACCCTCAGTGGACAGCAGTAATATACAAGACGATAGAGACATGTCTAGCAGAACAGTACTTTCAGAGTAGGAGTATTCTGCATGCAGAGAGCTCTTAATTTGTACCCGTCACCATTCATTTTCACTGTACACCATATTAATAAATAATAATACACAGTAGAACACGGAAAAACAATTTTTTTATTTTAATATGCTTTTAATATAATTAAGAAATAAAGAAAAGTTCGGCAGTTGTAGCCAAAAATAATTTATGATAGTAGCCTTTACATTCTATAGAGAAAGACTGTTACAGGTGTGTACAACATAAGGTATATGAGTCTTTATAGTTGGATGTTCACTGCTTCCGTCAACCTGTAACAGAACAATGATAATATTATCTGTCAAAGTATCTCATCGCTCTGTCTCAGAATAACAGTAGTAAAATTGTAATAAGACATTAGCTACAACTGGCAAATGCTGACATTAGGCTGAATAATGCATACTTTAGATTCCATCATTATGTATAATATATTTTAATGGGGTCATGTAATTAAATCATAAGTCCACTCTAATATACTTTATTATTTTTTTTTACTATTAAAAGGGTGTATTATATATATGTAACACCTATCTTATGTACAATAACATGTGTTTTGCTAACTCTTTTTCTATCTACTGCACTACCCTACTGTGAATCACAATCCAGATGCCACTGGCCTTGAACAGGGTAGTGTGAACTGCATTTTGAGCTACTTAGTACAAACTAATGTCCCAGGTGATGAGGTGGCGGGGTCTGGGCACAGGCAAAAGACTGTGTACACTTCTTCCCCCAGACAATGTAGAAGTAAAGCTAGGACTTGATAATTTACCAGGTGAAGGAGTTAATTTTGAAATATTTATTTTTAAACCCCTTAAGAAAAAAGCTCACCAAATATTTAATTGGCCGCAATTTTTGTTTTAAAACCTCATGTTTTTGGGGTTTTTTTGCCCGCTGCATCTTCAGAGCACTTGCAAACTTTTTAAAAATCAAAATTTTAAGTTACAAAATGTTGGGACTTGCTTCAGAACCCCTTGGACACCTTTCCCCTAATGACTAAACAGGCAACTAAAAGTTTAAAATTAGCTTAATTAGTCCAATAATTACATGTCATTATTGGTTGTTGAAAAATATGGCCTCAAATGATCCCAAAAATATATTTTTTTGTTAATTTATGCACCCCAAATTTAATTACACTATTTATCTAAATGAAAAAGAATTGCTTTTTATCAGTTTTTACATATTTTTTTTGCTTTAAGTGGAGTGAGCATACCCGCGTTAATGAAAATTAGTTGCGATAGCCATGGTAATTTTTACTGCAAAAATTGTTTATCTAACTGGATATGCCCCAAGGAGGACTTTTAGTTTAATACTTATTGAACAGAGCTTGAAAACAAAATACATAGATTAGGCCCTTTTAGCATTTTCATTTTCTTACTGCTGTAGTTTTAGCTCACTCTTTTGATGGTGAGATTAGTGGTATATGGACATTTTAAAGCACTTACCCCAAGCAGCAATTGAAATAAAGGTGCCTACACACTTGGCGATGTGCTGCTCATGATCCAACATTGTGTCAGATTTCCCCTTGAACTCTCCCCGCAGCTCTCCGGCAGTCGTGGGCACGATTTGGTGTTAAAAACTGTCCATTGTGACAAATGATCTATCGTGCCTCCTAACTATTCCAGTGCATCGTGACTGAGATTGTCAGATCTGCCCTACAGCACAGCAGATCTGAAGATGCGATGTACAACCTGCGTGGACGCATATCAGCATCGTTGTTGTGAGTGGACACTCACGATTTGGGCATATTTGACACTATTTGTCGTCACGATGCGTCGGAATCGGGCAAATCGTGTAAAATATTGCTAACTGTGTAGGCACCTTAAGTATGTTAAATATTCCCTGTAGTATAGATTGGGTAGATCTCCACTGTTCGGCAAAAATGTGCCCTCACAGTGCATCTCTATTTGGTCATATAAATGTGGTTATTTATCCACCGTGTGCAGACATAGGTGCATGTCCATATACCCCTTTATTTCATCTTTTACATTTTTGTGCTACTTGTTCTAGTCTAACAATGAGAGTGACAGACAGTGCAACAGTCTATGTTACATGTCATTATCACACAGAAGACTGACTATATTATAATGCTCAAAATGCATATATAAATATGCTGTCTTGTATAAGTCATGGCCTCTGCCTTCACCAAGAACCTTGAGAATATCCGGAACAGGGAACTTCTCGGTAGAAATACCAAAATCAGCACTTGGATCTCAAGTAAATATCTTGTCCTGCCAATCTATATCTATTTTTTTTAGCATATTAGCAGTATGTTTGGGTGAAAGTCTTCAGTTTTTCCCTTCAGAACATCACCTTTAAGAGGCTGATGCAGTTACCATAAACATAAAAAACAACTACAACTGTGTGTAAAGCTGGGTACACACTGATAAATATATTGCCTGTTCCGTTGGGTGTGTACAACGACGTCGTTCACAGACATATCCGATCTGCTATGCAGCACAGCACATTGCCGATATATCTGAAAGATATATTGATCATCTGCTGGTATGTATGAACGACCCGCCGATAGCCCATACACATGCTGCAGGGTCTCGGCGGTGACTGACAGCTCAACTGGGCAGGCAATTTAAATGCCTACCAGGTTGAGCTGTCAAGCCCAGCACATCGGGCAGACGATTGGTGTATACACATACCAATCGTCAGATAGGTCAGCGGAACGGCCAACCCATCGACCTAGTGTGTACCCAGCTTAAGGGAGATGACATAAGTTAAGTGCAGAAATAACTTTTTATTCACACTGTAAATGGCAATCTCAATAAATATAAATATATAATATAACTAAATGGTTCAAATAATAACTAAATGGTTCCAATCCTGTCACAGACTTCTAGGCCTGGGGAGTATTATTAGTTTGGAAAGTCTACTTTACCTTGGAGTATTCATAAAGCACATATTTTATTCCTTTGTAATTTGTATTAGAAATGGAATGTACCAAGTCACAGCAAAATGACTGTTTTTCATGGAAAAGAATCTCTATGAGACTTCTGGGCAAATAGGAGGAGTGTACTGGCTGGAAGACACGTTATTTATATGTTTATAAACATCATCTTAGGGTTCCAGACAGACCTTAGGAGTCTGTTCCTAGCAGCTTGCGATAAATAGCCGGACAGAGCACCAATATCTGGCACGGTATAGACAGAGAGTCTGGGCTTATGGACTGCTGAGCACTAATCTAAATAAGGAGCTTAAGTGACCCTTTGTATTAAGTGTAATGATAACCTACATCCTGGTTTGTAGACAGACTGCAAATTTAGGACATCTGTCAATTTGGTCAATTGTTATCATGTTAATTTTAAAATAGCAATAGAGACACAACAAGTAAAGTCATGCGGAGCTGAGGATATAGAATCAGTAACTCTTTGGAAGTACAGCTTTATGCAAGACATGAGACTTCTGGTAATGTTGCTTTAAAGTCCAGGTTGAATAGCACACAATAAACAGTAGACTAAAAAACAAGTCGCTGTATTAAGGCCAGTGTTCATCACACATCACAATAAATTGGTACATGAAAGTACATACTTTATATTTTATTTTAGATTTAGAGGAATGACTAAGTGCATGTTACAATAAGGACTGTTGTCCTTAAATAAAATCAAATAACATGATCTAAATACCTGTTAACGGAAGCCTGGTGATCGTCTTCCATTACGTGCCTAAAAAGCAACAACATATTGGATCATCAGTGATATATGAAACACAATAAACTTGTGGTCATAAAACTTCCATATAAACTATGGTTGATAATTAGGAGGACTATGAGTATACAGATACAACAGGAAAAAAGACAAACAAGACTGTGTAGCATATCCCTTGTGAGCTACAGTAGTAATATACAGTATAATATACTACTTGTACTTGTGCCGTTTTATATATTTGAATGGCAAGAATTGAAAATTCAAATACAAGAGTATGTCTATGATATTAAAAGAAATGCAAATGCCAAAGAAAGTGAGAAATTCTAAACATTTTTTATGCATTTTAAGGCAAACATAACTGCGAATCATAACAATTAAATGGGGGAGGCAGGAGTCACCATATTGGATGTGGACAATGTGGAGGCAATCATTTTTCTTTCCTTTAAAGCTTTATATATAGACAATCTTAAACCTGCCCTCGAGTGCATAAAATGCATATAACAGTCAAATTAAGCATAAATGCATCTCAAAGTTTAAATGGATTTCTCTTAGCTTTCCTTTTAATTGAAGGGTTCCTCTGTTCTTATAACATTTAGTATAGTTGTCTTTGTGTCTTTTAATAGGGGTTGTTTCTATCATTCTCAGAATATAATATAGATTTAAGGCTAAATTAAGATGTTGGTAGATTTTTATTGGGCTTGTGTATTGTATTTTAACATGTTCATTTAATTTTGAGGTTTAATGGCAATAACTTTTATGAACTTGGAATTGTCTTCCAGTGAGAATGTCTGGATTAAATGAAGTCTTCTGGGACATCATTAGTAAACCATTTCAGTGGTGCGGAAAGGAAATTTTTTCATGCACAACTTTCTACACCTTATCTGTATAACACACTGCGGTTAAATGTATGATATTATAGCAGGTATTCCCCAGCACTGCCTGGTTTTCATCTCTCTCTTTCCTCTTCTCTCTCTTCAGAGCTCCATCTTCCCCTCATCTATTTCCCTTAGATAATCTCAATAGATTATTTTTAGCATTACCTTTTTTTGTTTTCATCTTTGCTATTGTACTTTTTTGTGATGTTGTCACTTTTACATCTCTCTGTGTGACCTGTGCATTCCTTTCTTCTATACCAAAGATAAGCAACAGGTGGTCACAGGGCTCCACCGAGCCGTGACATGCAGCCCCAATTCCTATCTGCATTTATGTCATATGTGCTTGTTTAAAGCTTACAACGCATGTTTAAAATGCCTGCTGAGATGTTATTTACAGAAATGTGTCTATTTATTTTATTAATTACTAGCTGGGTTTAAATCTGCAAGTTATTAAGTTATCAATGCGTTGGATGTAACGTTTTAAAAATAATTAGCAGTTTAGCAGCCCTTCTAACACACCCATTAGGGAAACTCCATTGTGAGGTCCGACCAGGACCCCAAACACTCCATTAGGCATCCCAGACCAATTGCCACCCCTCTGTGAAGTTTTCATCAAAATCCATCCAGTGGAAGGCCCAGAACAGGCTCCCCGGGTCAAAGTTCTGCCCAGTGTACACCAACAAGAGGTCCAACTGGGACCTCAACCCTCTAGTATGTCTTCTGGGATCCAATGTTACCACTTTGTGAAGTTTTCGTCCAAATCCATCCAGTGGAAGGCTCAGAACAGGCTCCCCGGGTCAAAGTTCTGCCTAGCGTACACAAACAGGAGGTCCAACCAGGAACCTAACCCTCCTAAAACCTGGTCAGGATCCAACTGGACCACCTCACGTTGGTTTTATCCCAATCAGTGCAGGGGTGTCCGAATGCATAACCGGACAGACAAACAAACAGACCCAGGGCCGTAAGGAGGGCGGTGCAGCCGGTGCCTCTGCACATGGCGGAATCCTCCAAGTTCATTGGCCACAAACTGCCCGGCTCCAGAGGTCTGTATAAAGAGAGTTTGACCTGCACTGCTGCTCGCAGGACAACTCTGATGAAGTTCCCTGCCCTCCACCCACCCCCTGACGGTTAAAGGTATGTGCTCAGGGGGAGTGGAAGGGGCGGCAGTGCAGCACAGGGTGCACTGCTGCCCTGATAAGGTGCTGAACAGACCAATGAATTTTATATATAGGATATGTATTGATTTAATTTACTACTAAGATTAAGGGGTCTATTCATAATTACATAATTATCACTTGTGATAATTATGTTTTAAACTCGCTGAGAGTTTAAAAGACTGTTTGGAGGCATTCATCATGCCTCACTGCCTAAAGTATCACTTCCGAAAAGCTGCTCTGTTTTTCTTTTTGTGGAGTCAGCTTTTCGGAAAAGTGATACTTTTCCCCCTACACCTGCCATGCCCTTTGGATTTTCCCGCCACCGCCGGTGTCTGTCCCCCCCCCACGCTGCCATGTGTCCCCCACTGCTGCGTGTAACCCCCCCTCCTCCTCTGTGTCATCTCTCCCCCTGCTGTGGTGTGCCGCTCTCCGGTGTCCGCTCTGTCAGCCACCCGCCCTGTGTCCTCTCTCCTCCCCCTACTGCTGTGTCCTTTAGCTTTCCCCGGTGTCCGGTCTGTTTTCGCTCCCCCCTTCTCCCCCTCTCCCCTTCCACTCACCCCCTATCTTCACTAAATAGATCCCTCTGCCGGCTGCAGCAGCTGCCTTGTACTTGTAAATCTTCACAGGCTGCCGATTATCGGGGGCTGAACGCCATCACAGGAAACCAACAAGTTCCGAATAAAATGCTTTTGCAGAACTGGATGACTGGCCCGGACACTTAATTTATACACAAGTATGTGAAAGTGTTAATTTTCACATGGTTCTGTATAAATAAAGTGATGATGAATAGACCCCTAAGTGTCATGTGTAGTCTTTTTGACAGCTAGAGGGCTGTCTGATGCGGCCCCCGAGGTGAGGTGTATCTGGTTGTCTGGTTTATACTATTATATATTTTGTTTGTGGATAATGTGATTTTATTGTTTGATTTTCAAGTATTTGATGTCTGTAATCATCATGAGGTGGTATGTTGATGAGTAAGTGTAAGAAATAACAGAAGTGTTTGGAGACTGGAGATGTGTGTTATGCCGGAACTCTCTGGAAATAACACTGACATTGGCGCGAGGGATCAGAGGTCAAATCAACTGCCTTACCTGCCATTGCAATGACACTATTATCACTATTTCCAGTATATATTGTGGTGAGAGGGGTGGTCTCTCACCTGAATTGCCTACGTTCTGGAGGGATCAGCTCCCTCCAAGGGAGAGGAAAACTAGATTGGCACATTCTGCACCTGCAATAGAAGTTTGGATTTCCGGGTTTTCTGTGCTGCACAACTCAAACTGGAAATATAGAATTGTGGGTTTTCCAGGTCGCCCAGAGCCAGCAGGAACTCTGCAGCACAGGCAGGGTTTAAAACTCTCACACACCTGTTGCTCATTGCTCCTGATGCTGGACAAACTGGCCAGGCGATAGGTTGGGGGTGGTGGTTAGCATTAGGGTGCCAGGACCTGGAGGGTCCAAGGCTGGGAGAGCTGCAAGCTTCTGCTGACTGATTAGCACAAGGAGTGCTGATCCTTTTATGTTTGCTTGTTTATTTCTATGTTATGTGCCTGTATGTGTGCAGGCCTAAACCTCACGTATGCTAAGATGCAGTGTCTGCTACCATTAAAAAGACACTGCTTTACAGGTAAGTACCTGCCTGTCTGGAGTCATCATTCTATACCCCATGTTACATGTGGTAGCCCATACAGGGACCTCTGCACTGCTTTGTTGCAGTGCATATGCCAACTGCTTCTAGCGTGGCAAAGGAACTGAAAAGGCAGAACGTTTGGTATATGATGGTGGGAGGTTGGCGTTTCCACCGGAAATGCCGGCATTTCCCATCGCATCGCCGGATCGCGACTGACAGTCGCTGATGTATGGCCACCTTCAGAAAACCTATGCGGATTTGTCCTCTGCTGATGCAGAAAAATATGACCTAGTCAGAAGTGCTATTCTGGCCAGGTCAGGTCTCACTCCTTCTGGGAAAGCGCAGCGCTTCCACGAATGGGCCCTATTACCAGAGGTACCGATTCGGAAGCAGGTTGCAGAACTCGCCAGACAGGGGCAGAGTTGGCTCCAGCCAGAAGACTGCACTGCAGATTGTAGAGATGGCGGTTGTTGACCAGTGTATAAGAACCGTAGGGCGGAATATGCAGCGCTGGTTCACGCAAGCTGATCCTCAGAATCTAGAGGAATTACTTACAGTATTGGAGCGGTATGAGACCACAGGAATTATAACAAAAATGGCAAAAAAGAAACTAGGGAATCAGTGACCAGTTAAGATCGCACCCCACTGGCCTGTGACCCCGACTGTCACCCCTTCCTCAAGGAAACACCACTGGAGATGCCAGGGTCATTTGCTATGAGTGCAGAGATCCAGGTCATATACGAAGGGACTGTCCCTGAAAAACAGAGCCTATGGAGTGTGGGGTTGCTAGTATGTGCGTTACATACCCTGCTTTTTGCACAATGGTACCCCTGGATTCCAGACTCCCATTAATGTGGGAAACTGTGTTACTGAATGGCTGAGAACTGCCAGCTATTATAGACTCAGGGAGTGAGCTAACTCTGAACTCAGAGGCTGTCCTGCCCAGGGTAGTGGAAAAGGTGCCAGGGTTAGTTGAAGTACTCTGCGTTCATGGATCCACAGAAAACTTTTCCAGAGTGCAAGTAAGCCTCACCATAAAGGGGCATGCTTGTGAGGTGGTCGACGCAGTTGGTCCTAAGCTCCCCTATCCTATAATGTTGGGACGCAATTTCCCAGGCTTTGTTGAGCTCTTAAAGGAACCACAGAGACAATGCCAATGTAAAGTCTCCAAGTCCCTACCTCCGAAAAGGGAGAAGAGTGGAAAAGCCAGTCCTCTTTGGAGAGAGAACATCTGCGCAATTAATGTCTGAGGAAAGAAATCTGCAACACTTTCCCCGGTTACGGGCAGACAGAAATATTTGCAGAGGTGTCATACCCAATACAGATGCTGCAATGGATGTGCTGGAAACCGCCACACCTCAGGTTCCTAGGTGCCACTGTAGTTCGCCTGTTCCTACAGAAGTTCCGCTGGTGGACACATTGTCAGCAAAACAGCGAAAAGGAGCGAAAGCCTAAGTTCGCAATAATCAGGATGTGTTTTCTTCCCTGCCAGGGCGCACTGCCTTAATAATGGAGCACGGGATAAATACACCTGAAGGGGTGGGCGTAAAGCAGCGACTGTAGGCACAGCGACAAGCTTTCCAGCAAGAAGAAAGTCCGGTCCCTGTACTTCACGCTAGACCGCTCGGATGTCACACTGGCTCTTTGAGGGATACTTTGTCTGTGGGGCAGCGGAAAATAGCAGAACCAGGTGTCCGCAAGAAAAGAAGGATGGTTGCTCCTCTGGCAGAACGCACCACGTTCAGGACGTATGAAGACAACACACCTGGAAAGGTGGTTCGGAAGGCTGAATAGTCTCGGCTGTCGTGAAAGGAAAAGTGCGCTTCCCCAAGCTTGGAAAAGCGAAGGGGGAGGGGATGTGTGGTGAGAGGGGTGGTCTCTCACCTGAATTGCCTATGATCTGGTGGGATAAGCTCCCTCCAAGGGAGAGGAAAACAAGATTGGCACATTCTGCACCTATAATAGAAGTTTTGAATTCCGGGTTTTCTGGGCTGCACAACTCAAACTGGAAATATAGAATTCCGGGTTTTCCAGGTCGCCCAGAGCCAGCAGGAAGTCAGCGGTACAGGAAGGGTTTAAAACTCATACAGCTGCTGCTCATTGCTCCTGATGCTGGACAAACTGGCCAGGCGATATGCTGGGGGTGGTGGTTAGCATTAGGGTGCCAGGACCTGGAGGATGCAAGGGTTATGCTGGGAGAGCATGCCCAAATTGTGGCTGCAAGCCACTGCTGACTGATTAGCACAAGGAGTGCTGAGACTTTTATGTTTGCTTGTTTATTTTTATTTTATGTGTCTGTATGCGTGCAGGCCTAAACCTCACATATGCTAAGGTGCAGTGTCTGTTACCATTAAAAAGACACTGCTTAATAGGTAAGTGTCCTAACCATAAACCTCCCCCTAACCCTCTTTACCCACAGCCTAACCCTCCCGCAGCCTAACCTTAATCTTTTCCCACACAGCCTAACCTTAAACCTCCCACTATAGCCTAACCCTAAACCTAACCCTCCCCCAAACCCTAATACTTACTGTCGTGATGTCAGTGGTTGGGATTTCGGTGCTGGGATGCTGGCACCCTTATTCTGACCGCCGGCATCCTGACTGCTGGGAACCCGACTGGAAAGTACATGTTTCTCAACCCAAGGCTGGATGCTGATGAGTCAGTGAGTCAGTCAGGGCATTTGATAATAAATATAAATATATATATATATATATATATATATATATATATATATATGTAATCATTATCATTTGATGGATCTTCTTATACATGCTTATGTCCCACTGTTAACTTAAAGTGACTGTGCATGGCATATTGCACCGCATTAGGGATAGTGTGAGAACTGTGTGAGGGTGTTGAGTTTAAGAATAGTCAGAATGTGAACGACTACAGAGAAAAAGGAGTGGAAGTTAAGGTAAGAAGAAGAGTACACAGAACCAAGAAGGCACCATGCAAGGCACTAGGGAAGAGAGATAGAGAGTAATACATGTCAATGAGATGAATTAGGATATTGTAATGTTCCACTGGAAGAGAACTTGCCTTTCATCCTTAAATACTATATTAATGCAGTTCCAACTTTGGGGGATATTCAGTTAGGCCCGATATATTTTGGTGAAAAACAGATACTTTTCCTCGTTTTTCGACCGTTTTTTTTTTTTATTATCCCAGTATCCTATTTGTTCGTCCATCACAGCGGCGAATACACAGCACAGATAATTTTTTGGGACCCAACAGGTCCCGAAAAAAAAGCTACAATAAGTACCGGTGTCGGCCCGGACTTCAGGGCTGATTGGATAGCCCCGGGGATTCCATTAGCGCCCAAACAATGTTCGGGGCTAATTGGTTACCGCCCTTTGTCTGCAAAAATATAAATGTATTTATTTGGTTATATTATAACTGGTTAGATTTCTACCATACCTTGTACTGAAAGTTTGCACTTCTGCTGGAAAAAGCTCCTAGTCCATTGAGCACTCCCTGAAAGAAATAAAGAAAATGCCAATAAATCATATGCAGCAAATCTGTGTTTGTCAGTTTGGAGCTGGTGCAGAGATATGTTGAGAACAAAATATAATCTACCATTACTTGTTACAAGTCCTAATAGTTCTGCTTACAATAGAGCTGAACTGCTTTCAGGATGCAGAGTTTGTCCTTTGTGCTGGGCCACAGTAAGATACTTTTTATATAAGGTTCATCTGTGTAAGTTTGTTGGTACTACTTATAGTTGTGTTTTATAAACACTGACAAATTTAATACACTGCAGAATTATTTTACTTTGATTTAGAATGTCAAACAATTGTAAACATAAGAAATGGGATTAAAAAGAGACAGTACATATTATTTAATTATAATGACAAACATATCTTCTTTGGGATAGAAAATGGTGGCCACATTGCAAACACAGACATTACACAACTGTGCAGAAGACTTGAAAATCACTACAGTGAATAGGGTGAGATGTATTATCATGTAACTTATCCCTGTGCTGGGACAATCGGCATTGCCGCTAATTACAGCAATGCAAAATGTCTTAGTGCAGCAATGGATTAAAAAGAAAATCACCAGGAAGGTGTTATGAAAATTCACTCCTCAGGTGATCTCTGTCCGGCCGTATCGTACCAGCCTAGTAGAATATGGAATGACTTCTGGGTGGCCACATTGTGAATGCGTAAAATCTTGAAAGACCGCAGAACTTCATTGCGAGCAGATATGCAAGGATGTATGGCAATGTCAGTACTCGTAAGGAACCATAGCACCAATCTCAGATGATGATGTGTAAAAACGGTCAGCTTCTTGTCACTGAGTAAGTGGCCATAATGCTTCACCGCCTTAGCTGGCCATAACGGCGGTCATTGCAAAGAAAAGCTGAAGGCGCCGCTGGAGAAATCTCAGATTTCCCACGGTCTTCCTTTTTAATACAAAAACTCATAAAATGTATGGGAGCTAGTCTAGCTTTACAGTAGTCTCATTACTTGATTAGGCTGCTGCTCCCTCCAGGAGGAATTGCTAACCTCCAATTTTACAAGATAACAACACAAATGGAGAAGAAAAAAATCTCTTCACCAAGGGAGCGCTGCTAAATCAATAATGAATTTAATCACATATATAAAACGTATAAAACATTGAAAGATAAATTAAATTACAATGATTATTAGTGGATCCACAATAACTACAATCTAAAAAATGGTAATCTATTGAAACCCATTGAATAGTGCAATTTCACCATTGGAAATCTATTTAAACATGATCCAGCATTCATTAATAATGTGCATTAGAATACAGTCTGACAGTTGTTAGTACTGTATAGCAGGGTTCAGCATTAGCTCATGTATTAAGGCATAGTCCAGCAATGGTTAATATTGCATAAAAACTTATTCCAAAAAAAAAAGTCAGACACATACCAGTGATCGTTAGTAAGTTAGTGCTTTTGGTAAGAGGACTTCATCCAGTGCGGCTTGGTTAATAACACTCAATAATATAAAATGACAGGCTCATAAACATGATCATCCCACTTCCGATCCCCTGCACACTTTTTAACCTGCGGCTGTTGATGAACCAGCCCTGCAGGGAATCAAACAATAGCTTATGTGCAATATGATGCACCCAGGTACCGGTACCTTGATAAAAAATTCAGCATGCAACCATCCTGATCGCGATGGTCAGAGGATCCTTTTAACAGTGGGGAATACAGGATAACTAATTTCTCCGCCTTCAGTCGCTATCAGCGGCTTCCTCAGATAATCAGTACTCGTAAGCAATCATAGCACCAATCTCAGATGATGATAGTGACAAAAAGCTGAACTTTTTTACACCTGAGTAATTGGCCATCGTACTTCACCGCCTTAGCTGGCTATAATGGCGGCATTAGAAAGAAAAGCTGAAGGCGCCGCGGGAGAAATCTCAGATTTTTCCACGGTCTGCCTTTTAATACCCTTTGGAGAGGCAGTAATGACCCATTTATTCCGAAAAAAAGGTGTTATCACCGCTTGACACATTTGCCCCATAGCATCTGTGTTCAAAGTATTTTACGGTAAATGTTTTTTTTTTTTTCTTGTGGCTTTATGTATAAGTAGAATGATAATATATTTATTAAAGTATTTAAAACATAAGGTTCTATTCAGCAACCAAAGTGTTGCTTAAATCATGTGGAAACAAACAGTGCCTGATTTAAGTATCCCAGCTATGTAAGTAAGGCTTAACAGAGAAGATAATGCAATTATCTTCTCCATTAATGCCTGACTCTTACAACATCACATTGTAGAGAGCAAGTAATTGCTCTTTACAGCACTTAACATTTTCTGATATTCAGGTAGCAGAAAAACATACAAAAATCCTTAAAGGCTTACCTTATATAACTCCATCTGAGAATGGTGTTAAACAAGGAAAATCCTTATTTCTGCCAAAAACTGCAGGGACAGATGGCTCTCGTCCAGTCAGTCCCTGCGGGTGGCTGATGCTCCTCCTACTCTCCTCCTCTCATTTGGTAATTACACAGGTGTGTAAAATTGCATATATATATATATCGCACAATATATAGCTCTTCCCTGCGTTTGTCAGTCTTAAATTCATACTGCGCCTTTCCACATACGCTCCTCCATGGAACTGCACATGGGAGACAGAGGAGCATGTGGGGGGAGGAGACAATCTGAATTTAAAGCAGACAAGTGCCGGGAAGCTTGTATGTGTGTGTGTGTGTATGTATGTATGTATATATATATATGTATAATATATACTGTTTTATTGTTTGCTCATTTGTTTATGTACTTTGTAAGGCACTGTGGAACCCTTGTGGCGCCATATAAATAAAGGATGATGATAATAATAATAATAATATATGTACAAATATACATACTTGCATTTGCCTGCAGCTTCACTCTCGTGAATGTCTATTATTGCTCAGCGGAACTAATTTTACAAAGACAGTAAGGGCATCTAATACTGTAATGTATATTTTATATTGTAGACACTGATCACAAAATATCTTTGTAAACAATATTTGTAGTTTTTCCTTCAGGATTAACACAAAAAAATGCTTGGGGCTACCAACTCGTGAGCAAGCCACTTAACCAACAGTAATACTGAAAGGCTGCAAGTAACACAAGCAGCATCTCTGTATTTATATGTGCATACATATATAACTGTTTGTGTTCGGGGTGTGCAATATGTGTGTGTATATATATATATATATATATATATATATATATATATATATGTGTATATATATATATATATATTCATATACATATAGTCATTTTGGACTTGAGGAGCCTGTGCAAATTCCGATAAATGTTTTCTCTCCATAGTTCATAAACAGTTCCTAAAAGTAAATTTGTTCCAAAAAAGTTATATCTATATACATCTAGTCATAGGAGCCTGCACACGCCAAGTGTCAAGCGTCTGTTTTCTTCTTTAGTGTTCCTCTCCCTAATGTCGTATTGAAATAATACATACCTCAGTTTCTTGTTTCCAGGTGACTAAGGGTGGGTAGACACTAGACTATATGCTCCATGAGCGTTATCGTCTAGTGTTTTTTCCCTGCAGTACCGGGCTCAATGTCGTTAATGACATTGAGCACCCACACTAAACGATATCTTTCACGATATCGTTCAGTGACGTCACCCTCCCTAATCCCCGTACTTACCCTGCAAGTATGGGCGATGAAAAATTTTGTCAATGACCAGTGGGAAAGTGCATCGCTGGTCATTGACTGCATACTCACTAGACGATATTGCGGATGATGAACAATAACGATATTGTTCATATCGTCCAATTTATTGTCTAGTGGATACGCGGCATAAGCTATACAATATTGAAAACTCAATCCAAATTCATCCTGTAGTTTTTGCATTATGCCTGAATGAACAGACAAGCAAAAATTCCCTCCCAATTTTTTTGTCTCCATAGATCACAGTCCCAGAAAGCAAATTTCTGCAAAACAATTTCTATGTACAGACAAAACCATTACAACTTTATGATAAGTATAGATATGTATATATGCTGTGAGGAGATGGGGCATGCACAGTGCAGGACAGTCTTTATGGACAACCGAAAAGACTGCATGTAGGAACTTATCGGCACAGCGGAGTAAACTTTGGAGAAGATGAAAATAATCGTGCCAATGTTGGCCGAAAATATTCCTGCCAATACCGACAAGATTGCTGTAGGGACCCCATAACCTTTAACTTATTGGGTATAGCATCCCTATGATAAAGCAAATGTAGTCGGATTTCTATTCAAATTGCATGGTACAGTATGTTTTTGCATGGTACAGTATGTTTTGTGCATGACTTTGAAAATCTGACTGCAATGATAGGTTATTATAACTGCCATATAGCCACAGGTGGATGTAGTCAGCATGTTGACATTCATAATGTCAACATTATATTGCTGACATGGTCAGAATGTCATCATTGACAATGTCAACATGTTAAAAATGCCAACAGTCAGAATGTTGACAGATGAAATCAGGGTTAGAAGCAATTAGGGTTAAGCTGCAATTAGAGTTAGACTAAAATACCAGTGTCGACATTCATAATGTCGACATATTGAACAGGTCAACATCCTGAATGTTGACATTTAGATCTTGTCCACAATATAATGTCAAAATAATGAATGTCAACAATCTGAATGCCGATATTACATATCGAACCAGCCACAGCACATTCGGCACAGAGAATAATTTCTTTTCTTTTTTTTTAAACAGGTTTTTATTGAACATAACACAGAAATAAAGAGTACAATTACCAAAATTGGTTTGAAAATAAACAGTACATCCATGTATAGCAATACAAAGAAAATACAGTATGGATATACTGTACATAATCATTATGCTGTAAGTATCGCAAATTGCACTCCTAAAGCATATAGAAAAAGCATCTTTTACATTTATTCAACAACTGAGAGAGATTTAAAAAAAAATAAATCATGTGTCAATTTACGATTAAGTGAGTCGATATTAAGTGTTTGTATGAACTTCTCAAAAAGATCCTGAGTACCTTGCATGATTAGCAAAATGTAATCGATACACCTTATCCATAACAGGATGCTCTCTCCCACCACCCTAACATAAATGTACATACGTTGTGCACATGCCGCAGCCATCGCAGTGCCTCTTCTCTGCAGAAAGACCTGGTTGTTGAAAGTAATTCTTAAACAATATAATTCAAAGAGTTATAGCAATAGACCGTGGAGTTCAGATGCATTTTCCAAGTCAAGGAAGAATTTGACTGCTTTAAGGACTTGATCATGGTTGATGCTAGTATACAGTGATTACATATCAATACCAAGAAAATTGACCCTCATCCTGTTTGATATCATTAATTTTTCTCATGATGTCAGAGGTATACCTTGCAGAGGGTAGGGTGGTGACAGGATGTCGTAGATGGGCATCAACGAAAGTGCTGACCTGTTCTGATTAGCTCCCTATGCCAGATACTATGGGTCTCCCAAGGGGCTCAGACCTGTTTTTATGCACTTTCGGCAAGTGGTAAAAAATTGGTACTTTGGGGTCAGTCACTCCAAGTAATTCATGTTCCTGTTTTGAAATAACCCCATTCGTTTGGCTCTTTCTATGATTCTCACATAAAGAGATATAAAGTTTTCCATGGGATTAACAACTTGGATCCGTTAATTGACGATTGCCCTTTTTCAAGTAGAGCTCAATTGACCACAGGACAATATTGCCATCTTTGTCAGATGGTTTGATAACGATTTTGTACCAATTTTTTATCTCTGACAGAGCTCATCTTCCCTGTGTTGTAAAGCTGCGTACGCACGCAGCAGTTTTTAGGACAACTGAACGATAGCAATATCGTTATCATTCAGTTGTCAAAAAAATCGTTCAGTTTCAGCCCCAGAACGATAACGACCAATGCGTTTGTAGTTGGTAGTTATTGTTCATCGCCCGAACCTCCCATCCAACCTGACGATATAGTCAGGTTGAACATGTTCAGGGATGAGGGAGGGTGGCCGGCACTGAACGAAATCGTTCTTGATTTCGTTCAGTGTTTCTGTTCAGTGTCGTTAACGAAACTGAGCACTCCCCTGCCGGGGACACACGGGACGATGTCATTCATGGAGCGAATCGTCCCGTGTGTATGCACCTTTAGATTGGTAATCGTTTTCTAGTATGCTTCAGAAGTTCATATCTCTGGATACTAAATCCATATATATCTCTACGTGAGCAATGTCCTCATACCTGGATACGAATACAATAATCAACTCTCATTATTATCAATAACAGACAGAATTGTTTTAATAGTTTATTAAACTGTCAGGAAATATTTCTGCTTAGGTCTATAACTTTTACATACATTGAAAAAATAATAATAATTAACATCACAATGGCGCTGCACCTCAAAGCAGAAAAGGTTGCAACCGGTTGCAAAACTCAGAACAATGTATGCAAAAAAATAAAAAAACAACAACCTCACATGTGCTTATGAGTTGTTCCTTCAGTAGTTCATGTCACATGTGTCCAAAATGTTTCAATGTAGGTAATCCACAGTACATGAAAAGGATAAGAAAAGTACAATCGGGTAATACAGTCACTTCCTAAGTACACTCTACCGCAAGGTAGTGTAACACAAAAAGAAGAAAGGTGAACGGGGATCCCCTCCTAGCTTCAGTTCCTACTCCCTTGATGACATCTCACCCATCAGTGAGGAGAAAAGTGATATGGTGAATCCCTTACATGTATGCTTACTTCTGATAACGTGGTACTTGCACATAAAGGTATCTTTGATTATCCCCGGCGTGGGTTCCTCACATTGGAATAGGACTCGCCAACAAGTGCAAACATAGAAACGGAAACAAGGGAGTCACCCAGTTTCATATATAACCCACACAATGGGATGTTTATTGAAATAGCATGAAAAAAAAAATGTTTTTCTTATAAAATTCCAAAATTAAAAATTCTAAAACCCTACCATCAAGATGGACTAATGCTCAACTCTCTGTCCTCATGAAGATAGAGCCCGGGTTTGCAAAAAGGCACAGGAGTAGCATAGATGGCAGGGAAGCCACACAGATATAGGTGAGAAAAAAGTGATGAGGCACTATTCAACATGTTTAGGCGCTCTGCGACGCCTTTCTCAAGATAAGTGTCTCTTCTATAGTTCCACTATTTCTTCCAGCATGCTCATGTGTGGCTATATTTATTTTTGTATACTTTTTTGTTGTTGTTTGTTTTACATACATTGATTACTTTTTGATAACACTTATACCTGTATATGATTTTATAAGTGAACATAATTATTATGGTTTTCTGCTCCCACAGTTAAATACACTATAATCACTATTGTCAAAATGGTCACAAGTGATACAGAGTCTAGCCAAAATGTGTATATTATAAACTGGCCCTTTTATTTTTACTTATGGAAAGTGTATCCTTGGGGATTGTCTTTCCCCTCATAGTAGCCATTAGTATTGATCATATAATGGGGCAGACCCTTTACACTCAGGGATTAGTATAGATCAGTGGTTCTCGGTCCTCAGGACCCCGCACAGGTCACATTTTCCAGGTCACCCAGCAGGTGCACAGGTGTAGTCATTACTCACTGACACATTTTAAACATACCACAGGTGGAGCTGATTATATCACTGTGGAGCTGATTATATTACTTAAGCTGGGCATACACTGCAAGATAAAATGTCTGTCAGACCGACAGACATTTTATCTGGCTGCCTGCCAGCCGCAGATGTCGCCGGCATACACTGTGAGAGAAATCTCACAGTGTATAGCCCGACATCCGCGCTCCGCCCCCGGGGGAGGAGACATTTCCCTGTTCCTTCCGTAGGAAGGAACACAGGAAATGTCTGTCTGTCGGCCGCATTGGGCATACACTGCCCGATGCGGCCGACAATTTCCCGGGTAAATATCGCATCGGACGGGCATGCTGGACAATCCAGCATGCCCGACCGAGCAATATTTAACTCTCGGTCGCCCGCATACACGCTGCAATTATCGCGGCGATCCGCCGATATCGGGCGGATCGTCCCGATAATTGCAGAGTGTATGGCCAGCATAATTGATTCTGTGAGGAGACTTAAACTGGCCACACACAAGACCAACTTACATCCAACCATCCAACTAGTTGATTGGTTGGAATGAAAATCTGATATACAAAGGACGAAAGAAGATTCTGCACAGAGCTGATTTTTTTCAATTCAATAATATCCAAAAGAACCAACCATAAGTACTCATTACTCAAATAATGTCATTCAAAAATCGTTGGTGGTGCTCCCATAGCCCAAAAAGACAACATATACACAAAGAGAAGAAAATAGGGCTAGTTGTTGGGGCACTCTTAGAAAAATACAATTAAAATATAACTTTTATTAAATGTAAGTCAATAAAATATATGATACCCAAATCCCCCAAGAAAAAGAGCAAATTAATCAAATGCAAATGGATCTCATTGAAATGTAAGATCCTGAGGTAATCCTCTGGCGAAATATTTAATAGTTTATCATCATTCCGATGGGTAAGCAAATATTAGTCAAGAAGAATAAAGATGTTTAACCATAAAGTGGGTAAAACAAATAGGAATATGGTTTGTGGTGCTCTGCCAATCGTCATTGGGGTCCCATATATTCCTCTTTAGCCTACGGCACCTGGTATTCCCTGGGGGTCTCCCCTCCAAGTACTAACCAGGCCTATCACCATTTAGCTTCCAAGATCAGACGAGATTGGGCATTTTAGTGATGTATGGCTGTAGTGATAGTCCTATGAGGAAAGGTAGATTACCCCCACCTAGGTCAGAGCAAGAACACAACCGAATAATAAATGTAGGACTGTCACAATGAGAAGTCCATTTTTTAATATGCGAAAAATACCAAAATACCAAAGTTGGGCGACAAACTTAAAAACTAGCAAAATAGACTCCAGGGGTGTCCCCAAGGATGCCCCAGGTGTTTTTAAGCTTGCAGCTTTTTGCTGCAGGTGGATTTTTACGTTTTTTTTAAACTTCATTTTAGGAACTTTAAAATATGCTAGCACCCATTTTCTTGTACCCCAAATTTGCTGGGACTACTTCTTTTCTGCAAAAAAAACCTGCTAAATGCTATTCTTCACCACTTCTGCAAAGACACTAATTTGCAGCTATTGAGAGCATTAAAGTACCCCAAATACTTCCAGCAGGCCTATTCGGGGGTATCTATAGTCAGTGCACCTTTTGGGTGGTGTCAGGCTGACTTTCCCAAATCTGACAGGACTTTTTGCCAGGTACGAATTCACTGGGTCCCGTTTTCACTGATTTCTAATCGAATACGGGGATAAGCGGGGACGAGCGCGATACTTTTTCGCATTGAAAACCAGCAATGTCGGCGATAAGTCCGGCATGTAAAAAGTACGGGACTTTTCGCACCTAATTGAATATGCCCTTAATATGTATTTATCTTCATTTAGATATTATATCAGTTTTTAATATACCTGGCCTATCGTGCTGCATGCCGTATTGAGACTAGATAAGCAGAGACACATCTGTACACGCAGCACATTTGTATCATATGGTACACTATATGGTTAAACATATCTCTCGTAATTTTAGTGGTTTTAGTCTAATTTTTGTTTGAATCCTAACATAGTTTATGAGTATAGCAATATTTCTCAGCAATATTGACTATGCTACTTACTGGCTATACGTTTATATCATTTGTATTGAATTGATTGCACAATAATTTTCATAGGTATCAGATGAAGATCTGTTTGATTGATATATCTATTTTCTATATGCATATTTAGAACATTCATCATAATACATTATCAGCGAGTAGTGCCACAATATAAACAGAGATTGCTCCTACTTGCATAATTTAGAGCACGGTGTGAATGGAGATCTCATCTATTTTACTGATGCCTGCTATATTTAATACACCTTTTTAACAGAGCTCAGTGGCACAATTATTATTATTAATTTATTATTGAAATGTATTTATAGGGCGCCACTAGTGCTCCGCGACGCCGTACAGAGAGCAAAACAAATAAGACAGTACAGGGTAAAGCAGTAAGGTACAAATAGCACTACAAATCTTGACACAGCCAATGTGTGCAATTGAAATGTACAGCGTCAGCTGAAACCTGAAGCTGTTAGCGTGGACACAAACGACGGGTTTAGGTCATCTGAAAAAAAAAAAAAAAAACTGATGATTGGAATCCAGGGGCAGAAAGCCCAAGGAGGATGTGTAGCGGGTGTGCAAGAGAAGTAGATGATGAGAACAGGAGGGATCAAGTTCTTGCTCAAGGAGCTTACAGTCTAAAGGCACAATACTATTAGTTAACATGGGCCACTCAGTGTGAATAGCAAGTAGTAATCAGTTTTTTTATTGACAACCAGGTGTGACCTCAATCTCTATCTAGATAACACCACACTGCTCTGCAATGCTTTGCCTCAGGGTATGTTGGTGTGAGAATATCCGGACAACAGATGCCACTCTTATCTTCCTTTCACTGGGCCATTGTTGGGACTCTCATAACCTTGCTTTACTGCCTGACACAGCGAGGGAAAGCAGATCATATAAGAGCTCAGATCCTGCAGATTCCTATATATTGTATTGTACCTTATGTTATTATTTGAGTGGTATCCATAGGATGGAATGTAGCCTTATTTTTTGTTCTTTCCCCTTGTGATCTCAACTCTGAGATTTATTTACATTATTGATCATTTGGGTCGGTTTTGTAACTATGTAGACAAAAGTGATGGGACACTGACATCAAATAGATCAACGAGATTTTATTGATGTCAGTACTTTGTAGGGCCACAATGGGCAGTGATTACTGCAGACACCCTTCTTAACAAACTGTCCAAGTTCCTGGATAACAGCAGGCGGTATGTTTTGCCATTCTGTCTTATATATAGTGACCAACTGTGACACTGAAGAAGGTCGAGTCGGCCTAGAATGCACCCGTCGCTCCAATTCGTTCCAGAGGTTCTCAATGGGATTAAGATCTGGACTCTGAGCTGGCCAGTCCATCCGGGTTACCGAATTTTCTGTATACTAGTCTAGCGTCACCCTGGAAACATGATAGGTGGCATTGTCGTCCTGATAAAAACATTTGTTTCCGTAGAACTGCAAATGCATGAGCCTCCCTATAAAGTGTTCTTGTCGAAACCGCCACATTAGTGGCCATTTGGAACTCGTATGCAATGGTATGTATTTTGCTTGCACGGGGATGTCCAATCACTTTCGTCTACATAGTGTATATACGTTTTATTATTTTTTTATTTTTCCTTTCCTTTTGGTTTCCTCATTATCTTCTCTTTCCTTTTTGGTTTCATTTTCTCATACAATGTCCGTGTTAGGACAATTGCACTACTCTCACCCACACATCCTCCTGTTAGTATATTGATAATACAGTATATGTGGTTTAGTTTTGTGTTGGTTTCTTTTTTTTTCTCTTTAATTGGTTGAATTATCCAACCGCAGATTTATGTACAGTATAATTATTTGCTGGTTATCAGAAAATCTGCATTCTGTGTTCACATTAGTTATACAGAGCCTGATTCAGTACAGGGCCTGATTCAGCAAGGAACACACGAATGCAGACGCACCCAATTGGTCAATGGTTTTGCTCTGTGCATGCATATGCATTGCAGTGTGCGTACCGGCCAGTGCGATGGAGTATGCGTACGCAGGGAGTCCACAGCCTCAGGGACAATTGATTGACAGGAAGTGCCGTTTTTGGGTGGTGACAGGGCAGTGGTTGGCCAAACGCAGCCGTGCCTGTGTGTTTGGATGGCATTTCAGGGGCGTGCATGATTAAGCCCTTGAGCTCTAGTTGCATACAGGAAGTCTCGCTATGTCTGCGGGAGGGTCAGGTCAACCACTATTCAACCACTATTGTGTTCGATGGTTCTCGATGTTTCTGCTGTCTTGCCAGGTATAAAGGATGCATGTAAAAGGAAGTGGGTTGTATTATGTAGTGCCGGGCGTCTGCTTATTCCGCTGCGATTGCCATGCGTATACCAGAGCCGTAACTAGACTTTTTGGTGCTCTGTGCCAGAGAGAGCATTGGTATCCCTTCCCCCCCCCATTTTTTAAAAAGGGGCATAAGACATAAGATGGTGCACCTGAAAAAGGGCCATGGCCTCATGGGGAAGGGCCAGGGAAGAGACAGGAGAGGCCAGGAGATGCTGGGGATAAAAGAGGAGGAAGCTACAAGTGAGAATGATAATAAACGGAAAACTGACAGGCCCAAACAGCGCCCCCTGCCCTGCGGTGCCCTGTGCCATGGCACTGGTCGTTCCATCCTAGTTACGACCCTGGCGTATGCATTCATTCTCGCAGCGGCCGAGTGCGTGCATCGTACTTTCCTTTCTGAATCAGGCCCCCAGTCCACTAAGCTGTATTTTACTTGAATTTTTAACAAAAGGTACATTTGACATCATATATAATATACTGTTTAGAGTGTGCCCCTCTACCAATAGTTTTCTTTCTTTTCCTGATTTGTGTCATATCAGTATATAGCTCTGGGTGCACCTTTACTTCTGATTTTATTTAGTAGACTGCCTTTTGCATTATTATATTAATTGTTACATATTGTATCTATGCACTTTATACAATACACTACACTTCCTGCAAGAGGCTTCCCTCCCCCCTTCCCCCCTCCCTCTTTCTTTTCCTCCCCTCCCCTATTCCTTGCTATATCATAAACTTCATAACATGACATGGAGGATTAACAACATTCTATGCAAGAGTACACTGTCACAACTTAAGAAATAGCCCCACTGTACCTTCAGTGCAGCTACTCAAGTTTTACTCAGCCTGCAGCTGTATGCTCTACTGCAAAACCCCTTCTCAACAGCATAGGCTGAGTATACAACAAACCCATTCTTCTTAGTAACTTGTGATGTCTTTACCATGGTAGAGGCTATGGGCCTGATTTAGAGGCGATGTTGGATGCAAGCGGCCAATGTTTAGGTCTGTGCGTCCGAGTTGCACTGCACATGCATCCTTTATGATTACTGCCAGGAGACTCAGTAAGATTTTGCACACAAGAGCTGGGGATTACTCTGGGCGTTCCCGTAGGTTACATGGGGGTGGCTAGCCAAGTGGGGGGCGTGTTGCTAACAGCGACTGTACCTAAAGATGCAGTTGCCCTGACACAGGACTCCATGTGCAGGTGACAAAATTTGCACCTGTCATACGGCTTGTGGAAGCTTCGAAGTTGCATCTAAATATGCAAAGCGACAGAATAGCGCCGCTGCCAGTGGGCATCTCAGTAGGCTCAGAATCGCATAGCACAGAAACGCAGACACTATTGCCGCAGCTGCATGTACCTCTGAATCAGGCCCTTTGTGTCTTTGTTGCACTTTCTCTTTAAACTTCCATTTGCAACCTATGGGCTTTCTCCCTGCTGGCAGTTCAGTTATTATCCAGGCTTGGAATAGCCATTTCCAACTGGAGGTAGAGCGCATAAGGACATTGGATAATGGCAGGTACATCTACCATGTATCTATCCAACCCCTGCTCCTTCCGGGAACTGCACTACTACTGCCAATTTATCAGCATTCTGTGCTCTCTACCCAGAGCTGCACACAGGGAAACTATCGGGTACAGCATGACTTGTTGTCTGCAAACAACTGAACAGCACACACTATGCAGATGTACGCCACAATATTTTACATTACAGTAAGCTATACTTTCTAGGCTACTTTCAAATCAGAACATCATCATAATTACTAGCCTTATTTAATTATCAGCTAGTGGCAAACTACACTTCAATTAGATCCTGGGATCACCATGTGTTAAGATTAAGGACGGACACACATCACCATGAACCACACTTGCTTCTTATGATGAGAGGGCCTGATTTACTACTGATCACAACTGAAATTATGCACGCAATTGTGCACATGCGCGAACTGGCTACTGCGATCGGTACAGTGATCACAGTGACTACGCAGACCTGTCGTAGAGTGATTGACAGGAAGAGCCTTTGTGAGTGGTGACGGGGGGGTGGTCGGCGAAACACAGGCTTGCCAGGCGGTTGAACTCTGTTGCAGGGGCGTGCATAAATTATCCACTGTGATGCCGTACGCAGCTTGAGTAGTCATAGTGTGTGATGACGTTAGCAATTCCTGAGTAAGGTCGGAGCTTGTGCAAGTGTGCGTGAGGCTGCGATGGTACTCGATGTTACCGATGGTTTTGCAGTCTTGCAAAACATTACGTCTGTGTGTAAGGTAAAGTGGGTGTCCTTATGTTATGCTGCGATCGCAATGGATTAGCATACTATCGCAGTGAGACTGCGTGCATAATCACCATTGTAATCGCAGTTGTGCGCCGTAATGAATCAAGCCACATTTTTTCATGTAAATTGTGGGACTGCTTACACATTTGTATTGAATGGACCCTTCAGTAATATTAACAATATAATTTGTGTATCCCCTCTACAGATCCTATTTTTATTCATGGCTGCTAGACTTAGAAGTTGAATTACTTAGTAATTGCCGGTATAATACAAGACAAGACTATGCGGTAAAGAATAGGCATTTACAATCTCCAATTTAGTGCTTCCTATCACGCACATAGTATAAGTTACAGATTGCCTTTAAAAGCCATTAGTTGGCAGGTGATCTTTAAACCAGTTAACATTTTTTCAGTTTAAACTCTGTAATACCAGCTACCAGGTTTCCATAAGTATGACAGATAGTGTAGGACCTGCAGAGAAGTGGGGTCCCGTGATGTGGGCTGCAGACTTAAATGCATTGATCAATCCATGAACCAAAACCCCACTATTTATTTATGTATTATTGTGAGTGATTTAACAATGGCGAGTGCTGAGTTTTTTTTGTTTTTATTTATTTAAGCAATGTGGTCACAAGCCACTTGCACCCCATGCCTGGGAATGGCGAGTGCAGTGGATTTCTGCCGATATATATATATACAGTCAGGTCCATAAATATTGGGACATTGACAGAATTTTCAGATTTTGGCCTCTATTCACCACCACAATGGCTTTGAAATGAAACAATCAAGATGTGCTTTAACTGCAGACTTTCAGATTTAATTTGAGAGTAATTACATCCAAATCAGGTGAACGGTGTAGGAATTACAACGGTTTCTATATGTGCCTCCCACTTTTTAAAGGTCCAAAAGTAATGGGACAAAATAAACAATCCTAAATCTAACTTTCACTTTTTAATACTTTGTTGCAAATCCTTTGCAGGCAATTACAGCCTGAAGTCTGGAACGCATAGACATCACCAGACGCTGGGTTTCATCCCTGGTGATGCTCTGCCAGGCCTCTACTGCAAATGTCTTCAGTTCCTGCTTGTTCTTGGGGCATTTTCCCTTCAGTTTTGTCTTCATCAAGTGAAATGCATGCTCAATCGGATTCAGGTCAGGGGATTGACTTGGCCATTGCATAACATCCCACTTTTTAGCCTTAAAAAACTCTTTGGTTGCTTTTGCAGTATGCTTTGGGTCATTGTCCATCTGCACTGTGAAGCGCCGTCCAATGAGTTCTGAAGCATTTGACTGAATATGAGCATATAATATTGCCCGAAACACTTCAGAATTAATTCTGCTGCTTTTGTCAGCAGTCACATCATCAATAAATACAAGGAAACCAGTTCCATTGGCAGCCATACATGCCCACACCATGACACTACCACCACCATGCTTCGCTGATGAGGTGGTATGTTTTGGATCATGAGCAGTTCCTTTCTTTCTCTTCTCTTCCCATCACTCTGGTACAAGTTGATCTTTGTGTCATCTGTCAATAGTATGTTGTTCCAGAACTGTAATGGCTTTTTTAGATGTTGTTTGGCAAATTCTAATCTGGTCTTCCTGTTTTTGTGGCTCACCAATGGTTTGCATCTTGTGGTGAACCCTCCATATTCACTCTTGTGAAGTCTTCTCTTGATTGTTGACTTTGACACATATACATCTACCTCCTGGAGAGTGTTCTTGATTTGGCCAACTGTTGTGAAGGGGTTTTTCTTCACCAGGGAAATAATTCTTTTGTCATCCACCACAGTTGTTTTCCGTGGTCTTCCGGGTCTTTTGGTGTTGCTGAGCTCTCCAGTGCGTTCTTTCTTTTTAAGAATGTTCCAAACAGTTGATTTGGCCACACCTAATGTTTTTGCTATCTCTCTGATGGGTTTGTTTTGATTTTTAAGCCTAATGATGGCTTGCTTCACTGATAGTGACAGCTCTTTGGATCTCATATTGAGAGTTGACAGCAACTGATTCCAAATGCAAATGTCACACCTAGAATCAACTCCAGACCATTTACCTGCTTAATTGATAATGAAATAACGAGGGAATAGCCCACACCTGTCCATGAAATAGCTTTTGAGTTGATAGTCCCATTACTTTTGGCCCCTTAAAAAGTGGGAGGCACATAATGAAACTGTTGTAATTCCTACACCGTTCACCTGATTTTTATGTAATTACCCTCAAATTAAATCTGAAAGTCTGCAGTTAAAGCACATCTTGTTTGTTTCATTTCAAAACCATTGTGGTGGTGAAGAGAGGCCAAAATCTGAACATTGTGTCAATGTCCCAATATTTATGGACCTGACTGTGTATATATATATATATATATATATATATATATATATATACAGTCAGGTCCATAAATATTAGGACATTGACAGAATTTTCATATTTTGGCCTCTATGCACCACCACAATGGCTTTGAAATGAAACAAACAAGATGTGCTTTAACTGCAGACTTTCACATTTAATTTGAGGGTAATTACATAAAAATCAGGTGAACGGTGTAGGAATTACAACGGTTTCTATATGTGCCTCCCACTTTTTAAGGGGCCAAAAGTAATGGGACAAACTAAACAATCCTAAATCTAACTTTCACTTTTTAATACTTTGTTGCAAATCCTTTGCAGGCAATTACAGCCTGAACTCTGGAACTCATAGACATCACCAGACGCTGGGTTTCATCTCTGGTGATGCTCTGCCAGGCCTCTACTGCAAATGTCTTCAGTTCCTCCTTGTTACTGGGGCATTTTCCCTTCAGTTTTGTCTTCATCAAGTGAAATGCATGCTCAATCGGATTCAGGTCAGGGGATTGACTTGGCCATTGCATAACATTCCACTTTTAGTCTTAAAAAACTCTTTGGTTGGTTTTGCAGTATGCTTTGGGTCATTGTCCATCTGCACTGTGAAGCGCCGTCCAATGAGTTTTGAAGCATTTGACTGAATATGAGCATATAATATTGCCCGAAACACTTCAGAATTCATTCTGCTGCTTTTGTCAGCAGTCACATCATCTATAAATACAAGGGAACCAGTTTCATTGGCAGCCATACATGCCCACGCCATGACACTACCACCACCATGCTTCACTGATGAGGTGGTGTGTTTTTGATCATGAGCAGTTCCTTTCCTTCTCTTCTCTTCCCATCACTCTGGTACAAGTTGATCTTTGTCTCATCTGTCCATAGGATGTTGTTCCAGAACTGTAATGGCTTTTTTAGATATTGTTTGGCAAACTCTAATCTGGTCTTCCTGTTTTTTAAGCTCACCAATGGTTTACATCCTGTGGTGTCCATTAAGAAGGGGTGCCTGTGTTGTTCATCAAGGGGCTGCTGCCTCATTCAGGGGTGCTTTTCCCCAGTGTAAAAAAAGAATTGTTCGGTGACACTGCCAGTCAGACTGCAGTGTAAGTTTGTTGATACGGAGGATGATTAAATGAGAGGAGAGCAGGAACCACATACCAGTCTTGCAGCTGCTGCCAACAGTCATGATGAAGATGCAAGGCCGTCAACATCATCTACGAAGGCCAATGCCCAAGGGCTTAAGTCAGGGCATTTAAAATCAAACAAAGCAATGTTTTACAATGTTAAAGTAAAAAAATTAAAAGTTAAGTTAGCTGCAGAGAAACAAAAAATTGGCAATTGGCCATTTACTACATGAAGTGGCAAGAAAAGGATAAGGCCTTGGCTTATTTATGACTGGTGGTTCTGCATCTTATGAGGATGTAAGCCCTTCTCCCTGTAGAAGTGTCAAAAAAATTAAAATCGCTAAGGCACATGAACCAACTGTGTGCTCAGAAAAGTCACAGATCCCCAAGGAGAGTCCAAGTGTGTCCGCGTTTACTATGTGTGAGCCTGACCTTTCTTATACTGTACTTGAAGAGGATCCTTTTTCCACCATTTGTGTGCCCTCTGCAAATGTGGGGATGAGCAGCACAAGTCAACTTGCTGATATAGAAATCGAGGATGCGTCTGTGGAATTGCACCAGGAGGATGAGGAGGATATTTCTGTAGTTGTCGCTAACAAGGATAATGAGGATGTTGATGCCGAGGATGTTGTTTGTGTAAATCAGGTAACAGTTGTTGCCCATGGTATGAGAAAGCCCTTTGTCATGCAGGGGCAAAAAAAAAAAAAATCCTCTTATGTTATTTCCACCCAAATCCGGACAACGGTTGTCAAGCCATCTGTAATGTTTGCCAAGCAAGAGTGAGTAGAGGTAAGGACCTTAACCATCTAGGAACCTCCTCCCTGTTACGTCACTTGCAGCACATTCATCAAATTCCAAAGTGTTCGCAAAATTCTGAAACTTTGGCTAAAAACGTAAGAATAAGTCCAGCGTCACCTAGCTGCTCCTTTCTCTCTGTTAGATCCAAGCGCCTGCAATCTCCACCACCAACACCTGCATCATCAACATCCTCAATCGTTATCAGAAGTAGTCTTGCTGCATCTAATTTCATAAGTATGACTGACTCCTCTCCTATCTGTGATTCCACAGAAGGATCCTTGAGTGCTACACCTGTTGCTGCTGTTGGGGGTGGATCTTCTTCCCAGAAAGAGACCAAGCAGACTACTACTGCCAATCCCCACTGGCAGCATCCCCCGCTGCCGGCAGTGCTGGTACCCTGCATTGAGGACACCAACGGCACCCATGCACTGCCGTCACCATCAGCACCCCCACACCGAGGATACCGCTGGCACCCCGCTCTGCCGACACCCTGCACTGAGGACACTACCGGCACCCTTGCACTGCTGCCCCATGTACTGAGGACACCACTGGCACCCCCACACTGCCGACACACGTATTGAGGACGCCTCCCACATCAAGGGCATCTCCGCACAGCCAACACTGTCAGCACTCCTGCACTGAGGACACCATTGGCACCCCCGCTCTGCCGACAATGCTGGCACTATGCACTCAGGACACTGCCAGAACCCCCACTCTGCCAACACCGCCACACTGCCAACACCGACAGCACTTCCGCATTGAGGACACCACTGGCACTCTCGCATTGAGGACACCGCCAGCACCCCGCACTGCCAACACTGCTGTCACAGTAAGTGCACTATTGGTGTATCCAACCCACACTGTATAACACACTGTATCCGTGTTGGAACTTGGAAGCTGAACTGCCACATGTTAGTGCCGACCACTGTTGTCGCTTAGCTTAGTCAGCCAGTTAGCTGGATGCAACCTTTTGGCCCTAAACTAGATGAAAAAAAAAATTTTGTGAGGTGGTCAAAATTGATTGGAAATGACTGTAAATAAATGTTATTGAGGTTAATAATACTGTAGGAACAAGAACAGGCCCAAATTATGTGATTTTAGCTATTTTTATAATTTTTTTTTTTTTTTAGAATACAGATCCAAAACCAAAAACAAAACACACAAGGGCCCTCATTCAGAGCCGTACGCTCTGAGCAGAGCGCACGCTCTGAATGAGGGCCGGGCTCCATTTTCATGGAGCGTCCTCCTGGACGCTCGTATAGCTGTGGGTCACCACCCACAGGCTATACGAGCGTGCATTTTGATGGCCGCGATGGTCGAGACCATCGCGACCATCGAAATTGCGAGCCGGAGCCTGCGGTTGAGGTTTTCAACCGCAAGCTCCGGAGTGATTTTGGCTTTATCAGAGCCAAAATCACTCCCACTGACATCACAAGTGATGTCAGTGGGCCGGCTTCTGACGGGAGGCGTTCCCGTGGGAACGCCCCCGTCAGGGAGGCACGCCCCCGGCACGCCCACCAAAGGGGGCGTGCTGTCAATCAACATTGACAGCACGCCCCCTTTGATCGGACACAACGAGCGAAGGAAAGTCCTTCGCTCGTCGTGTCTGGCGCATGCGCACGACGGAGCTCCCTCCGTCGTGCGCATGCTCAGTGCAGACCATCGACCCACTTGCGAGCGGACAGCCGCTCGCGAGTGGGTCTGAATCAGGCCCAATGTCGGTTTTGGCAAAACCAATCAAGATCCAAAACAAGAGGATATGCAGATCCAAAACCAAAACACAGGGTCAGCGCACATCTCTAATAGAATGTGATTTTTTATTGAATCAACACACAGGGGAAGATTGTGGTATGATCTATACCATGACAAGTATATAGCATAACATGGAAAATTATACAATATTCTGCGAGAGAACACTGTTGCAGTTTAGCTTATTATGTATTACTAGACAGCAGCTGTTGCTCTACTCCAACAATACCTATCCATAAAGATTCCAAGGGATAAATTTACTAAAGGTCGAGTTTAGTTATTTGGTCAGTTTCCCTCAGGTTTTGCAATCCGTCCATTCAATAAAGGCAAAACCGATGGAAAAACAACCAAATCACTGACTTTAGAACATAGGACCAACTATTGATTATTTTACATAGACAAGTATACAAACCGCAGATTTACTAAGCATCGGCTTGGAAAGCCGACCGCAACCGACCCAAAAATGACGGCCAATCCACCCAAATAATAGACTTGTCTGTGGCAGGTGGGTTGATGTAAAGCTTCGGTGTATTAAAATGTTTTTAAATGGTTAAAAATCATTTTAAAAAATGCATGGAGTTCCCCCCCCAAATCAATAACCAGCCATGGGCTTTGGGCACAAGACTGGTATTGGACAATAAGGAAGAAAAATGTTATGGGGTCCCCCCTATTTTCTACCTGGAGGGCTGATGCTATAGCAGTGGGACACACAGCGTGTGGTGCCCCTGCTATAATGCAACCAGCCCCAAATTGATCATCCCAGGGCTGGAATCCAGAGGGAAGTGCGGATCCCCCCCTTACCAAGGACTTCTCTGCACCTGTTATGAACAAGGTCTAAATCAGATCACAGAATACATGAAACATAAACCCACAATAATCAAGCAGTCTTAGGGGTCAATCCAATTACCCATGAAGGGTGCGAGTTGCCACTGCCACAGGTAAGACACCGGAAATGGCACCATGTCTAGCACCCATAGTGGTCCACTCCAAGCCCAAATTTGCTCATTTTTGCTTGCAGCTCTTTTAGGCTGCAAGCAGTTTTAAGCGAGTTCAGGATGCCGAAAAGTGCGTCTGTAGCCACGTTAACTTGCAATGGCAATGTTTTTGTGGGTAATTGGATTGACCCACAAGTGAGCATATCAGAACTGCAAACATGTTAGAAACGATTCTATTTATTTCTGTATGGACAGAACACAAACAGTAATGAAATGAGGTAAGGAAACAGTAACTCACCAGTTTATAGTGCAGGGACAGTTTCAACAAAGCTGTAACAGGTTCAATTAAACAGCAGAAATCCAGTTAATATGCGTAGATTTGTATTAGGGAATGAGCAAACTGTAGCACTTGTGAGTGTTAATTGACAAAGATATTCTGTAAACTTATAGAGGTCTGTGAATGAAGATGAAGGAACCTGTTTTAACTTGCAGAGATGAATGGTAGCTGACATCCGGTAAACATGCAATGGTCTGTGGTTAAAGATGAGACAAACTATTTTTCACTTGTAGAGATGAATAGTAGCTGACAGGAGATCCAGTAAACATGCAGTGGTCTGTGGTTGTAGATGAGAGAAACTGTTTTCACTTGCACAGATGAATAGTAGCAGACAGGAGATCTGGTATACATGCAGTTGTCTGTCAATAACTGAAGCCAAGCTAATTCAAGTGACAGACAAGGTACATGAGCCGACTAAAGTCTAGGACACAGCAAAAGTCCTGCAGCTGCAGATGTATAACAAGCAAGATCAGACTATCACCAGCACTGAGGAGTCACTAAGCCCAGGCTATAAATGGAGTTCATTGACACACTTGGCTCACACCTGCAATCAGCTGCACAAAATTACATGCAATGTACAGAGGCCTGCACATCATATAAACATGGACTATCTCTAGGCCGCAGTGTCCTGAATAATGCGGCCCCTCCCAGGGGTTCTAACCCCTGAGATTTGGATGCGGAGATAATAGGTAAATGAAAGAGTTCCAGCAAGCCTAGGTCAAACCACGAGGCCCAGCATTAATATTAAGCGCCCCCTGGCACCTGTAAAAAAATTTTAATAAAAGACAGGACAAGGATACCGAATGTTGAAGACTATTAATAAATAAAAAAAAACACCACCCTCGTTCACCAATTTAATACTCACAATATGTAGGGGTCACATCCTCATCGGTCCATGTTGCATCCTGAATCTTGACGAAACAAAAACATTTTGCTATGGGGCCCCCATAGCAGTGTCTCTCCTCACTGATGCTAGCAAGGAGAATCGTATGAGGGGAGGGAGGGGGCTGATAAGTCTGATAGGTGCCACAGCACTGTTGATCCCCTGCAGCAAACCTCTTTCTAGTCACAGACTGAAGTGTCTGTGACAAAGGTGCAGAAGGCAGGAGGAATTGTCAGCGCTGTGGGTCCCTGTCATTCTTATCAGCCCCCCAATCTGTCATTCATTACTCACTCCACCAAAAGTGGGTGCAGGGGGGAGGGGGAGGCGGCTGCGGGTCCCGTAGCAACTGTACTCCAAACACCCTTAGTAGCTACACCCCTAGCCCTGGGCTTTCAACCCAGGGCTGGTTGCCCTTAGGGGAAGATGGTCCCTTTTTTTCGGGAAGGGAGAGCACTTCTTTAGGAATTCCACCACTGAGCTGATCAGTTTGGCACTGGTTGCCATTATGGCAGGGGGACCATATGCTATGTGTCCCTCTGCTATAGCGCCAGCCTCCCGGGTGGATCAGTCTGGTACTGGTTATTGGAAAATAGGGGGATCCCACTTCGATTTTGCCCCTATTTTCCAACAGCAGCCTAGGCTCATTTTTAAATTTTTAAGTATTTAAAAACATTTAAGACAGTGAAGCCTGCGCAAATTATTGATCTGTGCGGGTTTGCCATCGAATCTGCTGTGGAATAGGGGTTTGAAATCAGATGAGTATCAATGCCGCTTTTTAAATGTCAAACCGATGCATAGTAAATAGTATAATTTTAGACTGCAATCCAACATCAATACCCGTCAGTTTCAAACAGGCTTATCTGACCGTTCGTAAATTTAAGTCATAATGATTGATAATATCCAGTATTAATTCTCTCGCCAACAATCTTTTCTGTATGCAGGGCCGTTGAGAGCCTGGCTGGGCCCGGGTAATGGAGGGGGCGTGTCCTAATCGCGGGAGGCGTGGCCACGCCCCCTTGAAAAAAAAAGAAACAATTACTTTTTCAGGAGGGGGCGCTGTTAGCCCCCCAGCCCGTTACTAAGTAGGGGGGGCGTGATCAGTGTGATCGCTCCCCCCCACAGCCATAGGAGACTGCTCCGGCTGCTGCAGCAGCCGCGAGCAGTATCACGCAGCATCCCAGCTGAGCTGCTGTGAGAGGGGGGGGGAGCGACGCCGGGCCCTGCCGGGCCCCTCTAGTAAGCCCGGGCCCAGGGAAACTGTACCCCTCCCCCCCCTCTCGGCGCCCATGTCTGTATGTAGAAATTTTCCTACAACCTTTGGTCATTAACCTAAAATTGCACAGATTTTTATTTGCACAAAAATGTCTCAAATAACCTTGGAAGGTTTCACTTAGGGCTCCCATATGTAAACCCATCATTCAAAAATACCCCATCATCATCAACAAGAGGGCAAAGAACTGAGCAAAACAGCAGCTCCAAGTTTACTTAAAACAAACATATACTGTATGATAATAATTGTTTGGTTCCCACCTAAACCCACATAAGATGACATTTGACAATTTCTCAACACCCAATAAAAATAACTTTATATCAGTAAAAATAGGAAACATTTATTGCATTACATATTTAGTTAACTTTAATAATATTTGTGTCATTAATATATCGGAATGCAGCTACAAGTAACTGTGCAGTATAAATATGTAGGACAGACCAAATTTGGCAGTAAATTTCCTAGACTTCTCAGTGGGTATGAGTCCAAAATTAAAAATTGAACTTTTTCAGCAGTTTGTACCACGGGATAAAGAGGCGATTTTAATAAATGCAGAACATGCCATATTTTAACTTTAATAAAATAACCCTTTAAATTTCACAGCACAAATAGCAGAAAGTCAAAGATTTTGACAAATTGCCATTCATTACCCCCATCCCCTCCCCACCCCCATATGCCGAACAGAACTACAGTGCTCTTTGAATACTCTGCATCCTATAGGTCTTAATATTTACATCAAATTTTAAACCATTTTTACTTGAAGAATAAAATAATTATATTCATTAGTTAAATTTAAATAAGTGGTTAGGTATTTTGGACTTATGTTCGACCTCAGTCATTCTTGCAATAGTATGAGAAAGCAAAAGGCATATGTATCAACATGTTTTTTGTGGTAAAATGGCATTGGCATTTAGATTTTTCCCATATGTATTATATGAGTTATCACATTTTTATTGGCTTTTTTTTCAGGTTTTTATCGCATTTTTAGTTGCGTAATAACACAGAACAGTTGCGGAACCATAGAAATAAATTGCCATAATTTTTATATTTATCAAAGTCTTACCTCTGAACCTAATGGGTTCTGTAATTATCGGCATGATCTGAAGGCGTAATCTGAAACCGGAGTGGGTTTTTTGTAACCTTATCCAGTGTTGTTAATGTAAATATTAATTAAAAAAATTCTAATATTGCTAAATATATTTTGTATTAATTCAATTTGCATTTAGTAACCTTCCTTTTGGTATTTTTGAAATTTTTATATTTGTATTTAATTTTTCCTTCACAATCAGTATTGGGGGAAAGATATGAGATAGATAGAATGTGTGTGTATTATATATATATATATATATATATATACACACATATATATATACTATTTATATATATATAAAAATATATATACACCTAGAATTGTAGAGAGGACTGGACACTGCTTAAACCAATACTGCCAAGCTTTGCACATGTGCAGATATCACACTGTTAGTCAGATGCGATAAAACGTTGATAAAAATGCTCAAAATACAGGGGAAAAAAATTGTAAAAGTGGTTAAAAGTCTAAAGATTACAGGTCTATTTTATATGCCCTCAAGTAGCTATTTAAAGCTCATTACCCATTTTAAAGCTGCATTATCACATAGGAATATATTTTCCCATTTTGGCACCATACCCTAGATCAGCGGTGGCCAACCTGTGGCTCTTGAAATTCATATGCTCGCAAAATAGCGAATGCCTGATAATTTGAGTGACAGAAAGAGGCGTATGTGGGTGGTAACAGGGGAAGGTGCTTCAAAACGGGGAGTGGAGATACGATCGCACGATCGCAGGCGTGCTTAAAGGTCAAAACGGGCGTTTTATGGGTGTGCATAATTAAAACAGTAGCGTCATTGACCACGTCACTGGGTTATTTTATAGCCAGAACTGCTCGCAAAATTGTGGTAGCAAAAACCAACCACAAGAATAGCGAGCAGCTCATACCCTGGTCGATGTACTCGATTAATCTAATAAATAGTGGACATGACGTAGGATGCGAGCGGCCAGGGGAACGACCGCAAGTTTTGTTCGCTCGTACAGACCTAGAGGCGTGAACAGACTGCAAAGAGCGAACGGTTCATTTGAATAGCCACCCCTATTTTCTGGACGAGCGAGCGCTAATTGCGTCCGGCTCTGAATCAGGCCCTATGTGAACAATATTGATTTCAATTAAAAATGTTACCGATACTCAGAAAAAAGTCACATGTCGATACAGAATGTATAGCAGCCTCCATACTCTGGACAAGGATTCAGATGCTTACTTAATTAATATCTGAAATGATTTCACTTATTTCTTTCTGTTTTCAGTACTATCTATAAGAATTGATAATTATACAAAGAGACTATGTACCTTTGAGTGCCATCAGTAAAAAAAAAACCCCAGTGGCAATTATTACAATTGTGATAATATTATTTCAGATTTCCTTCTAGCCTTTTATTTAATCTGTATTTTTATAGCCATAAAAATCAACTTTAATGAATAGTTTTATATGTTTTCTTGGAAACCCATTGATACCAGTGTTATTTCTCACTATGGCAATTACTGGATACTTACTACTTTAAGTGCAACACAATCTCACTTACATTATGGTTTACTTACTAGTGGATCATACTATACAGGCTTGTTTTACACACATTATATTTAACTTGTACACTTTATCGCTAACTGACTTTTTAATTGATTATTAAAAATCATCTTGACACTTATATACCATATAATGAGGGCTTTAAGACTCAAGTTATCCTGGCCAAACTCAAGTTTCAATCTGCAATATGCAATGTAATTAAAATGTTGAAAACTAGCTGAAAAAAAATCATGATTAACACCCCTCTTTACCCAAATGTGTTTAAAATAACAGACTGAGAGTCAAGAAGCAAAACAATGGAAATTTTGGGAAATTGCTTGAAGGTCTAATTAAGACAAACTATATGAACTCAGAGAATGCTTAGACATAACACGTTTGCACCGACAGTGAATGGGTTGTATACAGGTAGGGCACACACAAGGGTGGCAAGATCATTTATAGTTGTTCAACTTGTACATAAAAATAAATGTTATCATTGGGAGATCAGTTGGAAGCAAAAAAAATAAATAAAGACAAAAGAGATACAGGTTTCTTTATTTTTCATTTTTAAATTATCCCCGTGAACAGACTTATGGCCGGATTCAATTAGCCGTGATAAAAAAAAAATTGTTATCGCACATATCACCCGATAATTTCACTTAACGAGTGTATATGTGCTCCCACTTAATGAGCAATTCAATTAGAAAATGCTTATTCCTGCGTTCACGTGGTAATCCTTGCTGGTAACACCCGCGTTAAGTTTGGGTGAAAATGGGGAAATCAGTCTGTACCTCAAAAGGATGCAAACTAATATTGGATAACAGTATAGAAGTCTGTAAGTGGCCTAAAGCAAAGTATCTGGGGTTCTTAAAATGTATCAAATGGCTGTTACACTGTATATGCATTTTTATAAATCAGTGAAAAATAATAGGAATTAAGTGTTTTTCTGCAAAGTGAATGCTCTAGATAAATTTGGGGAGCAAAAAGATGTAAGTTAATTTCTGTGTAATTTTAAGCCACTTTTAAAACGATGTTAGCACCCCCTTATACCTGTCCTACATCTTGTAACCTAATATTCTGCATTTTGCAGAATTTCACCCCAAAAATGACGTTATGGCCAAATTGAACTAATTAAAAACTTCTAAGTGCCTCATTAAGGAGGGTGTCCCAATGGTTCTGAATCAAGTCCCCACATTTGTACCTTAAAATAAGCATTTTCCCCAACTTTTCACATGCTCAGGAGGTCCCGAAAAAACAAAGTGTTATCTCCTATGGAGAATTAACTCACATAATAATTCAATAGCTTCAAATTCATGTCTCCTGTAAAAAGTCACATTTACACCATTAATGGGTTACCGTGGCTAAATGAATTCGGCTTAAGTCTGACTAATACGGTAATTGTCATATATATATATATATATATATACTGCATAAGCTTCACTATCGAAAACAATGAGAGGGAATTCAATTCAGCGGGAACCGCACTTATCCGCTACTTAAGATAATGCCGACATCGCAGGTCTTTCCCTCACACGGTAATGGGAGTGTGAGGGGAAACTTGTGATACCGGAATTGCACATAGCGTTGACTTCGGCAATTGAATTCCCCCCATATATTTAAATTTGAGATAAAGAATTTAGCATATTTAATAATAAAATCCTCTCACAGTACTACAGGTTGAGTCTCCCATATCCGAAATGCTCGGGACCACTAGCATTTCGGATTTTGGATTATTCCGGTTTTCGGAATACCTGGGGGGGGCCCGGTGGGTGTCACGGGAGGCCCCGGCGTGTGCTGCGGGTGAGTCCGGAATGTGTTGCGGTGGTCCGGCGGGTGATACAGGGGTCCGGCGGGGTTGTTGCGGTGGTCCGGTGACTGAGGCGGAAGGGTCCGGCAGGTAAGGCGGAAGGGTCCGGCGGGTGCTGCGGCTGTCACGAGGGGTCCGGCGGGTACTGCGGCTGTAACGAGTGGTCCGGCGGCTGCCGCTGAGGGTCCGGTGGGTGATGCGGGGGGTGGACTGGCGTGTGGACCACACCCACGCCGCTAGTCATTGGACGCTGATACTAGTGACGTCATGACGTCAGGTGACGTCGTGACGTCACATATGCACCTAAATATTCCGGTTTTTGGAATATTTCGTTTTTTGCAATAACGGATATGGGAGACTCAACCTGTATATATCAAAGCTTTAGCAGTTTTGTAATCTACTCAATGTCCCTTACAAGTAAAAGTGAAACAAAACAGCTCATGGCAAACAATGTGAAAATGCGTAAAATAAAAGTTACATACTTTGGAATTGAATCTCTTCATCTTTCTGGCATAGAGCTGAGGAACGAGCTGCAGCAAAGGATGCACGACAGACGACTGAGAGGACACGAAGACAGACAAATGAGCAACAATGGACTTCTCAGTGCACAGAATGTTCTTATCACTGTTACATGGACAGAACATGTCAAACAGAACATGGAACGTGTCTCCTTGCACAAGACAACCCATAGACTAAACAAGAGATATGAAATGTTCATATGATTTTATTTACCAACCATGGTTGCAATAAACTGCTCTTTCAAGATAAAATGGTGGATTTAATTTGCTGTTCTTTCCAATATAATACACCATGTACCAAGAATATGTACCTTGCATCATGCTATCATTATCTTACAGCAGGTACTTAATAAAATGCTGTGTCAAATCTAGTATGTTGTCATGATTTCCAATGAACATGCCAGCAGAAAGCGCCCTCCAGGTAATCTGCTATAGTTGTCTAAGTAATGATAAAACCATTTATCTATTAAACTTAGGGCCTGATTCAGAGATGGACGCAGGGTTGATTGGTGCTGCGTCTTCGGCCGCAGCAGGTCCGAGAAGTTATATTAATGCAGCAGGAGGCGTATTTTGTAAAAAGACGCTCACTGCCGGCTTCTTAGCCCTGCTGCCTGCGTCCGAAGACCCAGTATCGGATCACCATTGCGACCATCAGCCTTAACATCGGATATCTGCGGAAACCTAATGTTGCTCAGAATGCCCAGCTGTCGAGGCCAGTGAAGCAGTGTTCGATGACGCAGTCACTGCCTTCGTCACGCCCTGGAAACTGAGGCGTCCTTCCCAACCCCAAATGGCTGCAGCCTATACAGGCTTCCCCAACAACGTGACTGGAGGCACAGCAGCATCGTGGTACATCGGCACTGTGGCTTCAGTGCCGAAAACATTGGTCAATACCGACCGAATTGGGACTTTGTCTGGAACTGAATCATGCCAATTAGTTGGGTTCGGCTACCTTTAAGCTGTGCACTCTTTAAATGAAATGAATGGGATTTTTTTTTAAAAACTCAACATTTCTGTGAATCTCCTGTTCATTATAACCAATAATATCTGTTTATCCCTGATAATGGCAACTTGTTTTCAATATCTAGTCCTCAAAAATAACATTTACTTATATATAAACTCAAATTCATCATAGCTGTATCAGTGCTTAGAAAGGACATAACCAGCAATCACCTTACAATGTCATTTTAAACTGCAGTCTGAAGTCACCTCACCTGTATAAAAGCAGTCAACCTATGATGACACTAAACCTAGAACTAATTAGAGGGGTCACTTATAAAACAGTGATGTAGTGTAAGAAGCTAGACTGGTGTCATTGTGACGTGGGCTGATTTGGTTGCATGCAAGTTAGGCACAATTACATTTGCATTGCACGGATCTAAATGTGGATATTCACCCATATTAAGAATTCTACTCATGTACCCACCCTATTTATCAGCTGCAGGAAATATAAGCGCGCACTTGTAACCAGCCCTATAACTGGTGCAAACGATCCACATGCAATCAGACTGATCTCTGCAATCTCATCTACACCTCCGTAAGACTCAGCACTGCCTACATGTGAACACCCCAATACCACCCAGTTATAATAACATCCACAAGTAGTAATGCGCCTGTAGATGCATATCATCAGCTACGGAGCAGGTGCAGTGCGAAAATACGAGCAGAATAGACCTGTGTGCAACTTTGCAATAGGCCCTATTAATCTATAGTCATTAGACAGCGCACGGAATTTGTGGAAAGAGATAACATTTACGGAATAACAGTTGGATAACGGCATTTTACACTGGCATGAAATAGACACAATGAAACAACCACACCACACACAAATGTGTGATTGTTTGGCGGGACAGGAAATGTAAATGATTTATTGGGAGCTTGAATAGGTTGGGCATATATAAAGTAGTTTAACAGTGAGCCAAAAGCTACACAAAAAGAAATAAATTAATCTAAACCACATTAGTCTTCATATAGGTTGAAATACAGCACAATGTACATAAATCAGCACATATACATCAATGTATTAAAAATAAATAAATAAGATTTTCCACTTGAACTTAAGAACCAAATGTACCCTTTTCATGAGTTATATGAAACATGAATGACTGTCATATTAGCAATATATAAAGAGAAAAAGTAAAAAATTAAGATTAATTATGGATGCTTAGCCAAATGCCATTATAGAGGGTATGTAGACGTGCTGTTTTTGCTTTTGCATATACAGTAGGTGCACTTCAAAGATTGCTAATAGCTTTACAATTTATGTAAGACATGAACTATACTATGTAAACTGGGAGACGGACTGCTGTTATTATTTGTTATAAATTACTTATAAGGCAGAATATACAAAGTTGTATTAACTTTTTCTGGCAAAACAATATTTTAGATATACCCAGGTACCGTTATAGGTCAGAAAATAAGTAATGAAAGATATATATAAATGATATATAATATATATTTAAAGTGTCACATAACTTTTATTTATAAATATGTAATTAAATAATATTCATAAAAAGAAGAACCTTTTTGTGTATTTTGTTTTTGGTTAATTATTAATTACATACAATTAAAAAGTATTTTAATTATTTCAAACACAATAGCTTCCAAATAATGTGTCTTACTATTATCAGACCTTTGACAATAAAAGAGAAAAGGATGGTAGTAAATACCACCTATCTGTTTTATGAGAAAAAGATTATTTCGTATATATAGCGAAGTTGGTGGTACCACTCAAAGAGTAAATACACAGGTTTTTTATTCTTTCACAATTAATGTTTGATGTTTTTGTAATGTTATATGTAATTTATTGGTAAACCATAATAAAACCATAATAAAAGTTAAATTTTAATTATAATAGGTCATTTTAATCAAGAGTGTCCCACCCGTAAGAGTTATTTTTCTTTCCCCCTTTTTGAATAAAAAAAGTATTAATCCGACTTTATCAAGAACATTATCAAAAATTAAGTACAATCTTGGCATGGGAAAGAAGAGTCCTTAGCCAATTCAACAAAAGAAACATGGTATTTATGAGGACGACTTTTCTGATTTTAATGATCTTCTTTATAAGTAGCTTTAACAATATTGTATGACACACTGTACAGTTTGAGCCACAGAAGTATAAAGTATACAGACAGACTAAAAAAATCAAAAATTGCTAGAAGTCCAGACATTATTTATTGATTCCAAATTGTATTAATATTTAATGGTGTTTGTACCCAGAAGGTGCCTAAGACAATAAATACAAACAAGTATATATTCAGAAAGCTGCTGGCAATGCTGTCTTGCTCAGACATACAATACATTTATCATGTAGTACAAAATACACAGTGACAGGCAAAAACTTGACTTAATCACCAATATAATGTTATATGGTATAGAGTATAGTTTTCTATCCTCCACTTAAATAATTTGTTTCCAGAGCTCCCACCCTTACTCACGGGCCTATTCATGATATTAAGTATCGGGGTCATGTGCACAAGAGCTCCGACGTCCGGCTGAAGGAGCCGGATGTCGGCGAAGGACGTCGGAAAGGATCCCTCATCGCAACCCGTACTTCCTTCCCATAGGGAAGGAGTGGGTTGCGATCCCCGAGCAGGAACATTCGCCTTCTGAAGATGGCGAATGCTCCCGCAGTCAAGCTCCGAACATATTATATTTTTGGAGCCTGATGAATTCTATCCCCATACTAGTGTATGGGGAGAGCGGGCCATTCCACAAAAGGAAGGTAAGTAGGAGATATCTGTGATAACCTTCTTGATGGATGGCCTGATAACTTAATTTTTACAGTTGCAGGTGAAAATGTGCATTTTCACCTGTTTTTGTGAGAATTAAGTGATGATGAATAGGCCTCTTAGTGTTCTAACATCATTATATTTTACACCTCTCTTTATCTGATAAACTCTATCTCGAACCTGCATCGCACCGTTACATCGACCCAGAAAGGTTCAGATTGACTATTTCCACATTTAGCCTAGAGACTTTTACTTATACGACATGTCCTTTGAATGACACAACAATATAAACTTGTCATAGTTAGAGTATTAGCAAGCATTGGTATATTTGTAGGAGTAAATGTAACCAGTACTATATGTCCGAGTGCAGAGAAATGATATGCCCATTGTTCAGAGGGCAAAGATATCAATGTAGTGTGGAGTCTGGGTGGCTTGGTGAAGCTTTTACCACTAATGTTGACTCTGGAGAGCCTCCAGAAAGGGTTCGGCTATGTAAACTGGTCAAGTGGGATCTGACTGCACATTTTGTATACTTATCATATTGCACCTGCAAAGTGAAAAAGGTGCAGTTACTGCAATATTTGTAAATAAGGTATAAGCAATGTAAACATTTAGGTCATATTTGGATTTACATTGTGCCTTAAGTAGAATGAATGTACAAAGTAACTATACTAATGATTTCACAACTAATTTGTATGTTACAATAACAGCTTGCATGTGTCACAATAATTCAGTGGAAAGGAGAAAGATTCTATAACATGAGCTGAAAAAATGTAACGGGCACTGTATGTGAACTGTATTTTAATTGTAAATGCATCATGTAAGCTGAAATTTGTTTTTCAAACATACTGAAATAATACTTGTATAACATAATTATTACTATTATAATATAAATATGTGTTTATATTATTATTATTATTATTATTATTACTACCACTACTATTATTACTACCAGGGCCGTAACTAGGGTGATGAAACATATGCCACGGCACAGGGCACCGGAGGGCAGGGGGCGCTGATCAGTGGCACCTGTCAATTTTCTGTTTATAATCATTCTCATTGTAGCTTACTCTGCTTTGATCCTCGGCATCTCCTGTGTCATTCAATGGTAACTCACGTTACAAGTGACATAGCAAACAATTAGCAATTCCTGTATACAGTTTTTTTTAAAGCATAACCTGTTCCATTTACAGACTCAAAAAATGATTTAATCTAAAATTCCTTTTGCTGTTGATAGCCATGCATATACTGGCTATGTCACTTTGTAACGTGAGATACCATGAAATGACCCTCCTGGCAGCCCTATCTTCTCTGTGGCTGATATTTGCTGAATAAACACTACAAGTAGCACTCTTTCTATACCTTCAGCCAGTGATCTACACTGCCGGCTCCAGGCTTGTTCATGGCTCTCCTCCTCTAGAGCTGGTGAGTTATACTGCATAATTATTGTGTATCAATACTGCAGCCATTGGATTCACACTGTATTTGGCACTGACACCTGAATAACAGTGGAACAAAGGGATTGGTACCCCTTCATGATAGTACAGGTCAAATCAGATTTGTAATGCACCTTCCCCATAAGGCCAAACCCCATTTTTGAAAAATGAAGGGGGGGAGGGCAATGTCTTTCTGGCCCAGGGCACCAAAAAGTCTAGTTAAGGGTCTAATTACTACTATTACTAACATCAGACTCGTCCAGTTGGTAATTTTGGCACTAAGGGGGGAGTGTTAGGATTTGGCATGGAGGGGGGAGACTTAGGTTTAGGCACTAACGGGAAGGGTTAGGCTATCAGAAAGGGAGAGTTATGGTAAAACTAACCTTTGTTAACTCTCTTTCTTCGAAGTCCATAGGGTCCACAGGGAGACAATGGGGTGTAAGTGGGACCTTGGAGGACCGGACACCAACAGCAAAGCTTTTCAATCCCAGGAAGCTCTGGTCCTTCAGCCTATACCCCTGAGGGCAACTCAGTTTTGTTAACAAGCCCAAGGCAGGAAAGGAAAGAAGAAATACTGGCACCCTGAAGAATCACACTCACACAGAGAAGGAAACAAATAACTAGTTAACAAAGGTAAGTTTTACCATAACTCTCCTTTTCTTCTTCAGGGTCCATAGGGCTTCACAGGGAGAAATTGGGTATGTCCCAATGCAGTTTTTCAAGGGCAGGAATGCTCCTGAGCTGATAGGAGAATCCGACGCCCAAAGGAAGCATCCTGAGAGGCAAATGTATCAAAGGCATAAAACCTAAGAAAGGTGTGAACAGACAACCAGGTGGCTGCCCTGCATAGCTGTTCAGCTGAGGTGCCACTGCGGGCTGCCCACGAGGGACCCACAGAGCGAGTAGAATAAGCAGATACTGTAGCTGGCACAGGAAGGCCAGACTGCGTGTAAGCCTGTGAGATAGTCATGCAAATCCATTTGACCAGAGTCTGTTTGTTAGATGGCCAACCCTTCTTGTGTAATCCTTATATGACGAAGAGGGAGTCCGATTTCCTGATGGACGTAGTAAGGATCCACATAGATCTTTAGAGCATGGACCACATCCAAAGAGGCCTCACCTGCCGAGAGGTCTTGTGATTGAAAGGCCGGAACCACAATTTCCTCATTTAGGTGGAAATGAGAGACCACCTTGGGAAGGAAGCCCGGGCGTGTTCTAAGAACTGCCCTGTCCCGATGAAAGATTAAAAAGGGGAACGACATGAAAGCGCCACTAAATCAAATACCCTACAGGCAGATGCGATAGCCAGAAGTAACAGGGTCTTCACAGGGAGCCACTTGAAATCCACTGATTCCAGAGGTTCGGATGGAGGTTCTTGAAGTGCTTGGAGCACCACTGCCAAATCCCATGGAGCCACAGGATGGACATAGGGAGGCTGTATACGGAGAACACCCTGCAGGAAGGTGTGAACATCTGATAGATGAGCCAGTCTGCACTGGAACCAGATGGATAAAGCAGAGACCTGCACTTTTAGAGATGTTAGACGGATGCCTAGATCTAATCCAGCCTGATGAAAGGCAAGAATTCTAGACACCTTTAAAAACTTGAGGGTCATAGTTTCTTGGAGCACACCATTGGAAATATGTATTCCCTATTCTGTGATAAATCCTGGCTGAGGCCGGTTTACGGGCCCTGAGCATGGTCTGGACCACAGAGCTGGAAATTCCCTTAGCAGTTAGGAGGGATGTCTCAAGAACCAAGCCATTAAAGACAGATGGGCCAGGTCCGGATGTAGATATGGACCCTGAGACCACAGGTCTACCCATAGAGAAAGGTGAAGAGGAATGTCTATGGAGAGACTCTGAAGATCGGAGTACCAATAGCATCTGGGCCAAGCAAGAGCTATCAACAGGACTGTGCCCCCTTTCTGCTTGAACTTCAGGTCCATTTCACTGACAATGCATCCATGAAGGCTGCGTTGGGGTCCCTTGTCCTGGTTCCATATACTGGAAGTTTGTTGTGTGCCTTGAGGACATGAGATCCACATCCGGCAGACCCCATTTGTCCACTAGGAGCTGAAAGACTTCTGGATCTAGAGACCACTCTCATGCATGCCCGTCGTGACGGCTGAGGAAATATGCTTCCCAATTGAGAACTCCCGGGATGAGTACCGCAGAGATGGCGTTCGGTCCATGTGAGAATGTGGGACACTTTTGCCATTGCTGCCCAACTCCGAGTGCCTCCTTGGTGATTGATGTAGGCCACTGCCATGGCATTGTTGGACGCTACTTGTACTGGCCTGCCCTGAAGAATATCCTGAGCAAGAGTGACAGCTCTGTAGATGGCTTGAAGTTCCACGACATTGATTGGTAACTTTGCCTCGACTGGGGTCCAGCGGCCCTGGAAGGAGTGCTGGCCGGTCACTGCGCCCCACCCTCGGAGGCTTGCATCCGTAGGGAAGAGAGCCCAATCCGGGATCCAAAAGAGGTGACCCTTGTCTAAATGGAATGTCTGTAGCCACCAGGCTAGGGACAGGCGAACCTGCAGGGAGAGGCCCATCTTTTTGGATCGAATAGATGGGGTAGGCCATTCTGGAGAGGATCAGGTGTGGCTTGGAGTGAAACTGAGCGAACTCCACCATGTGGAAGGTGGACACCATTGATCCCCATTGTCTTCATATCAGCGTGAACACTCGACGACTGCAGACTCATTGTTGTATTAAGGAGATCAGTTGAACAGCCACCCGTGCATTTGTAGGAAGGCAATTGTTACCTGCAGATGGCGGTGAAGAATCTCTGGGAAGCTGGCCAACAGCAAGAGGTCCCAAGTGGCCGTTGAAAGGCCAAACGGTAGGGCCTGAAATTGGTAATGCTGCTGTAGGATAGCAAAACAGAGATATTGTTGATGAGAAGGCACTATAGGTACATGTAGGTAAGTATCCTGAATGTCCAGAGACACCATAAAATCCCCAGGCTCCATAGCCAGGATAATAGAGCGGAAGGTTTCCATACGAAACCTGGGCACCGTGATAAACTTGTTCAGACATTTGAGGTTGAGAATAGACCGGTGAGACCCGTTGGGCTTCTGAACCAGGAAAAGGGTAGAATAATAGTCCTTGTCTCATTGTGAGGAGGGGACCGGAATTACTACTGCTGAATTCAGTAAGGACTGAATGGCTTTTTGGAGCAGCAGGGCCTTGCTTGGGTCCGTAGGAGGCCCTGTGCAAAAGAATTGCTGGGGGGGTTGCCTTAGGAAGGATAGAGCATATCCGTGGGAGACCATTTCTGTTACTCAGGCGTCTGATGTGGTGTGATGCCAAAACTGGGCGAATTGAAGAAGTCTGCCTCCCACCCTGGGAGCCCCCAGGGAGAGGGCCACCCCGTCAGGCTGTAGGCTTGTCCTCAGACTTGGCAGGTGGACATCTAGTAGCCCAGGCTTGTTTGGCCATAGGCTTGGATGCCTTGGCTGATGCCTGTTTCCATGGAAAGGACTGACCCTTAGCTTTTCCTTGAGGGCAAAAGGACCAAAAGGATGATGTCCGAGGCTTTGTATTTATATGTAGAGGGAAGGAACGCCGTCTTGAAAGCTGCCAAGTAGTCACAATTATGGACCAAATAGGATATCTCCAGAATAAGGAAGAGACTACAGAGCCCTTTTTGAACCTGAGTCTGCTTTCCATGAACGGAGCCAAACAATACGGCGAGCCACTACCAAAGTGGCAGATATCCTGGAGGCCAGGAGAGCCGTATCCATAGCTGCTTCTCACAAGTAGGAGGCTGCATCTCTAATGTGAAATATGTAGGATAGTTGTTCCCTTGAAGCATCAGGGGGAATGTCTCTTCTAGGGCCTCTGCCCAACTCTCAATGGCTTTTACCACCCAGGCCGTAGCCCTAGCAGGACGAGTAATAGCTCCTGTAAGAGAGCATTTGAATTTGTGACAAGCTTCTATATGCCTATCTGTAGTCTCCATCAAGGAGGTTGCAGTATGGATGAGTAAGGTGGCATTCTTAACCAGACGTGTTACGTGAGAATCCACTGCTCGGGGAACTTCCCATTTAGTGCAATCGGTAGCTGGAAGAGGGTAAAAGGAACTTAAACGATTTGGAATTTGAAACCTTTTACCGGGCGTATTCCATGCATCACTCATGTAATCAGATAGCTGATCAGAGTGAGGGAACACTGGTAAAACTACCTTTTGTCATTTAAAAAGTGGTTGTTTTTTCTTAGGAGCGGGTTCTTCATCTTCTATTTGTAAAATAGATTTTACAGCTCACAAGAGCAGGTATATTTAATTTAGAGGGTGGCTCCTCATCTCCTGAGACGGAGTCAGAGTGAGAGAGATCTGCGTCTTCTGCCTCCCTAGATGATATATTAGAACCAGATAACTGGGTGGACTGGGAAGATAACACAGCACTTTTAGTAGGTTTAGTAGGTAAAGGCTTTTCCTTTTGCAGCATTTGCTGATAAACTGTAGAGGTATTAGCCAACTCTGTACTGAGGTAGAGAGTATGTCTACTCATGGGGGAGGCAAAGGATTTGCAAAGGGTACATGTGTGGCCATCCCACAGGGTGGGGGCTACACGGGGACTGCTAAGTGGTCTGCAATCCTTGTCAGTACCTGAGAAAAGGCTGCCCAGGGTGGGTCCTGAGGAGGAGACACGGGGGCTGAGGGGCTTGAGTCTGTGCAACAATTTGTACAAGGACCATCCTGAATGAGGTCCTCTGGGGCTAAGCCCGCTGAGCAGGACTTACAAGACACCAGAGTAGGAGCAGCAGCATCGGCCTGCTTGTTATTTTTTCCTCTGCCAAACATAGCCACAAGAATAAAACACACAGTATGGTACAGTGCAGTGAACACCCTGCAGTATGTGTAATATGGCACAGTGTAGTGTGCAACCGCGCTATATAGTATGTGACAGCCCTCACAAATATATAGGAGATGTGAGGTACAATGAACCCCCTATACCCTAGTATGTCAAGGTAAATTAGAATGAAGGAAAAGGTATAAGCTGACAGTATAGAAAAAAACACTATATATCTGCAATTGGCACTACAATCAACTACGCAGACCACAGTGGCTGGTAGGATATATTGCTGTATAACCAGGCCGGTGGGAGAGTTATATAGGAAGACTGTACTGTGAAGCAGAAAATGGCTGCCTCGCGTCTCTGAGGGGGTGGAGGGTGAGGGAGGAGCAGCTCAGGGAACGGCTAGACCGCAGTGGAATGGTGCCCTGAGCTGGGGGAGGGGCTGCAGGGAGAGTGCCTTCTCCCCATGCTCACGTTAATCACTGGGTCCCCCGGCCTTTAAATATGCCTCCATGCCAGTATATTAATGCCCCAGTGGTCTAGCGGAGTCGTGGGCACACCAGAGTCCACATCAGCGCCTGAGACCGGAGGCTAGACTGCATGAAAATGCGGGCCCCTGCAAGCAGGGGTCTACCTTACCTGTCCAGGGAGCTTGCAAGGTTGGTGTCACGGCGCCCCGGAGAGGTAATGGAGCAGCAGCGCAGACATCCAAGGGACAGTCTTTTGCTGTTGTTCAGTTTACAACACTAGAAATAAAAAATAAATCATAAAAATAAGCTTGGACTACTTGAAGCAGCCCCACTGTTAAAAATGGTGACCCAGCTCCTGCCAGACACCAACGAAACTGAGTTGCCCTCAGGCTGTGGGCGGGGTATAGGTGGAAGGACCGGAGCATCCTGGGATTGAAAGCTTTGCTGTTGGTGTCCGGTCCCCCAAGGTCCCACCTACACCCCATTGTCTCCCCTGTGGAGGCCTATGGACCATGAAGAAGAAAGGACAGTTAGGGAAAGAAGGGAGGAGGTTAAGTATACTTACCCAACCCCTGTCTGGATACCAACCATCGGGATGCCGTTGTCAGTATTTTGACAGGAGGCATCCTGACAGCCGGCAATACATACCGATTCCACCAGATGCAATTACAGAAAACTAGTACCTCTTTGGACCACTGTTCCAACAAAAAAGTTTTGCTAAACACATGCTCAAAATTATTTACTATCACCATGATATGTGGTGATAACAAATGATAGTAAATGGGAACATATGAACAAACTTAAAATGTTAAATGAACAGTGCTCAAGGCCAAATTATCTATTGTTGGCCTGGGCGTATTGCAGTTAGCGACTGCTAATTCGTATGCAGTAGTTAAGGCTCCGTCGACAGACATTGTGAGCAACCAAATGGTTTAGCACAGATGGTGTAATGGTTAGCATTACTGCCTCATAGCACTGAGGCAGTGGGTTTGATTCCCACTACGGTCCTACCTGTGTGGGGTTTGTATATTCTCACTGTGCTTGCGTGGGTTTCCTCCAGGTACTCCAGTTTCCTCCCACACTCCAAAAATATAGAAGTAGGTTAATTGGCTCCCCCCAAATAAAATGAACCCTAGTGTGTATGTATATGTACAGCCATGGCCAAAAGTTTTGAGAATGACACAAATATTGGTTTTCACAATGTTTGCTGCTTCATTGTTTCTAGACCTTTTTGTCAGATGTTACTATGTTATACTGAAGTAAAATTACAAGGATTTCATAAGTGTCAAAGGCTTTTATTGACAATCACATTAAGTTTATGCAAAGTCAATATTTGCAGTGTTGACCCTTCTTTTCAAGACCTCTCCAATTTGCCCTGGCATGCTGTCAATCAAATTCTGGGCCACATGCTGACTGATGGCCGCCCATTTTTACCTAATCAATGCTTGGAGTTTGTCAGAATTTGTGAGTTTTTGTTTGTCCACCTGCCTCTTGAGGATTGACCACAAGTTCTCAATGGGATTAAGGTCTGGGAAGTTTCCTGGCTATGGACTCAAAATTTCAATGTTTTGTTCCCCGAACCACTTAGTTATCACTTTTGCCTTATGGCAAGGTGCTCCACCATGCTGGAAAAGGCATTGTTCCTCACCAAACTGTTCTTGGATGGTTGGGAGAAATTGGAGGATGTTTTGGTACCATACTTTATTCATGGCTGTGTTCTTAGGCAAAATTGTGAGTGAGCCCACTCCCTTGGCTGAGAAGCAACCCCACACATGAATGGTCTCAGGATGCTTTACTGTACGCAATTGGTGGACTTGAGGCACCGCTAGTGAGCATCTCAATACAAATCCCGGAGTCTGCAACATTTGCATACTCCCAACCGCTGCGTAATGAATTAGACTCTTTATCAATTTATTTGCTTTAAAAAATTATCTATAAAATATATTATCCTTTATTAATATAGCGCCTACATATTACACATTATTATTGGGGCTTCCAGTCTAACTTCTCAAACAGAAACAATAGGGTTCATTTTGTCAAAAGCAAATTAGTTTATTGGTGTGTAACTTTGCTGTGTGTTGAAGCTGAGGCACCTTGAGGACACCTAAGTGAACACAGAGCTTGCAAGCTCCTCACTTATGATATCCTGGTTATCGAGACGTCCATCGTACCAGCACCCTGAGAAAGCAAATCTAACCACTGTGCAACCCATAATATATAGACTGAAATCTAAAATGTCTCATCGCCAGTTTAATTTATTAGTTATAAAAACTTTTCCCCTTTACCTAAAATCCTCTGTAACAGCATCTTTTTCTGCTTTCTGCCAGTGCTATGTACAATATCTGCCTATCCAGTAACTACTAACTAATTTGCAGGCAGTCCTTTTACCATCCAACTCGGCTTTAGAAAAAGCACTACTGTAATCATCAGTCCTAACAACAGAAAGTAGTACTTACAGCTCAAAAAGCTTTATCCAAGTCTCTATAGCACACATTACCTTTGTGGTTGTTCCTTTTATGTATTCTCAAGCTAATTTTAAATCAGTTTCTCACCCTATTATGTCATTGACCATTAAACATTTTATATCCAGGTTTTAAAATCACAGTGCATGCTGTGTGGCTGTACACATTCATTGGTGCACGTATAACTCCCCAATTCCAATGATTATCCCGCAGATCTGATGAATATAACCAGTGCAGCACTAGTAATAGCAATGTATATTTAGCAATGGATACTTCTTAGCTGTGGGGCTAATATAAGCTATAGTTTGGTTGTTGCTCTCTCAAACTGCAACTTACCGTGATGTTTGAGGTGCCTGAGTCATGACTCTTAGAATAATGAAATAAGAACTGTGCAGAAAAGAAATTAAGACGCTAGTTTACTTCACAAAAAGTTCACGAGGCGGGGAATTTTTCTTTACAATGTGGCTAGCATTACTCACCCTTTTAGAGTCGTCTTTTTCATCTGAACCCTATGAGAAGAAAACAGTTTTCTGTTAGATAAAATGTTTCATTGGTTCATGTTTTAGCTATTTCTCATTGTATTAAATTAAGCAAATATCTAATTGGTAACTATAGACAACACCAATTTTATTCTACAATAATCTACGGAACAGTTGATCAGAATGTCCCTCCCACTATTAGAGTTTCTCATCTCATTACTCATTATAGTGACCACAGGAATACAGTTGAACTGTGTAGGAAAGGGGACACAGGTCAACATGAGGAGAGATTTAACTTGACCGCTGATGGGGACAGCTCCTTCACTAGGAAGTGGGCAGGATTTAGGAGGACCACCTACTCTAACAGTGTTCTGGGGAACTCCCCGAAAATTCCGGACATTCCGGGAGAGACAGTAAGTATGACACAGTTTCCATCCAAAACTTTATTTATGTTACTGGAAATTAATACACCCAGCTCTGTGTTTGAAACCATGTATGACTTCAGGAAAAGATGCAGCTAGGGAATTTTGGGGCTTATGCACTGTTAGGAGCAAATAAAAACAAAAGCAAATTTGCAACTTGGCAAAACCTTGACTGCAGGTGCAGCGCATTTAAAATGTGCTGAGAGATTTAGTGTTGTGAATTGTCATGTCCTATCTGATTTCTGAAATTCAGTGTAAAAATCAAAAACTTTCCAGTGTTTGGTCGCTAGATATAAAAGAAGCCAGCACTTACCCTGCATGTAAAAATAATAAATTCTTCTGGACCACTTGCATTGCAACATGGTTTGTTCCAGAAGAAAGCAAATTGCACCTTTTTTGACTTGCTAATAACTTTGCATAAGCCCCTTTGTGTATTGGGTGGTTGATAAATACTACTTGTTACACAAAGCTAATCCCATTCATTGTCATCCAAACAGGAAACTTGTTCTGTTGTGAGAGGCTCTAAAAATGTGGCCTTGTCTTCATCTAGGTTACAGTAAGGGGTATAGTTACTAAAGTGAGAGTTTTTAGAAGTGGAGATGTTCCCAATAGCAACCAATCAGATTCTACTTAACATTTAACTAGCACCTTCTAGAAGATAATAGCTAGAATCTGGCTGCTATGGGCAACATCTGCACTTCTAAAAACTCTTACTTTAGTCAAGTTACCCTTAAGTGTTTGCAAACACTATCAAGTTACCAATAATGCATACACACTTTCCAATCGTCTGCCCGATGTGCCGAGCATGAGATCACAACTGGGCAGGCTCTTAAATTTGCCCGCCCAGTTGAGCTATCACTCACCGGCGGGTCCTTGCAGCATGTGTACGGGCGATCGGCGGGTCGCCCATACACACCAGCAGATGATTGATATATCTTTCAGATATCTGGTGTTCACACACCCGTTGATGTACTATCAGTGTGTACCCAGCTTAATAGCTCACAAAATGTTGGTCACTTATACTACTAGTAATAATAAATAAGAATCTGGCTGAATAACTAAAACTCTGTATTTTTGGCAAAAATGTTTAGTATCTGCTTCTTATTTCACTGTCAAATATTTATTTTACCTAGTGATAAAATGTACTTGGCTAATTTTCTTCCATTCCGGAATGTATATGGGATCCCGGTGGTCAGAATCCCGACATCGGCATCTCGACAGGTTTAGAAAACCGACACTTGTCAGTAGGTATTCTAACCCTCCCCCTCTCCCTATCCTAAGCCTAACCCTCCCTCCCCTGTGCCTGAACCTAACCTCTCCCCCTAGTGCCTAAACCACCTCCCCCTCCCTGCACCCTAAACCTAACCTTCCCCCTAGTGCCTTACCCTAACCCCTATACTTACCTGTAAGATGCTGGCGCCAGTATTCTTACATGTTGGAATTCCGGCATCTGCATTCTGCCAGAATCCCAGCGGTCGGGATATCGACTGCATCCCTTCCATTCCTCTTTACAGAACTGCCTTAGCTAGATTTTTATTCTGTTGTGTGTTGCATGACCTGTTTTTCTTGTAATGACATTTCTACTGTGTTAAAGTGATGCCTTTGACATTCTAGCTTGTATTTATTGTGTGTTTAAGAATGTGGGACTACAGGAGCATCATTGCCAATGGTTCGCAGTTTGGTTCTTTAATAAAATAAAGTACTTGTTATTGATCAATAAAACCAAAAAGTTCCACTTTCAACTTGTATATCAACAAATATCTTCCAACAATATTCTGAAACACCCATGTGGTATTTGGTAAACTTAAGACCCGCAGTAATGTTCTTTCAGAGAGTAGCGATGTTCTCTGTGGTTTTCTCCAAACACAACTGGCTCGTTTAGTGTTTTCCAAAGGGATGGATCATAAATGTTGGTATTAATATAATGCAAAAGACCCTTGATGTTAATTAGCTGTTATCTGGAAATCTTTGTTATTTCCCAGAGTATTACAAGCCTAGCCTAAAGTAATTTTTATTGCTACTAAATGTTTTCCATTTCTACAATGTCTGCCCGAATGTAGATTTATGGAGGTGAACATTTTTTACATCTATTTCTATAATCGTGGCTACTGATACTTTGGTCATAAATAGTTGGATATTTGATAATACTTAATTTCCACAAACCTTTATCACAAAGAGTAGACTCTTAGGGGTATATTTACTAAAGTGCAGATTTATAGAAGTGGAGGTGTTGCCATGGCAACCAATCAGATTCTACTTATCATTATCTAGCACCTTCTAGAAGATAATAGCTAGGATCTGAGTGGTTGCTATGGGTAACACCTCCACTTCAATAAACCCTCACTTTAGTAAATATACCCCTTGCGGTGACAGAAAGAACTCTGTGCATTAATATCGGGGTGTATTCCTTAAACACAGACACTATGTTTGCCATTACACTGAGTGGAAGATCTGACTCCAATTGCATAATGTAAAATTAAATAAACGCCCTCCATCAGTGGCATAACATTAGCCCCCAGTGGTGGCTTGGGGCGCCCATCTGCACCAGATTCCATGTGGTCTAGCCATCCGCATGGAATCTGATGAAAATGTCCTTCCAAAAATGGCCGCCGCCTAGGAGGAGACAGATGTTAGAGGTCCTACTTGACCTCTAGCATTTGTCAGGGAAGCACAGCACGTATAGAGTTACCCAGAGGTGTCAGGAACGCTGGCGTCTCCGGGAGAAGATGCAGAAAGCTGCATCTTCTGTCATGAAACCCCTGACAACGAGCATGATGGAACCCCAGAGCATGGAACCCAGAGCATGAAACCCCTGGCAACGTGCATGGAACCAAAAGCATGAAACCCCTGGCAACTAGCATGAAACCAAGAGCATGAAACCCCTGACAACGAGCATGGAACCCAGAGCATGAAACCCCTGGCTACGAGCATGGAACCCAGGGAATGAAACCCCTGGCAACGAGCATGGAACCCAGAGCATGAAACCCCTGGCAACGAGCATGGAACCCACAGCATGAAATCCCTGACAACGAGAATGAGACCCCTAACAACGAGCATGAGACCCCTGACAACAATACGGTAATTTAAAAGTAATTAGAAGCTGTACAGTAAAGCATAAAATGGTGTCAGGGGCAGAACTGTGTGTGGCATAATGTGTATGTGGTATAATGTGTAATGGGCATTACAGTGTGTGGCATAATGTGTAATGGGCATTGCGGTGTGTGGAATAATGTGTAATGGGCATTATGGTGTGTGGCATATTGTGTAATGGGCATTATGGTGTGTGGCATATTGTGTAATGGGCATTAAGGTGTGTGACATAATGTGTAATGGGCATTACGGTGTGTGGTATATTGTTTAATGGGCATTATTGCCTGATTGACAGGCAAAGGCATTTAAGGCGGGGGCGGCCAGAAACAGGGGCATGTCTGTCCTGTTTGCCAGGACTGGCAAGGCCAAGGACTGTGTTCACGGACGCAATTTCCTGGCCTCGCAAGCCGGCCAGCCTGAATAAGCTAGGGCTTATTCAGCTGGCTTTCGGCCCGGCGCCGTCCACCATCGCGACCGACCATTGGTGTTCCTTGCCTGCAAACTCGTTTGCAGTGCTGGGATCGCAAATGCAACAGGGGGTGTCATACATCTCTTGCTGCATTTGCATATTTGCAAGGACGGAATTTTAAAGATGCCTGAGTGCAGCTTTGCAATTCCGTCCACTGCTGAATCACCCCCTATGTATGCAAAATACAAATATCCAATAAAGTTTAATTATCAATACAAAATTATCTTTCAAGGATCTAAAGCAAGTGAGACTAACGAAAGCAGATGTAAGATCAGATTCAATAGATTATTCTACACAGTTGCACTTTGCACCATGTTGGTACAGTAACTGACCAGCGTGTATAATCTGTAATATTAAAGTGCTAAGTCTTAATAATATTACATGTTCTACTTACCTGAGATCTTTGCAAAATTCCCATAACCATAAAGCAAATTTCTTCTAAACCACTGGACACCTGCACACGATAAAACAAACATGTAAGCTCAAATCTCTATTTTTACACTATAGTACATGAAAAAAAATAATTAATATGGACTCACCGCAGGCTGGGAATCTGACAGCACTGCTGAACATACATCCTCTATCTGTAGACAAAAGAAAATCACAAAAGCAGTATAAAAATGTAACCCGCTGATTGTCAGCACTTCTGTCAACAGCACAGCATGGAAAATACTGTATATAGTTATATTATTTAAAAGCTGAAGATGTTCACTTTGTACAGTAAAATAGTGCTAATCATTTAGTGGAATGGACAACATTTATTTTATGCTCACATGCTTAGAATTACAGTGTATATAATAGGAGACAGTCTCTGGGGTATACTGTACATCATTCTAGGTTGTACAACATTCAATCACTGTAACGTTCAATCACTGCACATGGCTGGTTACTGAATCGCTGAAGGGTTTATATCCAGGGCTGGAAATCATACTTGTGTTAAAGGATGATTCGCAGAAAGCAAGAGAAAGAAAGGGGATTGTCTTGTATTGGTGTACGTTAAAACATAACTTTAACATCAATAATATCTTATTAAAAATCTTTGTAGGGTACAGAAAGAAAAAAGGGAAAGGGAGGGGAAAAAAGTTGGAGGGGTACAAAGCACATAATTAACAATGTACTATACGTAATGCAAAGCCAACAAAAAAATAAAACAATGTAAACAGCCAATAGAAAAAACACAAAGACATAGCAAACATATATAGACAAAATTTAACTAGAAGTGGGAGAATCATTCAAACTAAATTGCTGGGGATCTGACAAGGACGGTCAGGAAAGCAGCACCCTCTCCATTCATTACATATTCATGCCAAGCCATCCAGTTCACTACTGGAGAGGAGGCAGAAATAGAGTATGGCAGAGATTCCGTCTCCATCACAAGGTAAAAATTAACTTTATGAAACACTTTTTATAAGTGGAGGAGGAAGAGGCTCCTTCCAGAATTGAGCTAAAGCAGCACAAGCTGCAATGCAAATGTGTCTTAGTATATATCGCTTATGTACTGGGGATAAAGATAATCCTACAACCTTATTCAGTAAAGAGAAAACTTCTGACCAGTAAGTTTTCAAAAGAGGACAAGACCAAAAAAACATGCCCCACCTCAACGCAGTTACGCCAACAAAATTTTTAACATGATTGCCAATAGGAATGTAAGTTATCAGTAGTAAGGTATAGTCTATTTAATAATTTGACTTGCATCTCTGTGTGATTCAGACATCGTGACATTCGGAAAGAGGTGGAGTACATTAATTGTCTTTGCGAGTCAGAAATGGGGTGACCCAAATCCGTCTCCCATCTTAACTGAGCCGTGGATTTGTCCGAGGGGGATAGCCCAAGTAGAATTTTATACCATAATGATATGCCACCTTTTGGTCTGCCTTTTTGTAGTTGAGAGCAAAATGTTCAAGGAGGTGGACTAAGTACTCCTCTCAAGCCTGACAATTTATGAAACCAATGGTGAACATGCATATAATGTAATAATTCTGAGGCAGGCAGAGAATAACAAGATTATAAGGGGTACATTTACTAAAGTGAGCGTTTTTAGAAGTGGAGATGTTGCCCATAGCAACCAATTAGATTTTAGCTATTATCTTCTAGAAGGTGCTAGTTGAATGTCAAGTAGACTCTGGTTGCTATGGGCAACATCTCCACTTCTAAAAACTCTCAATAATAATAATAGTAATCTTCAATAGTTAATGCAGAGGATGGAAGTGAAAAATCAGGTATTTGAGAAATTAATTTATCCAAGAAGGCAATAAGACAGAGGTAAGTTGGCGCATAGATTTGGGAGTCCAAAGTAGATCTGATAAAGGAAGTCCCACAGAACTATTTTGTTCTAAAGAAACGCAACTAGTAACAGAAGGGTGACTATACCATCCCTGAAGGGAAACCAGTAAACCTGCTTCTTGGTACAAAACTAAATCTGGCTAAGCTAAATCCCCGCATTCTTTTGGAAGGATCATTCGAGATCTTGCTAATTTCAGTGGAAGATTCTTCCAAAGGTACCAAGATAGTAAAGAACAAAACTTATCTAGATATTTACTGAGAAATGTGAAAGGGATTGATTGGAATAAGTACATTCATTTTGGTAATAAAGACATCTTAAAAGCAGCCAGACAACCTAACCAGGATATCTCATAAGAAATCCAAGATCTAGTAAAGGCAGCTAGACAATCAAGGCGGGCATGTTGACATCAAAAATTAGTTTAGAGAAGGGAGGAAGATATATGCCGAGATAATGAATAGAGGATGTATGCCAATTATACTGAAAAGTAGAACAGATGAGGCCGTAAGATTAATAGGTAAAGCATCAGTTTTGATTGTATTTAGGAAGCGGCAGTGTAGGCATCTAACACTGAGTGGAGATGGGGTAGTGAGCGTAAGGGGTCCGTGACAACAAGAAGGACGTCATCTGCGAAAAGACAAAGTTTATGGGTGGTGTCCCCAATCTTTACTAGTAGCAGGCGATTCCTTACGTAATGCACTGGAGGACTGCAACTTCTTACGGTTCTCCAAGTCATGAAGTTTAACTTCCAAATCTGTCTGCAGTTGGATATTTTGATGTTTAAGTCTAGCAACTGCCTGAATAGCAGAACCTCGTACAACTGCCTTAAGGGCACTCCAAAATGTAAAATTGGAGGTGTCGGAAGGAACATTAGCTTCTACATAAGATTTGCTACTATCTGCTATATGCTGTTTAGTGATAGGATCTGAGAGAAGATGAGGAGAGAGTCTCCAAGGGCGTGGGGGTAAATATTGACTGAACAGGAATGGGAGTGTTGTAATGTCCATTTATCAACAATAAAAGATCAATTCAAGAATAAGAGTTATGAACAAGGGAAAAATAAGTATACTCCCATCCAGAGGGATTCCAGATCCTCCAAACGTCATATAAGTCAAACTCTTCTAACAAGGAACTAAATGCTAGGTGAGGACCAAGATAAGAAAAAGCAGTAGAGGGTTGACGTGATTTATCCAACTTAAGGTCTAAAACCAAATTAAAATCACCCAACAGTAATAAAGAGCCACATTTAATTTTCTGGATAGCTACACACAGTTTCCTAAGAAATGGGACTTGATTAACCGATACTAGAATCACCCATTTGTCATCTAATTGGGTATTGCCCACTCTTATTACAGACTGATGCATGTAATACGAACGAACAGAATTATGAAAGAAAATAGCGACATTGTTAAGTTTAAAGGGGCCATTGGCAAAATAACCGATTGGGTGCCTATGGTCTCTAAGAATAGATGCGCTGTTAGTGTGTTTCCTGTAAGACCACTATATCCGGGTTAGAAAGGGCACAAATTCTAACGATACAGTACAAACATAACACAAACATTTGTTGAATCTCAGTATACATATTTGCTAAGGGAAGGGAAGGAACAGGAAAAACAGAAGGATAAAAACCAAAATAACCCTGTATATTGGGTAAACATAGTTACTGCAGGGAAAAGCGAAGAAGCAGTAAGAACAAAGTGAGGGGGTAGGCCTTAGCGCCACCACCCATGTCCTAACATCAGAGAAAATAAAAATTGAAAAATAAACCTAAGTAGTATGTTATGTATAAACAACAATATATTATATTTATATAAACATAACCTGTAATGAGAGGAGAGAAGAACAATTACCAGTACAGGAAAAATGGTGATTAAAGAAAAAAAATTGGTAACTCAAATAACTTACATAAACCATGGTGCACTACTCACGCCCTATATATGGCAGTCCTGTGGGAGAGTGAAGTTCAGCGAAGTTAAGCCAGCAGGGCTGACTAAAGAGAGACCAAGTAGGCCCATCCTAATAAAATCCACAGCCCTGAAAGTTAGAAAAAACAATATTAAATGCGTAAACTTCAGTCAGGTTGAGGTGGAGATGGTTTCCATGAAGCACTTGGTAATTTGACTGAAATGTCCATCTCCGAAAGAAGCTTGTTTCCGGCGTCTAAATCCAAAGTGACATAAGACGATCCATCGTAGATTACAATCAATCTAACTGGAAAGCCCCATCGATATTGAATATCATGGAAGTGTAGGGCAATAGGGAAAAAATTTCTGCACTTGGAAATAGTTGCTGCTGAGAAATCTGGAAAAAGTTGTAGGCCACCCAAAGTATCGGAATCCTCCACTGATCTAGCTGCCCAGAGAATACGCTCTTTCATTGGGAAAAAGTAAACATGCAGGAGAGTATCTCTAGGTAAAGATCCAGAGACTGACTGGGATCTGGGGAGATGATGTATACGGTCAATGAGAGTAACATCCACATTAGAGAGAAGTTTGTGAAAAAGTGACATAGCATAGTCCTCCAATTCAGAGTTGGAAACGGAGTCTGGAATACCCCGAATTTTAAAATTGTTCTGTCTGGAATGATCCTCCATATCTGCCATTTTATTCCTGAGAGACTCTAGCTCAGACTGCTGTTGGTCGTGTACTCTGATGAGGTCATTATGAGACATCACTAGTTCCTCCATCTTACGCTTCAAATGGTCTTACGAGACCCAATGGGTAAAATTTCTGATTTGACTTCCCGAATGGCCGCTATGAAGTGAGATCAGACTTAAAGGCAGTCAGTGCTTGACATAGAGTCTTAACGGTCAATGGAGCATTAGAATCCAAGTCAACACCAGAACCCAATAGGAAATTAGTAGAGTCTCTCGAGCCAGTACCGGACGGTAAAGATTGTGAGGGATCAACATTTGGGGAGCCAGATGTATGGAGCCCCTTTTGGTTGGGGAAGGTCACTGGTGGAGGTAGGAGAACTTCAGCTCTTTTTGGAGGCATAATGGAGCAGATGTTAACAACACCCAAATAGGAGGAAAGATACGAATTTATACCGTCTTCCAGAGGCAATAATGAGAGGGATGGACCTTTACAAGTTACGCAGGCATTAAATGATTAGGTTACATATTACACTATAAGGACATGGGAGGAGAAAGCATAAAATTACAGATTACAACTGTAATGGAGGTCGGCAGCACGAAATCAGTCACATAGCAGTACTCCAAAATTCAATCAGGAAACAAGAAAAACATGCATCAATAGTGTACACTATCCCATATGTTTATAGATGAAGGAGGAGAAGCTGGGAAGCTTGTCTGGAAGCTGTGGTGGATGGTCCAAAATAACCATATAATAGAAATAACTCACTAGCAGGCACCAGTCAGGTCTACAGCACTCTGGATACAGCAGCCCCCAAATGTAAGTATCAATAAGGAGTTAAATTACAGTAGCACAAACAGATCCCTCCAGAGACACCCCAAAAACAGCAATCAACAGAGCCACAGGGTTCCTGGATACGGTCGGATAGAAATCGAGGCCACTGCTTTGGACCCACCACGTTAATAAGGTGCTCCTCCACTCCCGGTGATCAGGACCGGCCATGGACCACTCAAAGGAGAACCAGGTAAGGGGGGCATCTTGGGGAGGGAGTCAGGGAGGGGGATCTGGTCAGCAGGAGGCTTCATACAGTAGGGCGCAGCACGCCGGATCCAGGAGCATCCAAGATGGCACTGGATGTTGCAGGAGAAGCAGCCTCAGTCGGGTGGACGGAGCCACTCAGGACCCAAAACTCCACTTCGGCCAGGCGCTCAAGCACTGGCGGAGGGAGGCTACCAGTACTGGGGTCCGATGGGTAGAGCTGCAGCGGACATGGTACAAACAGGCCGGGCCAGGAGCAGTGAAAATGGAGTCCGGCACTGCAGCTGGAGCTGAGGGCAGCACCCGCAGAGTCGCAGAAGTTGACCCCGGCTCCGTGGAACACTCACCGCATGTGTCTCCACAAGCCCCGAGGTTAGAGTTGGAGCTGAGAAAGTCTGAAATTGCGGGCAACTGAGTTAAATTTATAAGGGGTAGCCAGGAGCTACCAACGCTTGCGACCTTCCTGCTGTCTGGCTAGGCCACCTTAAACCATAACTTAATGTATTTTATTAAAATAGTATTTAAAGAAAACAGCAAAATATTTAAAAAAACCATAGAAAAACACAAATAGTTTGTGTAAAAAATGTTCAATAAAGAAAGAAATGTGATTTAAGACAAATTGTCAAGCTTTGTCTTTATTTATCTTTTCCCAAAAATTGGTACCAAGTGTGTGATTTGTACTAGTTACACCTTCATATATACACATAATATATGTGTCTACATATTTGATTATCATAATATCTGCCTTAAATATGTACAGTACCAGTCAAAAGTTTGAACAAGCCTTCTCATTCAATGGTTTTTGTTTATTTCAATTATTTTCAACATAGTAGATTAATACTAAAGACATCAAAACTATGAAAGAACACATATGGAATTATGTTGTAAACACAAAAGTGTTAAACAAATCAAAATATGTTTTTTATTTTAGATTCCTTAAAGTAGCCCCCTTTTGCTTTGATGACCGCTTTGCACACTCTTGGCGTGCTCTCAATCAGCTTCATGAGGTAGTCTCCTGGAATGGTTTTGAATTAATAGGTGTGCCTTGTCAAGAGTCAATCTGTGGAATTACTTGCCTACTTAATGTGTTTGAGACCATCAGTTGTGTTGTGCAGAGGTAGGGTTAGTACACAGTGGACACCACTATTTGACTACTGTTGTAATCCATATTATGGCACCAACCACTCAAGTAAGTAAAGAGAAACGACAGCCCATCATTACTTTAAGAGATGAAGGTCAGTCGATATGGAAAATTTCAAGAACTTTTAATGTATCCTCAAGTGCAGTTGCAAAAATCATCAAACGCTATGATGAAACTGGTTCTCATGAGGACCGCTCCAGGAAAGGAAGATCAAGAGTTGCCTCTGCTGCAGAGGATAAGTTCATTAGAGTTACCAGCCTCAGAAACCGCTACTTAACAGCACCTCAGATTAGAGACCTCATAAAGTCTTCACAGTGTTCAAGTAGCAGACAAATCTCAACATCAACTGTTCAGAAGAGACTGCATGAATCAGGCCTTCATGGTAGTATTGCTGCGAAGAAGCCACTACTGTGGATGAACAACAAGAAGAAGAGAATTGTTTGGGCAAGAAACACAAGGAATGGACATTAGACCAGTGGAAATCTGTACTTTGATCTGATAAGTCCAAATTTGAGATTTTTGGTTCCAACCACAGTCTTTGTGAGACCCAGAGAAGGTGAGCGGATGGTTTCTGCATGTATGGTTCCCACTGTGAAGTATGGAGGAGGAGGTGTGGGGGTGCTTTGCTGGTGACACTGTTGGTGATTTATTCAAAATTCAAGGCTCACTTAACCAGCATGGCTACCACAGCATTCTGCAGCGCCATGCCATCCCATCTGGTCTGCGCTTACTGGGATCATCATTTGTTTTTCAACAACACAATGACCCCAAACACACCTCCAGGCTATGTAAGGGCTACTTGACCAAGAAGGAAAGTGATGGAGTACTGCATCAGATGACCTGGCCTCCACAATAACCTGACCTAAACCCAAATGAGCTGGTTTGGGATGAGTTGGACGCAGAGTGAAGGAAAAGCAGCCAATTAGTGCTCAGCACCTCTGGGAACTCCTTCAAGACTGTTGGGAAACCATTCCAACAGTCTACCTCATGAAGCTGGAGACTACCTCATGTAGCTGATTGAGAGAATGCCAAGAGTGTGCAAAGCTGTTATCAAAGCAAAAGGGGGCTACTTTGAGGAATCTAAAATATAAAATATATTTTGATTTGTTAAACACTTTTTTGTTTACAACATAATTCCATATGTGTTCTTTCATAGTTTTGATGTCATCAGTATTAATCTACTATGTTGAAAATAATTGAAATAAACAAAAAACATTGAATGAGAAGGTGCGTCCAAACTTTTGACTGGTACTTGTATGTATCCACAAGGGATATGTGTGTTTAAGGAATAAACTTTCAGCATAACATACAGTATAAAGTTTTGAATTTTAATCCTTGTCGATAAGATCAAATATTTCATCACAGGATATAAATGCCCTCTGTGATGGGCTAGGAAAATGGTCCTGCTCTTATTTGTACACAATATTTGCAGATAAACCTGAATCTCAGTTCTCATTTGGCTTGTCAGCATTGACAAAGCTGTAACACACAGCAAAAGCTCTGAATCAGAGCAAACTATCTCATTATATTAATCTGCAGAAAAAGCAATTTAGACACTGCACCTTTATTCTGAATTGCAACAATGTTATAATACAATCCAAATATGTGAATGGTTAACCCCGTTTGCTGCTAGGTGTAAACCTATGGGGGCTGCGGCTCCTGTAGGATATGGAGGGATCGCAGATACAGAGATACATACATACATACATATACAGATACAGATATCAGAGATACATACATATGGGTAATCCTTAATATTTGCAGGTAACACTCGTTATATGCTGCAATTATTTGATATACAGGCCCCTTAAACAAAGAATTTAGAAAAGGTAAATTTGATGGACTACACTGAGGGACCTATTTGTTTTACAGCATTTTACGTGCATAACCAAAATTAAAATTCATGTACTTTTAGTTGCACCCTTCAGCTGGATTTGCTCCTAACTCTGAATGAGGCTCTGAAAGTGCAGTGATTGCAGTGATACAGCTCAAGAGACAACACAAACATAGACGACATTATATAAAAGGAAATTCAGGTTGCATATAACATTAACTAAATATGCACAACTCACAGATAAAGTATGTCATATTAAATTACATTTAAAAAAAATATATGCATGAATTGGAAAGGTTCAGATAATACCTATACAAAGCCATATTTTGTATCATCTTCATTATATTCTACTGATACAAATTATTTCTGAAGTGCTTACTTATTATGTAGCACTGTACATTGAATTTACAATCTAAGAGGCGTGTGGGAACACTTGATGCTCTCGTTAGTAAAATAACAATTGTAGCTAATGGTGGGGAGAGTGTGTGGTTATTGTAAGGCTCTGGCATTATTAGCCACCAATAATAAATCATCCACTAGCGGCGAGCATTTCTCTGCAGCTACTGGTAGATTGTAAGCTCTCATGAGCAAGACCCTTTCTGACATCTGTCTTATATCTGCATCTTCTTCGTCAACATTGTATGGATTAAATCTGTTTATGGAATAATTTGTGCTTTTTAGGTATGATTTGTTTTACACCCACTGTCTGGCACTGCAGAGTGTTGTGGTCCCTTAAAAATATTGAATGAAGATGACACTTGAACTTACCCCATTCCACAACTGCAGCTCTTGCTCTGCTCTAAGCATATTAGATGAAAATGGGGCACCTGAAAGACATACATTTTATCACTTGATAAATACCATAAAAAATATAAAATACAGTATGTTACAAGAAAACACATATTAGTTGATTAATATGTAGACATTTGTGGCTTCAATGCAGTACAAAAGCAGTCTGTTATAGCTTAGGTCTACTTGCAGGAATAACCCCAGTAGTTCAGGGGAAGTTAAGTAAATGCCTTCAATATAAATTTTAGTCAACGTTTATATACTTAGTTGAAAATCTACTAGGGAGAGAAGAGGAATGGGCCAAGAATCAAGTACTCAAGGCTTATGTGAACTGGTTACAGCCATTTGTGACAATGGGCAGTATTATTGTTGAAACAAACACACAATGTTCATATATCATGCGGGTGGTATGACGATCAAGCATTTAGATGATACATCTGTACATGGGCGTAGCTATAGTGGGTGCAAGGAGTGCCATTTCTATGAAGACCAGAGGCTTAGGGGGCCCCAGACCAAGTTCATATAGTAGACTACCAAGTTTCCGAAATTGCCTGCTAAGAAATTGGATCTGGTCCTTTGCTCTTCAGTGGCAATTATTGTCTTACCTCTCAGTAAAGCTCTACACTGATATGATCCATCTCCCACAACCTTGTTTCACGCTCACAGAAACAGCTGAGCTAATCAGTAAGCCCAGCAGTGTCGGAGAGTAGGCTTCTCCTTGTTTTTAGCCTTTGTGAAGCTGGAGGAATGGGATTGAGCTCCAAGGTTAGGACCAGCACCGGCTCCTGTCCTCTTACCTGAGGGTGGCTGCCGCTGCTGCTGGCCTGGGTCCCGGCGCCTGCTCAATAAATCTGGCAGGCATCGGGACCTGCGCATGAGCGGCTGTGGCGCTGCACATGTGCACGCCTTACACCAGCTTCTCGGGGCTGCATTGGTTGCAGCCCCAAGAAGCCCTGTAGGGCTGCCCGAAAGGCAGGGCAGCGGCTTCCACTGGAAGCCGCTCTCTGCTGATCGCAGCCCGAACTGGCAGTCCCAGGGGGAGGAGACAAATTCTCATTCTCTCTAGTGGTTGGTGTCATGTCTATTATTGTGTGAATAATGATGCTGTTTGCAGGACAGATGGTCAGATGGTCTCTGTCTAAGGTCGCAATTTCTACAGTATATTAAAATATTTTAGATTTTATTGACCTATTGTTAATATAGAATTTTGCATTGGATGGTTCTGGGCGTGATTCAGAGCTGTATGGTTTGAGTACAACTCCAATGGATGCCTATCTGTACTGCGCATGTTCCGATTGGTGACTGGCCTCAGCACAGCCCCTTTTTGAGGCATGACGAGGCCAGTGTCTGCGTATTCCAATGCTGCTTCACTGGCCCGGCTGCTTGAATTTCACGCCCATCCTGAGTAACCTGCCAACAGCAGATCACAGAAGCCAGAACAAATCGTCTTTTACACAAGATGCCTCCTGCGACATTAGCATATTATTGCGCACCTGCTGTGTACAAAGTTGCAGCGGCTGTGTATTAGCATACAACTCTAAATCAGGCTCTCTGCCTGGTATTTCCTATATATACATAAACTGTAATACTACCTATCCAAGTAAGTAGTATACGAATGCTTGAGTGACTACAGACTGCCCTGATGATTTCTATGAATGAATTACAAATGTAAGTGGGTCTGTGTGGAATGTGTCAAATAAGTAATAATATGGTTACCAGCGGCCCATTACAATGATGATAGACAAAGGGCCTAATTCATAGGTTGATGCTGCTGTGTTGTGGCTGCGATAATATACAAATGTTAGTATTTGTCTCCCCTTTGTGTAGTAGCCTGTGTCTGAATGAGCAAGCCCTGAAACGGCCACTTCCAGCATCTCTGCACACTATAACACCGCCGGCCATTCTCCACACACCTCCATCACGTGCACCATTGAGACTTGCACCAGGCCCATGGCAGATGCAGTTTCTCCATATGAACATGGCCTCTGTGGCTGTAGCTGTGCATCTGAGAACACATCGGCATTCCCTGACATGTGCACGACACTACCATCACACCACGGCCGTAACTAAACGTGTGCGGCCTGTGCGACCTCACAGAGCGCAGGGCTCTGTGGGTGGCACCGTCGCCACCCCTGCTTCTGGCTGGAGGGTGTCTGAAACGGCACCGTGCAGCCAGCACCACTGTGGCACTGCTGTCTGTAGCGTCCTTTGGACATTACAGACACCCGGCCTTAATTACAGCTGCCCGGAGCTGAAGACGGGCACTGCTGCAGCTTGAAGTGCCGGTGGTCCCGCCCCCTTATACACAACATCATGATGTCATAAAAGGGGCGAGGCCAGCACAGGGCACTCAGAGCCCTAGTTACGGCTCTGCATTACATGCACATGAGATGGACTTTTTTTGCGTTCACTTCAGGCCACCTCCCAGTCACCACACAGGAACACCCGTCACTTTCCCTCCCCATTTCTGATACCGTCTATCCTGAGCACAACAGCATCTTTGGGCATGTAACGCATGTGCCATAGGGGTTTTCAGGACTTTTTGCACTGCACAGTTGCAAATAATCACTCAACTGCGTTGAGTGATTATGGCCTACAATGTTGTAGTTCAGCAGCATTAACTATCAATATACATTTTACATGTGATAGACATGCGACTCTTCCATTTCCATCATGACATGGCATGACAAGATCGTAGCATATTACTATTTTGTGCTTTAAATACAGCCTCCCTCTGTACATTCTGCCTAACATGCATCCAAGAATTCCAGGGCATTACTTCATTGGGTGTAATCTCCAGGGAGGCCCTTATTGCGTTTCTTCTATTGTTACCCTTCTCTACGGATTGTCAGTTGCTTTTCCAAGGCCTCTCAAGTCTTCTAGGCAGTAAACTGTGTCATTTCTCTAGTGATTCCTGGTACTGGATGAATGACTATGGGGCCTTCTTACTAAGACATGGCGATGGAGCTGGTTTTCTATTGCCACTGATGACAGCATTAAAAAACCTTCTATCGCCAAGCTGACCGAGGCAAGCAATACTCATCTACCTCTGTAACACCAGCTAGAAGCAGTAAGTGGTATATTTAATAAAGTGCAGGTTTTTAGAAGTGGAGATGTTGCCCATAGCAACCAATCAGATTCTAGCTATTATCTTCTAGAAGGTGCTAGATAAATGTTAAGTAGAATCTGATTGGTTGCTATGGGCTACAACTCCACTTCTAAAAACTCTCAATATTCCCTAAGACAATTTGGGAGATATGCATACGCATGACTTGGCTAGCCTAGGCTTTGTCTATACACTTAGGGCTCTATTTATTAACATTATTTTTACTAAAATAAAGTGAAAAAGGGTGTTTTCACACCATTTTCACATTATTTTAGTATCACCTATAGTTATTACAGGGCAATTGGAGTAGAATTCGTAAAATTCTACTCCAACCCCTAATTATCACTTATTTTTAGTAAGCAGATCGCATTTCCCATAATTGTAATGGGAAATGTGATCCGACCAAAGTTACTAAAAATAAATTGTAAAAAAATAAGCCCTGTGATAATAACGCCTGAAGGTGGCATTATCCAGGGTCTCCCCCAGTTAGCGGACTCCTACTCTGCTCTAAAGGCAAAGCAGAGCCCGGAGCCGGTCCCAGTGATCAGCTGTGTGGTCTAAACAGACTGCAAGCTGATACACTGCAAAAAAAAAATAGTCAAAACAAAAATTCACTTACCTAACTCCAGGGACCGGTGGTCGGGGCTCCGGTGATGACTCCCCTCCAGTCAGCTGGTCTCCCATGCTGCACTGCGGCCCGGTCATCAGGTGATCGGGTCCGAGTGCAGTATGGGATATCAGCTGACCGGAGGCATGGAAGACATCACCGGAGCACCGATGACTGCAGGTAAGTGCTATTAAGGGAGGGGGGGTCCACTATTGCGGGGGCGGGGCTTAGTGCCGGGGGAGGGGGGTATAAGTGGTGGCTGGTCGGTGCATGCACGGGGCACTAGTCACGGTATTTTCTGGCGAAAATACCGCGACTAGAGTGCGGATGGGATTCGCAGGGACAGAGCTTTCTCGCAAGCTCTGTCCCTGTAAGGGATTTGTAGTAAATCCCTGTGATATTTGCCTGAATTCGCAATGCGAATTCAGTCGATAATATCACACTACAATCTGCATTACAAATGCGGATTGTAGTAAATAGAGCACTCAGGGCTCTATTTACTACAATCCGCATATTGAATGCGGATTGTAGTGTGATATTACCGAGTGAATTCGCATTGCGAATTCAGGCAATATCACAGGGATTTACTATAAATCCCTTGCAGGGACTGAGCTTGCGGTAAAGCTCTGTCCCTGCGGATCCCATCCGCACTCTAGTCGCGGTATTTTTGGAAAAAATACTGCGACTAAGAGCCCGCGCATGCGCCGACCGACCACCGCTGCTGCCCCCCACCGACGCTAAGCCCCGCCCCCGGTGCTAAGCCCCACCCCCCGCGATCGCGGACCCCCGCGACCCCCCCATTCATTACACTTACTTGCATCCTCCTGGCCTCCGGTGATCTCCGGGCTTCCCGATCAGGTGATCTCCCATACTGCACTGGGGCCCGATCACCTGATGACCGGGCCCCAGTGTACTATGGGAGACCAGCTGACCGGAGAGGAGCCATCACCGGAGGCCCGATCACTGGTCCCTGGATTCAGGTAAGTAAAAAAAAAAATGTTTAATTTTTTTTTTTTTTTTTTACAGCAATCAGCTTGCGGTCTGCTTAGACCACATAGCTGATTACTGGTACCGGCTCCCGGATCTGCTCTCCCCGTTAGAGTAGAGTGGGAGCCCGGGAACCGGGGGAGACCCTGGATAACGCCACTTCCAGGTGGCGTTATTATCACAGGGCTTCCCCTGGTATTTTTTTACAATTTATTTTTAGTAACTATGGTCGGATCACATTTCCCATTACAATTATGGGAAATGTGATCTGCTTTACTAAAAATAAGTGATACTAGGGGTTGGAGTAGAATTTTACTAATTGTACTCCAATTGCCCTGTAATAACTATAGGTGAAACTAAAATAATGTGAAAAGGGTGTGAAAACACCCTTTTTCACCTTATTTTAGTAAAAATAATGTTAATAATAGAGCCCTAAGTGACAATTTATTTTATTTCATTAGAAATGCCAATTGATAAATGTCATTGATGATGAATCTTATCGCCGTCGTAACCCACATTCATAGATAGGGATAAACAAAAATAGCTTGTGGCCTTTTCATACGTCTAGGATTTTCTAAAAAGTACTTGCAGCATGTTCACCTCTGTTATTTGGGGATTGATGTATTAAGCCATACCTCCCAACTGTCCCGCTTCCAGCTGGACAGTCCTGTTTCTCTGGGACTGTCCCGCCCACGGGCCGCAGTGTCCCGCGGTGGGGGGGAAGTTGGGAGAGCACAAACCGCTGGTGTGCAGGAGGAGAACAGGTGCCGTGCGCATGCGCACGGCATCTGGTCTCTTCTGTACGGAGAGCCTGGGGGCTGCCCAGCATGTCGAAGAGTGCTGGGCATGCCCCCAAAGTGACGAAGACGGGGGAAACCGCGAGGCTCCGCGCCGGTTTTCATTGGCTCCGCCCCTTTTCCAGAAGCCACACCCCCTTTTCGGACGCATGCGCCTGCGGCGCGCGCCCTGTCCCTCTTTCCCATTTGGAAATGTTGGGAGGTATGTATTAAGCATTGAAAAGATTGGACCAGTGGAGTTGTTGCCCATATCAACCAATCAGCTTGTACCTACCATTTTATAGAATGTAGTTGATCAGTGGTACCTGGAAGCTGATTGGCTGCTATGGGCAACGTCTCCACTGGTCCATTTTTCCACTCTTTTCACAGCTTACTCACTAAACTCTCGAATTTGGGTCACCTACTCCGACCCATAATCTCATTTCACAAAATCACATTATGTTTCCATGTGGGAGCATACTGCCCTGATTCGCTTAGATTCTCCCATCAGACACCAAGTTGGCTTATAATCTCTGCACTTACCTATAAAAACAACTTTACTTGCATAAAACATAAGCATTTGCCGTCAAAAATGGCATCTGTGGTGCAAACCTACAAGTTTGTAAATTACCCTTATTTACTGCAAATTATATAGCTGTAAACAATTATCACTGCTCATGATTCAGACTTTTTTTCATGCATTTTTAATAATCACAGAATAGGAACAAACAATCTATTGGCAATATAACTATAATACAAAGATTTTTTTTATTATGTAAAAATGCTATACGTAAATCCGCAGCCATCCCAACTTTAAACTGATGGATAAACCATGTACTGTATCATGCCAGACTGGACGACATGTTGGCAACATAGTCTAGGGTGTACACTCAATGTCACTGACGACTCGTGCTCCCGCGCATTGTCAGCGACATCGCCCGTCGGACCTGCATACAAGTCCGACAGGTGACATCATCAGCGAGGGCCATGCTGCCGAACACTGGCACTTCAAATATATTCTTCCTATGTTCAGACAATTGCTGACATGTATTATAATACATTATGTTTTATACTGTACATGAAATGAGAGTTTGTCATTGCACCAACAACTTGTCACTGCCACTTGTTGATCACCAGTAGATGTGGCACAGGACAGGAAACCATAACACAATAGGTTTTACTTACTTATATCTGAACATATTGTAGTTAGGTAATTTATATTAGGTAATTGATATTAGGTCATTTATCTGTGCTTCATGCAAGAAAAATAATTGTCTAAGTGACACCCAGATTTTTTTGTCAGGCTTCCAGTAAAGGATATTACAAAGATGTCTAGGCTAGGGGAGTTTTAATTTAGAATATGTACACCACAGTACATCTTCCAGAGATGTACGCTAATCCATACCTCCCAACCTTCCCGATTTCAGCGGGATAGTCCCGCTTTTCGGGACCAGCGGGAGAGATTGGAGGACACTGTGACAGCACAGCTTTGCATAGCAGAGCAGACTTGAATGATGCTGCATCCATTAAGCGCTCGGAGGGAGATTGCCCCCAGCATGACAAATAAACGGGGGGGGGGGGGGGGGTGACACACAATCTATCATTTATTTCCCTGAAGGGGTTCATTCATTTATAGCTTAATAAATGGTCAATATTAGTTACCTTAATAAAGGGAGCAGTACTAGTAATTCATACTTGCCTACCTGCCTTCCTGGAACAGCCGCCCGTAAGCATGGACAAGTCTCCCAGGGGGTTGGGCCACCTGGCCGCAGCCACCAACTTTCCCTGTGAAGTGGGTGGTACAGGCGGCCAATGATACAATTCGCATTGGACCGCATCATCGTGGCTCTGCCCCCCCATGTTACAATGACAGTAATCCAGTTATTACATAGTGGGGGGCGGGGCTGCGATTATGCCATCATGTCCCAAACCCGCCCACCTCCGCAGAGCCCAACCACCTCCAGGCCCGCACACCTCCGGTGAGCCCCGCCCCCTGAAGTGCTGACCTGACTGCCTCCACCCGGAGGAGGCAGCCAAAAAGTCAGCAAGTATGTAGTCAATTTTTATACAGTAGGGGTATTATTTTTTCTTTTATTTCTAAAGGGCACTACTCTAGTGATACATGCTCTTGTGCACTACATACTGCTACCAGTGCAAGTATGCATGTTTAGTTTACGTTACATTTTAAGAAATAGGGCTGGCAGTACTAATCCTTGCGCTTTTAGGTATTTTTGCGTATTTTAGGTGCTGTTAGGCAAATCTGCTCCTTAGCGAAATACCCACATGGATTGCATTAGTAGTGAGATGCAATTTGCACTACAGATCTATGCAGGGGCAGAAGTATGGGAGACAATGGAGGCACCTGCCGCCGGGCGCCAGCACTGAAGGGTCACCTCCTCCATTGCCCACAATATATTCATCCCACTTAGGACTGTAAATATGTACCCGGAGTGTACCGTCACGACATGGCACCTCTTCCCGGCACCTGGGAAGCTACCATAACCATATACTATGAGATAGATAGATAGGCACCATATTTATTTTCCCTTTTTTTTTTTAGGGTGGGGGGCACCAAATTATAACTTGCCTCCAGGCATCTGGGATGAACTTACGCCACTGGATCTATGAATGCATGGAAGTTTTCCACAGTTATGGCACAATCCAAACATGGTTGATCTCTGCATAATTAAATGCTTCTGAATCACTAATTATTCAGTAGACCAATAGTGCTCATCACACTTGCTGTATAAAATTTTAATTTGCAATTTCTTCTCATTTCCAGCTTTTCCTAGTGGACTCCCACGTCCTAAATTTCATGTACAAGTACTGCAATACAATTATTCCAAATGAAAGCTGACACATAAATTCAGTTATCATTGTAACAAGAGAAGAATTGTATATTATTACCTTCACCGCTTGTCTGGAAAATCACTGATGTCCAGACCCCAATTTATATAGTGACTATAACTAATTCTCCTGTCTCTATACCTGGGGGAACTTGCAGGACACTCCTGTGCTGCAGACTGCTACACTAAATAGGATAATTATGTAAACTAAAGCGGAGGTATAAATCCTCCACAGTTATTCTTAATTAATTATTTGATTTGCTTACAGCTTATTGCCTAGATTATTTTAAACATAATTACATAAGCGCACACTGATTTTATTACTGTGGTAATTCGTTCTGTTCCTGGAATCATTGTCTTACACCAACTGCAGGTTCTACCAGCGAATTGCAGAAAATAACAATTGACAAACCGTGAATCATATGGTACGTACATACAGTAGGTGCAAAGCTATTGTAAATGTGTTACACCATCTATATTAATTGTAAAGTCAGCGAGTTCTAAATATACTGTAAATTGATATTGACTTTGAGAATACAGTATATTAACTCATTGTTTGTGAAAATATGGAAATTCCCTGGAAATTAAAACATTGGTATAACAGATTGTAAAGTGGATATTTTAACAGAAATAAATACTCTTAAGGTTATATTTACTAAAAGTCGATTTTAATCGATTTAAAATTTATCAAAATCGATTACGATCGATGTTCAGTTTCTGGGGCTAAATCACACTGTTACTAAGGGGTCTATTTACTAAGCAGTGTTAGGAGACAGAGTGAAAGTGATAAGGTGCCAGCCAATCAGTTCACAGCTGCCATCTCACAGGCTGTGTTTGAAAAATGACAGTTGGGAGCTGATTGGCTGGCACCTTATCACTTTTCACTCTGTCTCCTAACACTGCTTAGTAAATAGACCACTAATGCTTAAAAAACAAATAAAAATTATCTGTTAGTAAATGTGTGAATTATCCCTTGGAACACATTGATGTTGATCGATTTACAGATATGTCCTCCTACATTTATCCTCAATACACCACGCAGCGTGACATGCCTGGCGTGAGTGAACCGCCAGGTCCCGTGCAACTCTGCTAGCGTTGGGCGTCTTGTTTTACCGAAAATGCGTCTAAATTGCAATGTGACTAGGATGCACCAAGAGATATATCTGTGTGCGACTAAGTCTGTAAACGGAAAAAGAAGTGGCCGCTGCGTCATAGCACTTTGCATCATACTTGCCGACAATCAGCTCCAGCCTTCCGGGAGGGAGCTGATTGTCGGCTAACAGCAGTGGGGCGGGGGCGGTCATTGGGGGCGGGCCAGCCAGAAGGTGGTACATTGGGGGTGGAGCCGGGGGCGGAGCTGCACGATTGCGTCATCGTGTCTCCGCCCCTCTTCACAATGCCGTTATTTTTGGCAGTGTGAAGCAGGGGGCGGGGCCACAATGACGCGATTCAGCGCGAATCGCGTCACCGGCTCCCCCGCTGCGGCGGTTTCTAATCTTTTCAGGGGGGAGGATGGGAGCGTCAGAGGCTTCCGGGAGGCTTGCCTGCCTTTCCGGGGGGCCGGGAGCGGCACCCGAAAATCGGGAGGCTCCCGGCCAAATCGGGAGGGTAGGCAAGCCTGCTTTGCATGCTGATTCAAAGACTCAGTCACACACAGATAAACAAGTGTCATATAAAATTGATCAGCTCAGTCCCCTGGTGCGTCCTAGTCACATCACATAGATGCATTTTTGGCAAAAAAAAAAAGCGCAAAACACAGCTGGCGCTAGCAGTCTCTCTCACGGGACCTGGTGCACTGAGAGGGCTATTTGGTGCGACTGCAGCAAAGATGTGCAAGGACACATCTGTAGATCGATTTAAAATTGATTAAAATCAACCTTTAGTAAATATACCCCTTAGAGCCTTCTTATAAGTTTTATATTTTATTTACAGTGGAAATAGTTGTAAAATATTACTCCAATAATTTTATTTGTTCACCTGTCCTGGGTTAGCTGAGTACATCCAGGGCCATAAGTAGGGGTGTACCGTCGCACAGGGCGCAGGGCATTGGGGGCGGCACTGTCAGCCATTAGAGCTACTACAGAGCTGCCCGGAGCGGCCAAGGGATGCCCTGTGCAGGCAGCCTGTAGAGCTGCCCTGAGTGTCCTTAGGTAGTGCTCTACTTCACACAGCTGGCTGGTAGCCCCGCCACAGGGCACACTGCTGTCTTGTTACAGTGCACTACACAAGATTTTAAAATTGCCAAGGCACACCATCTGGCAATGCGGCGTGCATGACCAATGGAAAAACATACATATTGGATCCCACATACAAAAATACACACACTTTGGCCTCCACAGTAATAAAACACATTACATTGGCCTCCACAGGAATAAAACACACTACATTGGCCTCCACAGTAATAAAACACACCACAGTACAAGTGCGCTGAGCTGTCCGCCACGACACACTTGACAACTGCTCACAGTGATTGAAAAACACTGTTGTAGAGTGTAAAATTATGTACAGTTGCAATGTGAGTCTTTATTAATGGAATTGGATGTATTTCTTTCTTTGTAATTTGTTACTATATTTGCAAATGCACCTTGTACAACTTTGTTATCATGGTGTTTCAATACATTTTTCTTAAAAAATATATATATATTTATATAAATCAATCATCCACCTTTGAAAGAGTTGCCTTCAGATACTGAAATTACATGTATGCTTAGTGTGGTCTGGAAATCTTAATACATTTTAGCATGAATAGAACATGTCAGCTCTACCAGGCTACATGAAAAAATGGAGAGTTTAATCAGTGAGGCTATACACAGGTATACATTATACAGTAATGTCTCACTAAATATATTTCCTAACAGAGTATTTCTGAACTCTGGTAATGCTGCTGCATTTGTTTTTCTCGTGTCGAAAAAAGTATTAATATTTCTGGTGATTCTAGCACGACATTTGTAGCCATTACATTATATAAGGCATGCTCTCTCAGGCATAGAAAATAGCCTTCCAGAAGAACTCAGGATGGTAAAGGGTAAATGAATGTCACTTCACCCAATCCCTACAATACCATATTATGTCCTTAACTTACATTCAATCTAAAATAAAAACTATATAACTATTCACTAACTATTCACTAAGGTACAACACAAAGACTATCTATAAAACCAAAAGAAAAACATTTATCTTAGAACTCCATATAAAAGGCTATTGATACTCTTCACAGAGAGAGGTGGGTTCTGGGCCTTAACTAGGTCTGTGTGAGAGGGGCAACTGCTAAGATGCAAAGTTAAGGAAGGGCACAGGATAATTAATATTTTAGGTTAATTTAGTTACAGTTGAGGGATGTTAATTTCCTTCCTGCCCAGGGCACTAATATTTTCAGCTTGGGGAGGGTTACATATCTAACCAGGGCCTTTAGCGGTGAAGGTGCAGTTGGTACTGTTGCACAGGATACCATGGCATGAAGCTCCCTGGAGGCAACATGGTCCTAGTCCATAATGGCGCTGACTTCTGGCCAGGAGTAGTGACAGTCGGCCTATAATATCACTGAATTTCACCTGGAATAGTGACCACCAGCCCATAATGCTGCCGACTGCTGGCCCAAAGCACCCAATACAATACGGTTGTGCCTGTCCTCTGCTCCCCTCCTACTGCTCTGATCCGAGTCTGGCTGTGAGCGGGGTACGAGACATCATGATGCCTCATCCCTGAGTGAGGAAAGAAGAGAAACCTGCCGCTGCATAGGCTTAGGGAGCTTAGTTAGTAGCATCAGACATCAGAAGATCATCCATGGTCATGTAGAATTCCAGTCTAGTGAACCATTCATCTATAGTGGGGGGAGATAGAGATTTCCAGTGATCTGGAATTGCAGCTTTGGCTACACTATTTACATGTTTCAAGAGTGATTTTTTATAGGACGATACTGAACCAGTAATCTTATTGAGAAGCCAAAATACAGGTTCCAAGCTAACTCCCTGACCCAATATCTCCCTAGACAAGGATATCCCTAAATTCCAAAAGGTGTGTAATGTTACACAGTCCCACCAAATATGGAGCGGGGAGCCTACAGCTGAGGCACATTGCCAACAAGTGGTAGGAACCCCAGGGAATATTCTAGCAAGCACCGAAGGACATCTGTACCAGCGGGCAAGTACCTTAAACTGAGTCTCCACTACTTAATAGCTAACCGAACATGACATAGTGTTCTGAAAAAATCTTGTACCAATCCTTAGGGTCTAATTGTATGCCAAAATATCTGTCCCAGTCCGCCGTGAAACGTGGTAGTGTGGAAAAAGTATCTTCTATGAGAACTCGGTAGTCTAAGGAGAGAAAATGCTGAGGTTGATCCTGGGATTGGCAAAGCAATTCAAATAGGTAGGGGGACTGCAAGAAGCTTCAGTATCAACTTGCTAGAAAGAAAGTGCTTAATCAGAAGATACCTCCATTACTCGGAGGAGGGAAGGTCCCAAGTCGTTTGGATCTGGCTGAAAGAGAGTACACCAGATGAGGACACCAGCTGGGCCTGTAGCCAGAGACGGAAAGACCCAGGAGCCATACCAGGGGGAAAGCCTGAATTATACAAAATTGGGGTCAAAGGAGAGCGCACAGAAGAAATACAAGGTTGCTTCTGTAGCAATATCCATGCAGATAACAGTGGGGTGATCAACAGAGGGGAGGGAAGGTAGCCATGACGCAAGCCCAAGGCTCACAGAAAGTCCTTGATTTTCAATTTGCACCCACTGTTTGTCCGAACCGGGTCTGGACCACTCTAGAACTCTACTAAGAAACACTGCTTCATAATACGTGGAAAAGTGGGGTACTGGAAACCACCTAAATGTCTATGGCGGAAGAGCACGTCATGTCGGAAACAAGGTCTTTGCCCACCCCAAACAAAGTCCCTCACCAAACATTTAACGCAAAGAAACCAGCTCTTAGACACATTTATCGGGAGAGTCTGGAGCAAGTAGAGTATTCTCAGGAATATATTCATTTTAATAATACTAGCTCTACCCAACCACAAAAACGTTCTCCGATGCCAGTCCAGAAGCTCACTTCGAATCCTTGCAAGTAGAGGAAGGAAATTATCTGAGTGTAACCGTGAGAGATCCTTATTTAATAAGATCCCTAAGTACTTAATACTTGAAGGGTGCCAGGAGAAGGGTAAAGAGACCCTCAAACTCTCTGCCACTGTTAGAGGAACCGTGAGGTTTACCGCAGTAGATTTAGATTTAATTTTTTTTTTTAAATATACCTGTCACTTGCACCTGCAATGTTTAAAACAATGTCCCATTCTTACAGCGCCCCCATATACCTATCCCACATCAATTAACCCATATTCTTGCGTTTTGCACTTTATCACACCAAAAATGACATGTCATTATTGGCCAAATGAAGCTAATTAAACATTTTTGGTTTCCTAATTAGTGATTAAGTAGAGTGTCCCAGCGGCTCTGAACCAAGGGCCTGATTCAGACCCACTCGCAAGCGGCTGTCCGCTCGCAAGTGGGTCGATGTTGTGCACTGCGCAAGCGCACGACGGCGGGAGCTCCGTCGTGCGCATGCGCCAGACGCGACGAGCGAAGGACTTTCCTTCACTTGTTGTGTCTGATCAAAGGGGTCGATGTTGATTGACAGCACGCCCCCTTTGGTGGGCGTGCCTCCCTGACGGGGGCGTTCCCAACGCCTACCGTCAGAAGCCGGCCCACTGACATCACTACTGACATCACTAGTGATGTCAGTGGGAGTGATTTTGGCTCTGATAGAGCCAAAATCACTCCGGGCCTTGCAGTTGAAAAACTCAACCGCAGGCTCCGGCTCGCAGTGGCGATGGTCGCGATGGTGAAGACCATCGCGGCCATCAAACTGCACGCTTGTATAGGCTGTGGGTGGTGACCCACAGCTATACGAGCGTCCAGGAAGACGCTCCATAATTATGGAGGGCGGCCCTCATTCAGAGCGTGCGCTCTGCTCAAAGCGTACGGCTCTGAATGAGGGCCCAAGTCCCGACATTTCTACCTTAAAATAGGGATTTAATCCAATTTACCACCTGCTCAGGAGTTGGTGATAACTAATTTGCGATAAATGCTATGGAGAAATTGCACCAGCAAAAAGTTGCGGTGGATTGCGCGATATGTGTAAATTTGCACAATAAGTTATATTTTGCGAAAGAGAGGCTAATCGCAGCTAATGGTATATATATGAGTATTATGTGCATAGAAAATATGCTGTGATTATTTGAGAGTTTCCGCCAACAAGTCTGTTATTCGCATTATCATGTACCCACCCCCGTGATGCTATTCACTGCATTACACACTATGGCTCATGCATAGGACTGCTATCCAAGAAGGGTGTCTATAGAGGGAGAGCAGTGCTGCTCCAGGCCTGCAGTTTGATGCTTGACGGTGCTGTGCTGTACTGTCTGCGCCCAGTAGGTGGCGGTTACTTCCTGCTGGCTTCAGTGCTCCTCTTCGGTTTACTGGGCCGCAGCAGCAGGGAAGGACTGGGGCAGCGGCATGTACAATGAAGTCACGCGTCGCAACATCATTCTTATAATGCGCAGTACCAGGAGGGACCGGACCAACTAACAGGGGTTACCGGGGGGTGTTGAGGCAAATTAATATATATATTTTTTTCCCTACTTCTGCCGCACCATTTAGTTTACAATGAACTATTAGATGCTACCTGAACCTCGGGGCTCCCCTGAACATCGAGGCCCGGGATGGGTGTACCCTTTGTACCCCATTTCTAGTCCTGTCTAATGTGCTTGTCAAGGCATTTTCCAAACCTCCAACATGATCCGTTCCGCAATCAGTATGTAATGCCAGCTGTCAAAATACCGACAGCGGTTGGTATGGATGGTATCCCGACAGGGGTCGGGTAAGTATACTTACCCTTCCCCCTTCGTCCCCTAACCCTCCCTCCTTGTAGCCTAACCCTAACCCTCCCCGTTAGTGCCTAAACCTAAACTTAAGTCAGTGGTGCCTATCCCTAACCCACCCTCCTAGGGGTGCCTAACCCTAACCTACCCCCATAAAAACCTAACCCCAACCCTGCTAGGCTGCCTAAGCCTATCACTCCCCCCCCCCCCCCCCCAACCCTCCACAGCTAACAGCTTAGGGAGCCCCGGACTTACCTCGTCTCGGCTGGCATCCTTCCAGATTTCGGCGTTGGAATTAAGATAGGCGTCGGTATTTCGACGCCTATCTTAAGTCTCGTGTTGGACTTTCAGCGACGGGATTCAGACCAGCAGCATGCTGTCCGCCAGTCTGATAACTACATCCCATCCGTTCCACCCGGTACAAATTGCTCTGCTGCTGGACTTCCCACCTAAATTATGATTGCAGACACCTGTGTTGAACTACTTAATTGATGAGAAGGGTGTTTGTTTCAACACAGGTGTCTGCAATCATAAATGACGTGAGAAGTCCAGAAGCAGAGCAATTTGTACCGGGTATTACGGGTCATGTTGGAGGGTCAGCATTTATGCCATGCATTGCACAGAGGAAGTAGCTGATTGTGCTTGGGAGACAGCAGGGCATACCTCCCAACATGGCCCATTCCAGGAGGGGCAAAACTCTCTGTTCCTGGATTCCCTCTTAATTTATGATTGCAGTGACCCATGTTGAACTAGTTAATTGATAAGAAGGGTATTTCACCATAGGTGATAGCAATCGTAAATTAGGAGGGGAGTCCAGGAACAGAGCATTTTGTCCCTCCTGGAGGAGCAAATACTTTCACCTGGAAAAGTTTTCATTAATTCACCTAATTTTTTTCCCAATATAGCTTAGAAATAATTATCCATTAATGTCATTCAATATTTAAATTTGCTGACAGTATAAATATGCAGTAATTAATTAACATGTTGATGCATTCCAATCCTGATTCTTTATAAATCCTTTATAAATACATATATATGACAGAGCATAGAAAAACACATTGCTTTACTGAGCCCTCCAATCTACTGCATTACCATAATATCATATTTCCTGTATGATAAAGTAATAATTAACATGGAAGCAGCACAAGCAAATATGTGCATATAAAATAAGGAGTTAAAGGAAAATTACTGGTTAAAAATAAGTATGACGTTTATGCAAATGACAGACTTTAACTTGTTTTTTCCCCTGTACGCTGTTATGGTGCGTACACACGGTATGATCACTATAACTATATCGCTAACTGATCGACCTGCACCTTCCCGGAGTGCTGGACGATCAATATCGATCATCCAGGATACTACCAACCCACCCACAATGGCCAGTGAGTCCCTACAGTAACCTGGTTGATATCGACCAGGTTGGCCTGCATGCACAGTCGATGAACGATATCTTTATCGTCCATATGTGCGCACGCATCGTAGGTCGTTGGAGGCACAGAAAAATGCACGATATGAACGATAATGATATGATCGATATCGTTATCGTTCATATTGTGCATTTTTATCGTACCGTGTGTACGCACCTTTAGATGTTTTCATCTCTGACTATTGGAGTAATTCTCTTAATAAAGCAGCAAATAGCTAATGGTCCATCATTCAAATATGGCATAAGTAGGATATTTTTAAGTATTACAGTACCTACATAATGTATACAGGGCTTGCACTACAATTAGGCAAAGCTAGGGCGTCAGTTAGAGGGTCCACAAAATACTTAGGGGGAGATTTATAAACACCTCTAATACCCTTTTCATACTACAATCAGTAACTCGGGTTATTGAACGTGAACGCGCAGCAACCTGAGTTACTGTGCAGTGAGAAAGGGACAGGATAAAATAAGGGTATTTCAACCCAGGCCATGAGAAGGGTTGAAGGCGTGTTCAACTCAGCTCGCGGTGCAGTGTGTACAGGCAGGGCCGTAACTAGGGGCGTGCGGCCGCACCGTTGCCACCCCATGGCCCCTGCTTCTGACTGCAGGGTGCCTGTAACGGCGCCCTGCAGCCAGAGGCGCCGAGAGGGGGGGGAGCGGGTACAGATTACCCGGGCCCGGGCTTCCTGAGGGGCGGGATGGGGGCCGGGTCCGGCGCCATCCCCCCCCCTCACAGCAGCCCAGCACATAGCGTGTCCTGAGCTGCAGTTGGAGACTGCTCGTGGCTGCTGAGCAGCAGCCACAGCAGTCTCCTATGTCTGTGCGGGGGAGCGAGGGGGCTCAGAGCGCCCCCCTCCCCAGCGCAGAGCGGCGCTGCAAATCTTTTTTTTCTCTCGGCAAGGGGGCATGGCCACGCCGCCCGCGATTAGGCCACGCCCCCTATTACCGGGGCCCCCCACATCTCTTGGCGGGCCTGCCTGCAGCCAGCAGGGCTGCCAGTAGCGTCTTGCGTATGTTACAGGCAGACACCCTGCCATAATTACAGCTGCCCGGATCGTCTTGAAGATGCTCCGGGCACTGCTTGAGCTTCAGATGCCGGCGCCCCCGCCCCCTTGTGTGCGACATCATGACCTCACGCAAAAAAAGAGGCCAGTGCGCACTGGGCCTAATTCAGACCCGCTCGCGAGCGTAGGATGCTCGCAAGCGGGTCGATGGTGCCCTAATGCGCATGCGCACGACGAGGGAGCTCCGTCATGCACATGCGCGAGACCCGCATAGCGACAGCCAAGCTGTTGCTACGGGTCTCGCACCAAAGGGGGCGTGCTGTCGATGGTGACTGACAGCATGCCCCCTTTGGTGGGCGTGCCGGGGGCGCGGCTGCCAGATGGAGGCGTTCCCATGGGAATGCCTACCGTTTGTGTCCGGCCCCACTGACATCACTAGTGATGTCAGTGGGAGTGATTTTGGCTCTGATAGAACCAAAATCACTCCTGGGCTTGCGGCCACGAGCCCCTACCGCAGGGTCTCGTCGCAAGCCAGATGGTCGCGATGGTCTTGACCATCGCGACCATCATCATGGACGCTCGCTATAGCTGTGGGTGGTAACCCACAGCTATGCGAGCGTCCAAGAGGCCGCTCCAAGTTGAGGTAGGAGGGCCCTGATTCAGAGCGAGCGCTCTGGTCAGAGCGTCCGGCTCTGAATCAGGCCCTCAGAGCGCTAGCTACGGCTCTGTGTACGAGACGACCCGGATCTCATTCACTGCATAGGAAGAGCCAGTGCTTGGAGATGAGATCGTGAGGGCGCTAGTCTGAAAGGGGTCTCAGACGGTTCGCACCCGGGATAGGTGCGTGAACAAAATCCCAGGTGCGACCCGTCATATCGATGTGAAAAGGGTATAAAGAGGACATGTGGAGGTGTTACCCATAGCAACCAATTAGATTCTAGCTATAATATATTTAGTACAGTCTATAAAATAGATAGCTAGAAGCTGATTGGTTGCTGTGGTTAACACCTTGTAAAACACAAAAAGCCCGTTCTCTGGGCCTCATACAGAGATATACGCTGTTCTGATTTTTATGCAGTTGAGCAGTATCTGTGAACTACACATGAATCGCAAGGTTTGCAGAGCGCATGCGCCAAGCCCCCTCTGCGATCCCGCCCACATAACTTCAAGGATCGCAAGTGTGATTGACAGGAAGGCAACGTTTGGGGGAGGAAAATGGGAGTTGGCAAAACACAGACGGGTTGGTGCAGTTTTGGGGCGGGTGGCAGCAGGCATCTCAGTCCAGGCGCCCATGCTGCGTGACATGGTCGATTATCCTAGAACCTGAATATGGGTTGCAAATGTGTGTGTAGATGCGATACTGTTTACGATGGTTCAGTGCTTTTAGCAGCTTACGAAATCGTAGCTGCGATTGCAACACAATATATCTCTGAATCAGGCCCTCTGTCAAAACGGGTGTTTTCTCTGGAGATAGGGCTTTGCCACTAGGTTTGCCAGATCATCACTTTAATAAGGGACACATATGAATTACGGAATCGGTATGTAATGCCGGCTGTCGGGATGTCTACTATCACAATACAGCGGCATCCCGAAGGTTGGTATCCCTAACCCTCCCTTCTTATAGCCTATCCCTATCCCTCCCCAACCAGCACCCTAACCCTCCCCGTTAGTGCCTAAATCTAACCCCCCCCTTCGTGCCTAACCCCAACCTCTCCCAGTGGTGCCTATCCCTAACCCTCCCTCCTAGGGGTACCTAACCCAAGCCCCCCCCCCAAATAAAACTAACCCTAACTGATTAAAACCAGGTGAAATGGAGACTTGGGGGTTAATCCTATTCCGTGCGATGATCTTGCAGTGCGAGTCATCGCGGCAGTGACCGCACTTTACAGCAGCCCAGATTCACCAAATTTTGCTTGCAGTCCCATAGGACAACGAGCAAAGTTTGGCGACTTCAGGGTCAAGTCGGGCTGCGATGGGTACGATGTGCCGATCCATTGCCGGCGTTGTAACGCCATAGCAACGGCACATTGCACCCTTCGCACGGAATCGGATTGACCCCATAAAGTTAGCCAGCCACAGAATCTGTGTAATTCATATGCGACCCTTATTAAAGAGACGAGATAGCAACCCTATCTGCCACATGTATCAAGGGTTACCAATGTGGTATCACTGGCAATAGCCCCTGCTGGCGAAGAGAGGTTCTCCAGTCTTTATTATAAATTAATGCTTTTGAAATAGACATTCCTCACTTAACGACCGAGTTCCGTTCCTACGACTCGGTCGTTAAACGAATCGGTCGTTAAGCGAAGACATATAGAGTCAGGTGCATAAATATTGTGACATTGACAGAATTTTCATATTTTGGCCTCTATTCAGCACCACAATGGCTTTGAAATGAAACAAACAAGATGTGCTTTAACTGCAGACTTTCAGATTTAATTTGAGGGTAATTACATCCAAATCAGGTGAACGGTGTAGGAATTACAACGGTTTCTATATGTGCCTCCTGTGTGTGCCCCACCACCTCCGAGAGCGCGCCGTATCCCTGTCTGTCCTTTCCCTTATGGCAGGCAATGTCTCCTGTGTGTCCCGCGCCACAGCCACGGACCCCTCTCGGACACAGTTGTCTTTTTTTTTTTTTATAATCAGTGCAAGCCACAGTTAGCTGGTCGGTGCGCCGGTCGTAAGTCCGAACAGTCGATAAATAGTTAGGTCGTTAAGTGAGGAATGTCTGTACTTGAAATGTAGATCAGATTCATAAGCACTGAATGATCAGTCTGTTATAGTTCCATTGAAGTGTCCATCTGCCAGATATCGGCGGATCGCCCCGATATTTGTAGTGTAGTGCGGCCGACTGATGCTAAAATATCGCCAGGTAATTATACAGTATATGTGGGTGACCAATCTGGAAACCTGCCAGGCATGCCGGATTGTCCAGCATGCCCTTTGATGCAATATTTTTTTAAGTGAAAGTCGGCCGCATCGGGCAGTGTATGCCCAGCCGTGGCCATCCGACGGACATTTCTCCCTGTTACTTCGCAGGAAAGGAACAAGGAAAAGTTTCCTCCTGTGGGGTGGAGCACAGATATCGTGGCCCATACACTGCGAGATATCTCACAGTGTTAGGCTACGATATCAGACTTACAGATAAAATGCCTGTTGGTCTGACAGGCAATTTATCTGTACATGTATGCGCAGCATAAGCTGTGATAAGATGAAGCACAGTATTAGCGTTCCCGCTAGGCTTTTTCAACAGGGTGCCGCACCCTGCCCTATTTCTGAAGGGCAGAAAGCACCCTGTCCTCCAGCGCGGCGCCCCACTGAAACAGCCTGTGGGTTCTGTTCTCCACCCACGGGCCGCAGTGTCCCGCGGGTGGGGAAAACGGCAGAGCAGCGGTCACCGCCGGTGAATGGACGCCTGGCATCCATTCACAGTGACTGTGGCGCTTGGGGGCTGCCCGGCATGTCCGTAAGTGCCGGGCACGCCCCCAAGTGTGACAAAAAGGGGATGCATCATAAAGACATGCCCCCTTTCCATTGGCCACGCCCCCTTTTCGGGCACGCAGATGTGCCCTAGCTCTAGGTCCGGCGCCGTTCCTGCCGTCGGACCTAGAGTGAACACTAGGGAGTAAATTTACTAAAGTGAGAGTTTTTAGAAGTGAGTTTTAAAAGTGATGTTGCCCATAGCAACCAATCAGATTCTACTTATCATTTAACTAGCACCTTCTAGAATATAATAGCTAGAATCTGATTGGTTGCTATGGGCAAAATCACTTTTAAAACTCACTTCTAAAAACTCTCACTTTAGTAAATTTACCCCTAAGTATCATGATCTGCTTTGATCCGCTGTTTAGGTCAATTTAATTAGATGATTATTGTGTTCTTATTCAGATTAGAAAGATTACTGCAATTAAAATGTCTACAAGTGTTTTAATTATTGTTATATGGGATTTATTTGTGTTTTTTATGTATTTTACTTAAGCACCGACAGAACATACAGGCCCTGATTCAGAGGAGCACGCAATTTGAACGTAATGTTGACGTTCAAATAGTTAAGAGATTGTTTGCAACTGCGCATGTGCGAAAAGTCCTAAAAATCCCTATGGCGCATGCAATCCAGAGTGTATGCACATCTATTATACTGCGCTCGGGAGAGACGGAATCAGAAATGGGTCGGCAGAGTGTTGGGTGTTCCTGGGTGGTGACTGGGATGCAGCCTGAAGTGAATGCAAAAAACAATACATTCCCAGACGCACATGTTCAGATGGAGATGGTGCTTGTGATGCTGCACTAATGGTGGTTTGTCAAGAGCCACCGGCAGTGCTACAGCGTGCAGAGATGCTAAACGTCTGCATTTCAGTGCTGCACATTCAGGTGAAGGCTAGTGCACAAGGGGAAGACTGAAACTAGCATTTACATATTATCACCGCCGTGACTACGCAGACGCACCAGCAGCGTCCACCTCTGAATAAGGCCCACGGTGGCGTGAAAACGTTTTTGCCTCTTTGCTGATTTCTTCTATAATTTTGCATATCTGTCACACTTAATTATTTCAGATCTTCAAACAAAGTTGAATATACAGATGTGTCCTCAAACATTATTGCTGCAGTCGCGCCAAACAGTCCTCTATTCGCAAGCCGGGTCCCACGCAATTCGGCATGTCTTTCTCGCTAGAATGTGCAACTTATTCACAATGCGATGTCTGAGTCTGAATCTGTATACAAAGTGTACAGATTCAGAGTCAGTCACACACAGATATACTGAGGGGCAATTACTTTATCACACAGGACCAGTTCGTGTCGGATAACTTTTTTCCTACAATAAATTAAATGATCATTAAAAAAAATAGTGTTTAAATTGTGTGCTTGTCTTTGTCTTGTAATAAATTTGTTTGAATGTCTGAAACAATTAAGTATGGAAAATATGCATAAATAGAAGACATCAGGAATGGGGCAATAACTTTTTCCCACCACTGTATGCATTGATCCCTGGAACTGTATATACAATGCAGCAAAGATCTTGTGACCTTACTAATGCTGGGCATACACTGCTGGATAAAATGCCTGTCAGACCGACAGACATTTTACTATGGGGAGGGTTAGGGTTAGGCACTAGGGAGGGAGGGTTAGGGTTAGCCACTATGGGGGGAGGGTTAGGATACTTACCGACAGGTGTAGGTATCCTAACTATGTTGGGATGCCGGCATTGGCATTCTGACCACCGGGATCCCGAGCGCCGGCATCCCATTCTCAAGCCATTTTTGAGAACTAGGCGATACAATTTTTTTTGTTAATTTTCTGGGGCTTTTGTAAATTGTCTCAAAGTGACTGTGGAGAATACAAGGAAAAGTGTATTATTTTGTGTTTATCCCTTTGTGTATTATGTTGTGTTTATCCCTTTGTGTATTATGTTGTGTTTATCCCTGTGTTTTCATATGTAATCTCCATGAAGTAAAATATATTTCACTCAGTGAGATAGCAAATGAATGAATACGTACAGTACATGCACTAAAGACGTCACTTAAACTTAATAAAGTTATTCCCAGAGAAGTCCACATAAGTAGTAGAGCAAAAAAATCTTTCTGGTCATTGGGGCTGATTCTGATTTGCAAAGTGGCTGTAGTTGTGGGCATCAAGATTCACTACATTATGCTAATGTGAGATTCCATTCAGCTCATGCAAGGGTACATGCGTATGCAAGTGGGTAGTCATGCCACCCACTGATCTTAAACTAACCACTGCAACCATCATCATTAGTATCGGGACTTGCACAAGCCCCATACTAGGTGCAAGAGATGTGTCAGAAACAAATGTCCACACCACAACACTCCCATGACACTCAGACAAGTCAGAGTATTTACATGAAATCGCATTGTCGCTGTCACAAGCCACGGATGGGTAGTAGATGCTAACCCGAATTTTGGGATTGACGAAACCTATTACTGAGGCGGGGAGCCTAACATACCGGGGATATTTACCAAGGACCCCCGCAAGGAGGTTTGGACTTAGCTGCGTCCGACATGCAGGTTGCGGCCCTCAGACTTGTTATCCTTGTACAGGCGCTGGTGTTCTCTGGATTAGCGCGGAGTATAATGCAGGCGTACCATGTAGTCACAAGCCGGGTCAGAACCGAACAGACAGACGATACCAGGAAGCAGACGTAAAACAGGTCACAGAAGAAAGCCAATGGACGAAACCGGAATACCAAGTACAGTACCAGGGGGGGAGACAGAATCAGGTCACAAACGAAGCCAAGGTCAGAAACAAGCAGCAGAATTCACTGAAACGCTGGGGTATGGTTTTGGAACATACACTCTGGCACTTGTTAGTGCCCAGAGACTCCCTCTTATAGGGAGGAGTTTGAATCTAGCACCAAACATGTCACAATTGGCGCACCTATATATTTAAATTCTCCTGCAGGTCAGCACGCACTTCCCTAGGGTAGTCGTTCCCACACCCACTCTGCAGCCACAGCATAGCTCAAGACAGAGTAGAAAGTAGGAACTCCGACAGCGGGTGCTGGGGACTTCCTACCCAGGCATGACAGTGCGTTTGAACGCCGTTGCAGAGGCATGCATAAATTAGGCACTGTGATGCCCTAAGCAGCCTAATAGTGTGCGTGGATGTTAGCAATTTCTGAGTGAGGTTAGAGCTTGTGCAAGTGTGCGTGAGGCTGCGATGGCACTCGATTATACAGATGTTTTCGCAGTCTTGCTAAACATTATGGATGTGTGTAAGGTAAAGTGGGCGTCCTTATGTAGTGCAGCGGCAGCATAGTGAACGCAATCGATTATCATACTATCACAGTTGAACTACGTGCGTAATCGCTATTGCATTCACAGTTGCATTCCGTAGTGAATCAGGCTCTTTGTCTGCTGTGAACGTCAAACTATACAAGAAGAAAAGCCAAGCAGTGACTGGGTAGAGTGGAATTCGGTCATAGATAAAGAGCTTACAGCTTTGAATGACAATGACACATGGACCATTGTGGACAGGACGAATGACCACAAAACAGTCAAAAACGAGTGGGTCTTCTGCAAGAAACTAAAAGCCGATGGAAGTCTTGCTCGCTACAAATTCTGACTTGTTGCCAAGGTTACAGCCAGAAATGAAGCACTGACTACGGGGATCTTCTCACCTGTTACAAGGGACAGTACATTGCACATGGTCATTGTTATATCAATTCTGTATGATTTGCTGCTGTACAACTGGACTTTGATTCAGCCTTCTTAAACGGTGAGCTTGTAGAGGAATGTTATACGGAGCCACAGGAAAACTACAGTGTTGATACATTTTTGGTTTTGTTGCATACACACAGTCAGATTTAGCTAGTCGATATAAACGATAACGTTTATCATTTGATCATTTTTATCGTCCATTTTTTAGCCCCTTCCAACCCCCAAACGACGGACGATGCACGGGCATGGATGATCGATAACGACCATCGTCCGTGCATGGTCGATATCGATGCGATTGCTGGCCGTTTAGTCGTTTGGGGGTTGGTGCTGTGCTGGATGTTCGATAACGATCATCCAGCACATGCAGGACGATCAGACAATGATATCTTTATCGTTGTCTGATCTGACCGTGTGTATGCACCATTAGTCTACTAAAGAAATCATTGTATGTAGTAAAATACAGTGGCACTGCAGGCACATCAAACTAGACAGTGTACTGCTAGAAATTTACTTTTTACATTGTAAAACTGATCATTGTTTATACTACAAATGGAAAGAGAAAAGCTTGTTCATTATAGGGGGCGGTACATAGATGATATACTGCTTGCAGGCCAAGAAAGACAGATAGCCAAAATAAAATTGTTGTTGAAAATTGTTCAGGCAAAAAAACCTTGGGCCAGTGCTGTGAAATGCATTGCAATTTTAAGTCAGAATTTAATTTTTCTTTTATGCTTTATTTTTTAAGATTGATTTTTACTGTGTTTTGAAATCATTTTTTAATTATTTGTATGTTTAATTATTCCTCTAACCAATGTATTATGATGCCATTAATCTAACTAATAAATCAATTGATTATTAATTATTTTTTGTTAGATCATCGCATATAGTGCCTTGCAAAAGTATTCACCCCTTTGCATTTTTCATGTTTTGTTGCCTCAAAACCTGGAATTAGAATGGATAGTTTGAAGGTGTGCATCATTCATTCACAGAACATGCCTGCAACTGTGAAGTTGTGTTTTTTTATATTGTGAATAAAACAGCATTTAGGCCAACATAACAGAAAACTTGAGCGTGCATAAGTATTCACACCCCTAAAGTCAGTACTTTTGTTGAGCCACATTTTGCGGCAATTACAGCTGCAAGTCACTTTGGATAAGTCTCTATGAGCTTGCCACATGTTGCTCCTGGGATTTTAGCCCATTCCTCAAGGCAAAACTGCTCCAGCTCCTTCATGTTGGATGGTTTCAGCTTGTGAACAGCAATCTTCAAGTCTGACCACAGATTCTCAATTGGATTGGGCTTTGACTAGGCCATTCCAACACATTTAAATGTTTCCCCTTAAACCACTCGAGTGTTGCTTTAGCAGTATGCTTCGGGTCATTGTCCTGCTGGAAGGTGAACCTCCGTCCCAGTCTCAAATCACAGGCAGACTGAAACAGGTTTTTCTCAAGAATATCCCTGTATATAGCACCATCCATCTTTCCCTGGACTGAAATCAGTTTCCCAGTCCCTGCTGCTGAAAAACATCCCCACAGTATGATGCTGCTACCACCATGTTGCACTGTGGGAATGGTGTTCTTGGGGTGATGGGATGTGTTGGGTTTGCGCCAGACATAGCGTTTTCCTTGGTGGCCGAAAAGTTAAATTTTAGTCTAATCTGACCAGAGCACCTTCCTCCATACATTTGGGGAGTCGCCCACATACCTTTTGGCAAACTCAAATCGTGTCTTCTTATTTTTGTCACTAAGCAATGGCTTTTTTCTGGCCACTCTTCCATAAAGCCGAGCTCTTTGGAGTGTACGGCTTATTATGGTCAGATACACAGATACACCAGTCTCTGCTGTGGAACTCTGCAGCTCCTTCAGGGTTACCTTTGGTCTCTGCTGCCTCTCTGATTAATGCCCTCCTTGCCTGGTCTGTGAGTTTTGGTGGGCGGCCCTCTCTTGGCAGGTTTGTTGTGGTACCATGCTCTTTCCATTTGATATTGATGGATTTGATGGTGCTCCGGGGGATCATCAAAGATTTGGATATTTTTTTATAACTCAACCCAGAATTGTACTTCTCAACAACTTTGTCCCTGACTTATTTGGAGAGCTCCTTTGTCTTCATGGTGTGATGCCTCTTGCTTAGTGGTGTTGCAGCCTCTGGGGCCTTTCAGAAAAGGTGTGTTTATACTGACAGATCATGTGACACTTAGATTTCACACAGGTGGACTTCATTTCACTAATTATGTGACTTCTGAAGGTAATTGGTTGTACCAGAACTTTTGAGGGGCTTCATAGCAAAGGGGGTGATTACATATGCACATGCCAATTTACAGAATTTTATTTACAAAGATTCTTTTTTATATATATTTCTCTCATTTCACTTCACCAAATTAGACTATTTTGTGCAGATCAATCACATAAAATTCAGATAAAAAATAAAAATAAATTACAGGTTGTAATGTAACAAAAAAGGTAAAAAGCCAAGGTGGGTGAATACTTTTGCAAGGCACTGTAATTGCAGCCTTTCATGTAAAATCTTAAGTGCTGACACCACCTGTAACAGTCCTATAGTGCTAGGCTCCCATTGTTACAACTCTCGGGTGGATAATGGATGCAACCCGTATTTGGGGATTGGCATGACCTATTCCTGAGGCGCGGAGTCTAATGTGCCGGCGGTGTTCGCCAGGGACCCACGCAAGAAAGTATGGACTTGGCTGCGTCCCACACACAGGTCGAGGCCCTCAGGATAAGTTCTCCTATACAGGTGCTGGTGAACTCTGGATGAAGCTGAGAAGATGTTTCAGTGTAGTCGACAGGCCAGGCCAGAACCAAACGGACAAGATGATACCAGGGAGCAGACATATGCAGGTCACGGAGGATAGCCAAGGTCAGAACCAGATATCAAACGCAGTACCAGGGGCAGACGAAAATCGGAGTCACGAACAAAGCCAAGGTTAGGAACAAGTAACAAGATATTCACAGGAACGCTTGAGTAAGGTTTGGGAGTCTATACTCTGGCACTGGAGTGCTCCCTGGGACTTCCTTAAATAGGGCTTGAATTTAGGATCCTCCTGTGACGTCACCAGGAGGCATGTATGGTCCTTTAAGAATCTTTACTGAGCGACCCTATGGGAGCCACAGTCACAATCCTGAAGCCTCCAGGGAAGGAGCGCAGCAAGCCCCTGGCGGCTGTAATAACGGCAACACCGTCACAGACACAGCCCTTAACTAGTGCTGCCAGACCCGGTACGTGGACACCGGGTCCCGACGTGCTGTGACACCCATTTATGGAGAGTAAGGGACTAGTTTTAAATGTTAATAAATAAATAACTATCTAATATCTATTTGAAATTATGTAACTGATTTTGACCTATTTCTGCAACTAGTTATAAGAATTGAAAATTATACCAAGAAAACGTGCCATCACTGCGTACCTTCTCTATGAATCTATCTATGGGCCAAATTCAATTCACTGCAATGATGAATAGTCACGGGAGGGAGCTCCCATAGCTATTCAATACACCACGCTGTTTGCCTGGTCGGGAATTGGTTAAGTCAGAGAATGCCGGTTCTCGCGACTTAACCTGGGTGTTTAATTGCGAGAATTGGCATTCTCCAACTGAAGTTCCGGCCACGCGGCTGTTAGCATCGCGCTAAGCCTGCAAACTCCTACACGCCCAGCACTTTTGTCATTTTTCTTCTCGCATCTCCGGGTATGCGAGAAGAAATCCTTCTGCCCACCCCAAACAGCGCGGTATATTGAATAGCTGTGGGAGCTCCCTCCCGCAGCTATTCATCATCACATTGAATTGAAGTTGGCCAAAGCTATCATTGATTTTTGCGTTTCATATATATATTCGTATATATGCTTTGAACCCAATACATTGTAAAACAGACATGACATTTGAAATAAGATATATTCAACTCATCTTCCTTATGGAATCAAAATAAAATTCTCCAAAAAGTACAGCGATATAATTTTTTCTGTTTATTTTGTAAACTCAATGTATAGGTGACATTGGGCCTGATTCAGACCCACTCGCGAGCGGCTGTCCGCTCGCAAGTGGGTCGATGTTATGGACTGAGCATGCGCACGACGGAGGGAGCTCCGTCGTGCGCATGCGCCAGACGCGACGAGCGAAGGAAAGTCCTTCGCTCGTTGTGTCCGATCAAAGGGGGCGTGCTGTCAATGTTGATTGACAGCACGCCCCCTTTGGTAGGCGTGCCGGGGGCGTGCCTCCCTGACGGGGGCGTTCCCATGGGAACGCCTCCCGTCAGAAGCCGGCCCACTGACATCACTAGTGATGTCAGTGGGAGTGATTTTGGCTCTGATAGAGCCAGAGCCAAAATCACTCCGGAGCTTGCGGTTGAAAACCTCAACCGCAGGCTCCGGCTCGCAATTTCGATGGTCGCGATGGTCTCGACCATCGCGGCCATCACAAAGCACGCTCGTATAGCCTGTGGGTGGTGACCCACAGCTATACGAGCGTCCAGGAGGACGCTCCATGAAAATGGAGCCCGGCCCTCATTCAGAGCGTGCGCTCTGCTCAGAGCGTACGGCTCTGAATGAGGGCCATTATTTTTTATAATGTATTTATATTAAAATGATATACGATAATTAGAATTAATTGATACACATACTACAATAAAGAAATTATAACAATAATATTATTATATTGGTCAACACATTGCAAATTTATTACATACTGCCTGCACTGTTGATGTCACACAAACTATTGGTCTATATCACAGGTTATCAAACTCGGGGGGTCATTCAGACCCGTTCGCGAGCAAAGGACGCTCGCAAACGGGTTGATGTTGCCCCACTGCACATGTGCACGACGGAAGGAGCTCCGTCGTGTGCATGCGCGAGACCCGGACTGCGACAGCCAAGCTGTCGCTCCGGGTCTCGCACCAAAGGGGGCGTGCTGTTGATGTTGATTGTCAGCACGCCCCCTTTGGTGGGCGTGCCGGCCAGACGGAGGCGTACCCATGGGAACGCCTACCGTCTGAAGCCGGCCCCACTGACATCACTAGTGATGTCAGTGGGAGTGATTTTGGCTCTGATAGAGCCAAAATCACTCCAGGGCTTGCGGCAGCGAGACCCTACCGCAGGGTCTCCGTCGCAAGCCCGATGGTTGCGATGGTCTTGACCATCGCGACCATCATCATGGACGCTCGCATAAGCTGTGGGTGCTAACCCACAGCTATGCGAGCGTCCATGAGGACGCTCCTAAAACAGGTAGGAGGGTCCTGATTCAGAGCGAGCGCTCTGGTCAGAGCGTTCAGCTCTGAATCAGGCCCTCGGTCCTCAGGACCCCAAACAGTGCATGTTTTCCAGGTCTCCTCGCAGAATCGCTAGTGAAATAATTAGCTCCACATATGGATCTCTTAAACTGTGTCAGTAATGACTACACCTGTGCACCTGCTGGGTGACCTGGAAAATGTGAACTGTGTGGGGTTCTGAGGACCAAGGGCCCGATTCAGACCCGGTCGCTAGATGTGTTCATTCGTTCCCAGTGTATGCAAATTTGGCTAAGTGACGGCATGGCAGGCGATCGCATGGCAAGGCATAAACACCCCCACTATGTCTTGTAGTGTGATCGCTTTGTGTATGCAGACGCCCACCAGCCTATCTTAAGATGCCCACTTGCGCACGTCATCTCCAGGAAGTGTATGCAACCATCGGTACATCAGGTACCATCGGAAGCGAATGCAGCGCTTGAGGTAGACTATACCCTACCTCAAGCACTGCGATCACTTCAGTGTGAAATACAACCAGGTGACGTGTACTATGATGCTACCTGTTAATTATGCACACCTCTGCAACTGTGTTATTTCGGTCAGGCACGCCTACGTTCACACCTACACTCCCCCCAGCCCCTGTTACCACCCACAAACGGCTTCTCCTGTCACTCACTCTGGTGGGCTGTCTATGCTGGGTGAGCGTATGCTTCCCGAGCCTACGCAATAGTTTGCGCACGCATACACGTGCGCACAATGCGAACCATCGGCAGCTACGAGCGACCACTTCTTAGCGTCCGGGTCTGAATCGGGCCCCAAGTTTGAGAACTACTGGTCTATATTATTCTTCTACAGTACATCACCACCCAAACTGCCCTGTGTGAATGTTTGGATACATGATATGCATCCCATATGCTATACCATGACAGAAAGTTCTGGAGAGTTTAATCAGAAAAAAGCACAAAAAAATCTAACATCGCTGACTTTTATTTGTTCTCATTTTTTGTGCATGTTTCATACATTTATTACAATGAATAGTTGTGAATGAGCACTTAATACTTATTTCCACAAATGAGTTTCCTAGTAAAATTATACAGACATCGGGGGAGATGTACTAAGCCTTTGTAAGAGATAAAGGACCTCATTCCGAGTCGGTCGAAGCAGCTGCACGGTCGTACGCAGCCGATGTTCGCTTAACTGCGCATGCGTACATTTCGCAATGCGCGTGCGCAAACTAGCGGCTATGATCAGAAATTTCTCTATCCTTGAACACCGCCAGGTCGGTAGTTTGAGTGACAGATTGCGGCGTTTGTGGGTGGTAACATGGGAAGGTGCTAGAAAACGGGGGTGTGGAGATCCGAACGCAGGCGTGCCTCATTATGCGAATGGCGTTTTATGGGAGTGCATAATTAAGAAAGTAGTGTCATGGCACACGTGACAGGGGAGGTTTTACACTGACATGATCGTAGAGCTTAAGAGAGGGTATGGTCAACCTTAAGCTCTACGACCAGTTCCGATGGTTACCGATGGTCTCGATTAATCCTTAAATAGCCGGAGATGACGTGCTATGCGTACGAGATGTGGGCGTATTTTTAGCGGTCCGACCGCATCCACCCCTTGGTCGGCCAGCTAACGATCCGACCTTAGGGACGCAACATGCGTGTGCATCATTTGCATATCCGGCCCCTTTTCCTATACGACCGTGCGGCCGCAACGACCGACTTTGAATGAAGTCCCAAGTACCAACCAATCAGCTCAAAACTGTAACTTTACAGGCTGTGTTTGAAATATGACAGGAGAACTCTCCAAGGGGCCTATGTATAAATAATTGTGTAATTGCCGCATTAAATAAGGTTCCATATCGCGGTAGATAATTTTTATTTTTAATGAAAATAACCCCACTATGTACCAGGGGAAACTCGCAGGAACAGAAGCTGCGGTAAACGCTCTACCTGCGAGTTATATCCCCGGCGTATTGTAGAAGTCTTGCTTGTGAAAGACTTCTCCTGTGAAAGCTGACACTGCGCTTGCACACAGTGTCAGCTTTGGCCACCGGCGAGGCTGCGGGAAAGAGATCGTAAGATGTTTCTCCTGCTTGTAAGCGTCCATAGGCTTAAAGCAGTTTACGCCATCTGAAGATGGTGTAAACTACCGGGGCCAAACTCCAAAAAGCTTTGTATTTTGGAGTTTGGTACATACAGGGCAGAGATCGTAGTCCCCATTGATAATAAATGAAATACAAGTTTGATAAATAGGCTTAGTACATCTATCCCTCTGTTACACTACAGGTAAGTCAAGAACTTCAACAAATTTGTACACGAATCTTATGTCATACTGAAAAAGGTTGTGCCTAGAACTTTGTTTCTATTTCATTGCAAAGCTCATTATTAAGCTCATTATTATATGTGTACAAATAGAAGACTCACTTTTGTATTGCATAATTAATTACTGACCAGTGCTGGAATTGTTAATTTATTCCTTACTATAGTATCTGAAACATTATTCCCAGTTGTGATTGCCAGCACCTCTTAAATCCATTTCATATAAATATGTGTAGTCATTCTAAAGCTGCATACACACACAACGATTTTTTGAACGATTATCGTTAAACGATGTCGTTTAACGATAATCGTTTGAAAAAATCATTCACTTTCTGAGTCAAACAATGAACGATTATCGTTCATGCGCGTTCACATTTGTAGTTTGTAGTTCAGTCAGACTTGTCAACTAAATGATTTTCATTAAGGGAATATGCAAAAATCGTTTGTAGTTCTAAAAGATTGTTCATTACACTTTAAAAAATCTGACAGATAATCTGACAGAAAATCGTTGGTAACATAATCGTTGTGTGTGTATGTAGCTTTAGGGGTAAATTTACTAAAGTGAGAGTTTTAGAAGAGATGTTGCCCATAGCAACCAATCAGATTCTAGCTATTATCTTCTAGAAGGTGCTAGTTAAATGTGAAGTAGAATCTGATTGGTTGCTATGGGCAACATCTCTTCTAAAACTCACTTCTAAAAGCTCTCACTTTAGTAAATTTACCCCTTATACTCTAGAGGAAATATAAGTAGTATAAATCGTAGGAGGTACAAATTAATTTTAGGATCATTTGAATTGACGTTTTTAAAGCAAACTGTAGCAGAGTAATATAGAACACAGTTATAAACTATTGAAAGAAAAATCCTTTTTTGAAACGTTAATAAATGTACTAAAAAATTTAATGTATTATCCTTTAAGTTTGAAATTGGATAACACTGATATTGTGCATGAATTATTATACCATGTTAAATGTAATACATTCCGAGCACATTGATTTAGGGGAGATTTCCACATCCACAGTGAACTGCTACAGGTACCGTTTCAAAGGTATTGTTGGTATGATGGTATTTGTTCACACACCTGTTTGGATTTTGGCTTCTATAAATTGCAGAAGCACCTAAAATTCACAGATTCCATCACTAATGCTGGGCATACACTATACAATTATCTGTCAGATACAGTATCTGTCCAATCTGGCTGGTTGGAATGAAAACCGTAGCGTATGGGAGCAAATGACAATCGAACATTTGTTCACAAACACTGGAAAACCGACAAAAATGGACGCTCAGCCAAACTGGTTAAATAAAACAAATGTAACCAATTTGAACAATTGTTTTTTGTCTGTTTTCCAGTGTTTAAAACTATATAATCGATTGTGATTTGCACCCATACACTACCAGGTTTTCATTCCAACCAGCCAGATTGGACAGATATCTGACAGATAATTGTATAGTGTATGCCCAGCATTAGTGTGGTATATTATGTCAACATTCAGAATGCCGACAATGGAATTTAGCATTAATCTCACTCTGGGCTGGATGTACTAAGATGCGGTACATCCCACCACTTATCAGGTACATACCGGCGTTAATTACACACCTCTCGCAATAAGAGCTGTCCTTTGCGATAGAGAGACTTCCTGGTTTAATACCTAGAAGTACCTTTATGCATGCGTAGAATGCTGCGCGCTACAGCGGGGTACACTGGGAGGAATCCGATTGAATACCTCCCAGAGGAATTGCGTAAAGAAGCCTATTGGGTAACGCCACCCACGGGTCCGAGCTCTAGAATGTATCGCATTCCAGAGCTTGATACATATGAGAAATTAGGTCAAACCCCCAAAAACTGCATTTTCGGGGGTTTGACTGCATTTTTGCCTATAGAACATCACACCCACTAAACCTAATCCTAACACTAATCTAACCCTAACCCTAATTGCAGCCTAACCCAAATTAATGCCTAATTGTAACACTAAACGCGTCTGTCAACATTCACAATGTCCACATTCTGACAATATAGACATCATGTCAATGCCAACAGTGTAAATGTCGACATACTGTACATGCCAACAGGCTGAATATCGACATTCAAACAATGTTTACATTATGTTGTTGACAATCTGAATGACAACATGGTGTCTGCATACCTCATCACTGTTCATTATAATTTAATCCCACAGGTCCTCATCACCCAAAGCCTCAGGGTGTGATCACATGGGCTCTGTAGTTCGTTCCAACAGATAAACGCAGCATGTATGCATCAGAATGGGGATCACTGATCCCTATGGAGAGTGTACCAACTGTACATACAAGAACCATCCATATTGAGAGCTGGATACCAGATATAAGTGCTTGATACCTCAGTAGTCCACCTAGCAGTCACATAATATTGCACTTAGCGGGCATGAACTTTGTATTTGTGTACACAATCTAACACAGACCAGATGCACAGTTTCTGATGTAAAAATAAATGTGAAAATACCAACAACTTTGTTACATTTCAGACAGGGCACACCGCTCTGCTCCTATGCTTCCTACGCATTTCCTGACTAAACTGAAATAATTAAATATAACTGGACTCTATGGAGTAATGTAAATTAAAGGTGTTTTTAGACATGTACTGCGTGAAATAGATCATGTCACAAGGTATAAATACATACAGCATAGCCTAAAATATATAACACCCATGACACATTACTCTTCTCCTACTTTTTCACTTATTTCCCAGATACATTATTCTGTGCTAATCTACGTAGCTGATGTTAGTCATTTTTAATCCAAATGAAGAATAATTCTAATGGTGCACGCCAGACTTGCAGATTTTTGTTCTCAGCCCCATAGGGCGTAGTATAACATTCATAAGTTCAAGGCGAAATTGTGACGCGAAGGGGGCGAGTTCTACACTATTGCAAAGGTAACTCCACACCCTCCCCCCGCGTCTAAATGAATTGACCCCTAAACTCAGGTAGTGTGAAAAATGTAAACTAATCAATATTTCCTGGCTTAAAAGGTGTCACATTGAAAGGGTTGTTATATTTTGTACAGTTTTGTTTGACATTATTCCCCCCCAGCCTCTCCCCCCCCCCCCCAAAAAAAAAAAATGTTGTGACACTGACACTCAGGAATCAAGAATCGTCATGGAAAATTGTTTCCCCTTTTGCGTTTGCAAATAATAATGAATAACTTATGGTGCATACACACGATCAGATTTTTCCTTCAGATATGAACGATAACGATTTAAAAATCGTTCAGTCGTTCATATCTGATGGAAAATCGTTCATATCTGACATGCCTGAACGATGGACGATCAACGATGCGCGTTCCCGTTTGTCAGATAACGATATCTGACATCTGATGGGTTTGCAGTCAGACTTGGACGATTCCATTCATTTTAATGTAGTCAAAAATCGTTCAATCGTTCAAATCGAACAAATCGTTCAGATCGTTTAATCGTTCAATCGTTCATCTGACAAATCTGACAAGTCTGACAAATCTGACCGTGTGTACGCTCCATTAGAAGTATTTCGCTTTTTTTTTTTTTTTTTCGTTTTAAAGGCAGCTACAACATCCTACAACAAGATCCTTCCTAAGAGGCATATGTATCAAAGCTTGACGTGAGATAAAATTGTGAGATACACATCACCAACCAATCAACTTCTAACTTACATTTTGCAGGCTGTGTTTAAGAAATGATAGTTTGGAGCTGATTGGTTGGTGATATATATTTCACAATTTTATCTCACAACAAGCTTTGATACATATGCCCCTAAATCTTTCACTTACACAATAATAAAGCCTGCAGATTCAGACAGTAGAATTCCCATCTTAAACTTCCTCACTCCAGAATCCTGCAGTTCTTCATAGGTTCGCACACAATGCCCAGGAATAATTTCATTTTACCCAGCTGTCAGTTGCTACATTCTCTAATGCATAGCATTTTAATGAGCAGTATTTGGAGAAAACCAAATTATGAGAACAGACAGGAAAGCGGAGTTCTCCATGTGTATGTGTAGAGGTCAGTAGGTGACCGGAGTCAGGAAAGCCAGAGACAGACATGCAGGAATACACAGGGCACCTTATAGATTGGATGGAAGAGATGCACAGAAGACCATAGACCCTGCATGATGTAGACTTTAAATTAATACATTTTCTGCAGGTGTCTGCATAAGACAGTTACTTTAAAGTGCTGAAGTGCAGAATACAAAGCCCTAATAACAGCTATAATAGGATAATACAAGCATGAAGAACAGCAGGACAGAAGAACATGTTAGGAAATAATTTGAGGTTGGACTACATCATATTAGGTTTACATTTCAGCTCTTGTGGAACTACAAGTGTCAGCCAGCTATAATTTACTCTTTCACAGCAGCTAAGAGATACAGGTTGCTTTGCATGTACGAACTGCTTAAAAAACAAATATGGGTACACCAAAGTCTATTCAGTATAATAAAAGAACAATATGGCTCATATTATAGGATTATGAGGCTGCTGTACCTGTTGCTTTTGCTAATAAAAGGAGAGAAATGAATGAGCAGCGTGGCTACACTCTTACCTTGGCAGATGCCAGTCCAGGATACTAGAATGATGAGAAGCAGCAGCCCACACGGAGTCTGCCCCCTGAAGTTGTGTTGGTGGTGCCTGCTCTGGGCTCTGTCCTCACTGACAGGGCACTGTATAGGATGCTGCCTCTTGCAGCTGCTGGAACTCAGCATCATTTTGGAGCACAGCCTCCCCTGACTAGTACAGAACGAGAAGTGAGGAAATCCCTACTGCCAGCACCTGCTCACAATCCGCGGGCTGCTCTCCTGGTGCACTCCGGTGCTTCCCGGCTGCTGCCTCGCACTTTTATAGTGTAGCCATGTGGCTGATCCAGGCAGATCGCGGTGCGCACAACAGGGATTATCGTCATCAACTCATAGTGCCCCCCCCCCCCCCCCCCCCCCCTGCATCACCCAGAGGCGCACGTTTGGTTCTCCATTCCCCACACCTGCCGAAAATATAACATTGCTTTTATTACAGTATAACGGACTGCCCGTCTACTTTTTTTTCTATATAGTAGTCAACTTTTGCATACACCAAGGAGTTTTTTCGAACTTGGCAACATTGGCCCTCATTCAGAGCCACTCGCTATTAGCGGTCGTTCGTTCTAAAACAAGGGGTGGCTATTCAAATGAACCGTTCGCTGTTTGCGGTCTGTTCACGCCTCTAGGTCTTAACGAGCGAACAAAACTTGCGTTCGTTTTTTGGAAAAATGCGCCCCCTGGCCGCTCGCATCCTACGTCATGTCCGCTATTTATTAGATTAATCAAGTACATCGAACAGGGTAAGAGTTGCTCGCTATTTTTGTGGTTGGTTTTTGCTACCACAATTTTGCGAGCAGTTCTGGCTATAAAATAACCCAGTGACGTGGTCAATGACGCTGCTGTTTTAAATATGCACACCCATAAAACGCTCGTTTTGACCTTTAAGCACGCCTGCGATCGGATCTCCACTCCCCGTTTTCAAGCACTTTCCCCTGTTACCACCCACATACGCCTCATTCTGTCACTCAAAATAGCAGGCATTCGCTATTTTGCGAGCACACGATTTTCGGCCGTACTGAGTGGTTCGCGCATGCGTATTTCGATCCGTACGCATGCACAGTTGGGCAAACATCGCTCGGAGCGAACGAGCAGCCACTTGCGTCCGGCTCTGAATCAGGGCCATTGTCCTTTTCAAATTCAATGGGTTCTTCTTGTAGAAGTTTAGTAACCTCATAATACACGCACACAAACTGGCTAGCTTGCAATTTGTTGCTAAAGTTATGCTGTGTACACAGGTAGCGGTCAGCCAGCAATACGATATCGCTGGCTGATTGTCATGCACCCTCCCTGGTGTGCTGGGTGATTGATATACCGGCGACTATAGCAACTTGCTCGATATCAAGCAAGTTGACCGGCATGCACGGCCGATGGATGATATTGCTATTGTCCATACTTGGCCGCACATCGCTAGTCGACGGTAAGTTGGTAGGGTCCTTTTAAATGAGCGCTTTGAACAATAACAAGATCGTTATCGTTCGTTCAAATAGTTCTTTAACATAGCTACGTGTGTACGCACCATAAGGCAGGGTTGCCCACCCACCCGATTCGGCCTGGAGCCTCCCGATAATCGAGTGCAAGCCTCCCAGTGGCTGCTGATCCCACCTATCCCCCCCCCCCGCGAGGAACTGTTAAACCCCCGAAGCGGGGGGGCGGTGACGCGATTCACGCTGAAGTGTGCATTTTGTCCCCGCCCCCTGCTTCACAATGCCTGTATTATTGGCATTGTGTAGCGGGGGCAGGACCAAAATGACGCGATCGCGAGACCCCGCTTCCGTCACACCAACAAATGTCAGTCATCCGCCCGACCATGCGCTCTTTTGCTGACCACGCCCCCTGCCCTGCCGCTCTGGCTGCTCCCTCCCAGAAGGAGCAGCCAGAAAGTCAGCAACAATGCCATAAGGGTCTAATTATCTAGCAACAATAAACCCTTTTTCTTTGGGGTTTTTATATTTAGAAAAGGGGTAATCATTGCTTCTCTCTATGTGGCCCATTTATTGGGTATGATATTAGCGTCCATGACCGCATTGCAGGATGTGATCATAGCACCCGAATGTACTAAAGGGCACCCACAGGGACAAGGGCTGTGTCAGCGGTCTCTTCAGTCCTGTGTCGGGGATCCTGCACATGCGTGCTCTATAGACCACACATGCATGGTGGCCATTCCCGGGGGAGGTCTAGGTATGTGATAAGTAGCTCATAGGCTACAGCGACTTACGCCATCTTGAATTCCGGAATTTGGTAAATCTGACAGCTTCGCATCCCCCATAGAAAACTTGGCTGTTGAGAGCCTGGTCGGGCCCGGGTAATGGAGGGGGCGTGGTCTAATCGCTGGAGGCATGGCCATGCCCCCTTGAAAAATAAAAGAAAAAAATCATCACTTTTGCGGTGCTGTGCGCCGGGGAGGGGGGCGCTGTAAGACCCCCAGCCCGGCGCTCTGCAGGGGGGGGCGCGATCAGTATGATCGCTCCCCCCCACAGCCATAGGAGACTGCTCCAGCTGCTGCAGCAGCTGCGAGCAGCCTCACACAGCAGCTGCTGTGAGGGAGGGGGGGGATGGAGACGCCGGACCCAGGCCCCGCCGTGCCCCTCTAGCTTGCCCGGGCCCAGGTAAACTGTACCCGCCCCCCCCTCTCGGCGCCCATGAAAAAACTATGGGGGTTTCTTTGCTGGCGGAATTAGAGGGACAGCAGCAGATATCTGAGAACCCTCCTTAATACATCTGAGGGATACTTAATATTTGTGGGTATCCACAGAAAACACGGGTTGCAGGCAGGGAGAGAAACATCAGTGAGAACAAATATTACATGATAAATGGTCCCCTATTTAGCAAAAGGGAACCTGTATAGAAATTATAGATTTCTCCTGCAGTCCCTCCATTTTCACATTGTATCACAAGTCCCCATAGGGGCATATTTATCAATTATCAGGTTTAGACCTGATCATTTTAATTTGTTATCACCACCATTTGCACCAATAAGTAATTATTTACTGTCCAAATAAATAAAAAAACTCATGCCGGACAATATCTGTAGGACAATAGAATTAACTCATATCATAAATTCCAGGAGATCCCCAGCTATCATCTTCTCCCTTAAAGGCGTTTGACAGGCTCACCTGGAACTTTATGTATCATACTCAGCGGTCCTTCGATATATCGGGGTACTTCCTGACTGGTATCATGGCCCTCTATTCCCTCCCTGAGCCAGGGTCTCCATAAATGGCATCCCCTCTGGTGTTTTTTTTTTTTTATCTCCAATGGTACTAGACAAGGCTGTCCCTTATCTCCTTTGATTTATGCCCTGGATCCTAATATTTAAGTGGTGCAGGTTGGGAACATCACTTCTAAAATTGCCCTATTAGCCAACAATGTCTTGCTTACACTCTCTCAGCCTAGGATCTCTCTGCCCAACCTTTAACCCTCTTGGATTGCTACGTTGTTCTCTCTTGATATAAAATTAACTATTCTGTACACCGCTGCCCTTACAGCTCCTTGGAGCATTCTCAGGATGCTCCAGACATTGCTGTAATCACTGGCGATTGTGGCCCCGTCCCTGTGTGACATCACCTGGTGGGGGCGTGGCTTGCACCATGACCGCAAATAATGTTAAATATATATCAAAATGGCCCTTGGGAGAAAAAAGGTTCCTCACCCCTGCTCGAGGCAGATCTGGTCTCCTAAAAACAGCTCATAATCTCGTGGCTGGGCAGGATCAGAGCTGTCAAAATGTATATTCTCCCTAAGTGGCTTTGGGGGAGATGTATTATAGCACTACAAATCATGCTGCTATAAGTCTTCCTGCTTTGCCTCTTTACCGAAACTAAGCAGGAAGCAGTACCAACGAGATGTAAGAACATCTCGTTGCCGGAGTGAATACTCCTCTGGCGATACCTGCCACAGCCCACACTAGGCTGATGCGCTGTGCCTCACATCCCGGCCGATTCCACAGGGCATGCACAAGATCTTGCCCGGAGCCAAGCAGCCACCGCAGCCAGGGACAGTACTGCCCCTGTTGTGGTGTTAGGGCAACAACAGCTGCAGCTGTCGAAATTGATAACTGCAGCTGTCGGAACGGTTAGTGCCATTGACCTTTCATACATTGCTTAGCATATTGGCGCGCTATCTTGTAGATAGCAGCGCCAATAAGGACAGGGGTGTATAGCGCCCCAGTCATTCTGATCACTTCCATGCATTACTACATGCAGGGAAGCAATGACTGCAGCACTTAACATACACAGTTCACAGTTTCCCCCCTATCGACCCTTCATACATCTCCCCGTTATCTTTTCCAAACCACTTTCTCTCTTCCATAAACTTTACAAATCTATTAACCGTTTTATTTGGCAAGGCAAACCCCCTAGGTTATCCTCTACTGTCCTTAAAAAGCCTATTTCCAGAGGTGGCAGGGGCTCCCTAATTTTAAGCTCTACTATCCGACCCCTCACTTTTCTCAAATTGCCTCTTCATATCCCCCCTTCCCCCCGGTTCAGCCTCCCGGCTCGACATTGAATCCAGCGATCTACGTTTCCCGGATTTGTCCTCCTTATGGGGCCTTCCCAAACAGCACCGTCCCCCCTCTTCTAACATCCTTGCTACCTTTAAACTTTTTTACACATAAGGACATTATACTCTGATATTCTGTCACCTCCTTTGTATCCTCCATTACCCCTAGTTAGAATAATCCTGATTTTCCACAGGGTTTACATGCCACCTGCATGAGATCATGGACTGCAGTGTCCCTTCAATTTCTTGCTAATTTCAGATCACATGGGGTTTGGCTTCCCCTTTCAGATTTATTGAAATCCCCTAACCAACCTCTTAATTCTTTTAAATGCCTCCAGATACAGAACTTTGAACACTCCCTACAACAAACCCCTCTTCTCCATGCCCACACCCCTTTTGAACGTCTTTGTAAATACTGTCCAATATCTAAGGGCATGATTTCCCAGGTCTACGACATTTTCACTGATGTTGATCTCCCTACCTGCAACCCCCATGAATCCTCCTGGGAAGAGGACAGCCTCCAACCCGATGAAGAGGCCTGGGATGACATGAGACTGGTGATTGCTAAGTCCTTCGTTTCCACTAGCCTTATGAAAACCTCTTATAAACTATACTGCCGCTAGTATTATACTCCATTGCGGCTTTCCCAAATTATCCCTTCTGCATCACCCATCTGCTGGAGGAACTGTGGCCTTTGAGGTACCTTTGCTCATGTCTGGTGGACCTGTCCTGTCCTGGAACCCTTTTGGACTTCGCTACACACGCATCTGACCCACCTACTTGAATCTTCTGTGACAAAAGATCTGCTGGCCTTTCTTCTAGCTACCCCCCTATCAGTGGCGTAACTAGGGGGGGTCGGGCAGGGTGCGTGCCCTGGGCGCCATGGGACCGGCGGCGCGGGGGGGCGCCGCCGGCCACGGTCTGGCCCGCCCTAGATAGCCACAAGTGTAGCGCCGACCACAGTGATTGCGGTCGGCGCTACACATTTACACAGGACCGGCGCTAGGCTTCCAGCGCCGGTCCTGTGCTGCACGCCTGAGCCCGTTCCCTCCCCCTGAGCGCTTGCCCAATAGCGCTAGGAGGCGGGCTCAGGCTGTGCATAACACACGCATCGCCGCCAGCGCTGGCGGCGATGCATGTGTTAAACAGCAGCCAATGAGAGTCAGATAGACTCTCATTGACTGCTGCAGCACCCACTGCAAGAGCCGGACTTCCGTCCGGCTCCTGCAGTGGGTAATGGGACAGACGTCATGACGTCTGTCCCATTATGCTGAGCGCGCCAGCCCAGGCGGACTGGCGGGCGGCGGCGGGAGCGGCGTCGCGGACCGGAGCAGCAGCAGCAGCGTGGATTCAGGTAAATATGTTTTTATATATATATATATATATATATAAATATATATATTTTTTTAACCTATCTGCAGAACGGGGGAGGGGGGTGGCTACTACTGGGAGGACCTCTACTGGAGGTGGGGGCACCATTATTGGGAGGACCTCTACTGGGGGGGGGGCTACTACTGGGGGCACTTAATCGGGAGGGGGAACCTCTACTGGGGACTACTACTTGGGGGGGAACTACCACTGGGGGCATTATTAAAGGGGCCTACTAGTAGAGGCACTGCACTCGGGGGACCACTACTGGGGGCAATAATAGGAAGGGCCACTACAGTGGGTACTGGATAGGGGGGATCACTACTGGGTGCCTGCATAAGGGGACCACTACTGGGAAAACTGCATGGGGGGGGGCTACTGCTGGGGGCACTATATAAAGGGCACTGCATAGGGGGGGACTACTACTGGGGGCACCATATAAAGGGCACTGCATAAGGGGATACCGCTACTGGGCACACTGCATTGTGGGGACTGCTATTGGGGGCACTGCATAAGGGGGAACACTACGTGGGGCACTGCATTTGGGGGGCCACTACTGGGGGTACTGAGTAAGGGGAAGTAATTGGGGGCTGTATAAGTGGGACCACTACTGGGGATACTGTATAAGGGGCACTACTATGCGCCTGCATAAGAGGGACCACAACTCCATACTGGGGTACTGTATAAGGGGTACTACTGGGGTTAAATTGCATATGGATAGGAATGTTCAGTGTGAAAATAAAGGGGTGTGTCATGTTGACACGCCCCATTTTTAAGTGACCACGCCGATTTTTTGGTCGCGCACACCGGGGGTGGGGGGCTCCCTTTTCAAATTTGCCCTGGGCTCCAAATATCCTAGTTACACCACTGCCCCCTATTGATCTCTGTAAAGTGTCCATCAAATTGCTGTCCAATGCTTTAGTTGCTGCCAAAAGTCTTATAGGCTGTTACTTGAAAAAACCCTATCCACCATCCCTCTCCTCCCTAAAATTACAAATTTGGCACATAGCGTTGATGGAAAGTATAACATTGCAATGTGTTAGTAGTGAAATAATAATATTAGCGGTCACTTCACTATTAAATTGTAGCCCCGGTCAGGGGCACTGAGAGCCGTGCCAGGCCTGGGGAAGGGGGCGTGGCATGATCACGTGAGATGTGGCCACGCCCCCTTAGGATAAGAAGAAAATGTTTTTTTATGCAGCGCCACGCGCTGAGGAGAGGCGCACTGTGAGCCCCTCGGCCAGACACAAAGCCAGAGGGGGGGGTGGCACGCTTCCACTGCAGCCCAGCACACAGAAGCATGTGCTGGGCTGCTGTGAGGTAAGAGGGAGGGGGGCAGTGCCAGGCCCCTCCAGTACCTGCTCTACCTCCCCTCGGCGCCCCTGGCCCCGGTAGGGCCGCAACTAGGGGGGGGCTAGAGGTGCATGTGCACCGGGTGCCGGAATGCAGGGGGTGAAAAAGGGATGACTGACTCATGGTGGCTTGGAGGCTGCAGTGTCAGAAAACGGCCATCCAAAAATGGCCGCCGCCAAGGAGGAGACAGATGCTAAAGGTCCTTACTGGACCTCTAATGTCTGTCTCCTCCTTGGCGGTGGCCATTTTTGGATGGTCATTTTCAGCAGATTCCATGCGGACTAGCCGTCTGCATGGACTCTGCTGAAAACGGACATCCAAAAATGGCCACCGCGGAGGAGGAGACAGACACCAGAGGTCCTACTGCTGAAAGCTGCATCTTCTCCCATGAAACTCCCTGGCAACGAGCATAAACCCCATGGCAACGAGAATAAACCCCATGGCAACGAGCATGTAACCCCTGGCAACGAGCATAAACCCCATAGCAATGAGCATAAACCCCATAGCAACGAGCATGAATCCCCCTGGCAACGAGAATGAAACCCCATGGCAACGAGCTAAACCACATGGCAACGAGCATAAACCCCATAGCAATGAGCATGTAACCCCTGGCAACAAGCATAAACCCAATAGCAACGAGCATAAAACCCCTGACAACGAGCAGGTAATTTTAAAGTAATTAGAAGCCTTACTGTGGGGCATAAAATGGTGTCGGGCAAATATGTAAGTGGCACTTTGGTAATAGGCATTACAGTGTGTGGCATAATGTGTAATGGGCATTACTGTGTGTGGAATAATGTAAGTCACTATACCAGGGACGTTTGACTAGTGCGCTGCCTTATGGAGGAGCAAGGACAAAATCCAGGTACAGGAAGGGAGGGGGTGCAAAATTGCTGCCTTGCACCGGGTGACAGATATAATAGTTTCGGCCCTGGCCACGGTACTACTGCGCATGCATGGTGCGCTGACCACACATGTGTAAATTTTGCGAAGTGTAGCTAATAGGCTATAGCGGCTAACACCATCTGCAGATGGCATTAGCCTCCCGGGGCTAAGTTCTGGAATGCTTCGTATTCTAGAGCTTGGTAAATCTAACAGCTTTGAGAGAGGCTGCGGCTACTGTCGGAAATGAAGGGACTACAGTAGATAATAGAGATATCTGCTGTGGTCCCTCCTTCATACATATGGTGATTCTTAATATTTGTGGATATCCTCCGATATTGGGTGTTTTGGGAGATATGCCATGCATTTTATTCAATTAATAGGCCTCTTTGTCTGCTATGGGGACTGTGAAGTGGATTCAATTTAACAAACTGGGAAAAGCATCAAAACACAACTCCATCTCCGGTGCCCTGAAGTATCCAGGTGATTGTTCTGCGCAGGAACAGCTTTTCAGAGATTATCCCACTGTTACAGTGTATTTATGTCATTTTCATTTGGCGTAAGCATAATACTGCCATAATGAAGAAAGAATGACCAGCGGACTTAACTAGCAGTATTATGCTGCAGAAGTACACCGTTGTTTTTCACACCACCTCTCCAGCGGGTGATAATTTGCGTCAATACAACATTCTGAATCGCTGCAGTGATGATTTCTGATGTCCTGCAGAAACCTGATCCAACTGCAATCTTTTAACTAGTCTTCAATTCTATCTACTCTTTGCCTTTCTTAAACTGGGTGCACACTACAACGATGGATCGGTCAGCAGACTGATACACCATCCCAGTGGCAAATTGGTGAGCTGTACACACTTACCAATCGGCCATATGATATGTCTGGCCTGACATTACAACTGGGCGGGCATTTAAATTTGTGCGCACAGTTAAGATGTCAGTGTTGGTGGTCCCTGAAACACGTGTAAGGGTGATCGTCAGGTCGCCTATACACACATGCAGTTGCGCCGATATATCTTTCAGATATATCGCCATCGGCTGTGCTACAGGTCTGACCTGATATGTCTGTGAACAACGTTGTTCATAGACATAACGGATGTACACACCCACCGATGCCCTCGCTATATATCGTTCGTCGATCGAACAAACGATATATTGACAAGTGTCATACTTGCCAAATCTCCATCATTGTCAGGGAGACTCCCTGAAATAGTAGCAATCTCCCTATCTCCCTGAAGAGTCTAGTAATCTCCCTTATTGCACCTTACCCCCATTGTGAAGCTATTATATTTAAAAAAACAAAGATATATACACTCAAATGGGATCATTAGTATAATTTCCCTGCATTGGTTATTAGACACAATGGGCCTGATTCAGAGCCGCTCGTAAGCGGCAGTACGCTCGTTCCCAGCGATGTTCGCCCATCTGCGCATGCGTACGGTTTTTAAAACGCATGCGCGAACCAGTCAGTGCGGCCAAAAATCGTTTGTTCGCTATATAACGAATGCCTGCTATTTTGAGTGACAGAATGAGGCGTATGTGCGGGCAATGGGAACAGGGTTGGGATAGTGTAGTGTAGTGTAGCATGTGCGGGCAGGGGTAGTGTAGTATAGTGTAGCATGTGCAGGCAGTGATAGTAGGGGTAGTGTAGTGTATGTGCGGGCAGCGGTAGCAGGGTAAGGGATAGTGTAGCGTGTGCAGGCAGTGGGAGTAGGGGTAGTGTAGTGTATGTGCGGGCAGCGGTAGCAGGGTCAGGGATAGTGTAGCGTGTGCGGGCAGTGGGAGCAGGGTAGTGTAGTGTAGTATATGTGCGGGCAGCGATAACAGAATCAGGGGAAGTGTAGTGTATGTGGGGATGCGGTTCCAGGGTTAGGGGTAGTACCTGTCCTGTGTACGGCTGGTCCATGGAAGCTGTCTGCGACGCTGGAGAAGAGACGGAGTAAAGGTGAGTAAACTTCCAATTGCTTAATTAGCCATTAGGGGTACTGCCCAAAGGGGCCCAGAGCAGGTGCAGGCAATTTTTCCTTAAAATATGGATTTTAGGAAAAATTGGACCTGCTCTGGAGGCGCTCAAAAAAAACGAGCATTCAAAAAAAAAAATTAAAACACTGCATCCAATTGGATACCAAAGATCTTACACCTGCTGGAAACACCAGCAGATGCGAGATTTTTGGTAAACTCACACCTAATTGGATATGCTCCCAAATATTTAACATAAATGTAATGTAAAGTCAAAAAAGGGGAATGTGCTAGCTCTGATCCAAGACCTTTCTTGAGGCCTATAGATCTACTCATGGAACAAATAAAACATTTTTTCATGTGAAATCTTAGAATCTAGGATTTGTTTCAATCTTCAGTTGATCAGTCAAAAGTTTTCCAATGGATCACCAATAGAAAGGGAAAAGAGATTTAGAAGATGTTGGGAATACGAAGTTAGTGAGTTTACTTCAAGCTAGGAATGGTTCAGTACACCCACTAACTAGTTTGAGACAGGGTATTTTGATCTATATATTGTGGCAGTATCACCAGAGATGGCACTGGTGAGCAGCTGATTCTGTGTGGGGCAGGACAGATCCACCCACACAGAGTAGAAAAGCATTGTCGGAGGATGCCTAATTGCTGCCTTGTGGAGAGAGCTCAGGTGTGGGCTGATGAGAAGGCAGACCAGTCAGGCTGCTGCTGGAAACAGTCTATGTGGGACTGTGGCAGCCAGAGAGCCCAGTGAAGCTAAGCAAGCCATTGGGGGCCAGGAGGCCTGTGTCTGGACCTTACAGGAGGCAAGGGGGGACCATAAACCTCTCAGACTGTGTGACATTGAAGCAGCGGGGCTGCAGGCTGAGGAAGCCAGGACCTACTGTATACCTGGAGGATACAGGGAAGGCACAGAAACTGTGAGAGACTTTATTGGCAGATTAGCTGCACCCTTAAAGAGAGGGTTCAAGAAGTGAGTTAGACGCCCTAAATAGGGGCTAGGTTGTTTATTATTTTCTGTTTGTTTCCAGACTTTTCATGCTGGAAAGTAAAGCATAATTTATTTACTTGAAAGCTGTGTGTGGACCCTCATTAAGCACCTAAACACTGCACCAATCCACCCTCTGCCGAGCTAATTACCCCCAAGATATCACATATGGTGGAGAATGCGGGCAAAAAGATTCTACGCAAGAATACAAATGGAAATATGGATGCTTATTGCACTGCATAATTGGACTCACCTAGATAGCCTGCATGGTGGAATGCTCGTCAAGGTGGTGAGTGAAGATCAGTTTATTGTGAAGTGTTGTTTAAACAAAAACATTGTCTGCAAGTGTACATCTTTTCCTTGGAAAGGAAGAGAAATAAGTCTTACACAAGTTGCTGGAGAATTGTTTGCTTATGGAAGATGCAAAGATTGCCAGAAACAGAAGTACAGTATTCAATGGTTTTGCAAAAGTGAAAAGTGCAATTATATTGTCTGTGAAGAGAAATGTGCACTTCCTCAGCATTGGAAAGGTTAAAAGAAATTGTGTGGTTTATCCTGGTGAATTGCTCATGCTCATTAAGTCAAGGTCTGGTACTGGGGGAGCAGAGGTTCCTATTGAAAGGCTATTGAGACTGTTTGATACATGCTGGTAATTGTAGTGCCACATGAAGAAAAATGTTTTTCCTTTGTTGAAAATACTTTTGAAGGCAAAGTGGGATACAGTGAAAACAACAACAAGTTGTTCCTGTGTATTTTGTGCCAAGAATCATGGGAAATAAAAAGAAAAATTCTAAAGGCAGAATTCTTGCTACAAAGTATCATTCTCAGTCTAGAGAGATGGAAAACCTGGGCTGGAGTTTACAGTCTGAATGTAAAGATGTCAGTGTGTATGGTCAGTGTATGGTGCAAGGTCCACTAGGAGAGGACTATGTCAGCATAGAAAAAGCTGACTCTGAGTGTGAAGTTTGGTGTGAAATACTTATCCGCTATTGCAACCAGATAAGTGACTTGGAGGACAAGTCTAAAAAAGAGAAGCTTTTTCATGCGCAAATTGAAAAGACATTACAGAGTGAATTGTCGTCTTTGAAAATAGCATTGATGCAAGAAGAAGAAAAAAGACTTGAAGTTCTTAAAGAGACAGACCTCAAATTAGCGGTTATGTCTGACCAACTTGAGGAGGCTAAAATGTTCCAATGTGTTACAAAGTATGAGAATGAAGTGCTCCTAGCAAAGAATGATGTATTAGAGCAAGATATTGTTGAAGTGCAGCAAAAGTGTGTGGTACTTCAGCAGGAAGTAGAAGATTTGAAAGAATGTGTCCAAAGACATCAGAGTGATGTAGAGCGCACGCAAGTGAAAGTGGTGGATCTGACTCAGGTGTTAAAAGAAAAAGACTCTTTAATTGTGTCCATTCAAGTAAAGCTTAAAGTTTGTGAATTAGAGGAAAAATCCTTTTGGCGGAAAAGTTTTGTGAAGTAAAAAACAAGTATCTCCAGATGCTGCAGACTCGCGCTCAGTGGGAAACTGACCATGAAGGAAAAGAGATGAAGATGGTCTGTCTTAAAGTCAGCTGTAAGGAGCAAGTACAAACTCTCCAATCCAATTCAGCTTTCAGCTAGAGCAGTTTCAGAATGTCTGACGGAAAGAAATGTATTCTTGGAGGAAAGTCTGCATAAAGCCGCCAAGCAAAGTGAATCTGTGGAGAGAGAGCTTAACCTTGCCCATGGCAGGGCTTGGAAGTTGCAAGAACAGAGTGAGAACCTTGAGAAGTGTCTGCTAAGTACACAGGACCAGTTGCAAAGATTCCAAGTGGAGAGGAATACCAAAGAAATGGAGTTGCAATGTGAATTAAACATGGCAGAGTCTGAAATAATTGTATAAAAGTTGAGAGTTGCTGAATTTGAAGTTGTGGAGCGAAATCTACTGCAATCCGAGAGCAAGTTGGAAAACGCCATGGTGAAAATTGCCCATCACTAAGAGCAGCTGTCTGCGTCTCAGAAAACGTTCCACATGGTTGTGGGAAAATAAGAGGGAAAGAAGTAAAATAACATTCTGAAGTTGTATGCTGGACCTAAAATGGCATCCGATGTCTTTGCTGAACCCAGTGTGGCAGAAGTACATAACCACAAGCAGCGATTGGTTCAAGTTGATCCTGAAAAGGCTGGTGTGCAGAGTGATATGCTTCCGGTACAGAGTGTCTTGTGTGATGAGCAGAGGACAAACAGTGAATTGCGGGAACTAAGTAAGATGTTCCAGAATGATGTTGTAATGTTCTGGTTTAGTTGTGGAGCTGGGGTGGTGACAGGAGCAAGCACAGAAGCAGATTTAAATAAAAAGGTAGAATTTTTAATGAGTGGCTTAGAAGACATGGGAATGGCAAAAGCAAAAGTCCAGGTTTAGCACTAAAGTGCACTTGATTACTGTACTGAGGATACTGGTAGAATGTCCAGATAGTGGCAGATAAGAACAGTCCAGGTATGCAGGTTAGTGAACTGTAATAAACACAGGCAGAGGTGATGAGTCCAGCTGGGAGTGAAATAAATACAGGCAGAGGTGATAGTGTGTCAGCAGGCTCAGGCACTCAGACAGGGGAAAAGGCAGTGGAGGATGCAGGGTAGTCCAGCGGGTTATTTGGAGCTGACAAGCAAACTGGCAGATAGCGTATACACAGGAACAAGAGGTGAGCACAGAGAACTCCCTCTCAGCTAGGCTGAGATACACGATGCACTGGCAATAAAGGAAGGCTCTGGACCTTCCTATATACCCCGTGCCATGTTATGACTGGCTGGAGGGAACACATGACTCACCAGGATTGGACAGTTGAATCACATGGTCAGAAGGCAAGATGGCGGCACCCATGCCAAACGGAACGGAAACACCACCAGGCCTCACCAGCCCCGAGTGACAATGTGCCCCCACAGAACCACGTGCAGCCAAAGCCCCTCCCCAAACACCAGCGCCACCGCCAGACACCCCCCACCATAGTGACCTCACAGGTAATACCCACCTACCACCATGCCGTGAGACCCTGGCCGTGCCAGTACCCCCCCTTTTTGGGTGGCCTCAGGACACTCACCAGGCTTTTCTGGATGGGCAGAATGAAACTTCCTGATGAGTGCAGGAGCATGGACGTCTCGGGCATTGGTCCAACAGTGCTCCTCCAGACCATAACCCCTCCAATCCAGCAGATATTGCAAATGACCTCTGCGAAGACAGGAATCCAGGACCTGGGAGACCTCAAACTCGACTCCTCTCTCCGTCTGGAATTAGGGAGAAGCAGGCAGGACTCTGTTGAACTTGATCAGGACCAGGGGTTTGAGTAAGCAGATGTGAAAGGAGTTGGGGATTTTCAGGTATGGGGGCAACTGTAGGCGATAAGCCACGGGGTTGATGACCTCTATGATGGTGAAGGGACCGATGAAGCGTGGGGCAAATTTCATAGATGGGACTCGAAGACAAAGATTCCGGGTAGACAACCAGACTTGGTCTCCAACTTGCATGCGTGGTACCTTCCTACGCTTTTTATTAGGGGTGAGTGGGTTCGGATTTCTGAAATCAAAACGTCATCATCCCGCCTTCCGAGTCTCGCGGGTTTTGGATCCTATATAAGGTACCTGCATCGGCGCCATTTTCTCACTCGGCTGTGGACAGTGAAGAGGGAGGGTGGGAGTTAGGGCTGGCTGGGCTGTGTAGTGTAGTGTAGTGCAGAGTAGTGTTGTGCTGTGCTGTGCTGCGCTGTGCTGCTGTTGTCCACTACTTCAAAGTCCATAGGGGCTGGCTGTGTTGTGCTGTGCTGCTGTTGTTAATAGGGGCTGTGTCCACTACTTCAAAGTCCATAGGGGCTGGCTGGACTGTGTTGTGCAGTCAGTTCTCCATAGGGGCTGTGTCCACTCCAAAGTCCTGTGCAGTGTCCCAGTCCTAAAGGGGTGCTGTAGTGTTGTCCAGGGGGTGCTCTGTCCATCAGGGGTGCTCCCCCCAAGTGCTAAAAAAATAATATTTTTTGTGTGTTTGTGAATTGTGTGCGCAGTAGCCACATGTGCATCAACAAAGTAGTGCCAAGCGTGCGCCTCTGTCATAAGTAAAGGGCCGGCTGGCTTGACCGTTAAAGGGTGTTGTAACCCCCAAAGTACACTCCAGTCCAAACCAAAAAAAAAAATTATTTTCTGTGTTTGTGAATTGTGTGCGCAGTAGCCGCACGTGCATCAACAAAGTAATGCCAAGCGTGCGCCTGTGTCATAAGTAAAGGGCCGGCTGGCTTGACCGTTAAAGGGTGCTGTAACCCCCAAAGTACACTCCAGTCCAAACCAAAAAAAAAATTATTTTCTGTGTTTGTGAATTGTGTGCGCAGTAGCCGCACATGCATCAACAAAGTAGTGCCAAGCGTGCGCCTGTGTCATAAGTAAAGGGCCGGCTGGCTTGACCGTTAAAGGGTGCTGTAACCCCCAAAGTACACTCCAGTCCAAACCAAAAAAAAAAATTATTTTCTGTGTTTGTGAATTGTGTGCGCAGTAGCCGCACGTGCATCAACAAAGTAGTGCCAAGCGTGCGCCTGTGTCATAAGTAAAGGGCCGGCTGGCTTGACCATTAAAGGGTGCTGTAACCCCCAAAGTACACTCCAGTCCAAACCAAAAAAAAAATTATTTTCTGTGTTTGTGAATTGTGTGCGCAGTAGCCGCACGTGCATCAACAAAGTAGTGCCAAGCGTGCGCCTGTGTCATAAATAAAGGGCCGGCTGGCTTGACCGTTAAAGGGTGCTGTAACCCCCAAAGTACACTCCAGTCTAAACCAAAAAAAAATATATTTTCTGTGTTTGTGATTTGTGTGCGCAGTAGCCGCACGTGCATCAACAAAGTAGTGCCAAGCGTGCGCCTGTGTCCCATAAGTAAAGGGCCAGCTGGCTTGACCGTTAAAGGGTGCTGTAACCCCCAAAGTACACTCCAGTCCAAACCAAAAAAAAAATTATTTTCTGTGTTTGTGAATTGTGTGCGCAGTAGCCGCACGTGCATCAACAAAGTAGTGCCAAGCGTGCGCCTGTGTCATAAGTAAAGGGCCGGCTGGCTTGACCGTTAAAGGGTGCTGTAACCCCCAAAGTACACTCCAGTCCAAACCAAAAAAATATATATTTTCTGTGTTTGTGAATTGTGTGCGCAGTAGCCGCATGTGCATCAACAAAGTAGTGCCAAGCGTGCGCCTGTGTCATAAGTAAAGGGCCGGCTGGCTTGACCGTTAAAGGGTGCTGTAACCCCCAAAGTACACTCCAGTCCAAACCAAAAAAAAATATATTTTCTGTGTTTGTGAATTGTGTGCGCAGTAGCCGCACATGCATCAACAAAGTAGTGCCAAGCGTGCGCCTGTGTCATAAGTAAAGGGCCGGCTGGCTTGACCGTTAAAGGGTGCTGTAACCCCCAAAGTACACTCCAGTCCAAACCAAAAAGATATATATTTTCTGTGTTTGTGAATTGTGTGCGCAGTAGCCGCACGTGCATCAACAAAGTAGTGCCAAGCGTGCGCCTGTGTCATAAGTAAAGGGCCGGCTGGCTTGACCATTAAAGGGTGCTGTAACCCCCAAAGTACACTCCAGTCCAAACCAAAAAAAAAATTATTTTCTGTGTTTGTGAATTGTGTGCGCAGTAGCCGCACGTGCATCAACAAAGTAGTGCCAAGCGTGCGCCTGTGTCATAAGTAAAGGGCCGGCTGGCTTGACCGTTAAAGGGTGCTGTAACCCCCAAAGTACACTCCAGTCCAAACCAAAAAGATATATATTTTCTGTGTTTGTAATTGTGTGCGCAGTAGCCGCACGTGCATCAACAAAGTAGTGCCAAGCGTGCGCCTGTGTCATAAGTAAAGGGCCGGCTGGCTTGACCATTAAAGGGTGCTGTAACCCCCAAAGTACACTCCAGTCCAAACCAAAAAAAAAATTATTTTCTGTGTTTGTGAATTGTGTGCGCAGTAGCCGCACGTGCATCAACAAAGTAGTGCCAAGCGTGCGCCTGTGTCATAAGTAAAGGGCCGGCTGGCTTGACCATTAAAGGGTGCTGTAACCCCCAAAGTACACTCCAGTCCAAACCAAAAAAAAAATTATTTTCTGTGTTTGTGAATTGTGTGCGCAGTAGCCGCACGTGCATCAACAAAGGAGCAGCGCCAAGCGTGCGCCTGTGTCCCATAAGTAAAGAGCCGGCTTGCTCATTTCTTAAAGGCTGGTGTAACCCACAAAGTGCACTACTCTCCAGCAATAATAAAAAAATATTTTCTGTGTTTAGCCGCACGTATATATCAAATCGATATAACATAAATGGAGGACCAAACTTTCTCCGATAAAAATAAAATAGAGAAAGATCAAGAACCACTTCCTCCTAGTGCTGAAGCTGCTGCCACTAGTCATGACATAGACGATAACATGCCATCAACGTCGTCTGCCAAGGCCGATGCCCAATGTCATAATAGAGGGCACATACAATCCCAAATGACAAAGTTCAGGAAAATGACCTTGAAAAAAACATTTAAATCATCTGAAGAGAAACGTAAACTTGCCAATATGCCATTTTCGACACGGAGTGGCAAGGAACGGCTAAGGTCGATCCCTAGTATGTTCATGACTAGTGTTTCAGCTTCACATGACGATGGAAGCCCTCCTCCCACTAAAAAAATCAAAAGAGTTAAGCTGGCAAAAGCACAGCGAGGAACTGTGCTTTCTAAGAAGATATCACAAATCCCCAAGGAGAGTCCAAGTGTGGTGGTGGTTGCGATGCCTGACCTTCCCAGCACTGGACGGGAAGAGGTGGCTCTTTCCACCATTTGCACGCCCCCTGCAAGTGCTGAAAGGAGCACCCACAGTCCACTTGCTGATATGCAAATTGAGGATGTCACTGTTAAAGTACAACAGGATGAGGATACTGGTGTAGCTGGCGCTGAGGAGGAAGTTGGCGAGGAGGATTCTGATGGTGATGTGGTTTGTTTAAATCAGGCTCCGGGGGAGACAGTTGTTGTCCATGGGATGAAAAAGCCCATCACGGTCATGCCTGGGCAGAAGACCAAACATTCCACCTCTTTGGTCTGGCAATATTTCTATCCAAATCCGGACAACAACTGTCTTGCCATATGTACCTTATGTAAAGGTGGAATAAGTAGGGGTAGGGACGTTAACCACCTAGGAACATCCTCCCTTATACGGCACCTGCAGCGCGTTCATAATAAGTTACTGTCAAGTTCAGAAACTTTGGCTAAGACCGTAAGCAGTCCAGGGACACCTAAATCCCGTTGTCCTGTTGTATCCAAGCGCCTGCAAACCACACCGTCAACTCCCTCCTCGTCAATTTCCTCCTTAGTCAGGATCGGAAGTAGTCCTGCAGGCCATGTCACTGGCATGACTGACTCTCCTATCCGGGATTCCTCCGGAGGATTCTGCATTGCTACGCCTCCTGCTGCTGCTGCTGCTGTTCCTGCTGCTGGGAGTCGTTCATCATCCCAGAGAGGAAGTAGGAACACCACTACTTTTACTAAACAATTGACCCTCCAACAGTCCTTAGCGAGGAGGATGACGTACGACAGCAGTCATCCTGAAGCAAAACGTATAACTGAGGCCTTGACTGCTATGTTGGTGTTAGACGTGTGTCCGGTATCCGCCATTAGTGCAGTGGGATTTAGACAATTGCTGGAGGTAGTGTGTCCCCGGTTCCAAATCCCGTCTAGATTCCACTTCACTAGGCAGGCGATACCGAGACTGTACAGAAACGTCAGAAAAAGTGTCCTCAGTGTCCTGAAAAATGCCGTTGTACCCAATGTCCACTTAACCACGGACATGTGGACAAGTGGAACAGGGCAGACTAAGGACTATATGACTGTGACAGCCCACTGGGTAGATGTATCACCTTACGCAGCAACAGCAGCAGCGTCACCAGTTGCAGCATCTCAGAAACGCCAGCTCGTTCCAAGGCAGGCTACGCTGTGTATCACCGGTTTCAGTAAGAGGCACACCGCCGACAACCTCTTAGAGAAACTGAGGGGAATCATCGCCCAGTGGCTTACCCCACTTAGACTCTCCTGGGGATTTGTGATATCTGACAACGCCACCAATATTGTGCGGGCATTACATCTGGGCAAATTCCAGCACGTCCCATGTTTTGCTCACACAATAAACTTGATGGTGCAGAATTTTCTGAAAAGCGACAGGGGCGTGCAGGAGACGCTTTGGGTGGCCCGAAAAATTTCAGGCCACTTTCGCCATTCTGCGTGCCGAAGACTGGAGCGCCAGCAAACACTCTTGAACCTGCCCCGCCATCACCTGAAGCAAGAGGTTGTGACGCGGTGGAACTCAACCCTCTATATGCTTCAGAGGATGGAGGAGCAGCAAAAGGCCATTCAAGCCTATACATCCACCTATGACATAGGCAAAGGAGGGGGTATGCACCTGACTCAAGCGCAGTGGAGAATGATTTCCGTGTTGTGCAAGGTTCTTCAGCCCTTCGAACTTGCCACACGTGAAGTCAGTTCAGACACTGCCAGCTTGAGTCAGGTCATTCCCCTCATCAGGCTTTTGCAGAAACAGCTGGAGAAAGTGAAGGAGGAGCTAAGACGGAGCGATTCCGCTCAGCATGTGGGACTTGTGGATGAAGCCCTTCATTCGCTTTGCCAGGATTCCAGGGTGGTCAATCTGTTGAAATCAGACCACTACATTTTGGCCACTGTGCTCGATCCTAGGTTTAAAGCCTATGTGGTGTCTCTCTTTCCAGCCGACACAAGCCTGCAGAGGTGCAAAGACCTGCTGGTGAACACACTGTCAGCTGAAGCGGAACGTGACACGTCAACAGCTCCTTCTTCATTTTCTCCCGCAACTGGGGCTGCCAGGAAAAAACGTAGGTATCCTAAGCAACCCGCTGGCGGTGATGCAGGGCAGGCAGGACCAAGTTTGGACATCTGGTCCGGACTGAAGGACCTGGCAACAATTTCTGACATGTCTACTGTCATTGCATATGATACTGTCACCATTGAAAGAATGGTGGAGGATTACATCGGTGACAGCATCCAAGTAGGCATGTCAGACAGTCCATACCTGCACTGGCAGGAAAAAGAGGCAATTTGGAGGCCCCTGTACAAACTGGCTCTATTTTACCTGAGTTGCCCCCCCTCCAGTGTGTACTCCGAAAGAGTGTTTAGTGCAGCCGGGAACCTTGTCACCGAAAGGCGTAGGAGGTTGCTTCCACAGAATGTGGAGAAGATGATGTTCATCAAAATGAATTATCAGCTCTTCCAGGGAGACCAGCCTCCAGAACGTACAGAGGGACCTGTGGTGGTGGATTCAAGTGGGGACGAGTTAATACTTTGTGAGGATGAGGATGTACACACTGAAGAGGGTGAGGAATCGGTGGATGAGGAGGATGAGGATGACATCTTGCCTCCGTAGAGCCAGTTTGTGCAGGGACAGATTAATTGCCAGCTTGTTTTGTGGGGGCCCAAACGAACCAATCATTTCAGCCACAGTTGTGTGGCAGACCCTGGCGCTGAAATGATTGGTTTGTTAAAGTGTGCATGTCCTGTTTATACAACATAAGGGTGGGTGGGAGGGCCCAAGGACAATTCCATCTTGCACCTCTTTTTTTTCTTTGCATTATGTACAGTTTGGGGCCTAGTTTTTCAAACTGCCATCCTGTCTGCCACTGCAGTATCACGCCTAGATGGGTCACGTGTTTGTGCCGCCCACTCGTGTCGCTTAGCATAGTCATCCAGCTACCTTGGTGCAACCTTTTGGACATAAAAACACTATTGTGAGGTGTGAGGTGTTCAGAATAGACTGGAAATGAGTGGAAATTAAGGTTATTGAGGTTAATAATAGCATAGGAGCAGAAAAACCTACAAATTCTGTGATTTTAGCTGTTTTTATGCTTTTTTAAAAAAAAATACAGATCCAAAACACAAAACCCAGAACCCAAAACACGGAAGGGTGGTTTTGGCAAAACCAATCCAGATCCAAAACACGAAGAAAGATCCAGATCCAAAACCAAAACACAAAACACGAAAAGTGGCCGGTGCACACCCCTACTTTTTATCAGTCTGAATTTTATAACGTGAGGATGCCTTCTCCAAGTCAGCAGAGTCCAAATGGCAGCAAAATCCCACACCGTGTCTTCTACGGCTGGGACATCAAAGACAGGCAGACTTTGGAATTCAGGAACACGGGGGTGAAGACCATAAACAATCTGAAATGGAGTTTGATTAGTTGAAGAGTGGTAGGAGGCATTATGTGCAAACTCGGCCCATGGTAGCAGTGCAGTCCAATTATCTTGAGACGATGTCATAAAAATCCTCAGGAAGGTCTCTAGGTCATGATTAACCCTCTCAGTGGAGCCATTGCTTTGCGGGTGGTAAGCCGTGGAAAAATTTAATTTCACCTGAAGTACAGAACATAAGGTTCTCCAAAACTTTGCAGTAAACTGAACACCACGGTCAGAGACTATCTCAACAGGAAGGCCATGGAGACAGAATATGTGTTGAACAAATAGGTGAGCCAAGTCAGGAGCAGTAGGCAGTTTCTTTAGGGGTATGTAATGGACCATCTTTGAGAATCGGTCTACTACAACCCACATGATAGTGAACCCTTGAGAGTTTGGCAGATCTGTGGCTAAGTCCATGGAGAGATGCGTCCATGGACGTGATGGAGTGGGTAGTGGAAACAACTCACCAGCCGGAGCCTGTCGAAAAGATTTATGCTGGGCACAGGAGGAGCAAGAAGAAATGAATTCTAATACATCTGATTTCATGGATGGCCACCAATAGTTTCTCTGTAAAAACTCCAATGTCTTCCGGGTGCCAGAGTGCCCTGCGAAGTGAGAGGAAAGTGCCCAAGTGAGAAGCTGCTTCCTTAACTCCGGTGCCACAAAAGATTTCCCAGTAGGAGGCTGGACCTGTAAAGTGGCGAAGACTCTTGATTCCAAGACAGGGGTATTGTGTTGATTCTCTAATTTGTCATCACAGAGGAGAGATCTAGATAGGGCATCCGCCTTTTGATTAAGTGACCCAGACCGGAAGGTCAGGGTGAACTGGAACCTGGCAAAAAATATTGCCCATCGGGCCAGACGAGGACTTACACATTGAAGGTTCTTGAGGAACAGAAGGTTTCTATGGTCAGTAAACACAGTGAAGGGAAATTTTCCTCCTTCCAGCAGGTATCTCCATTCTTTTAATGCCAACTTCACTGCCAGGAGTTCTTGTTCGCCAATGGCGTAATTTCTTTCGGCAGGCGAGAATTTATTGGAGAAAAACCCACAGAGATGAACTCGATTGTCCTCATAATGCTGGGATAGGACTGCTCCCACAGCTTCTGATGACACGTCCACTTCCACTGAAAAAGGCCTATCCAGATCTGGCTTTCGAAGGACTGGAGCAGAAATAAAGGTTTGTTTTAGGAGCTAAAAAGCAGACTCTGCCTCAGGTGACCATAGGGCAGGATTGGCACCTTTACGGGTCAAGGCTGAAATGGGAGCCAGTAATGACGAGAATCCCTTGATGAAGGGTCTATAGTAGTTGGCGAACCCCAGTAATCTCTGGATGGCTTTCAAAGTCTGAGGTCGAGTCCAATCCAAAATCGCCTGTACCTTCTTGGGATCCATTTCCAGACTGGAACCAGAGATGACATAGCCAAGGAAAGGAACACTGGGTACACTGAAGACACATTTCTCCAACTTTCAGTAGTGGTGGTTCTTTCTCAGACGAGTTAAAACTTCATACACATGTTCGTGATGTTTCACTACAGAAGACGAAAAGATTAGTATATCGTCCAGGTAGACAACAACCGAGACGTATAACAGGTCCCAAAAAATCTCATTAACAAAACTCTGAAAAACAGCAGGGGCATTACATAATCCAAAGGGCATCACCAAGTATTCGAAATGTCCATCCCTGGTATTAAAGGCGGTCTTCCATTCATCGCCAGCATGAATACGGATGAGGTTATAAGCCCCTCTTAGATCTAACTTTGAAAATATGATGGAACCTTTCACCCTATCGAACAACTCTGTAATCAGGGGAAGAGGGTATTGATTCTTTACTGTTATTTCATTAAGACCCCGGTAATCTATACAAGGTCTCAGGCCACCGTCCTTCTTGCCAACGAAAAAGAACCCAGCTCCGGCTGGTGAGGTGGAAGGACGAATAAAACCCTTTGCCAGGTTGTCCCGGATGTATTCGGACATGGCTTGATTCTCAGGCAAGGATAACGGAGAGGTACGACCACGAGGAGGTATATTGTCAGGTATTAAATCGATTGGACAGCCCCATTCTCTGTGGGGAGGTAAGACATTTGCTTGTTGCTCAGAAAACACATCAGCAAACATCTGGTATTCTTTAGGAATGGCTGAAGAAATTAATGGAGCTGTCTTTCTTATAGGTCGTATCTTGGGAAGACAGGATTTCTGACAGTCTGTACCCCACGAAAGAATCCGCATGGAACACCAGTCTACCCTGGGATTATGCTGGCGTAACCAGGTAGGATAATTTCTTGAGAAGCCTCTGGTATCACTAGGAACTTTAAAGACTCAGAATGAAGTGCCCCAATTCGGACTAGTACTGGTTGAGTCTCCTTGGTGACTATTCCATTAGTTAGAGGACGTCCATCTACAGAGGTCAGGGAAATAGCATGATTGAGAGATGTACAAGGAATCTGTAGTTTGTCGATTACGCTGGAAGTCATGAAATTTCCGGCTGCTCCAGAGTCAAGTAGAGCAGTAGCAAAGACAGGTTTAGGTTTGAGATCCAAAGCTAAGGTAATTTTGAAATCTTTAGCATTTGGGGACGGGCTCATAACTCCTAACTTGATGTCCCCAGGGTCAGTTAGGATTTGGCATTTCCCGGTTTACGGGGACAAGAGACCACCAGGTGACCTGACTCTCCGCAGTACAGACAGAGGTTTTTTTGTAATCTTCTCTGACGTTCTTCTTTGAAGAGGTGGGTATGATTCACCTGCATTGATTCATCGTCTGTAGCGGAAGGAATAGGATGGGTAGGAAAGGATGGGTTAAATGACCTTTGCCGGTCAGTTCTGTGCTTTTCAGCCTGATGTTCTTTGAAGCGCAGGTCAACTTTATTACAAAGTGAAATCATGTTGTTTAGGTTGGTAGGAAGCTCACGGGTGACCAGGTCATCTTTTAGTCGATCTGACAGGCCATGCCAAAAGGCTGCGGTGAGGGCTTCCTCATTCCATTTGAGCTCTGATGCCAAGATTTTAAACTGCACGGCATATTGACTGACAGGATGGATTCCTTGTCTCAGTGTCATGATGCTAGACGATGCTGATACAGTACGCCCAGGTTCATCAAAAATGCTCCTAAATGATGACACAAAGCTTGCGTAATTATCCAGCAGCGGGTCTGAACGCTCTCAGAGTGGTGAATCCCAATCCAAGGCCTGGCCAGATAGCAAGGAGACAATGTAAGCCACTTTGGTTCTTGCAGTTAAAAAATTATCAGGCTGTAGAGTGAAGTGTATATCACAATGATTTAGGAATCCGCGACAGAGTTTAGGATTGCCATCGAATTTGCTTGGCATAGGGAGATGTAAGCGGTGAGATTACCTGCCTCCTGTATTCCCAGACGCTGAAGCGGATGTAGTTGCTGGTACTCAGGGGTGGATAAGGAAGTTTGCAAATTATCCTGTCGCTTAGACATCTCTTGCAGAAATTGAGCCATTTGATGCTGCATAGTTTCCAGGTTTTCTAGACGACCAGAAATGCACTGGAATAAATCTACTGCAGACTCCTGATCCGTGGCCGGATCAATGGGGCCACTGCAAACTGTAATGTTCTGGTTTAGTTGTGGACCCGGGGTGGTGACAGGACCAAACACAGAAGCAGATTTAAATAAAAAGGTAGAATTTTTAATGAGTGGCTCAGAAGACATGGGAATGGCAAAAGCAAAAGTCCAGGTTTAGCACTAAACTGCACTTTATTACTGTAGTGAGGATACTGGTAGAATGTCCAGATAGTGGCAGTTAAGAACAGTCCAGGTATGCAGGTTAGTGAACTGAAATAAACATAGACAGAGGTGATGAGTCCAGCTGGGAGTGAAATAAATACAGGCAGAGGTGATAGTGTGTCAGCAGGCTCAGGCACTCAGACAGGGGAAAAGGCAGCGGAGGATGCAGGGTAGTCCAGCGGGTTATTTGGAGCAGACAAGCAGGTTGGCAGATAGCATATTCACAGGAACAAGAGGTGAGCACAGACAACTCCCTCTCAGTTAGGCTGAGATACACGTTGCACTGGCAATGAAGGAAGGTTCTGGACCTTCCTAAATACCCTGTGCCATGCTATGACTGGCTGGAGGGAACACATGACTCACCAGGATTGGCCAGTTGAATCACATGGTCAGAAGGCAAGATGGCGGCGCTCATGCCAAACGGAACGGAAACACCGCCAGGCCACACCAGCCCCAAGTGACAATGTGCTCCTCGCCAAACACCAGCACCACCGCCAGACACCCCCCACCATAGTGACCTCACAGGTAATACCCGCCAACGACCATGCTGAGAGACCCTGGCCATGACAGATGTCTTTCAGCAGCAATGTGATCATAGAGATGTCCTCATTAACGATACCGGTGTACAAGAAGGGACAGAAGTATCGGAGTTGGGAAATTCCCTAAAGGTCCGTCTTGGAAAAGTGGATGAGATTCCTTGCAGTAACTTTCAGCTTACAGTAATAGCTGAGGGCGTGAAGTCCTCCCAAAGGGACACAGGTCCAGGTTGCAAAACCATGTCTGAAATTGGCAATAAAGAAATAACGTATACAGATGGTGATCGCATAACCCATGAGGCAAAGGTACAAGATGTACAGAAGTCTACAGGTATGTTGATGGCTTCCAAAGAGGAGACTCTGATGTCACTGTATGAGCACAGTGATGTGAATGTGCAAGTCATGCATTTTTGCAGTGGAAAACAGAACCTTACAGGCAGTTAATGGTAACAGTCTTGTGAAGAGTAATTCTCGTGTATATGAAGTAATTCCATCATGCAACCAGGATAAAACTTGCAATACAGCTGAATTTATCTGTGAGGAAGTGAAGTGGTCTCAAATTACAAAGCTTGAAGCAAAATATCCAGCTAAAGTGAATTGGAAAATAAAGACCTCTATGGAAAGTGAACTTCAATCTGTGCTGGTGGAACATGTGGAAGTTCATTATATTTTCAAGGCTCAAAAATCGTGAGCGCAAGAAAATCCAAGAGATCTATGCCTTAATGAAGTGGCAGATAACCATCAAAGTCGTGAGGCAAATTATGTGGATCAATGGAGTAAATATTCAAGTATCCTATGTGGACATGGGAGTCTGGAATCTGAGGGTGACAGTGCCAGTACGTTGTCTGTTGACATAAAGCCAAGGTCCAGAATTTGTGATGCTGATGACTCTCGAGATACTGATAGCTCCTCTTCTTTCAAAGGGCCATCAGTGAAGTATGCCAGTAGCCAATACAGGGCTTTAAGGCTGAAGATTAAAGATGTGACAAGTAGAAGTTGGCCAAAAGATGTGCCTTTAATAGGTTTAAGTGGCAAGAGTAAAGATGAAGTATATCGCTTTGCAAAAAGTTACTTCAAGTTCTTAATGCCTGTTGCAGTACCGAAGGGTGAGCCTCAAGTACTGCATAAAGAAAACAAGTACCACCATTGGTACCATAAAGTTAGAAAAAAAGTAAGGAGAAAAATGACCTCCGGAACTTGGAGGATGCGACCCCCAGAAATGACCAGAGTCTGGATGATCTTGGATCCGGTGGATGGTTCTGAGATTAATGAAGAGGAACTTCGCAATGGGAATGCCTCGTCCCATGTAGCTGAACCCAGGGGTTTCAAGCTGGGGAGGGGGATATGTGGCAGTATCACCAGAGATGCCACTGGTGAGCAGCTGATTCTGTGTGGAGCAGGACAGATCCACCCACACAGAGTAGAAAAGCATTGTGGGAAGATGCCTAATTGCTGCCTTGTGGAGAGAGCTCAGGTGTGGGCTGATGAGAAGGCAGACCAGTCAGGCTGCTGCTGGAAACAGTCTATGTGGGACTGTGGCAGCCAGAGAGCCCAGTGAAGCTAAGCAAGCCATTGGGGGCCAGGAGGCCTGTGTCTGGACCTTGCAGGAGGCAAGGGGGAACCATAAACCTCTCAGACTGTGTGACATTGAAGCAGCGGGGCTGCAGGCTGAGGAAGCCAGGACCTACTGTATACCTGGAGGATACAGGGAAGGCACAGAGACTGTGAGAGACTTTATTGGCAGATTAGCTGCACCCTAATAGAGAGGGTTCAAGAAGTGAGTTAGACGCCCTAAATAAGGGCTAGGTTGTTTATTATTTTCTGTTTGTTTCCTGACTTTCCATGCTGGAAAGTAAAGCATCATTTATTTACTTGAAAGATGAGTGGGGACCCTCATTAAGCACCTAAACACTGCACCAATCCACCCTCTGCCGAGCTAATTACCCCCAAGATATCACAATATTTTTAGTGGAGAATCATACGTTATCTACAGGACACAAAAAAGGTGCTGGTTGACTATATATGTCATCAAGATCTGAAGCTTTAGAGAATATACTGTATAATGAATTTCCTTTCAGATGTCTTTGTATATAGAGGTACCTATAGAACACAGGTTCTCAAACTTCGGTCCTCAGGACCTCAAACAGTGCATGTTTTCCAGGTCTACTCACAGAATCACAAGTGTATTAATTAATTTCACCAGTGGAACTTTTAAAATGTTTCAGTGAGTAATGAATACACATCTGCACCTGCTGGGTGACCTGGAAAACGTGAACTCTGTGGGGTCCTGAGTACCGAGCTTGAGAATCTCTGCTATAGAAGGAACTTTTGAAAGTGTTAACACCAGAGGTGGTTCAAAGAGGTGTGTTTTGTAAAACAGAAGAAGGCTAAAAAAGTAATCAGATGTGCAAAGGCAAAAGCTGAGGAGAAAATTGCATAGTCAGTGGGTAAAGGATGCAAAACTTTTTATAAGTATATAAGCGAAATGAGAAAAACAAAAGGTGGAATAAAAAGACTAAAGACAGAAAGAGGAAGTCTTCTTGAGGGAGACAATGTAATAGCTGATCATCTTAATAATTATTTTTGTTCAGTATTCACTACTGAAAGAGAGGCCAATGGGCCACAGTTAAGTTGCAGGTGTAATCAGAAAAATGAGGTAGCAACAAGCACATTTATGTAGGAGAAGATCCTACATCCAAGGATACTAAAAGAACTTAAAGGGGTGCTAGTAACACCATTAACAGAATTATTCAACCAGTCACTAGCTACTGGAGTAATTCCAGAGGACAGGGCCGCAACTAGGGGGGGGCTAGTGGTGCACGTGCACCGGGTCGGTATAGCGGGGGGGTGAAAAATCTGACTCGGCCATCTGAAAATGGCCGCCGCCAAAGAGGAGACAAATGCTAGAGGTCCTTACTGGACCTCTTGTGTCTGTCTCCTCCTTGGCGGTGGCCATTTTTGGATGGCCGTTTTCAGCAGATTCCATGCGGACTGGCCGCCCGCATGGACTCTACTGAAAACGGCCATCCAAAAATGGCCGCCGCCAAAGAAGAGACAGATGCTAGAGGTCCTACTGGACCTCTAGTGTCTGTTAGCAGAGCGCAATGCGCACAGCGTTCCCGGAAGTGCCGGGAATGCTGGAGCTGCAGGGAGAGGATGCCGAGAGCTGCATCTTCTCCCTTCAAACCCCCCTGGAAACGAGCATAAACCCCATGGCAACGAGCATGTAACTCCTGGCAACGAGCATGAAACCCCTGGCAATGAGCATAGAACCCCTGGTAACAGGCATGAAATCCCCTGACAACAAGCATGAAACCCCCTGGCAACGAGCATAAACCCCATGGCAATGAGCATAAACCCCATGGCAACGAGCATGTAACTACTGGCAACGAGCATGAAACCCCATGGCAACGAGCATGTAACCCCTGGTAACAAGCATAAATACCCTGACAATAAGCATGAAACCCCCTGGCAACAAGCATGTAACCCCTGGCAACAGGCATGAAACCCCATGGCAACGAGCATGAAACCCCATGGCAATGAGCATGTAACCCCTGGCAACGAGCATAAACCCCCTGGCAAAGAGCAGGTAATTTTAAAGTAATTAGAAGCATTACTGTGGGGCATAAAATGGTGTCGGGCAAATATGTAAGTGGCACTTTGGTAATAGGCATTGCAGTGTGTGGCATAATGTGTAATGGGCATTATGATGTGTGGAATAATGTAAGTCACTATACCAGGGATGTCTGAGTAGTGCATTGCCTTATCGAGGAGCAAGGACAAAATCCAGGTACGGGAAGGGAGGGGGCGCAAAATTGCTGCCTTGCACTGGGTGACAGATATCCTAGTTTCGGCCCTGCAGAGGACTGGAAAAGAGCAAACATTGTCCCACTGCACAAAAGTGGAAGCAAGGAAGAGGCAAGCAACTACCGACCAGTGAGCCTTACATCAGTAGTAGGGAAATTGATGGAGACACTCTTAAAAGAAAGAGTCGTAGATTATCTCAAATCCAGCAATTTGCAGGATCCCAAACAGCGTGGATTTACTGGGGGGATCTCATGTCAAACAAATCTTATTGACTTTTTTGACTGGGTGACTAAGGAAATAGATAAAGGGGGGCCATGGATATAACTTATCTAGACTTTAGTAAGGCTTTTGACTAGTCCAGGAATGATGATGTTCGTCCATGCAAGATGACGTTTTGCCTCTTTCTGAGTTCCGTTTTTTTGGAGGGAAAAATCCGAACTCCACGTGCAAACTCGAACCTATCCGAGCCTGCACATCCCTACTTTTGACACTGTTTCACATTGCAGACTGTTAAATAAACTGGAAAGCATGGGATTGGATACAAAGATAGTTGAATGGATAAGATCATGGCTGCAGGATAGGAAACATAGGGCCTGATTCAGACCCGCTCACGAGCGCTGAGCGCTCGCAAGCGGGTCGATGGTGCCCTAGTGTGCATGGAGGGAGCTCCATCGTGCGCATGCGCAAGACCCACATAGCGACGGACAGCCGTCGCTATGGGTCTCGCACCAAAGGGGGCGTGCTGGTGGGTGTGCCAGGGGCGTTGCTGCCCAGACGGAGGCGTTCCCATGGGAACGCCTACCGTCTGGTTCCGGCCCCACTGACATCATTAGTGATGTCAGTGGGAGTGGTTTTGGCTCTGATAGAGCCAAAAGCACTCCTGGGCTTGCGGCAGCGAGACCCTACCGCAGGGTCTCGTCGCAAGCCTGATGGTGGCGATGGTCTTTACCATCGCGACCATCTTTTTGGCCACTCGCATAAGCTGTGGGTGGTCACCCACAGCTAAGCGAGCGGCCAGGAGGCCGCTCCAATTTTAGGTAGGAGGGCCCTGATTCAAAGCGAGCGCTCTTGTCAGAGCATCCGGCTCTGAATCAGGCCCATAGAGTTGTAGTAAACAGAGTGCAGTCTCAAGAGGGAAATGTTACCAGTGGAGTACCTCAGGGATCTGTACTTGGACCAGTGCTTTTTAATAACTTTATTTGTGACATTGCAAATGGTATTGAAGGGACACTATGCCTTTTTGCAGATGACACAAAGGTATGCAACAGGGCAGACACACCAGAAGGGGTAAAACAAATTATTGATGATCTAGGTAGACTAGGGGAATGGTCAAGAACGTGGCAACTACAGTTTAATGCCAAAAAATGCTAGATCATGCACTTGGGTCTCAATAATCCAAAGGCTAAATATAAAATTAATGGCACTATACTGGAAACTACTGAAGAGGAAAGGGATCTAGGAGTCGCTATTTCAGGCAAGTCAGAAGCTTGGTTGCATAGGGAGAGGAATCACTAGCAGAAAGAAAGAAGAGATAATACCACTGTATAGGTCATTGGTACATCCTCATCTACAATACTGTGTTCAGTTCTGGAGGCCATATCACCAGAAGGATATTAATACATTGGAGACTGTACAAAGAAAGGCAACTAAAATGGTGCAAGGTCTACACCACAAAATGTACCAGGAAAGACTAAAAGATCTTGATATGTATAGTTTGGAGCAGAGAAGGGAATGAGAGGACATGATAGGAACATTCAAATATATAAAGGGTTTTAACAAGGTAAAGGAAGGAGACATTCTTCAAAGAAGAGGACATGTTCTGAAACTGGAGGGTGGTAGGTTCAGGGGAAAGACAGTAGAGCAATTTAAACATGCATGGGATAGACATAAGGATATCCTTCAGAAGAAGTAAGGATCAATAAGGGTTGAGGTAAAAATATGTTTAAAAATGGGGCAGACTAGATGGGCCAAGTGGTTCTTATCTGCCGTCAAATTCTATGTTTCTATGTTTAAGAGAGGAGAGGGCCCATGTGGGGCTCCATACAGTCCACCTCCTCTCTGGCAGCGCAGTAGTCTCTGGTTTTGTGCCAGAGTCTAATGAACACGCAAAGGTCTCCGGAAACACGGGACCCATACATGGTAAGTATTATTATGGGTGCAGAATGAGCTCCCCTGTACTCAGGGACCCATGTGCACCGAACACCCTGCACCTATTACAGATATGCCAATAGTTGAACCTGCAAAATTTAGTTTTCTATGAACCCAAACATTATGGAAAAGGACTGGTGCAGCCCCCCCACCGCCCCCAGTCTGTGAACAATCATTGGTTTCACATTGGAAGCCCTTTCTTTTGCTGATCACAAGCCGGACTGTCAGCCCCAGTGGGAGGTTTTTTCTACCCTTGGGACTACCAGTCCAGATGACCATTAGCAGAAGGCACTTTCAGTGCTGCTAGTGCGCCAGTGTTACCTCGTTCCTAGGGGCTGCAGCCAATGCAGCTCCTGGAAACTGGGTTTTGTGCACATGCATTTTTTATTTATTTTCCTCCTTGGCTAAATTTTCTGCACATGCACAATAGATACATATGGAGTATGGACTGGCGCTAGCCTGAGCTGCATTCCAGGCAGCCTCCCAGACTTAAATGGTAGGAACATGATGTTTGCACACACATTCTGCCCGAGACAGAAGATCTGCTCATTTATAGTAGTTTTAGGGGGTTGGATATGAGATGCCAGTGGTCGGTGATGCTGCTGGTCAGAATACCGACAGCGGCATCCCAACAGTGAAGTTCCTGACAGCGGTAGGCAAGTATAGTACAACTAACCCTAACCCCTACACTAACCCTCCGTCCCCGGTGCATAAACCTAAGCTCCCCCCTTAGTGCCCAACCCTAAGCCTCCACCTAGTGTCTAACCCTAACCCCTAACCCTAAATCTAACCTTCCCGTAACCCCCGATACTTACCTTCGGGATACAGGCTGTCGGGATTCCAGCACCGGTATGTAGACCGTTGGCATCCCGCACACCGGATGCTGACTACATCCTGTTTCAGGATGAGCAGCACAGATCTTAGTCAAATAAAAAGTAGCTGAATATACTAGATACTGTTTAAAGTCCTGATTGTACCCTCTCTATTTTTTGTTTTGACAGTATGGTACAGAGAAAGAAAACTCAAAAGAGTTGAGTTACAGTAGGGCCAAAGTGAGGACCAAAAATCTGTGGTTAGTGGATACAAAAGTTTTTCCTGCAGAAATCTGTAGATGATGTAGCTGCTACTATATGAGATGGAACAATGAACCTCATTCAAAGGCGCTCGCAAAAAGCGAGCGCTCGCTCTGAATGAGGGCGGACACTTTTTTTTTATAAACCGGCCTCCTGGCCGCTCGCTAAGCTGTGGGTGACCACCCACAGCTTTTGCAAGCGGCCAGGTGATGGTCGCGATGGTCACAACCATCGCGACCATCGTGCTTGCCATGAGACCCTTGTGGTAGGGTCTCGTCTGCCGCAAGCCCCAGTGAGCTTCCTGCTCTAATAGAGCAGGAAGCTCACTACTGACATCCTTCGGGAACGCCTCCGTTTGGCCAGCCACCCCCACGACCCGCCTACAAAACGGGCCGAGCTGTCGATCAACCTCGACAGCTGCCCCGTTTGTAGCGAGCCCCGTTTGTAGTGAGCCATGCGTGCGAAGTGCCCCACCATCGACCCGCTTGCGAGCACATAGTGCTTGCGAGTGGGTCTGAATGAGGCCCAATGGCATTTAAAGATCTTGATGAGTCGAATAATAGTGATAGTCATCTCTGTGATCCATTGCTAGGTGAAAATTAATCATGAGAATGGCCTGTGGAGGATTCAACCTGTATGTGGATTACAATTTCTGGAAATTTATATGAACTGTCTAAATGTTTTTTTACAAGTTCCTTCCAAAAATTGCCTCCAATGATTCAAGGCTTGGTTACCTGCGTCTCAGACCCTGATTAAGCAAAAGATGAAGGTGCTATCGCAGCTGCTAAAATGGTAGCAGCTGCGAAAGCACTAATATAGTAATGCAGCAGGAGGCGCCTTCTGCATGCATTACTGACTAGAGCTGCATCCTAGGACGCAGCATCAGATCATCTGCATGTCCATTACCCGGCTAAATGACCCGTGGGGTCACACAAGACGGCCGTCGCAGATGCTCAAAAGAGGCCAGAAAGATCCTGGTCTCGTCACTCCCACCCAACAGCGACGACACGCCTCCATTTTGGGAAATGGAGGCCGTCGCCGCCCGCTGCCTGCCCAGAAACGGCAGCAAACTGTCAATCACTGACAGGCTGCTGCCGGCCACAGACATTGGGAACTGCGATCAGCAGTGCACTGCTGAATCAGGGCCTGAGCACAATAGGTTCCTTTGGCAAGGGAGAAGTTCTTGAAAAAATAATCTCTTGAGTGATGTTTGTCAACTTTATTATACTGGCATGGAACCACACCTACTCCAATGGAAGATGCATACAGTTCCCGATAGTAAGGAAACGAAACGTATGGATGTTACAGGAGAAATCTTCCTTTCATGATTAAGCAATGAATGAAGGCTTAAATATTAAAGCTTTTGTCTAACAAGTTGCAAATACCTAGACACTTTGCATAGCTTCATATTTGTAGGTTGAGTGCCCAGTTAAAACTTGTAGCAGAATTTGAGATTGTTCTAAATGCATTTGTCAAAAACTAGATATAACTCACAAAGATGCTGAAGGACAGTGGGCCTGATTCAGAGCCGCTCGTTCGCTCTGAGCGATGTACGCACATCTGCGCATGTGTATGGGTCATAATGCGCATGCGCCAACCAGTCAGTGCGGTCGGAAAACATGTGTTCGCAAAATAGCGAGTGCCTGCTAATTTGAGTGACAGAATGAGGCGTTTGTGATTTTTAACAGGGGAAGGTGCTTGAAAACGGGGAGTGGAGATCCGAATGCAGGCGTGCTAAACGGTCAAAACGGGCGTTTTAAGGGTGTGCATAATTACCAAAGCAGCGTCATCGACCACGTCACTTGGTTGTTTCTTAGCCTCAACTGTTCGCATGATTGCCGTAGGAAAATCCAACCACAAGCACTGCGAGCAGTTCAGACGCCTTTCAATGTACTCGATTAATCTAATAAATAGCGGATATGACGTATGATGCGAGCGGCCAGGGGGCGTCTTTACAAAATAGCAAGCGCATGTTTCGTTCGTTCACTCAGACATAGTGGCGTCAACAGACCGCAAAGAGCGAGCGCTCAATTTAAATAGCCGGCCCCTTTTTCTGAACGAGCGAGCGCAAATAGCGTCCGGCTCTGAATCAGGCCCAGTATTCACATGAGATTGGTGAGACACAAGGCCCAAATATTGTCAGGAGAGTTGGTGACGAATCGACAGAGACATCCTGGAAAGTTCTCATCAAATATTTAATTCTGCCAAAAGGCATGATGAGATCATTGTAACTAATGTCTCAGATGTTAGAAGCAGTCTTCCTTTCATCAACTACCTTTATCCTAAAGTGGTTGTGTTAAAGAGCATGTTTAATAGTGACGTAAATATACTAATGACTATATAATATTGTTTATGCTATTTGTAAACATTGTAATTAATAAACCACTAATTTAAGTGCAGTTTAACCAAGAAATATAATTATTTTTTCTGCTCTTAATTTGCAGGAACTTTGACATTTATATCTTTAACTTATATGAAAGATTGTACACAGATGTAGTTTAATTTAAGATATTTTGTATTCTTGCTAACAAGCTCTATACCAGTATCACAGATAGTATAATACATATGTTAATACGATATATTATATCCTTTATACCTGGGTATGTATTTTGTCTCAAACTGTAGTCTACAGAGGTGTGGTATAAAAATTAGCCATTCAGAATGTCGACATGGATGGGAGATCAACATGTCAAATGTTGACATTGTGAATGTTGACAATCAGCATGTCCACCATACGGGTTTCCATCAACATGTTAACTAACACTAAACCTAAACATGACCACATCTTAACCCTAACCCAAAAATTGGTGAAAATTGTCTGTCGACATATGTCATTGTCACAATTGTGAATAGCAACATGATGAATGTCGACATTCAGACCATGTCGACATTCTGAACACATACTGTCTATAGTGTGTGTGAGTATTAATCCCAGCTGTGGGTTCTTTGTTAATTTGTTTATCCTTTGATACTTAGGATACAGTAAGTGTTGTGTCAAACTGCTGTCTAGTGTGTGTGGGGGTGATTTCTAGCATGTGTGTTCTTTGTCTATTTAGTTGTGTCATGTGAGCCACAGTGTGTATTTTGTGTTATGTAGTAGTGTCTCACAAGAAACTCCATCCCCTGGGACTGCCAGTTCAGTGTGTGCGATTAGTACTAAAAGGTTTCAGTTGGAAGAAGCTACTACTAGTACACCCTCCTTAGGGCCGGTCTATCTGTCTGGCTTACATTGGCCCTGATTCAGAGCCGGACGCTCTGACCAGAGCGCTCGCTCTGAATCAGGGCCCACCTCCATTAATATGGAGCGTCCTCCTGGACGCTCGTATAGCTGTGGGTCACCAGCCACAGCATATACGAGCATGCAGGATGATGGTTGTGATGGTCTTGACCATCGCGACCATCGAAACTGCGAGCAAAAGCCTGCGGTTGGGTTTTTCAACCGCAAGGCCAGGAGTGATTTTGGCTCTATCAGAGCCAAAATCACTCCCACTGACATCACTAGTGATGTCAGTGGGGCCGGCTTCAGATGGTAGGTATTCCCTTGGGAACGCCTTCGTCTGGCAGGCACGCCCCCGGCACGCCCACCAAAGGGGGCGTGCTGTCAGTCACCATCGACAGCACGCCACCCTTTGATGAGACACTCCGAGCGAAGGAAAGTCCTTCGCTCGACGGGTCTCGCGCATGCGCACGACGGATCTCCCTCCGTCGTGCGCATGCGCAGTGGTGACCATCGACCCACTTGCGAGCGGACAGCCGCTCGCGAGTGGGTCTGAATGAGGGCCATTGCTTCTAGTGGCTGCAGACTATTCAGTCCCTAGAAGCTGTGTTAGTGCAACTGCGCAAAAATTGATTTGCATGCTGTCAGTGGCAATAATCCAATGTCAGTCTGAGTGATCTTAACATTCAATGTGCCCATACAAAGTGCGATTTTTTACACGATTTGGACGTTTTCGATCTATCATAATGACCAATCGTGTAAAAAGTGGCGTTTCCCTGGACGATTACGATGCCGATGCACATCCTCAGGGTCACGTAACAGCATCGTAGATTAACTGAACCTGCAGTAAGATTTTGACCTATCGTGCATGATGTGAAACACATTGTTCTGTGTTTATGAAACCTAGGACCTGATTCAGACCCGCTCGCTAGTATGCGTTCGCTCGTAGCCAGCCGATTTATCGCTTTGTGCGCATGCGCACGCATCGCGGTGGATGTGCGTGGACCAGTGCGAGAGATCGGGAAGCTTTTGCTCGCTGCACATAGACTGCCCAGCAGAGTGAGTGACAGGGAAAGTCGTTTGTGGGTGGTGACAGGGGCTGGCCACTAGAAACGGTGGAGTGGAGGTGCGAACACAGAAGTGCCTGAGCGTCTCAACGCCATTTGAGAGGCGTGCATAATTAAGAGGCAGCGTCATAGTACACGTCACCTGGCTGGATTTTACACTGAAGTGCTCACAGTGCTTGCGGTAGGGTATGGTCAACCACAAGCGCTGCGATCGCATCCGATGTTACCTGATGTACCGATGGTTGCATACAGACAGGCTGGTGGGCGTCTGCATACACAGATCGCATGCCAAGACATAGTGGGCGTGCTAATGCCTTGGCGTGCGATCACCTGCCTTCCCAAATTTGCATACGCATCAAGCGAGCGGGTCTGAATGAGGTCCACAGAACGATGTCATGCACGATAGAGATGCATGAAGCACGGACCAGGGAGATCCATGGTACATGCATCTCTGTCATTGACACAGAAGCACTGACAGTATCATTGAGAGACCCATCTGCAGTGCTGTGTATTTCAATTACACAGATGCACGCACGGACCAGGATATCCATGCTACATGCATCTGTGTCATGACACAGAGCACAGACAGGATCAGAGCATGGATGGGATCTATGCTGCTGCGGAAAAAAAAAAAAAACCTGTGTAAATACAGAAAAAAAATGGCGTGCCCCCCCCCCCAAAAGAGCAACCAGCCCTGGGATTTTAGTGACCCAGTGCTGGTTGTGCTTAAATACAGGGGACAAACAATGTAGGCAGGGGCGTCTTTAGAGAGGAGGGGGCCTTTGTGCATCCCCCGTCAGTCCCACTCCAGCGGCAGGCAGCTGACTGATGCAGCTGGCTGGCCACTGCAGAATCAATAGATTCTTGGCACTAGAGTGTGCCCGGAGTTTATTGTGCATGCTCAGACCGCTGGGGAAATGGCGCGGCCACCATTTTCCCGGTAATTTCCTCAGCACATGCGCAAAATCCAAGAAAAGTGGCCACGGCAGCTATTTTCTGGCATTTGAGCAGATCAGGGAGACCCAACGCGGGACCTCGGAGAGGTAAGTTTTACATAATATGGGTGCAGGGTGTGTGGTGCACCCATTATAGGTACATCACTGAATGTAGGTGTCCCCTGTATTTAAGCACTACTAGCTAGTCAGAACCAGCCCTGGTTGCCAAAATATGGCGGACAAACGACGTATTTTGCGCAACCAGCACTGGGCTCTGATCCGGTCCTGATTCTGGAAATACAGGGGGAAAAAATTAGTAGGGTCCCCCTGTATTATCCAGAACCAGCACTGGACTTTTTCTAGCAGGGAGCTACAGTAATGCCACAGCCAGGGAAGCCCTAACACTGGGCTCCCCAGCTGAAGCAGTAACCCTGACCGCTAGTCAGCCCAGGCCAGGGATGCCTGGGGAGCTGGGTACCCCCCCAATAAAGGGGTCCCCCTCTCCAGGGCACCCTAGGCCTAGGTTAATAGCCCGGGGCGGTTGGTGCCAGGTTGATAGTGTAGTGTAGTGCATTTGATAAAACTAAAATATTATCTTTTGCTGTAAAACTGCAGGTCCCAGCAAGCCTCCCCCGCATGCTGGTACTTGGAGAACCACAAGTACCAGCATGCGGGGCATTACAGATCCACAGGCACCTGTAGTTCCACAGCAATATTAAATTAAACACAGGACACACACACCATACAAAGTACAGTATAAGTTGATTAAACATACATGCACTAACACATGTACACACACATGCACACATACTCACCTATGTATTCCTGAAGCCCCTAGCATCCTCTTATCCGTGTAGAAAATCCATAAAGTACCTGTAAAAAAAATATCCATACTGACCTTCTCCTATGTGAAGTTTGGGTCCTCTTCGTTCCAAAGTAGGCATCCCCAGACTTGGCAAAATAAAAACACGCATTTCGCGGACCCACGGACTTTAGTACCATCCTATAAGGACGGTACTTCCCAAATGAGAGCTCAGCGGCGGGATTTCACTATGGAAACCCTGCCGCTGAGCGCTCATTGGCTGAGAAAGCTTACTTTTGCGGGTTCTCACCATTGACGTCATTTGTCCCCCGTATTTTGGCAACCAGGGCTGGTTCTGACTAGCCTGGTGCTGGTTGTGCTTAAATACGGGAGACCCCTACGTCGTTTGTCCCCTGTATGTGAGCTTTTTTTTTTTCTTTTTTTTCACAGGTTTTTTTTTTTTAACCGTTGCAGCACAGACAGGTCTCTCTGATCCCGTCTGTGCTCTGTGGTAATGATACAGATACTGTACATGTAGCATGGATCTCCTGGTCCGTGTATGCATCTGTCAATGTAATACACAGCAGCACAGACGGGTCTCACTGATCCCGTCCGTGCTTCAATAACACAGATGCATGTAGCACGGATCTCCCTGGTCCATGCTACATGCATCTGTGTCATATAGCACTCGATCTAATGAATATGCAAGTCATTAGATCATGCATGGTAGACTGGGTGAACATCATGCAGCTTTTGCTGCACATCGCTCACTTCAGCTGCGTACGACCAGTGGCGGCTCCCGAGGTGGGGCTGCAGCGCAGTCCAAAATTCAAACAGGGGAACCACACCAACTGCCTTTTTAAACGCTGCCAAACATCACCGGCCAGGACTCACTGGCAGTTGCTGTAGCTCCCCTATTTGAATCTTGGGGGTATATTTACTAAAGGTTGATTTGGCATTTTGAGTGATTTGAGGTGCAATTTGCATGCGATTTTGCTTTTGAGTATTTACTAAAGCCTAAATCAAATGGTAATTCGCACCCCAAACTGAATTTCACAACAAACCGACTGTAACTCAAACATCGTTAAAACATTGGTACTTTTACATTGAACAACACACAGCAACCTTATTTACTATTAGTCCATTTCAATACGCACACCAAAACGAACTTCAAATCGACGTTCAAATCACCAAATGAATAGACCTGCTTCATGCTTGCGATTTCAGCATGAGCAGGTCGAATTAACACAGATACATACAGACATCAGTGAGATGCCTGCATGTATCTGACTGTTAAAAAAAGTAACCAAATGGTTAAATGTAAAAAAAAATTGACGTGAGGTCCCCCCCAAAACACAACCAGCCCCGGATATTTCAAACCCAGTCCTGGTTGACTAAGTACAGGGTAAAAATTGCGTCGGGTTCCTCTGTACTTAGGGCCTGATTCAGAGCCGCTCGTAAGTGGCCGCTCGTTCGCTCCGAGCGATGTTTGCCCAACTGCGCATGCGTACGGATCGTTATACGCATTCGCGAACCAGTCAGTGCGGTCGAAATTTATGTGCTCGCAAAATAGCGAATGCCTGATAATTTGAGTGACAGGAAGAGGCGTATGTGGGTGGTAACAGAGGAAGGTGCTTGAAAATGGGGAGTGGAGATCCGATCGCAGGCGTGCTTAAAGGTCAAAACGGGCATTTTATGGGTGTGCATAATTAATACAGCAGCGTCATTGACCATCACTGGGTTATTTTATAGCCCGAACTGCTCGCAAAATTGTGGTAGCAAAAACCAACCACAAGAATAGCGAGCAGTTCATACCCTGGTCGATGTACTCGATTAATCTAATAAATAGCGGACATGACGTAGGATGCGAGCGGCCAGGGGGCGTAGTTTCCCAAAAAACGACCGCAAGTTTTGTTCGCTCGTTCAGACCTAGAGGCGTGAACAGACCGCAAAGAGCGAACGGTTCATTTGAATAGCCACCCCTATTTTCTGGACGAGCGAGCGCTAATTGCGTCCGGCTCTGAATCAGGCCCTTAGTACAACCAGCACTGGGCTATGGGAACCACCTTAAGAATCCTATGCAGCCCCTTCAATTCTAAAGGTAGGAGCCACCACTGGTCATACTGCATGCTATCACTTTGTGTAGCAACTAATACAAAAGTGGACTACATTAACGGCTGATTATAATATAACTAGGTGCATATATTTGATTAAATGCTAAATGAAAGTGGAGGTAACAAATGCACATTATTCATCAGGATTTATGTATAAAACAGTTCAGAGAGCAGTAATATGGTCTAGATTTTATTTACAGTTATGTTGTTTAGCCCCTGTAATGAATACTGGGCCTGATTCAGACCCGCTCGTGAGCGATATGCGCTCGCAAGCGGGTCGATGGTGGCCCAGAGCCGGCTCCGTTGTGCACATGCGCGAGACCCGGATAGCGACGGGCAAACCGTCGCTCCGGGTCTCGTACCAAAGGGGGCGTGCCGTCGATGTTGAGTGACAGCACGCCCCCTTTGGTGGGTGGGCTGGGGGCGTGGCTGCCCAGACGGAGGCGTTCCCATTGGAATGCCTACCATCTGGGGCCAGCCCCACTGACATCACAATACTCACAAGTGATGTCAGTGGGAGAGCTTTCGGCTCTGTTAGAGACCACAAGGGTCTCGTCGCAAGCCTGATGGTCGCGATGGTCTTGACCATCGCGACCATCTTCCTGGACGCTCGCTGTAGCTGTGGGTGGTCACCCACAGCTATGCGAGCGGCCAGGAGGCCGCTCTAAAAACACAGAAGGCCGGCCCTGATTCAGAGCGAGCGCTCTGTCAGAGCGTCCGGCTCTGAATCAGGCCCACTGTGTCTTAGGGAATAGTAATTTTCTATACTAGAAAAAAAAAAGCAAGACCAGTCAAAGTATATGTTTGTATGATTTCAGTTTCCAGATTGTCCGTGATATTATCAGACATGACCTGGATTTTGAGTACTGATAGGGGATATACATGATCTGGAATTATTGTAAATGGCACAATGAAAAGTATGGTGTGATGGCAGAGTTTTTAGGTTTGTTTTTACATCTCTCCCTCTCTCTTAAAAATAGAAAGATAGTCAGTGTAAGAAGGCCAAAGGAAGCAAATCAGAAGTGTTTTTTTAAGCTATCATTCATATATTACAGTCTATGAAATTATAGCTATAATTGGTTGTTATTGTCAACTTCTCCACCTGTTCTTTTTGGAAGATTTGATACAACTCGCCCAAGTAAAAAAATTCCTGTAGACAGGAATTCACTTGGCTGTTAGTCAATGACTGGGAGCAGTGGCGTAACTAGGGCAGGGCCGCCAGGGCTCGTGCCCTGGGACCAGCGGCGCTGGGGAAGTGCCGCCGGCCACAGTACAGGCCTGCCCTAGTCAGCCAGTGTAGTGCAGAATGCAGTGAATGAATGCGGTTGCACTACACATTTACACACACATCGCCACCGGCGTAGGTACTACCCGACGGCGATGTGTGTGTGTTGGCAGCCAATGAGAATCAGACAGACTCTCATTGGCTGCTGCACCCACTGCCAGAGCCTGAGGACACTGGACACTAATGGGGGCCTGCATAAGCGGGACCACTACTGGGGGGGCACTGCGTAAGGGGTACTAATGGGGGCCTGGCTGCATAAGGGGGATCACTACTGAGGGCACTGGACACTAATGGGGGCCTGCATAAGGGGGACCACTACTGGGGAGGCACTGTGTAAGGGGCACTAATGGGGGCCTTGCTGCACAAGGGGGGGCACTTCTGGGGCCTGCATAAGGTGGACCACTACTGGAGTACTGTATAAGGGGCACTAATGGGGGCCTGCATAAGGGGGACCACTACTGGGAGCATTGCATACTGGGGGTACTGTATAAGGGGCACTGCATAGGGGGCACTGCATTAAGGTGCATATGGAATGGAAAGGGATGTTCCCAGAGTGACAAGAAAGGGGTGTGTGTCATGTTCACAGTGGCCACACCCATTTTTCAGCGCACATAGGGGGGCTCTTTTTTTAAATTTGCAGGCATTGGACAAAAGACTCATCAATGGGGCGGAGCATAGGCGTAACATCGCGATCGCGGCCCAGCCCCCTCTTCACAAAGCTGAGATGAATGGCATTGTGAAGCGAGGGCCGGGGCCACGATTCAGCGCAAATCACTTCAACACCCCGCTGTGGGGGTTTATATTGTAATCGTGGGATGGGGGGCAGACTGGTCATCATGGGCCGGGAGGCTTGTCTGCCTTTCCGGGGGGCCGGGAGCAGCACCCGATTTTCAGGAGGCTCCTGGCCGAATCGGGAGGGTAGGCAAGTAAGAACTATGTTGAGTGCAGGAGTGCCATTGCTATGGGGCCCAGAAGCTTAAGGTGCTCACCTCTGGGGCCTGACTCAACTGTACCCAGGTCATAAAGTTTTTTTTACCATGTTCCCAGAAATGCCTGCAAAGCACTATGGAGCATAATGTGAGGGAACTACAGTGTGACAAAATATGAAATGGGGGCACTGCGTGATATATTGTGAACTAGGGCACTACTATGGGGCATAACATTATCTAGGACACCACTATAGTTCATATAATGGACTAGGGCACTACTACGGTTCATAAAAATGAACAACTTCTGTGGTGTCTCTATGGAAGGAGCCTCTTCAAAATGTTGCTATGGGCCTGTGACCGGACGCCTTTCGTCTAGGCCGGCCCTGGTCACGGGTCCGCCTGTCACTGACTCTGCCCACTGCGCTGTGGGCGTGTAACGATGCTGCCACCACCAAACTCTACCATCGGCGTTTGGAACCGCTTTGCTGCGTATGCGTTTGATTAGCTGCAGACACACCTCCTGTTTGGTGTTGGCTGTTCCCCCCCTGATTCCTCGCAATGGACCAGGTCTGCACAGTAGCTTGGCAGAGGGCTTGAACTTGGAGACACGGAGCTCTTACCCAGAACAGCAGGAGAACGGAATAACGTTTTGGCGCAATTCTGTTGGTCGCAGGATTGAGTCAATTGAAGTAAAGGCAAACGGTGTTTATTTGCTCAATGTCTTAAAGAAGACCTTCCCTTCCATCTGAAGGGGAATATCACACAGAAATCAAACAGCAATTCTCCACAAAGGATTTTCAAAGATGTACCACATACAGGAATCTTATCAGCAGCTCTTCTCTTCAAAGAAGTTACAGGGTTGTACATATACAGGGCTCACAGGTCCTCTTTTTATGTCATTCTTGCACACAACATCACAGGGGGGCAAATCCACCCTGTGTTCCTTCTAGCCAATCAGGCTATCTCAGGAAACATAAATTAACAACATATTACATTTCAAAGGAGTCTCTCAATATCCTCCTTCCTAATCCACCAACACAAACTGATTTATCATACATTATACTGTCTCCTAAAATGTTGGTATAACATGTCACAGGAAATGGTAAATGACATTCATCCTTATCAGTTTGGCATTTCCAACCTTAACACATTCAGCTTTTAGAAGTGGCATCCAAAAGGATCTTCTTAAAACCAAATTGTCTTTTCAAAAGTAAGTGCTGTATCTGAAGTGTTTGGCTATATGACACCATTCACACCTTCACACGGTAACCTTCCAGCCAGAATTCACTTGGAATGCACTTCAAAGAAAGCTTTGTTACACAATGGGTCTGACCACTATCATACTGTAGGTCAGGATGATTAACATATCACTTCCTATGTCAGGAGGTGAGAAGGTCTCATAACCATTTCACTTAACTGTTACAGCCTTCTAAAACAAAGCAACTTATACTTTCCTTATAAGTGCATTTTCTCTACAAAATATACATTTAAACCATATAGTGCATAGCCTATTAAATATACTCTGCATCAAGCACTAATGCATTGCAGATCAGCTGCAGTGCATTACAGCAATACATATATACTTGAATACAGTTTTTTATAAACCATGTGCAGTGCGATTTTACACTGTCCTTTTAAAAATGGCGCAATTGCATGAGGGTTAATCCCCTCAATGCCTTGGCAGCCATTTTAATCACGTGTGGTCGGCCTCCGGCCACAGGGCCCCAAAAAGTTAAGGCTATGCCCCTGGCCATAAGAATATTTGTAAGTTATGGCATCAGTCTGAAAGCAAACAGATTGTTCAGAAATAACACGCCCATCAATAACTTTAATGCATAATTACCTACTTTAATAATCTCTATTAAGGGAGAAGCCCAAAGAGAAGTTGGAAGTGGTTCAGGGCATCTGCTGGTGTGTACAGGAACTCTGCTACATCATCAAACCTATACATACATATTTCCAACATTTATGAGAGTATGAGCCAGGTGGAATCCCATAGACAAAGGTATCCTTCACTGATTAACTGGCTCCTGTGTTTTCCTTAGCTTGTTAGCTGGATACAAAGTCCCACTTTGAGCTGGTGATAGGAGAGCCTGTGGTATATCCACGGCTTCAGGGTTTGACAACAGGTATGCCATAAAAAGTGGGCACATTAAATGAGCAGGTCTTGTAACAATCCAGGCATTGCAACAGGGTGTGTATTCAAAAGTTCCATAATGATAATGTCGACATTAATAATGTCAACACCACAAGTCACAGTCACATGACCGCTGGTAGACGCCGCTGGAGCTGTTGCAGCCATCGGGAGCAGGTAAGTAACGGCTGGGCCACGAGGGATAATAAGTCAACACTTTAACATGTCGCCATTTCATCATTGTCTACATGAGGAATGTCAACATGGACAATGTCAACATTATGACAATGTTGACATTATGACTGTTGACATATCATACCCAACAGTTGCATCAGATATTAACTAAGAGCAATGCAAGCAAGGTTCAGGAACTAAGGACCAAGGTGTCTACAGGAAGACTAATAACCTAACACATTTTGTTAGGTGAAACCTCCTTAAATAGTTTAAATGGGGAGGACGTTTCACGGGTTAGGTACGGGATGCCGGTGCTTGGGATCCCGGACGGTCAGAATCACGATGCTGGCATCCCGGCAGGGTTAGGATGCCGATACCTGTCGGTCAGTATCCTAGCCCTCCCCCTCTTCCTACGCCTAACCCTCCCTCCCCGCTGCCTAAACCTAACCTTCCCACAAGTGTCTAAACCTAACCTCCCCTTCCCGCACCCTAAACCTAATCCACTTACTGCCTAATCCACTTACTGCCTTACCCTAACCCTCCCCCTAGTGCCTAACTCCTAACTATAACCCTAACCCTCCCCCTAACCCCACTACTTACCTTCGGCATGCTGGTGCCGGGATTCTGAGCGCCGGAATTCCCGGTATTATGACCGCATCCCCTTTTCAAAATGGTCTGAGCAAGCCCTACTGTGAAGATGCCTGAACTTACAACACATGTATTCCACCTGCTGGAAGATTCGTTTCATCTGCATAGCTCCAATGGCAGCATAGACACAGCCATAGTAGCCGGGAACAAGAAAACTATCAATACTGTCACATCTCCTGTCTGTGGCATTCTCTTTCCCCTTCTGTGCCATCCCCACTTCCCTTCGTCTGTATGTGTCAGTCTGCCTACCCCTATATCTGCCCTTCTGTAGTCTGCACCAGTGTCTCTGACCATTCCCAGTCTACATCAGCCTCTGCCCTTGCTTGGTCTGTGCCAGCCTCTCTGTCTATGCACAGCCTGTGCAAGCCTCTCTCTCCATCCTCATTCTGAGCCAATCTTTCTGCTCATCAACAGCCTGTGCCAGTGTATCTGCCCATCTTATGTCTCTGTCAATATATCTTCCCATCTCCAATCTGAGCCAACAACTCTGCCAATCCCCAGTTTTTGACAGTCTTTATGCCCATGCCCTGTCTGTGACAGCTTATCTGCCCTATCTGCACCAAGCTCTCTGTCCTTGCCCTTTTTTCTCAAGCTTCTCTGCCCTTGCCCTGTTTGTGGCAGTCTTTCCTCTTCCTTTGTCTGTATGAGCCCTTCTGTCCCAGGGCTTTTTCAACATATGGGCTCACTGGGCAGCTGCCCAGGCCCCCACAATTCTAGGGGCCTTCAAGCAGAAACAGAGAAACAGACTAGGCTGGGGGTGGGGGGGGGGGGGTGGCATCTCGCATAATTTGCATAATTTTTTTATGTTTAAACATTGATTTTGTTTTAAGTACCAATAAACCTAATGGTTTAATTTTCTTAACCATTTACATTTTTATTCCCGTGAATTAGTGGGTAGGGGCCCCAGCGCATTGCTTTGCCAAGGACCTACAAAGCCCAATTCTTCCCTTTTTCTTCTGTGCAGGCCACCCAGCCCTTATTCTATTATACCAGACTCTCTACCCTTGCTCTTTTACAGTATGAGAGCCTCTCTACTATCTGCTCCATCATCTAAGCCTTTGTCTACACCAGCCTCTCTGTTCTTGCCTTCTCCATACCAGAGTCTCTTCTTCCTTTTACCCATAACCAACATTTCATAAGTAGTGCATTTATTCTCTCTGTCCCATGCCTACACCAGCTTCTCTAATTTCTCTGTCATTGCCAGTCTCTCTCCATCCCCTATCTGTGCCTAGGATGTAGTTTTGTGGCCGCCGGTAACAATCCCGACTGCAGAATGCCGGCAAAGGATTTATGATAGGCGTCGAAATACTGACGACTATCATAATCCCGATGCCGGAATCCAGGACAACGCGTGCCCGAACGAGGTAAGTCCGGGGCGCCCCTCCTGATAGCCGCAGGGGGAAAGGATTAGGTTTAGGGCAGTTAGCTGGGTTAGCGTTAGGTTGTTTGGGGGTTAGGAACCTCTAGGGAGGAGGGTTAGGCACCCCCAGGGAGAGGTTAGGGTTAGGCACCCCACCAGGAGGGTTAGGTTTAGGAAGCGGTAAGGGGGGTTAGCGTTAGGTTTTGGGCGGGGTTATGGTTAGGCACCCCTAGGGGGGAGGGTTAGGCACCCACAGGGAGGGGTTAGGGAGCAGTAAGGGGGGTTATGGTTAGGCAACCCCAGAGGGAGGTTAGGGTTAGGCACCACCCCGGCAGTTTAGGGTTAGGCACCCCTAAGGGAGGGTTAGGGTTAGGGGGGGATCACTTACCTGCCACTGTCAGTATTTCCTGCAGTCGGGCTCACACTGTCGGTATTTGAACTGGCGGCTAAACAGCCGCTGGCATTTCAGCCCCATTCCCTGTGCCTGCCTCTGTCTTTTCCCTGTCTGCACTCTATACTAGCCTCTCTCCTTCCTCTGCCTGAGCCCACCTCTCTCTTTCCACTGTAGGTGCAAGGCTCTCTCTTTCCACTGTAGGTTCAAGGCTCTGTCTTTTCTCTGTCTATGCCAGTCTTCTCCTGCCCCTCTCTGTACCAGCTTCTCTCTTTTCCCCGGTCTGTGCCAGTCTCTCTGCCCTCTTTGTGCCAGCTGCTCTGCCATTGCTGTCTGTGAAAGTTTCTCTACCATTGTCCTGTCTTTGCCAGACATTACACTTCCTCTCTCTGCACTAGCCAACCTGCTCTTTTTCTTCTGAGCAGGCATCTCGGCCATTGCCCTATGATGCCAGCATCTCTGACCTTCTCCTGTCTGGACAAGCTTGTATGCCTATTTTTGCCAGTCTCTCTGCTCTTGTCTTCTCTGCATTAGCTTCTCTTCTTCCTCTTACCCATAACCGACATTTTACAACTAGTGAATTAAAGTGCTCTCCATCCGTGTCTGTGCCAACCTCTCTAATTCACTTGTCATTGCCAGTCACTCTCCATACTCTGTTTTTGTCAGTCTCTCTCTGTGCCTTGCATCTCTGCCCCCCCTTTGTGTGTCTGACTATCTCTCTTTACCCCTTTACATTTGTCCCCACCGCCCACTTTTCCCCTATGCCCTTCAAACTTGTCCTCTTGCCCTGCACCTTTACATGACACTTCTTCTTCTGCCACTTCTCCCTTTTTCACAACTTACAAATCTCCTTATCTTCTGCTGAAGTTGATGGAATCCTGGTGAGGGCCAGTCAGAAGTGATGTGAATGAACGGAGGGCCTGATTCAGAGCCAGACGCTCTAACCAGAGCGCTCGCTCTGAATCAGGGCCCTCCTACCTAAACTTGGAGCGGCCTCTTGGACGCTCGCATAGCTGTGGGTTGCAATACACAGCTTATGCTAGCGTCCATGATGATGGTCACGATGGTCAAGACCATCGCGACCATCGGGCTTGCGATGAGACCCTGCAGTAGGGTCTCAGTGACCGCAAGCCCTGGAGTGATTTTGGCTCTATCAGAGCCAAAATCACTCCCACTGACATCACTAGTGATGTCAGTGGGGCCGGACCCAAACGGTAGGCGTTCCCATGGGAACGCCTCCGTCTGGCAGCCACGCCCCCGGCACGCCCACCAAAGGGGGCATGCTGTCAATCAACATCGACAGCACGCCCCCTTTGGTGCGAGACCTCGAGCGACGGCTTCCCCGTCGCTCCCCGGGTCTCGCGCATGTGCACGACGGAGCTCCCTCCGTCATGCGCATGCGCACTAGGGCACCATCGACCCGCTTGCGAGCGCTCAGCGGGTCTGAATCAGGCCCGGAGGCCCAACCGTGTTAAACACCACATAACTGATTGCAGGTAAGCTCTATTTTGATGTATTTTGCTGTATTTTGTTGCAACAACTATATAATACATTTTAATACATTATAGGTACTATTCATCAAGCTGAAAACTTCATTAGACACTGCCCCTGAAGAACAGAGGGTGAAAAGCCTTATTATTACTGATGATTAATATATCATGGCTTTAGTTGCAAGGAATACTTTTTCCTTATATATTACATTTTGATATGAGATGTAATAAGGTTTGGAACCGTGTATAGACTATGACGATGTGGCGTGGCACAGAAGCTACAAACCTCTCTTACAGTACATGCTTCCTCTCTTACATCTTTACATGTACTCTGTATGGCTAAAATCCTTAATGAAATTCACAATCTTAAGTACCATCTGTACATTTGAATTTCACCTTTAGTCTTTTCTGTGGACATAGGGCCTGATTCAGAGCTGAACGCTCTGACCAGAGCGCTCGCTCTGAAACAGGGCCCTCCTCCATGAAAATGGAGCGGCCTCCTGAACGCTCGTATAGCTGTGGGTGACCACCCACAGCTATAGCGAGCGTCCATGATGATGGTCGCGATGGTCTTGACCATCGCGACCATCGGGCTTGCGACAGAGACCCTGCGGTAGGGTCTCGCTGCCGCAAGCCCTGGAGTGATTTTGGCTCTATCAGAGCCAAAATCACTCCCACTGACATCACTAGTGATGTCAGTGGGGCCGGCTTGAGACGGTAGGCGTTCCCATGGGAACGCCTCCGTCTGGCAGGCACGCCCCCGGCACGCCCACCAAAGGGGGCGTGCTGTCAATCAACATCGACAGCACGCCCCCTTTGGTGCGAGACCCGGAGCAATGTAAAGCCCGTCGCTCCCCAGGTCTCGCGCATGCGCACGACGGAGCTCCCTCCGTCGTGCGCATGCGCAGTGGGGAACATCGACCCGCTTGCGAGTGTACTGCCGCTCGCGAGCGGGTCTGAATGACCCCCATAGTTTATTTACTTTCTCATTGTTGTTTTATTTTTATTTATGCTTCACAATTTTTTATTATATTTTATTTTGTATGTTATTCCATTGTTGTGAATTATCATTATTAAAGTACAAAATTAAACCTGGGTCCCATAGAATTTCTTATGCAGAGCCGATACACCTCCAAAAGATTAAAATAAATATAGTGTATTACTTTATATCAATAGAGATACACCAAGTACATAAAGAACTTCAGACCTTCAGCCAGATTTATAGCAAGCTCATCAAATAATCTGTTAGTAGTTAAAGAGTGTTCTCAAACCATTAATCTCATGAGGGACAGTGATACCAAAACCTCCTTCAAGGTTTATATATCTCAATGTGTAAGACACCATCACAGTTTAGTACTGAAAAAAAGTATTTAAATATTTAAAAACATATTAATATACCCATACAGTAAATTAAGACTATATACTGTAGACTTACCTTAGACCCTAAAGTTCCAACAGTAGAGAGTGTTTCTAGCAAAAATGAGTTCCTTGATTCTTCAAGTGCACATGGCTGAATTGATAGAGGGCCACAGTATCCACAGGGGGATGTAGTTATGAGACCCGCGGCCGCGATGCCGCCGGTCTCAATACCTACAGGGGAATCCCGACAAGGGACTTAAAATAGGCTTCGAAATACCAATGCCTATCTTAATCCCAATGCTGGAATACTGAAGGACACCAGCCCGAACGAGGTAAGTCCGGGGCGCTCTTGACGTTAACTGTAGGGGGAAGGGTTAGTTTTAGGGAACGTAGCGGGGTTAGGGTTAGGTTTTTTTGGGGGGGAGGTTTGGGTTGGGCACCCCTAAGGGGGAGGGTTAGGGTTAGGCACCACTGGGGGGGGTTAAGTTAAGGCACTAAGGGGGTAGGGTTAGGTTTAGGCAGGAAGGAGGGAGACTTACGTTAGGGTTAGGGTGCGGGTGGGGAGAATTAGGGTTAGGCTACAAAAAGGGAGGGTTAGGGTTATGGGGCGAAGGGGGGAGGGTAAGTATACTTACTCAACCCCTGTCAGGATACCAACCACTGGAATGCCGATGTCGGTATTCTAATAGGAGGCATCCCGACAGCCAGCATTACATACTGAATCCTGTACAGGAAGCTGAGGAAGCATTGCACAGCTTCAGCCAGCCAAAACACAAACCATTGGGAGCAAGTGTACACCACCCAGTGCAACCTAAGTTTCGGAGATCCACCTAATTTTACTTGGAATAGTACTGGATTCTCCTGTGCAGAAGGTGTCCTGGTCCCACCGTCCAGGCAAGCCTAATTTATGTCACCTTTTCGGGGAAGTGATGCTAAAAGCAATGCTTTCCTCCCAAGCTTCATCGCCTATGTTGGAGGCATAGTTAAGGGAACATAGCAAAGCCATCCAACAGTAACAATATAGGAACAAGTTAAATGGACAGACTGGTGAGTACAAGGAGGAAAGTGGAAGAACATTGTACAGTAGCACAATTGCTTAGATAATCTCATATAAACTCTGCCCCCTTATTTTTTATCTTATTTATTAACAGTTTCTTATATAGCGCAGCATATTCCGTTGCGCTTTACAATTATAAGCATTAATAGAACAAAACTGGGTAATTGCAGATAGAAATATAGGTAGGAAGGCCCTGCTCGCAAACTTACAATCTTGTATTCTATATTATCCCCCCAGAAAGCCATCTGTCAATTATCCAAGACAAAGCTCCCTAACATAACACTTCCATAAATCCAACACAACCTAGGTACTTGTATGCCCTCAAGCTAAAAAGAAAGTCTTTGGTTCATTTTCATACTGTGTGCAAAAATGGGGACAGTAATTTCTAGTGTGTTTTTAACACAGTGATTTCAGTGATGTTCCAGCTATTTGCCTTGACTAAATTCATAATTGAACAATACTATGGTGCGCTTTGTAATCCCAGGGATTACAAGTGATTAAACAGCTCCTTTATTTAATTTGTCATTTATTATTTTCATTTGTAATTTATTTTTAATTAAAAATTTTTACTTTTATAATTTTATTTATATTTTTATCATATTATAGAGCTGATAGCTATATAATTAATGACCCAGTGGATCATTATTGTATAATAAGAATTATGGGGACCAATATTTATTTATTTATTAAATGTATATTTTTGTTTTTTATTATTGTTTCTATATTTATTTTTCATTTCATAATTTTACTATGTATTCATCATAGAATATGCATACTTTGTTTTAATTTTTTACATAATGTATATTTATTTTGTTATATATCTTTCTATATACACAATCTTTCTTTCACCTAATAAACTATACCTTCTTTTTATATATTTTTTATATATATTTTATATATATATATATATATATATATATATATATATATTAACTAATATGTCTAAGCTATTGGGTTATGATATATATACAGTGAATCGATGAGTTCTATTATATATATTTTACTTTATTATTGCTGTTGTATAACTATATTATATAATTATGGAGTAATGACATACACTCAATGAGCTGCCTTTTAAAAGTAAGTGTGCAGGTTACCATGATTGCTAGCAATAACTGTTTAATTAGTACCTGCTGGAATACTACCATTTGGATTGGTGGTTCTTGGTTTAAATGTTCACTGGTTTTCACAGTGATTATTACAGCCTTTTGAAAAAAAAAGAGAGATGGGAGAAACGTGTCAAGGGGCATATGTATCAAAGCTTGATGTGAGATAAAATTGTGAAATATATATCACCAACCAATCAGCTCCAAACTATCATTTCTTAAACACAGCCTGCAAAATGTAAGTTAGAAGCTGATTGCTTGGTGATATATATCTCACAATTTTATCTCACATTAAGCTTTGATAAATATCTAGAATTGCTTTGTTCCTGTTATTCTCAGTATTGGATTGTGGATCTCCTACATGCTGCCGAGATTTGTCCAACTTACTGCGGCTTAAAGAGAAGAGGCTTAACAACCATCCACGCTTTACCCGCACAGCCTAAAAGATCTCACTAACTATCCAGACCATACATGTGATTACCATACGGCCAACTGCACTATAGGCTAGGCACACTCCATGCTCTGTGTCAAGTGATTCACTGCTGATATAGGAGACACATTGTGGCCACATTCACTATGTATGCCAACTGCTTCTCAAGATTGCAAATACTGTGAGAGGGCAAGCGGTGAGCGACTAATACCCCAAGTCACTATACTCATTGGGTGTCTGCCCGTGGGAATAGAGAGACATTTGGAATTGAGTTTATGTGAACCGCTTTACGTTCAGGGGCCTATTCATCAACACTAAAATAACGTTTTTAAGGACATTTTCCTTAAATAACGTTATTTTGGTATTCATGTAGCCACTTAGCACAGGAGATATCACAGATATCTCCTTGCTAAGTTCCCCTGCGTTAATTTCCACACTCCCCATACATTAGTAGAAGAAACTTAACGCATCTGTAGGCAGTGCTGCGCATGCGCTGGTTTTACAGATGTAACAACGCATGCGCAGCACTGTTTCCAGATGCGATAAGATAGTGTAGGCAGGGAAAAGTATCTATTTCCCGAAAAGCTGTCATCGCAAAAAATGACAGCTTTTCGGAATAGATATTTATGGAGAGGTGGAATGATGAATTCCACCTATAATTAGCTAGAACTCCATGAGAGTTCTAAAGCTAATTATCTCCAGAGAATTTTTATGTTTAATGAATAGGCCCCTCAGCCTGTTAACCTACAGGTACATTTTACTAACTTTTCCTACGTGGGACTTCAATCCATATATACCATTGCTGCTTTTGATCCATATATACCATTGCTGCTTTTGATCCATATATACCATTGCTGCTTTTGATCCATATATACCATTGCTGCTTTTGATCCATATATACCATTGCTGCTTTGACCAATATAGGTCTTTAGTGTGGTCCTAAGGATACAGCTGGACTCATTAGTACACATTTTTTATGGTTGAATGATATGTATCTATGAGTATTTGTTAGTTTGTATTCATTTTAAGGAACTATTGACAGCTACGGAATGTATGTACCATTTTTTTAGTGGTTATTAGCGCAGACATATAATTTTTTCTGTTGACTAAAATCATGCAGTTTAAAAATTTGCAAACACTGACAGTTTTGTAAAATTCTGCCCTAAGTCTCATTTCAACTGGATAACTGGCAGGGCAGGGTAAAAAAAGTGTGTTAATTGATAGATTTACAATTACAGATTTAAAACACAGCAGAGGTAGTTAATGAATCACACTCTGGGCCTGATTCAGAGCCGCCCGTATGCGGCCGCTTGTTCGCACAACTGCGCATGCGTATGGGTCATAATGCGCATGCGCAAACCAGTCATTGTGGTCGGAAATCGTGCGCTCGCAAAACAGCGAGGGGCTGCTAATTTGATTGACAGAATGTACCGTTTGTGGGTGGTAACAGCGGAAGGTGCTTGAAAACGGGGGAGTGGAGATCCGAACGCAGGCGTGCCTAACGGTCAAAAGGGCGTTTAATGGGAGTGCATAATTAGTAAAGGAGCGTCATCGACCACATCACTTGGCTGTCTTTTAGCCTGAACTGCTCGCAGTGATTGCGGTAGGAAAAACCTACCACAAGCACTGCGAACAGTTCAGATGCGTTTCGATGTACCCGATTAATCAAATAAATACCGGAGATGACGTGTGATACGAACGGCAAAGGGGCGTCTTTACAAAATAGCGAGCGCATTTTTCGTTCGCTCGCTCAGACATAGAGGCGTCAACAAACCGCAACGAGCGAGCGCTCAATTTAAATAGCCGGCCCCTTTTTTGGAACGACCGTCCGCAAATAGCGTCCGGCTCTGAATCAGGCCCTCTGTACACACCACAAAACACATTAGTATTGCACTGGATGACCTACTCAGTAGTTATCAAGGAGTGTGGTATATTTTGTCAACGTTCACAATGTCGACATTCATTATACTCATATGAGAATGTTGACACGGTTGTAATGCCGATAATGAACATGTTGACATGTTCATGATGTCAATATTAACTATGTCGACATTCATTATGTCGACACTAATGTAATGTTGAAATTGTTGAAATGTCAATACTGTGCGTTTAGTCTGATTTTATGATAACCCTAGCATCAGGGGGTGGAACTACAGGCGGTGAAGCCGGTGCACTGCACCGGGGCCCACCACAATATAGGGGGCCACACTGCCCTGCACCGTTTGTAATTGACAGGCTCAGTCTGTGGCTGTGGCTGAGTTGGCCAGCAGCTACACGCAGAGAGGACCAGTGCACAGTGCAGTCAGGCTCAGAACTGCAGGGCACTACTTCTCTGTGCCCTGGTCCTCTCTGCGTGGGGTCAGAGGAAAATGTGCTGAGCTCTGATTGGAGGAACCCATCACATGCTCCTCTGACCTGGAGTTTAGCAGCAGCGCAGCCTCATGGGTGTGACTAAAGGGGCCTATCCATTAGCAGATAAATTTGAATGATGAACGATATATCGTTCAGTCGTTCAATATATCTGTCATGGGTAGGCCCTGAATGATGACAGATGCGCGCTCCCGCGGCCGAAAATTGTGTCTTTCGTCTCTCCAATATGTTGGTCAATTATCGCTTATCACTGACAGATATTAGAAATATCTATCAGTTTATAAGCAGTAAACGATAAACGACGAACGATATTTTTAATGTAAATTAATAGAAACATTAAAAAAAATCCACTCCCTGAATGATGTCATGCAATATCATTCGTCGTTTGCAAAAATCTGTCATGTACATGAAAGATATGTGTCACCGCAGCCCCAGGAATTTTCAAGGGATAAATCTTTTGTCTTTCTCGTAGAGAAAGATCTACTAATGGATAGGCCCCTTAATTGTGATGCTGTGACTGCTGCTCTTCTTTTGCACCAGCCCTCTTGGACAGTGACCCCGCCGGCGAGTGGAACGATCCCTGCACGGCCTTAGAGACACTAACCATCTGGAACTTTTGGCATTCCAGTGTGCTTCTGCTAAAACAACTATTTTGGACATAATACTACACTGGTATTTTCCCTGCCTTACAACTGAATTTGTGGGGGTTGTCTGGACAATTCTAATTTGGCTTTCTAACGGAGCCTTATTATCGGTGTGTAAAGGTTCTAATTTTATATTATAGTACACTGTGTGGGCACTACAGGCGGCATAATGTGTGGGGACTACAGTGTGGCATAATGGACCTCATTCAGAGTCGGTCGCGAGCGCCGATGCGCTCGTAACCGACTTGATGGTTTGGCCTGCGCACGCGCAGCGGCCGCACTGCGTGTGCGCAAGCCCCGGAGCAACAGAGAAACTCTGTCGCTCCGGAGCTCGTTACCAAAGGGGCGGCTGTCGATGCTGATCGATAGCTGCCCCCGTTTGGTAGGGGGGCCGGGGGGTTGTTTCCAAAATGGAGGCGTTCCTTTGCGAACGCCTACTGTTTTGTGGGCGGCCGCAGTGACATCATCAGTGACGTTAATGGGGAGCTTCCTGCTCCATCAGAGCAGAAAGCTCCCTGAGGCTTACGAGTGCCCAGACCCTACCCTAGGGTCTGGTCGTAAGCCCCGATGGTCGCGATGGTGATCACCATCGCGACCATCAACCTGGTCAGTCGTTAAGCTGTGGGTGGTAACCCACAGCTTAACTAACGACCAGGAGGCCGCACTTCAATAATGAAGCGGCCGCCCTCATTCAGAACGAGCGGTCGCTTCTTGTGACCGCCTCTGAATGAGGTCCAATGTGTGGACAAAACAGGTGGCATAATGTGTGAGGACTACAGTGTAGCATAATGTGTGGGTACTAGAGATGGCATAATGTGTGGGCACTAGAGGTGGCTTAATGTGTGGGCACTACAGGTGGCATAATGTGTGGGCACTACAGGTAGCATAATGTGTGGGGACTTCAATGGTATAATGTGTGGGGACTACAGTGTGGCATAATGTGTGGGCACTACAGGTGACATAATGTGTGAGCACTACAGTATAGCATAATGTGTGGGCACTACAGTATAGCATAATGTGTGGGCACTAGAGGTGACATAATGTGTGGGCACTATAGTGTGGCATAAATTGTGGGGCACAACAGTGTGACATAATGTTGTGGGGCACCCACTGTATCTTCATGTCACCCTGTCATCTCTTCCTATTACCCTCTCCCTGTCACCCACTGCCTCTCCCCTCTCTGCTGCTGTGCCGGCTGCCTGAGGATGCTGCTGGTGAGTACACTGTATGGGCACTATAAGTGGCATAATGTGTGGGGACTACAGTGTGGCATAATGTGTGGGCAAAACAGGTGGGTGGCATAATGTGTTTTGGCACTACAGGTGGCATAATGTGTGGGGACTACATTGTAGCATAATGTGTGGCATTAGAGATGGCATAATGTGTGGGCAATACAGGTGGAATAATGTGTGGGCACTACAGGTGACATAATGTGTGGGGACTACAGTGTAGTATAATGTGTGGGCACTAGAGATGGCATAATGTGTAGGCAATACAAATGGCATAATGTGTGAGGACTATAGTATAGCATAATGTGTGGGCATTAGAGGTGGCATAATGTGGGCATTAGGTGGCATATTGTGTGGGCACTACAGTGTAGCATAATGTGTGGGTACTACAGGTGGCATAATGTGTGGGGACTACAGTGTAGCATAATGAGTGGGCACTAGAGGTGGTATAATGTGTGGGCACTAGAGGTGTCTTAATGTGTGGGCACAAAAGGTGGCATAATGTGTGGGCACTAGAGGTGGCATAATGTGTGGGCACTACAGGTGTCATAATGTGTGGGCACTACAGGTAGCATAATGTGTGGGCACTGCAGTGGTATAATGTGTGGTGACTACAGTGTGGCATAATGTGTGGGCACTACAGTGTGGCATAATGAGTGGGCACTACAGGTGGCATAATGTGTGGCACTACAGTGTAGCATAATGTGTGGGCACTAGAGGTGGCATAATGTGTGGGCACTATAGTGTGGCATAAAGTGTGGGGCACTACAGTGTGACATAATATATTGGGCACCCACTGCATCTCCATGTCACCCACTGCCTGTCACCTCTTCCTATTACCCTCTCCCTGTCACTCACAGCCTCTCCCCTCTCCCTGGCATACACGACCTGTCACCTCTCCCTGTCACCCACCGCCCCTCCCTCTCCCCCACTGCCTGTCACCTCTCCTTCTCACCCACTCCTTTTCCCTGTCACTACTGCCTGTCACCTCTACCTATCACTCTCTCCCTGTCACCCACTGCCTATCCCTTCTGCCTTTCACCCTTTGCCTGTCAACTATCCCTGTCACCCTCTCCCTATCTCTGTCACCCACTGCTTCTCCCTGTCACCTCTTTCCTTTCACCCACTGCCTCTTCCCTCTCCCTGTCACTCACTGCCTGTCACCTCTCCCTATCACCCACTGCCTCTCCCTGTCACCCACTGCCTGTCACCTCTCCCTATCATCCTCTCCCTGCCACCCACTGCCTCTTCCCTCTCCCAGTCACCAACTGCTTATCCCTGTCACCCTCTCCTTGTCATCTTCTTGCCTCTATTTGCCTACCTCTTGCCTCTCCCTGCCACCCTCTACCTCTCCCTGTCACCCACTGCACTTTGAACTTGGAGTACGGTGGAGGAGGGGGGCCCAAAGCAAATTTTTGCACCTGGGCCCACCACTCACAAGTTCCGAAACTGCCTAGCGCTAACCCTAACAATAACCATAATGCTAACCCTAATGGAAATGTTGTCAATATTGATATTTTACAGTTGTTTTTTTCATAATTGATATCAATATATTAACCATGCTGACATCATCAATGTCGACCTACTGCTGTTGACCTTATGAATGTCGACAATGTGACCGTAAACATTTTGATTGCATACTGCTGATGCTGAGTCACAGGCAGATTTACTAGTATATGATAATGCGAGATTCCGTTAAACTAAAAGGGAGTTCATGCGTGTGCGTGTGGAAACCTGTGCTTCCCATTGATTTTATACCAGCCGCTACAGCTGTCATCATTAGTATCGGTACTTGCACCAGTCCCATATGAGGTGCAAAAGATATGTCAGAAACAGGCTTCCCTACCCTGTACGCATAACCAGGGGTGTTGGGGAGGGGGGGTGTCAGGTAGTAATTCAGAGACAAAACTAGGGGTGTGCGAGCAATGCGTCTGCACAGAGCGCAAAGCTCTATGGATGCCACTGACGCTGACCCACGGCCTCTGCATCTGGCTAGCAAGGTGCCTAGAATGGCAGCCTGCAACCTGAATCCCTGCAGCAGTGCCGTTTGGAGTTTCCTTAGGAAGCTTCAGATGTTATTATTACCAGTTATTTATATAGCGCACACACATTGTGCAGCGCCGTACAGAGAATATCTTACCATTAACATCTGTCCCTGCCCCACGGGAGCTTACAATCTATATTCCCTACCACATGCTCACAAACATACACACCATGGTCAATTTTGTGGGGAGCCAACTAATCTACCAGTATATTTTTGGAGTGTGGGAGGAAACCGGAGCACCCGGAGGAAACCCATGCAAGCACAGGGAGAATATACAAACCCCACACAGTTAGGGCCGTATTGGAAATCGAACCCATGACCTCAGAGCTGTGAGGCAGTACGTTCACACTGCTACCTTTACAGCCCCCAGAGCATCCTGAGGATTTGACATTGCTGTAATCACCAGAGATTGTGGCTCCGCGACCTCAGCATGACATCACGGGGAGGAGGCGTGGCCTGTTCTGGGCACCAGGAGAGCTAGTTACGACGCTGTAATAACCTGGGTCTGGGCTTTATAGAGGGGCTCGGTGGGGGACCTGCATGGGCCTTGGTCAGCTGCTATACAGCCATCTGCGCACCCTGTACAGAGGAGAGGAAGAGGGGACGTGATTGCGGGGGCGTGTGCACTCAGGAAGACGTTTCTCCCCTTAGGTGTCTGCTGCTGTGGGCAGGGCTATGTGATCTGCAGGAGGCAGGGTACTTCCTGCAGATCAATTGGCCTAACCCACAGCAGCCGACACTGTGGTTATTCCCCAGGCTGCATGTAAAGCCCCTAAAAAAAATGTACCACGTCAGCATTTGAATAATCTCACTTTAGAAAGAAAGTTTAATTTCTGTACTTCCCAACAAAACTATATGGAGTGGTGCATCTAGATGAGTGGTTTGGCTTTGGCTCGGATCATCCGAGGCAAAACGTCATCTTTGTCCGTTTAATATGACATTTTGCCTTGTTCTAGGATCCGAGTCAAAACCGAACCACTCATCTCTTCTTTATACTTTGCTAGGGACTCCTCACAGTCTATGCAACCTTCTACTCATGCACAAACTGAGCCTTCTTGTGCCCGGAACCAATGTAATTTGTGCTTTGTCAGAAAGCTAGGCACCCTTGCATACAGTGAGATGCACGACCGGCAGAATTCTGGTTTCACACTATGCAGCAGCGTAAGTACTAGGTGAATATCCTTTGAAATTAAAAATGTTTATTGTCTTACGTAACACTATTTTGTGTGGGGTGTTTCTTTTGCATTTGTCGGGCAGTGAATAGAAGAGGTCTTAATAACGCAAGAAAACTGTTTTATTCCTATTCCAACAACCACAAAAATATTAAAAAGTAGAATTTGTTCAGCTACCAGTGAACACAATGCAGCATATGTTATGTCGTAAATAAAATAGTCATTTAAATCACTGTTGCATATTAAAATGTTGATGTCTCCCAAAAATCAAATGCTTGGGATGTCTTCCCTAAACCGCTTTAACTGGAAATAGAATTGTAATAAGGATGTGCAGTATTCCTGCAAACTACGTAAAATTAATTTCATCAAATCATTACAAAGAAAACAACAGCCACTTAATTTTTAATTATGGGTGTTGTGTTTCTGACCAGTATGTTAATATTTAGCCTCGTTTTCCTGTAAGCCCTCGTCATAAGTTATTGCATTAATCCATGTGTCACTAATGGCAGAGTCTCGCTTTTAGGCATTTCCATATTATGATTCATATGTTTATGGGAACACGAATCTTGACATGGGTTCTGAATTCCCTTACTCATACATATTTTTAGATTTGAAAATATGAAATTAAATTTGTAATCAGTAAAACAGATGCAGTGGTATAATGTGCTTAAAGGCATATTTGTTGTATACAGTACAGTACATATCAGTTAGTTCCTGATTTTGATTACGTCTTTATTAGCTGTAGAATTAAGCTGGCCACACACTAGACCAACTTACATCCAACCATCCAACTAGTTGATTGGTTGGAATGAAAATCTGGTAAGGAATGAAAGCAAATGACTATCAGGAAGTTGCTCCCAAATGCCGGAAAATTGACTAAAAACTGTTGTTTGAACAAATTGTTTTGATCAAACATTTAACAAACTTGTCTGAACGACCATTTTCATCTGTTTTCTGGCATTTAGGAGCAAATTGCTGATCATCATTTACTCCCATACGTTACCAGATTTTCATTCCAACCAATCAACTAGTTGGCTGGTTGGATGTAAGTTGGTCCAGTGTGTGGCCAGTTTAACAGTTTGTGTCACAGTTATTAAAACCTCACTAACACTCCCGTGAGCATCACCCTAATAAGGCATGAGTCTGTGCTAACCAGTGTTTGGCTTACACATTGCCTACGTTTGACTGTTCTTGAACAACAACTCTTAGTGGAGCGGTTCATAGTACTCACGATTTTTGTTTTCTTGATTTTTTTTTTTTATACTTATGTAAATGTTTGAATATAGTATATACAATGCACTAACTAAAGTAATAGGCCCAATATCATCCCACAGCAGGTCCCTGCATCAGACCCGGTATATCTCTGTCACACCTTATGCGTAAGATAGATGATCACCACTGGTTTTGTCACCTTATACCCGTAAGTTTGCAAAGGGGTGAGCACGGAATGTCAGCGAGTTAGGTGTGCACAGTTGACTTACATAATCGAATTAATTCTATTTAATTGAATCAATCAATCATTTTCCCACCTGTGTATTTTTATGTGGGTACATAGGCTGACTATTCACCATGCCCCGTTCTTTGTAACCAACATGAGGTTGTCAGCTTCTGTTCCTTCCACTTTAACAATGTCCTTGGCCAAAGTGGAACCTAAATCATAAAGTAGTTCAGGCCATTGGTGTCTATGATAGGAGGAACAGTAAAAAAATAGTTAAAGCTGTTAACGCAATAAGTTTGGAGCAATGTGCTGCTGCACATCACCACAATGTCTGGCTATGAATATTACTGTCTATTACGGTAGACAATCTTCACTCATTTTACTATGCACCTCTATGGGGATACTGGTCATGAAGTGCTTTCACCGGACCTTTCCGGAGACACTTCACTGACATTGTGACATTTGGGCCCATTCATTATTATTAACCCCATGTAAATTAAGTATTTGACTCACGGCAAGTTGTGGAAGCAGAGACAATAATACTGCAGTGAGTCAGTATTGCTAGGGTGCAGGGGCACTGCTCTGCAAGCCCTTACACTGGCAATTCTGTCGCTAATTAGTATAGTGTAGACTCAGGTGACACATGTGCACTGCTGGAGGGGGTGCAGGGCCAAAGGAAAGAGGGACCCAAACTTCACAACCTCTTTGCAGCCCGGACCTACTTTCCATAGGAAGAAGCGGGAACCAACTCCATCGTCAGTTCCAGCAGTTTTTCTGAGTTTAATGAATGAAGACCCCTATATGGCGGACCGGATTGGGAGTAAAAGGTAAACAGGAGAATGGGTCAATTTCTTCATTTCTTCATAATAATCTTTTCACCTAGTTTAAGGAATGACAAAGGGTTCCATTGTGAGATCGTCAATTTACCCCTAAAAATTTAGATTTTATTGTGCAAAATATTGTACACAAAATATACTGTAGCTCTCAATCTTATGCTGTTGAATGTTATGCTGTGACATGCTGTAATTATTAAGTACAGTATATACTGATGGCGTCTGCAATATTCGAATGAAATGTGTGTTTTTAAAGCTTGCCCACAATAAATCTCTTTTTAACTCATCCTACAACATGTGTCAGCTTCGTGGGACTTTCCTGTAATTTAATCATACAGTATGATACTTTTTAATAGTAAAATTATCCTATTTGTTTCTAAAAAGGTTACAGTAGTTTGACAATATGTTTTACAATAAGATGCTATTACAATATATTGTTATCAGGAGGTGAACAGTTTGCACAACATGCATTTTCTGTAAAGCCAGAATTTGGTGAATAGGAAAATAAGAGTCGGAAATAGTGGTTGACTTTCAATGCTTGACAGATGGGCTTCTGCTGTGTATCTGTCTGCTCAGTCCAGTTTCCTGACATTGTATCTGTATTGTGCTAAATTGCTTAATATCAACTAAACAAGTTACTGCAGCACTGTTTAGGCAGTGTGACCGCGGGTTCTCCTCTTTCACAAAGAATCTTACAGAGAATCATTAAATGTAATTCCAACATCAGTCAAGTTAATTTAGTCCCTTTGTTTTCAGATACTAACTGTTTCAGAACAGTGAATTATGGAGAAAATGTTCATTGAAGAGTAAAGTTCTGGTTATTCTATTTTTCCATATAAAACATGTTGTCTGAATCTATATATTATTGGTGAAGACTAAAACTGATTTATTGTGTGTATATAGCAACATACTAGTGTCTTATCTTCAGCCCAAGAGTGGTCCCTTCATATTGATTCAGTATCACCTGATCAGATGGACCCACTCCACGTATGTGAGAATCCCCCAGACTCCAGACAGCTTGTTGATGCAGTAATATTAAATATGCATTATTATTATTTTTTATTTGTGGAGTGCAAGTATATTTTGCGATGCTATACAATAACATAATTTTATTACATTAAACCACAGGTTCTCAAACTCGGTCCTCAGGACCCTACATGGTGCACGTTTTCCAGGTCTCACAGAATTACAGGTGAAATAATTAGCTCCATCTGTGGATCTTTTAAAATGTGTCAGTGAGTAATGATTACACCTGTGCACCTGCCAGGAGACCTGCAAAACGTGACCTGTGTGGAGTCCTGAGGACCGAGTTTGAGAACCACTGCATTAAACTACAATTACAACAAACAAAAACAACCAACAACTTGATTTGTAGTGAACAGACTGGATACGCCTTTTGGCAAGAACTCCTTTAAAGTGGACTTCTCAATTAGAAAGACATGATGGGCATGTGGTGAAATTATACAGGACATAAAGGAGATCCAAAAGATACAGGTGTGACCTCATACACCTAGCATCAATACGGGTGCCGGACTATAGATAGACAGTGAAATAGTTGACAAAGTCTAGATAGATAGCAGATGTTAGACAGTCAATAATTTGACTGGGACGAAAGGTCTACAGGGACAAAAGGTTGACATGTACAAATGATCGACTGGGTCAAAAGGTCGACATGAAAATTATCAACACAAAAATGGTTGACACATGATTTTTTTGTTTTTAAGGGTTAGACACTTACCAGAGGGATAGGATTAGGCACTTACACCGACTGTTAGGGTTAGGCACCAGGAGGAAGGGTTAAGCACTTACCAAAGGGTTAGGCACTAGAAGGGATGGTTAAGGTCAGGCAGCTACCCTGACTGTTAGGGTTAGGTACCAGGAGGGAGGGTTAGGTTTAGCCACCAAGGGGAGGGTTAGGTAAAGATTGGGGCTAAAAAACAAAAACAAAAATCACGTGTCGACCATTTTTGTGTCAACCATAATCATGTCGATCATTTGTTCCTGTCGTCCATTTGTACCTGTCGACTTTCTTACATGTTCTGTCCCTGTCGACCTTTTGTCCCAGTGGACCTATTGACTGTCTAACATCTGGTGTCTATCTAGACCAGGGGTTCCCAACCACGGTCCTCGAGGCACACTAACAGTCCAGGTTTTAAGGATAGCCATACTTGAGCACAGGTGTCTTAATTAGAACCTCAGTTATTTTGATTTCCCCATCTGTGCTCAAGCATGGACATCACCAAAAACCTGGACTGTTCGTGTGCCTTGAGGACTGAGGTTGGGAAACACTGATCTAGACATTAGAAAAAAGAAGAAAAAGAAACTCTATTTTGTGAGCACTCATTAGTAATGATGAAATAGTTAAAACATAACTTTTAATATGATCCAAAATAATATATCTATGACAAAAGACAAAAGACAACACAAATAACATATAACATAAATTCACCCACAATACAATCTGTAGGAAGGTCTGTGGTCTATGGATATATACCAATCTAGTAGAGTATCCTATCTCATAGATCGATCCCTATAAGTTGATACAGATGAGGTGGGTGGTTGGTAAGAATAGATACCTCTAGCATTAATCATAAAGACATAAATCAAAGTGATTTTAGTATCATTAAACAACGGCGAAAATATGTAGCAGCATAGTTGTCATATAATACCTCAATAGCATTATTCAAATCACACCAGTCTATGGGCTCTATTTATTAACATTATTTTTACTAAAATAAAGTGAAAAAGGGTGTTTTCACACCCTTTTCACATTATTTTAGTTTAACCTATAGTTATTACAGGGCAATTGGAGTAGAATTCGTAAAATTCTACTCCAACCCCTAAGTATCACTTATTTTTAGTAAAGCAGATCGCATTTCCCATAACTGTAATGGGAAATGTGATCCGACCAGAGTTACTAAAAATAAATGTGAAAAAAATATCGGGGAAAGCCCTGTGATAATAACGCCTGGAGGTGGCGTTATCCAGGGTCTCCCCCGGTTACCGGACTCCTGGCCTGCTCTAACGGGATGAACAGAGCCGGGAGTCGGTCCCAGTAATCAGCTGTGTGGTCTAAACAGACCGCAAGCTCACCACTGTAAAAAAAAAAAAAATTGTAAAAAAAAAAAATTACTTACCTGACTCCAGGGACCGGTGATCGGGCCTCCGGTGATGACTCCCCTCTGGTCAGCTGGTCTCCCATAGTGCCCTGCTGCCCGGTCATCAGGTGATCGGGTCCCAGTGCAGTATGGGAGATCACCTGACTGGAGGAATGGAGACCATCACCGAAGGCCTTTAGCATGCAGGTAAGTGTAAGTAAGGGAGAGGGGGGTCGCGGGGGTCCGCGATCACGGGGGCGGGGCTTAGCGCCGGGGGCGGGGCTTAGCGCCGGTGGGGGGTAGCAGCGGCGGTCGGTCGGCGCATGCGCGGGGATTCGCAGGGACAGAGGGGATTCGCAGGGACAGAGCTTTATCACAAGCTCTGTCCTTGCAAGGGATTTGTAGTAAATCCCTGTGATATTGCCTGAATTCGCAATGCGAATTCAGTCAGTAATATCACACTACAATCTGTACTACAAATGCAGATTGTAGTAAATAGAGCCCTATGTGACATACCTCCTAATGAGAATGAAATAACAGAACGGTCAGGGTAAAGATTAGTCCATCTATAATTCTACTGCCCCCCACTTAGCACAAAGCCATCGGTGAGGAGTGAGAGATCATCCAGTGGCGGTTAAACCCCTAGAAACAACAGTGTAACCGCAACGTTAGTCGCTATTTCACTTCTGCTGTTAAGGGTCTTACATAACGCATTGGACCCTTAATGAGAGAGTTACTCTGAATGAGATTGTTGTCAGTTAATAGATTAGATAGAAGAAAAAGGTGAGTAACTATCATTGATTTAATGCTGTAAAACCATAATTACAGATATTACGACACTGATGCGACAGGTGAGTCTAGTCCTGTAATTTAGTAAGCCATAAGGTCTTAAACTGATATTACACCATAATTACAGATATTATGACACTAATACAACAGGTGAGTCTCGTCCTGTAATTTAGTAGGCCAAAAGGTCTGAAACTGATATTACGAATAATATACTGGTGACTTGAATCTCATCATAATAAGGCCTTATGCAAACAAATGATACTGGAGGTATAGTGATAGAATTCAAAATCACATGGATCTGTATATCATGCCTCCTAAAAAGGTGAAGTAACAGGACAGTCCTTGTCCATGAGCTGGAGAAGAGCGAAGAATTTGGGGGATCTCCTTACTCACAGTCATTACGAACATATGCCAAGAAAGAAACCTAAGGTAGTGGGCACCTTTTCGTGTGGAGGTTGTAAAGCCTGTAAATATATAGGCACCACTTGTCCCATACAGGACAAGTATAGAAGAGACATACAGACCCGCACATTTTTCAATTGTAATACGACAGGGGTCATTTAGTGCCTAATATGTACCTGTGGATACAAATATGTTGGTATGACCACTAGAGCCCTCAAGGTAAGGGTCTTAGAGCATGTTAATAATATCAAGAATGCGAGGTCGGATGTTGCCAAGATGAAAAACATATCCTCGGTATCCAGACACTTTCTACTCAAACATGATAGTGTTCCAGATGTATTACGAGTAACTTGTTTAGAAAGAGTCAAAATGGGCATTAGAGGAGGAGATCTCAGTTCAGCCCTTCTCAAAAAAGAAACAGAATGGATTTTTAACCTGGACACGTTAACCCCAAGAGGCATGAATGAATATAACAGCTATAGCTCCTTTCTGTAATTTTTTTTTATTTTTTTGTGGCCCTGGAGATATGCTCGACTTTAGTATAGATTAGGTATAATCAGGGATTTGTATAAATACAGTTTCATAATACCAGTACAGGCATTTCCTAATATTCACTTTTTAGTATTCACCTCCTCTTTTACCTTGAAGATATTGGGTTCACTAATTAGATGGTATGTTAGCCATCAATTTATGGCACATTTATTATACATATATTGTATAAATAGACGTGCCTCTTTGCACGTACATACATCTGAATAAGTTTATGTACATTTACAGGCATATACTACACTGTTTATTCTTCAAGATTTCACCTGAGGTTCCTCACTTTATATTGAGTGACTTGTTGCACCTTATTTCCGTATAGTTTTTTTGTATAATATATTTTGGCACATTATTCATCTTTTTAGTTTTGTGTTACTCACTCACAACATACACCCCTTTTCCTTCCCTCCCTTTCCTCCTTCCTATTTCCATTCACCTTGATTATCTTACACTTATTTCCCTTAGGAAGATTTGCCTACTTTAAATAAAATAAATCAAAAAAATGTTTTCATCTAGAAATTGTTTACATTTAACATTAGCTATTTATATACTTTTTTCCTTTGTGTCTCCTATCTCTTATCTCCTTTTCTTTTTCTTTAATTTTAATCTCATTATTTATCTATTTATTTATTTATTTATTTATATCTTCTATTTATTTATTTTTATTTATTTTGTTCCATGGTAATGATATGGCAGCTCTTACTTCTTCTCATACAATTTTTTCTAAATATATTTTTAGGCTTTTTAATATCCACAGGGACCACCTGCTTATACCTATACCTATATCTATGGTTCCAGTCTCATACATCATGAGACATTAGAAGGTCAGACCTATAACTTGGAAGTGTGATCTTATTACTTTGAAGTGTGATCTACAATGGTATTTGATATTAACAAGCAATTTATTAAGAATATTACTGGGAAATCTGATAATGTAGAACTCCCATATATATGTATGATGAATAAGGAAGAGATACTCTTGGTTCACCATTTATGTTAGTTCTTTCTCCCCTCTTTCTCACACGTTAATCAATCCTTTTAATATTTCCACAATATAAGGGAGAGCTACCTGGCCAAAGCTTTGACATATAAGCGGGCTGCTTTGTCAGCTATTGAGGAGATCTACCATTCATTGTTACCCCCGAGAACACAGCATTAGCAAAGGCTATTTATTCATTGGCCAGATGTTCTGGCAATCAAGTGAGTTAATGGCGTGATAGGCCACTCACTTATTGGCCTGATGCGCTGTAAATCATGAGATGCAGCGGTCCAATTGGACAGCGCACTGTATAACTATCTATACTTACCTGGGACTGCTATGCAGTAGCTGCTTCCTCCGTGAACAAGCCTTTCCGGCGAAACGCGTGTCGGCGGGAGGGTGACTGCGTTGGCGCCACGCAGGACACCCCATCTATCAGTCAGTATACTTATGTTATTTGTCTGTTTGCTGCTCCAACTTGGCGACTGCCTGTCCCATGCGCTGTGGACTTGGTGAGTCGCTGTGCGGCGACTGCCCCGTTCACGTTATGGGGTAATGATGGGTCGCTTTAGTTGGAGAGTTTACCTACTATGATTTGGATCTTCTATTTATCTTTCAGGTATTGTGTTTCTGAACAGCTTATTAAGCAGTTAATGTGCACACAGTGTAATATCTTTTATATGCAGCGTTTTGGATCAGTACATTGTATAAAATAGATGTTCAACTACCTTCAGATTATGATACTCTACATATATTGAAAGTGAGAGACCTATGTTTGTCTGCAACACTATTTTGAGGTACTTTGGCCCTCATTCAGAGCCGCTCGCTATTTGCGGTCGTTCATTCTAAAACAAGGGGTGGCTATTCAAATGAACCGTTCGCTAATTGCGGTCTGTTCACGCCTCTAAGTCTGAACGAGCGAGCAAAACTTGCGGTTGTAATTTTGAAAAATACGCCCCCTTGCCGCTCGCAGCATACGTCATGTCCGCTATTTATTAGATTAATCGAGTACATCGAACAGCGTATGAACTGCTCTCTATTCTTGTGGTTGGTTTTTTCAACCGCTATTTTGAGAGCAGTTCTGAGTAAAAAAAACCCAAGTGACGTGACAGGGCCTTTGTTGTTATTAGTATGATAGAACCTGCTTGGGACATTGTAATCACAGTTAATTAAATAACAATGTGCCGTATATCCAGTTGCTAAGAATCTGATACATTTGAGGCCTTATTTTCACAAATATACTGTGCTCTCTGTTTTACTAAAATTATATCTTAGTTGTCCTCCTTAAGATTAGACACTGCTCCTACACTATAATTTTATACTTGACCCTATAACTATTGGGTAGATAATGCTTTGTTTCTTAAACACTGTGTGGGTGCATATTATAAATGATAAGTGATAAATACCTATATACGATCCCCGTTTTTTTGGGCAAATCTATTATAAGTGAACTAATATGTTTATTAATGTGTCAGTATATGCTATAAAACAACATTTATTTTATATACTAATATGCCTCCAGTATTGTCCGTTTGTGAAAGGACTCATCATCTTTTTTCATTTCTATCTACTCTATTAACTGATGACAATCTCATTCAGAGTAACGCTCTCATTAGGGGTCCAATGCGTTATGTTTTGCTAAGTGAGGGGAAGTAGAATTATAGGTGGATCAATCTTCACCCTGACTGTCCTGTTACTTCACCTTTTTAGGAGGCATGCTATACAGATCCATGTGATTTTGAATTCTATCACTATACCTCCAGTATCATTTGTTTGCACAAGGCCTTATTATGATGAGATTCAAGTCACCAGTATATTATTCGTAATACAGGCACAGAAACAAATCTCAGGTGCACAACTCCAAATTATTAATAATATATATAAATGCAATAAAATTTACCAATCAATAGAGGTTTTTAGCATAATCATGGCCAAGGTTATTGGCCTACCCACCATATGCAGGTAACCTCTTTCGGGTAGGTCCCTAACATACTAGGAATCAAATCCAGAGCGCAGGACCCCCAAAAACTGGCCCAGCCAAGCTGCCCCAGGGCACCACCATAGTAAGAGAAGTGCAGTGTAAAGAGATAATTAGGAGCAGCTGCAGCTGCATAGACACACAGTGGAGGGTTAAAATGTGTTATAAAGGAAAATGTGTTATAATGCAGTGCCCTGAGACATATCAGCCAACACAATCCAGGGGGACCCACGCCCCAAAAATGAACCAAAGTTGCACTACAGTATATAACTTGTAGGACTTACCTAGAATTGTGCCTAATACAGTGTGCATATACATTACCATACTCCATGCTTTTAAACCAATAAGGAAGGGTGCTAGTCCAGAATGAGGGTGTCTCCTTTCCCTCAGAAGTGCAATAAAGCACATTAAATGGAGTATATGGGAAAGATTTCTGGACTGCACAACCTGACTATATATATAATGGGAGGTGCTACCTGATGAGACAAATTGCAGGCACAGAAACAGACAAATCTCAGGTGCACAACTCCAAATTATTAATAATATATATAAATGCAATAAAATTTTGCAATCAATAGAGGTTTTTAGCATAATCATGGCCAAGGTTATGGGCCTACCCACCATATCCAGGTGACCTCTTTCAGGTAGGTCCCTAACATACTAGGGTTCAAATCCAGAGCGCAGGACCCCCAAAAACTGGCCCAGCCAAGCTGCCCCAGGGCACCACCATAGTAAGAGAAGTGCAGTGTAAAGAGATAGTTAGGAGCAGCTGCAGCTGCATATAAAGAATGAAAATAAAAAAAGTGAAATACATATATATTAGACACACAGTGAAGGGTTAAAATGTGTTATAAAGGAAAATGTGTTATAATGCAGTGCCCTGAGACATATCAGCCAACACAATCCAGGGGGACCCACGCCCCAAAATGAACCAAAGTTGCACTACAGTATATAACTTGTAGGACTTACCTAGAATTGTGCCTAATACAGTGTGCATATACATTACCATACTCCATGCTTTTAAACCAATAAGGAAGGGTGCTAGTCCAGAATGAGGGCATCTCCTTTCCCTCAGAAGTGCAATAAAGCACATTAAATGGAGTATATGGGAAAGATTTCTGGACTGCACATCCTGACTATATATATATATATAATGGGAGGTGCTACCTGATGAGACTAATTGCAGGCACAGAAACAGACAAATCTCAGGTGCACAACTCCAAATTATTAATAATATATATAAATGCAATAAAATTTTGCAATCAATAGAGGTTTTTAGCATAATCATGGCCAAGGTTATGGGCCTACCCACCATATCCAGGTAACCTCTTTCGGGTAGGTCCCTAACATACTAGGGTTCAAATCCAGAGCGCAGGACCCCAGACCTTCCTACAGATTGTATTGTGGGTGAATTTATGTTATATGTTATTTGTGTTGTCTTTTGTCTTTTGTCATAGATATATTATTATGGATCATATTAAAAGTTATGTTTTAACTATTTCATCATTACTAATGAGTGCTCACAAAATAGAGTTTCTTTTTCTTCTTTTTTCTATAACCAGGTTTCTACTCTAGTGAGCACCTCCACTACCCGATATTGTGAATTTTGATATGAATAGGGAATGGTGGTTATATGTCTAAAAAATTTTATACTTCATTATTATTGGTCAGTGCGTCAATTTTCCTTTTTTCCCCTTTCCCCTTATACTTAGTCTATCTAGACATTGTCTACCCTTTTACTGTCTATCTGTTAATCCACACCCCCTCAATACGCCATATGGCTCAAGATGCCAGCTGTGAGTGTGCCGCTCCTTGGGTATAATGTTTTTCTTTAAATTTTGTGTCTTATTTGATGCGTTTTGTCATCGACTTCGTCAGGATGAAGTCGATGACTCCTGACGAAGTCGATGACGAAACACGTTGGGACGTGGTTTGGCATTGTACTGTGAGACCGTTTCCACTGCTGACGGATGACCTGGAGACATCTGGTGATACCCCGGCTAATACCTTTGTTCATTTGGTCTACAGACCGCTCATTGTGGTACGCATATTCACCACAGTATTTGCTGTTGTGTAATAAACACCTTTATGTTTTAATGCACTATGTGTCGCCCCTTCTTCTTTGTTCTTTATTTTAGATAATAAATATATATATATACAGTACCATATATATATATATATATGGTACTTGGATTGTCCGGCACTCAAATGATGAACTCAACAGTCCGGGTGCCCCTCCTGCTGTGATCCATATGATACAGGTAAATGCAGAGAAGTAGAGACGGATGGCACTCCGGTATAAAAGTAATAAATCAAGCCACTCAGTAGTGGTAGTCAACGTTTCAGACCTCATAAACAAATACATAAAAAACAAACAATATATAGTCACTCACCAACGTGCATCTCTCAGCCTCGCTCCCCATCCAGGCGCCGATGACGTCATCATCAGCGGCAACCCGCTGGCGTCACGGCAACCTGTAGGTGGCATGGCTAAAACTAACGTGCCCATCACCTTGACAACGGAATACACAAACATGACAAGACGCTGAGACATAGATGCAGCAACCTGCACACACTAATCGCATAGAGACATGTATATAAATACATCAGAATGATCAGCGGCTCCAATACACATAAATACATAAACATGTCCAGCCGCACTATGTGAATGAATGGACCCATGAATATTAGAACTAAGAAAAAGTAAAGTATATGAGTTGTGGGCCAAAAATGTGCCCACCGTTACATGGCAAACACAGCCCAATAAGCAAACACATAGATAAGGAAAATGCCTGCTACAGGAAACACGATAACGAAAGCATCTCATTGAGACCAGATGGATGCACCGTATTCAAGACATGAATCCATCTTGCCTCTTTCTGCAATAGAATGTGACCCATATCCCCACCCCTTAAGCTGGGGGGGACCCAATCTATCATTTTGTATCTTAAGGTGCTCAAACCGTGTTTGGCATCACGGAAGTGCCTTGCCACAGGTTGCTCAGAGGGCTTACCATCCAAAGCTGCTCTTATACTAGACCTGTGGAGCGCCATGCGCTCTTTTAATTGCCTCGTGGTTTTACCTACATAAAGGAGCCCACAAGGACACCTAATGTAGTAAACCACAAATTTACTTGAACACGTAAGGGGGAACCTAATTTGGAACTTTTTACCCGATCTGGGGTGCACAAATGTGTCTCCAACTTCTAAATAGCTGCATGTGATGCAACCAATACATCGATAATTCCCCGCTTTACGGGTAAGAAAATGACTACTCTTGGAAGATTTGAAGGAGGAGATGTCATTGTGCACTACCAGATCTTTAATATTACTGCCTCGTCTAAAAGCGGGCATAATAGAGGTGTTCTTCAGGGCTTGTAAAGAATCATCCCCGGTCACAATAGGCCAAAGTTCCTTTGCGGATTTCATCAGCTTGCCACTAAGAGCCGTATAATCTTGGGTCCAAACGATACGCTGGATCCTGTTCTTAGTGTTGATGGCAGGTTTTAATGCATCCATTCTGCTAATTGACAAGGCTTTATTCATTGCTGATTTCAGGGTTTTAGGGTGATAACCTCTGGCAAGGAATTTATTAGTCAACAAAAAAATAGATCTCAGACTGCACATTCTGGACATATATATATAATTGGAGGTGCTACCTGTGGAGACCATTGATATATACACAAAGAAGAAATACAGGTGCACAACTCCAAATTAACTGATTATATATAAATAAATACATTTTGCAGTAAATTTGGAGTTGTGCACCTGTATTTCTTCTTTGTGTATATATCAATGGTCTCCACAGGTAGCACCTCCAATTATATATATATGTCCAGAATGTGCAGTCTGAGATCTATTTTTTTGTAAACTATTTAGTGCATTGATTTGCACACCTGGGAAGCCTGAGCCACTTCCCACTCAGATTAGCACCTCTACTACATTGGTTACAGCATGGAGTCTGGCAATGTAATATGCACACCAGTCAGAGGCACAATAATAGGTAAGTCCTGCTAATATTTAGACTGTGTAGTGCAGCTTTGGTTCATTTTTGGGGTGTGGGTCCCCCTAGATTGCTTTGCTGATCTGCTTCAGGGCACCGCAGTATAACACATTTTCCTTTAACACATTTTAATACTTCACTGTCTGTTTCCTTTATATATATGTATTTCACTTTTTTATTTTTATGCTTTATATGCAGCCAGCGGCTGCTCTTAACACTTCACTTTTCTTATTAGAGCGGTGCTTTGGGGTGGATTGGCTGGGCTAGTTTGGGGGTGTCCTGCGCTCTGGATTTGAGCCTTAGTATGTTAGGGACCTGCCCGACAAGAGGTTACCCGGATATGGTGGGCAGGCCCATAAGCTTGGCCAAGATTATGCCAAATACCTCTATTGTATTTACTGCAAAATGTATTTATATATAATCAGTTAATTTGGAGTTGTGCACCTGTATTTCTTCTTTGTGAATTTATTAGTCATCAAGTCCATCTGTGTGATTGCATCATCCCTATTACTACATATTCGAATGATCCGCAAGTATTGGGAGAATGGGAGGCCTTTTTTAGATGCTAAAGGGTGGCAACTTGTGGCATCCAAATATTTGTTCCTGTCGGTCTTCTTTGAATAGATTGAGGTCTCAATTTCTAATTCATTATTAAGCCTAACTGCTACATCCAGATAATGTACTCCCTTGAAACTGTAGTCAAACGTGAATTTGACCACAGGATCTTTCTCATTGATGTTGCTCATCATTTTCAGAAACGATTCTTCTCCATTAGACCACAAAATGAAAATGTCGTCGATGTAACGACAATAAAATTTTATATACTGTCCAATGTGGAGCGCCATCACGACGCCATTAGGTGTCCTTGTGGGCTCCTTTATGTAGGTAAAACCACGAGGCAATTAAAAGAGCGCATGGCGCTCCACAGGTCTAGTATAAGAGCAGCTTTGGATGGTAAGCCCTCTGAGCAACCTGTGGCAAGGCACTTCCGTGATGCCAAACACGGTTTGAGCACCTTAAGATACAAAATGATAGATTGGGTCCCCCCCAGCTTAAGGGGTGGGGATAGGGGTCGCATTCTATTGCAGAAAGAGGCAAGATGGATTCATGTCTTGAATACGGTGCATCCATCTGGTCTTAATGAGATGCTTTCGTTATAGTGTTTCCTGTAGCAGGCATTTTCCTTATCTATGTGTTTGCTTATTGGGCTGTGTTTGCCAAGTAACGGTGGGCAAATTTTTGGCCCACGACTCATATACTTTACTTTTTCTTAGTTCTAATATTCATGGGTCCATTCGTTCACATAGTGCGGCTGGACATGTTTATGTATTTATGTGTATTGGAGCCGCTGATCATTCTGATGTATTTATATACATGTCTCCATGCGATTAGTGTGTGCAGGTTGCTGCATCTATGTCTCAGCGTCTTGTCATGTTTGTGTATTCCGTTGTCAAGGTGATGGGCACGTTAGTTTTAGCCACGCCCCCTACAGGTTGCCGTGACACCAGCGGGTTGCCGCTGATGATAACGTCATCGGCGCCTGGACGAGGAGTGAGGCTGAGAGATGCACGTTGGTGAGTGACTATATATTGTTTGTTTTTTATGTATTTGTTTATGAAGTCTTGATAAAAGAGGTCACGCCTCTGAAACATTGACTACCACTACTGAGTGGCTTGATTTATTACTTTTATACCGGAGTGCCATCCGTCTCTACTTCTCTCTCTCTCTCTCTCTCTCTCTCTCTCTCTCTCTCTCTCTCTCTCTCTCTCTCTCTCTCTCTCTATATATATATATATATATATATATATACATCCTTACCTCATTAACTATCTATTCTCAGTTTTATTGGGAATCTTTAAATTTTTTAAGTTGTTAAGTGTAAACAGGAGAGTAGTTAGGTTAATTGGGTCAATAGTTACAATTTTTACTTGTCTATATGTTGTTAGAGGCTGCGCCTTTCAGTGAAAATTGGTTGTATGCTTTTAATTCTCAAATCTTAAAACATAGGGCCTGATTCAGAGCTGAACGCTCTGACCAGAGCGCTCGCTCTGAATCAGGGCCCTCCTACCTTTTTTTGGAGCGTCCTCATGGATGCTCGCATAGCTGTGGGTTACCACCCACAGCTATAGCGAGAGTCCATGATGATGGTCACGATGGTCTTGACCATCGCGACCATCGGGCTTGCGATGGAGACCCTGCGGGAGGGTCTCGCTGCTGCAAGCCCTGGAGTGATTTTGGCTCTATCAGAGCCAAAATCACTCCCACTGACATCACTAGTGAAGTCAGTGGGGCCGGCTTGAGACGGTAGGCGTCCCATGGGAACGCCTCCATCTGGCAGGCACGCCCCCAGCACGCCCACCAAAGGGGGCGTGCTGTCAATCAACATTGACAGCACGCCCCCTTTGGTGCGAGACACGGAGCGATGGAGAGCCCATCGCTCGCCGGGTCTCGCGCATGCGCACGACGGAGCTCCCTCCGTCGTGCGCATGCGCAGTGGGTGAACATCGACCCACTTGCGAGCGTACTGACGCTCACGAGCGGGTCTGAATGACCCCCATAGTGCAGTATATTGTTTACTAAATTTTTGTAGATTAATATCCATAAATCCCCTTCTGCCATTTCAGAAGCAGTTTGTTGCATGGATTAAATGATCAACAATCAATTAACATATCCAGTGTTTGATAGCCGCAATGCTATGGCTACTACAGGATGTCATATACATCCTGTGTAATGTCTAATGAAAACCAACATATAGCAGAAGCTAATTTGGTTTATCTACATTCTTACCTCTCAGCGGAGATATTTCCACTGACAGATCGCTTGCATCTAATTATGTTAATCGGCATAACTATTTCTGAGACCCATAAGACAAAAATGCCATGACCTTTCCAGATTAGTAAGGATGACCAAATCGAGGTGCAGCTGAGATGAGAATTTATGCTATACATGTCATTTCCCAGACACTAATTAGGTGAAGGGTACAAAGGATACATTTTAGAACAGGGAGTGCGTTGTTACTTATTTTCTGAAGGCTGTCACATGTTTAATTAAACATTTTTAGAAAATACTGATGTCCCTTTGCTTAGAATTATGCAGGTTGATTATTGTTGTTAAACTCTGAACGTTTATTCCATCCAAAACTATTTCTCTGTTTAAAACAATGGCAGACTCCCTCTCCATTGACTCAGAAGCATTTATAGTTTTTATTTAAATTTACAGTCTATATACTATATAGACAGGGTTAAGGGGCACATCCACTAGGCGACAATGAAAAGACTGAATGATAACGATGTCGTTATCGTTCACTCGTTCACAGTACTGTGCGGTGGCTACGCTGAACGATATATCGTTAGCGTAGGCACCCTCCATCATCCACGAACATGGCCAATCTGTCGTTATCGGAGGATTGACCGACATGTTCTGACGATGATTGATGTCGGAAATGACCAGCGGGAGTGCGCATCGCTGGTCTTTTCTGACACTTTAGTGCACGATTAATGAGCGACTGAACATAAACGATGTAGTTCTGTCGAAGCTGAATAATTGAGTAAGACAAGTTCAGTTTAAAATTCAATCACAGCGACGCCATCTTGCGACTGGCCGCAAGACTCCATTTTAGAAATGCGATCGCAAGACTCCATTTTGCGAATGGCCACCTAAGCGCCATTTTAGATAAACTCACATTTTAGTACATGTGGCGATAATACCATTAGCATCATGCGAAGGCATCTGTGACCATTATCATATGAAGCAAGTGGCCAGGTGACAACTGGCTTGGGTAGATAAGTTTCCTGCATAGTGTTTGTTCACTACGGGTGGTCTGGCTAGAATAAATAAGCAAGCTTCCTGCAATGACACAGGAAAGGTGGGAGGGCCTGCTGACAGGAGATGTAGAACTATCTGGCCCAGCATGCTAAAATGTTAGAGACAAGGCACTTATCCTCACACACACATTAAATATGTCTTTATATCAAACCCCGAATACTCACACATTTCATATTCACACATAAGGTTCCATAAGCATCAAAATGTATGATTCAAGTTGGTTAAGTTAGTTTAAATGCTAAGAAATAAAGGTTTTTGATAACTAAGGTATTATACATGATAAGCAAGGTGTGTTTGGTCTCGTTCTGATGCATACGCTTTTTACAGCATCCCGGTGTTATCGGTGGAGAGATCGCATCATGCAAACTCAAGTTACGGATCGCAGAACTTACAAGCAACAAAATGTTTAGCTGATGAAATGTTACAGGAGGCGTTACCAGAAAGACTCCGGCTGTTAGAGGCAGGGAAAGTCTATTTGAAACAACCTGTTAAATGTGCCGTAACATATGCTTCTCCTCTGGGAACCAATGATATCAGCAGGAAATTTCCCCTTTGTCCTGCTTTAGCCTGGGGGGAATAAATACATGTGCCCATATACTGGTTTAGGAGTCCATGCTGAAGGTTGTATGTACTAGGGGTCTCTAGTCTGAGGTCTATCTCTGGGTCCGGAGGCGCAGCGTATGTATACTGTACTTGGGTCTGTATTATTTCCTTTTTACGCCTAAATTATGTCTGTATAGATTGCGTTTAACTGACTGTACTTTTACCTGAATAATACTTGTGCGTTGGAACCACAGATTCCACTCATGTCTTTATTTGCGGTCATACTGCGTACGCAATTAGTGTTGTGTTTAGAGGTTTATAGGAAGGTTTTCAGAAGGTATAGGCAGGGGTATATAGAAGTTCATTTCTAATATTGTTAGTTCAATCGCTCATTAATACACACTATAAAATATATTGTACACACCGTCGATGGGTCACACATCACATAGTGTGTAACCAGCTATAGATAAAAACTGTATTCATTATTTAGCATAATGTTTCTTGGGTCGGGCTCTCGTGATTGCCGCCTAAACCAGTGAAGAGAAAATAAACACCCAAACAGACATTAATACAACAAATATAAATAAAAAGTACATATTTTATTGAACACACATAATTAAAAACAGTATGACAAACATGTGAGTTATCCCAGAAATTAATTGGGCCAAAGAGCTCACCATAATCAGGTGGACAATAATTGCTGAATCCCACAATAGTAACCCAACTCCAGTGACTATCCTAATCCTCTGTGGCATGAGACAAAGGCATTTAGCAGAATTAAAAACAAAAAAACAACAGATGAAAAACCTAGCCTTATAGTTAGCAATAAAATACACAGTTCCAAAAAGTTTAATGTTTAATATATTCCTATTATAATAAAGGTAAGTCCCCACCCCCATCCTTTTTGAGAAAGATACTTGACAATTTACCCTCACTGGGGAGAAAATGCCCACTAAAAAATCCCAGCTGACCTTAAAATTGCAATTATACATAATATTTTCCCTGGATTAAAACACCCGCATAGTTTCCTCTAATAAGTATACTGTAGCTACATATTGTTTATTAGTGAGAAAAACCTTTAACCCATTAAGTTCTATTATTGTCATCACCTTATGTGGTCACAGTATGGAACTCCTTCCTACAGTATTCTGACACCCTCTTTATTCCTTTTTACAACTGATGATGGATAACACCTTTATATGGCCCTTGGTATGAAATAACTATATTAGAAACTGACAGCACAGATTCTGCTTATTCCCCCCCACCCGTATGCTTTCTTTTCAACCATTTCTCTGCCCATGTACATACTTTATATATAAGACCTACTGTAGTACTCTCATCTTGTATAGCAGACTGTTATATTATGTGCCACCTGCACGCACCATGGCATTTATTCTATGAATATGACTTTTAAGTGGTTCAATGAATGTCTAAAATAGTCCAGGAGGGATCGGGCACCATTCTTCCACAAGGAAATGACTCCAATGATGCCCGTTGGAAAACGCTGTCTAAGACAGAATGGGTATGTAATCCAGGGATTCGGGATGCCTGCTGTCAATATACTGACAGCGGCATCCCAATGCTCAGGATCCCGACAAGGGTCGGGTAAGTATACTTACCCTCCCCCCATCTCCCCCTAACCCTAAGTTTGTACATCCTAACACTAACCCTCCCCCATTAGTGCCTAAACCTAACCCTCCCCCCTTGGTGCCTAAACCTAACTCCCCCCCCCCAGTGGTGCCTAACTCTAACCCACCCCTGGAGGTACCTAACCATAACCTCCTCCTCCCTTAGCCTAACCCTACCAACCCCGGTAACGCCTAAACCTAACCCTCCCCCTACACGGCTAAGTTCTAACCAGCCCCGCTATACTTACATTCGGCATCCAGTTGGGATTCCGGCGTCGGGATGTCACCTTCTATCGGTATTCCGGCGCCAGGATTTCTTCATCCGGGACGCCGCATGTCGGTATTCTAACTACATCCCGTCTCAGACAATGGGCCAAATGTAACAGGGTAAGAGTTTTGAAAATGTGAGAGTTTTCTCACACTTTTTAAACTCGCCCAATGTAATAGAGTCAGAGTACAAAGCACCAGAGCCAGAGCAAACCTGCATGTTTTTCAGACTCAAAAAACTCTCCCAATATAAAATTTCATCCAGATGTTTTACCATTTTGAAGATAAAACTCTCACCCTATTACATTCGGTCCACTGTTACATAATATCCCATAAATGCTCACTTGAGTTAATGTCCGTTGATGGCTAAAGACGTGACATAACAACTACATCATTGTCAGGCTCATTAAACCATTAAGCGACAATGAATCCTCTGTGTGTGGTGACATTCCTCCCCTCAGGAAAGTAATGCTGCTCAATGGGGTAACAATGATCATTCTGCTAACAGTAAGTATTAGCAATGCATTGACTTTGCTTCGTAATAGGAATAACTGTACCCAAAGCATACAAGGAAAATGTTCCGCCCAGCATTGCAAAACCACCAGAAGCTTTTACTGTCAGAAACAAGCACCCATGTCTATTAGGTTTTTGTTGTTGCCTCCTCACATGTACTCTGTTTGTCGCGTACATAATGTAGGATGGGCATGTTACACATATAACAAAACACATTTTTGTAATATATATTTCCTTTCCAATATAATGTACAACTTACTTAGAAATACAGTTGGAATGGAAGGGCTCTGTATTGCCATTTTGTCACAAGAAGTCATTTTCTTTATACTTTGCACTTTACTTTTATGTCTCTGTACTTTGTATTATACTTTTACTTTCCTTTACTTTGCATTTTACTTATATACTTCTATATGTCTCTTTCGTTTGAATTTTTGGCAACATTCTTTGTTGCCCGTCACTTGCCACTGACTTGATATCATTATTTTGTTTATTTGCTGAGAGTTTTGTTTTGATATGTACAGCCTGAGAACATCAGCTTGGCCTGCACTTGGCAATGCCTTTGGATTTATAATGCGAATTGTGGACCTCATTCAGAGCCACTCGCAAAAAGCGAGCGCTCGCTCTGAATGAGGGCGGCCGCTTTTTTTTTTAGCCAGCCTCCTGACCGCTCGCTAAGTAGTGGGTGACCACCCACAGCTTTTGCGAGCGGCCAGGTGATGGTCACGATCGTTGCGACCATCGCGACCATCGGGCTTGCGACGAGACCCTTGTGGTAGGGTCTCGTCTGCCGCAAGCTCCAATAGAGCAGGAAGCTCACTACTGACATCACGTGTGATGTCAGTAGGGCCGCCCACAAACGGCAGGCATTCCATCAGGAACGCCTCCGTTTGTCCAGCCACCCCCGCTCCCTGCCTACAAAACGAGGCGAGCTGTCGATCAACATTGACAGCCGCCCCGTTTGTAGCGAGCCCCGGAGTGAGCGAACTTCTCACTCGCTCCGGGACTAGCGCACGTGCGTGGCACGCGATGCGCATGCGCAGTGCCCCACCATCGATCCACTTGCAAGCGCATAGCGCTTGCGAGCGGATCTGAATGATGGCCCGTGTCTTAAGGTGCCTACACACATAGCGATATGCTCACAATCCGACCTGAGGCACGATTTCCCCTGAACACTCCCCAGTCAGCTCCCCGGCAGTCGTGGTCATGATTTGGAGTAAAAAATGTCCAATCTGACTTAAGATCTATCATGCATCCAGTGCATTGTGTCATAGATTGGCAAATCTGTCCTACAGCACGGCAGATCTGAAGATGCGATGTACGACAACTGGGGACGCGCATCGGCATTGTGATCGTGAGTAGAAACTCACGATTTGGGCATATTTTGCACGATTTGTCGTCACGATTCATCGAAATCGGGCAAATCGTGTAAAAAATCGCCGTGTGTAGGCACCTTAAGTCATTATATTTATCTTTGTGATTCTTTCAAGTTATTTAACACAATGATACATGTTATAAACCTTTAGATTCTACTTTACTAATAATACAAATTGCCTTATTTGCTAGAAAGCTCCCATACCAGTGTTGATTGTATATTTATGTTTTTAATTTTTGTATGTGTTCAGTTTGGTATCGCTGTGTTCTGTATTATAAGCTCCAGTAATGACCATTATTTTGGTAGGTGAACCACAATCTGTAATAAGGGGGAATGTTTCCCTAAAGAGATTATAATTTGTGTAGTCAAAGATGGACTACATCAATAAACTGGCAGTTTGCCCGATATTAAGAGGTAGAGCTAGGGGGACGATTAGGATTTATGAGCTTTAGAAGTGAATGGTGTAGACCACAGGGTGTTCTAAGGCGAATATAAGGACTGTAAAATTGTGATCAGTTTTACTTGTGACTATGCCTAAAGGACTATTCAAGTATGGAAACAATGATGACTTTTTTCTTTGTGGACCTCATTTATCAGTTGCAATTTACAGTACTATTAGTGGTGCTACAACGATGATTTGTATTTTCCAGCTCTATTTTAATGTAATATGGTTAATTGCATGGGGGCATACTGAGGAATATCCAACACATTTCTTTTCTCTATTTTCCCAATTCACAGGAAATCAGGTGAATGTTTATATAACAGATTACCTGCTAAATACATCCGAATTCTTTTTATACAAGACTTTTATTTTTGTCTTTAAGTATAATGTATTCACTTTGTTGATGTTGCTTAATGCTTCTGGGCATACTTTGCGTCAATGAAATACCCAGAATGATTCATACAGGATTTATTTATTTGAAACATAGATGAATAGCATGTAACATCTGGGAAAACACAGGACGTGTTTGAATAAAATAGAACATTTCACGCCTCAAACAAACAAAAATTTTGCCTTACAGAACAGAGCAAGCAGCCAAGTTTCCATAAGTGAAACAATGGTAAAATATTAGCTTAGAATATTAAGGTAGCACAACAGTAAATAGGATCATCTTTTATAATAGTGTATGGTGTACACAGTGTATAAAACAGACTTTTGGCTAAGTTCAAGTGTAGTATGTAGTGCAAAGGGTCAGTTGCATGGCGCCCGAGGCGATACGTGACACCAGATTGGACAGGACTTGGGGGTGCCCAAAATGCAGAGACATGTGCAGCATGCCCTTTGTTTCCTCTGCAACACTATTTCTTTGCCCCAACCTTGAAGATGAAAAGTAAAAAATTATATTACGGCTGGCACCTTTGGCCACCATTTATTTTATTTATTCACTGCACTAGAACATTTTTAATGCTGTTTTTTTGTGTCTCACATTTTAATTTTTGAAGGGTTTTTGGTGTGTAACTCATGGGCAGCACTCTACCCTAGTCATTGGAGGCTTTTGCCATCTGGAAGTAACTGTAGATCCAGTTCCTGAGGGAAGCTCTGGCCAAACTCTTGCGGTGAAGATGGGGTTGAAGACAATTGACCTCAAAAGACCATTAGGTCCAGGAAGTCACTGATGTCAAGTGGCCCACCTTAGCTTTGATGAAGATCTTATGGCCCTGGGTGATGCAAAGAAGTGAGACTCTTCGCCTTTTGAAGAGTCCAAAGACCCAAGCCCCCTGCGCTGTCACAGCAGAGGGATTTGGAGCACACACTACAATGGAAAAAAAAGATGTTTAGGCAGTGTTAGACAGTGCTAGTCATTTTTGTCTCTTCTTCCCATGTCACAGCGGAGAGACAGGTGGTCCCCAAAACTCCAACACAATAAATGTCACAACATATGAAATAACAGTTTTTATTAGGCTGGAACTTCTCGACCAATCAGAAAAACTCCTATGCATGCAGTCTCTGTATGTACATTTGCTACGTAATGTTAGAGGTGCCCGTGTGAGGTGCAGAGAGGTGTCAGGATTACACAGACCTGTTCCAGATGATGCTGATATTTCAGTGCCTTTATTCACCTCAGAGGCTGTGATAAGGTATCTCTTCCACTGTTGCCTCCCATCAGCTGGGCACTGACAGCTGCTTCCCCAGGCCCTCCTTGATGGCTGACAAACACCCTGTGTGCTGTCTCTTCAGTGACAACCGTGCCTCCGAACCACCTCCTCTCACTAAGGTCACTGCCTCTGATTCCACCCCACAGAACTGCTGCCTGCTGGGATGCGGCTTTCACACACAGGCACCACTGGACATCCCTTCAGCAGCGCAGCCTGCTCTCTCCTCAGTGGTCACCTCAGAACTCTCCTCTGGATCAGAGAGAGCTGCTATATATAGCCTCTGGCTAAGTGCCAGGATGTTTCCCTCCCACATCACTAGCAGGTTTAAAAATTCTTTCTCAGTCCAACTGACAATGGCTCTCACAGCACTCTGCCGATAGAAGCTCATAGGTAACTCCCATGGTGTGCGCGTCCTTCAGCGCATGTGCAGAAGGACGCCAGAGGGGCGTCTGGGTCATAGACCTCGAAGTGCCTCCATCGCAAAGGGCTGCTCTTACCGAGAAAGCAGTATTTTGCAGTGATCATCATGCATACTGGCGTCACCAACGCCGGCATGCATGCGAAGACCGGCAGGATGCATCATATCACGAGTGCGATGTGTCATGCATCCCGCCCTGAGTGTGATACCATAATTTATATAAATGTATATGATCCTTTGGTGGGGTATCACAATTGGTTATGGTTTCAGTCCAGAAGCAAACAATGGGAAGTGTGGTCCATGTACTGTAAGAGGATGGAGTAATAAACATGGGTGAGCCATTTTGTGTGTTAACCATTACCCAATCTTCATGAAACCTTGGTTACACAGTGTGTTCAAGTTATTTTCTACATTTTAACTATGACGGAAAAGGTATGCACTCATTTAGGGCACCCCTGTATATATGTTTTTCTTTCCGTTATAATAATAATAATTATAAAAATAATAATAATAATAATGATAAGATGGTGTGTGTGTCTATGTGGTGCAGAACTTGTATGGGGGGTTTCTATCTATATATCCCTATATCTCTATATATAGGACTGTGCATATGTTTGTATGTACAGTCCTGATGAAAAATCCTTAGGGCTTTGAAACGTCGACCTCTATCTGTACCTATGTTTTCAGCTATTTAAACATTTGAAACTGGGAGTGCCGCCTTTCTTCTTTATTGTGGTGCTACCATGCACTACTATAGGAAAAGCTTGTTTTATATATATATATATATATATATATACTGTATTAGAGATGTGCGCTGATCCCCATGTTTTGGTTTTGGATCTGGATCTTCCCTAGTTTTGGATCTGGATTGGTTTTGACAAAACCTCACCTCTGTGTTTTGTTTTCGGATCTGGATTTTTTCTTAAAAAATCGAAAAAAACAACTAAAATCACATAAAATGGGCCTTTTTTGTTCCTATGGTATTAACAACCTCAATAACATTTATTTCCACTCTTTTCCAGTCAATTTTGACCACCTCACAGCTCACAATATTGATTTTTTTCATCTAGTTAAAGGGCCAAAAAGTTGCATCCAATCCAGTTTGCTGGCTCAAAACCGATTGATATAATTATTAAAAGAGTTGAGGACTGTGCAAATATGATGGTTACCCTTGAGGATTGAAGAATTGATAGTTGAAAGTTAGTGCAGCCCCTGGCTGTAAAATTTATAATAAATTAATTAAAAAACAATTCATTGGTGCAGCCCCTGGCTGTAAAATTTATAATGAATAAAAAAAACAATTCATTATTGCAGCCCTGGGCTGAATAAATAATAATAAAAATAAATTCTTTGGTGCAGCCCCTGGCTGTAAAATTGATAATAAATTAATTAAAAAACAATTCATTGGTGCAGCCCTGGGCTAAATAATTAATAATAATTTAATTAAAAAAGTAAAAATCAGTTCATTGGGTGCAGCCCCTGGCTGAATAATTAATAAAAATAAATTAATTGAATTGATAATAAATTAATTAAAAAACAATTCATTGGTGCAGCCCCAGGCTAAATAATTAATAATAATTTAATAAAAAAAGTAGAAAACAATTCATTGGGTGCAGCCCCTGGCTGAATAATTAATAAAAATGCATTCATTGGTGCAGCCCCTGACTGTAAAATTTATAATAAATTGATTTAAAAACAAATCATTAGTTCCTAAACCAACCATAACAGTAATTTAAAATGTCAGGCAGCAATGCCCCAACCAGCACTTAAAGGAAAGGAAAAAGGTGCAAGATGGAATAGTCCTTGGGCCCTCCCACCATCCTTATGTTGTATACAAAACTTGACATTCACAGTTTAACACACCAATCATTTCAGCGACAAGGGCTGACAATTGTGGCTGAAATTATTGGTTTGTTTGGACCCCTATAAAACAAGCTGCCAATGTGCATTGAACATGGAAAAGAAAATAATCCCATACACAAACTGGCTTTACATTACAAGTTGTCCACGTCCTCATCATCCCCATCAGTGTGTACATCCTCTTTTTCACACAATATTAATACATCCCTGCTGGAATCCACCATAGGCGCCTCTGTAATTTTTTTAGGTAATTGTTGGTAGAGGTCTTCCTCATGGAATTTGTAATTCATTTTAATGAACATCATCTTTACCACATTTTGAGGAAGTAACCTCTTATGCTGATCACTGACAAGGTTGCCAGCTGCACTGAAAACTCTTTCGGAGTGCACACTAAAGGGTGGGCAACTTAAGTAATGCAAAGCCAGTTTGTGTAGGGGCCTCCAAATTGCCTCTTTTTCCTGCCAGTACTGAAAGGGACTGTCTGACATGCCTATTAGGATGTGATCTCTGAAAGGGACTGTATGACATGACTATTAGGATGTGATCTCTGAAATAGTCCTCCACCATTCTGTGAATGGAGACCGTATCACACATAGTCACAGTTGAAGATATGTCACTAATAGGCAGTTCTCTCAGGCCCGACCAGATGTCATTTTTTTGGTGAATGATCTGCATGACCAGCAGGCATTCTGTAAGGAAAATTTAGTTTTTTCCTGGTAGCTGCAGAAACTGAAGGAGGAGATGATGGCGTTTCACGTGCGGCTGCAGCTGACAATTTTTTTACCAACAGCTCTTTGCATCGTTTTAGATTTTGGTCTGTTGGAAAAAACTCACAAGGTAAGGTGCATTCCCCCTCCACGGCCTATGTCATAGGCTGTTGTATAGTCCTGGATGGCCTTTTGCTGTTCCTCCATCCGCTGAAGCATACAGAGGGTAGAATTCCAACGAGTTACTACCTCTTGCTTCAGCTGATGGCAGGGCAAATTTAACAGTACCAGCTGGTCATGCAATCTTCGACAAGCATATGCCGAATGTCTAAAATGTCCGTTTTTTTGCGGGCCACGGAGAGCATCTCCTGCACACCCCTGTCATTTTTTTAAAACATGTTGCACCACCAAATTACTTGTGTGAGCAAAACATGGGACTTGTTGGAATTTGCCCAAATGTAATGCTCTCACAATATTGGTGGCATTGTCCGAAATCACAAATCCAGAGGAGAGTCAAGTGGGGTAAGCCATTTAGCAATGATTTCCCTGAGTTTTTCTAAGAAGTTCTCAGCAGTATGCCTCTTAGTGAAACCAGTTATACAAAGAGTAGCATGCCTCTGTATCAGCTGTCTTTTGGTAGATGTTGCTGCTGCTGTTGTAGGCAATACACCTACCCAGTGGACTGTCACAGTCATGTAATCCTTTGTTTGCCCTGTCCCACTTGTCCACATATCAGTGGACAGTGGGTACAACGGCATTTCTGAGGACATTAATAAGGTTTTTTTTAATGCCCTTGTACAGACTTAGAATTGCTGTTCTAGCAAAGTGGAATCTAGAAGGTATCTGGTAGCGAGGACACAGGACCTCAATTAACTGTTGAAAACCCACTGCAGTAATGGCGGATACTGGACACACATCTAATACAAGCATAGCTGTTATGGAGTCAGTAATCCGCTGTGCAAATGGGTGATTGCTCTCATACTTGTTTGCCTTGCAAATGATTGTTTGACAGTTAATTGTTTTTTGGAGGATACACTACAAGTCTTCCTCCTGGTCCCCTTCTGGGATGAAGATCCACTCACAGCAGCAGCAGCAGCAACAGGCGTAGTCATCAAGGATCCTTCTGAGGAATCACGGATAGGAGAGGAGTCAATCATGCTTTGAATAACAACATTGGATGCAGCAGGACTACTCCCGATGACGAATGAGGATGTTGATAATGCAGGTGTTGGTGTTGGAGATCGAAGGCACTTGGATTCCTACAGAGAGAGAGCAGGTAGGTGACACTGGACTTGTTACATTTTGAGTTTTGGATCTTGGCGACATACACTTTGATATTTGATGAATGCGCTTTACGTGACGTAACAAGGAGGAGGTTCCTAGGTGGTTTAGGTCCCTCCCTCTACTCACTCTTGCTTGGCAATGGTTACATATGGCTTGATAACTGTTGTCCCGGATTGGGGTGGAAATAATTACACACGTGAGAGTGGATTTTTTTGTCTTTTGCCGCGGCGTGACAACAATGGGCTTTGGCTTTTTCAATCCATGGGCAACAGCTGTTGCCTTACTTACACAAAGGACATCCTCGGCATCAACATCCTCATCACCAACACCTTCATCATCAACATCCTCATCACCAACATCTTCATCATCAACATCCTCATCATCCTTAGTGCCTTCAACTAGAAAAATATCCTCCTCCTCCACGTGCAATTCCACAGAAGCATCCTCACTGACTACGTCTGCAAGATGTTGACTACCCTTCCCCACATTTACAGAGAGTACACAAATGTTGGAACTTGGAGGATCCTCCAGTATACTAGTATTTAGGTCTGGCTCACACATGGCAACCGCGGACAAACTTGCACTCTCCTCGAGGATTTGTGATTTTGATTTCTCAGGGCACACAGTTGGTTTTTCCTTAGCTGTCTTACTCATATTAACAACTTTACATTTTTTAATGGTACCACCACCACTACTACTACAAGCAGAAGGGCTATCAGAATCAGAACCAGCAGTCATCATAAATAAAGGCCAATGCCTTATCCTTTGCTTGCCACTTTGTGTAGTGAATGGCATATTGCCAATTTTTTGTTTATCTAAAGGCAAATTTCCTTTAAATTTTTTTTCTTAACTTCAGTAAAAGCAGCTTTACCGTATCGATGGCGTGACTTAAGACATGGGGCATGGGCCTTCATAGAGTATGAGGAAGTTGACGGCCTTGCACTGCTGGCGGCAGCTACAACATGTGGTTCATGGCCTTGCTCTCCTGTCATGTGACAGCCCTCCATATTTTTTGGGGTCCAGAACTTGGGCCCAGAGCACCTATTGATGACGACTGGAGTCGGGCAGCACCAGGTTGCATCTTGCGTTGCTGGCTGTATCTTGATCTTGTGCGGCTAAGCCTAACACGCACACACACACATAAAATAAATTGACAAAAGAAACAATTTTTTTGTTGTTATTTTTTCGGGTCCAGAACTTGGGCCCAGGGCACCGATTGATGACGACTGGAGTCGGGCAGCACTGGGTTGCAACTTGCTGTATCTTGTGTGGCTAAGTCTAACACACACACACATAAAATAAATTGACAAAAGACACTATTTTTTTGTTGTTATTTTTTGGGGTCCAGAACTTGGGCCCAGAGCACTGATTGATGATGACTGGAGTCGGGCAGCACTAGGTTGCAACTTGCTGTATCTTGTGCGGCTGAGCTTAACACGCACACACACAGAAAATTTACTATAAATATTGTTTTGGGGGGTCAAGAACTTGGGCCCAGATGGACGCAGCAGACAGCACAGCACCAGCCCAGATGGCTCAGCACCAGCCCAGATAAACACAGCAGATAGCACAGCACCAGCCCAGATGGATCAGCACCAGCCCAGATGGATGCAGTAGACAGCACAGCACCAGCCCAGAATGGATCAGCACCAGCCCAGGACACAGCAGACAGCACAGCACAGCACCAGACAGCATAGCACCAGCCCAGATGGATCAGCAGCAGCCCAGATGGACGCAGCAGACAGCACAGCACCAGCCCAGATGGATCAGCCCAGATGGACACAGCAGACAGCACAGCACCAGCCCAGAATGGATCAGCACCAGCACCTCTCCCAGCCCTACACTACCCTCCCTTCCTGTTCAGTCTCCACAGCCAGAGTGAAATGGCGTCCGTCGCATGGTCCCTTATATACTGCATAGATCATAGAGACGAAAGCTCACGAGCCGTGAGTTTTCGTCTCTATGGTTTTGCCTCGGTTTGAGATCTGGGGCTGGCGGGGGAAACGAATGCATGTTTGGTTCTCACCCCGGATCTCAAAATTTGGGTGGGTTTGGATCTCCGAGATCCGAACTCGCTCATCTCTAATATATATATATATATATATATATATATATATTAGGGGTGTGCCCCGGCCACTTTTCGTGTTTTGGTTTTGGATCTGGATCTTTCTTTGTGTTTTGGATCTGGATTGGTTTTGCCAAAACCACCCTTCCGTGTTTTGGGTTCTGGGTTTTGTGTTTTGGATCTGTATTTTTTTTTAAAAAAGCATAAAAATAGCTAAAATCACAGAATTTGTGTTTTTTTCTGCTCCTATGCTATTATTAACCTCAATAACCTTAATTTCCACTAATTTCCAGTCTATTCTGAACATCTCACACCTCACAATAGTGTTTTTATGTCCAAAAGGTTGCACCGAGGTAGCTGGATGACCTATCCTAAGCGACACGAGTGGGCGGCACAAACACGTGGCCCATCTAGGAGTGACACTGCAGTGGCAGACAGGATGGCAGTTTGAAAAACTAGGCCCCAAACAGTACATAATGCAAAGAAAAAAAAGAGGTGCAAGATGGAATTGTCCTTGGGCCCTCCCACCCACCCTTATTTTGTATAAACAGGACATGCACACTTTAACAAACCAATCATTTCAGCGCCAGGGTCTGCCACATGACTGTGGCTGAAATGATTGGTTCGTTTGGGCCCCCAAAAAACAAGCTGGCAATTAATATGTCCCTGCACAAACTGGCTCTACGGAGGCAAGATGTCGTTCTCATCATCCTCATCCACCGATTCCTCACCATCTTCAGTGTTGTGTACATCCTCATCCTCATAGAGTATTAATTTGTCCCCGCTGGACAGGGGTGTATCTAGGGATCTGAGCACCCCTGGCAAGGTAATGGACTGGCGCCTCCTCCCCCCATAATTTCAGGAAGTGCCCCCCAGTAGTAGTCCTCCCTATGCAGTGCTGCCAGTAGTAGTCCTCCCTATACAGTACCCCCAGTAGTACCCCTATAGAGTGCCCCCAGTAGTACCCCTATAGAGTGCCCCCAGTAGTAGTCCCCCCTATACAGTGCCCCCAGTAGTAGTCCCCCTATACAGTGCTTCGAGTAGTAGACCCCCCCATACAGTGCCCCCAGTAATATCTCTATAGAGGGCCCCTAGTAGTAGTCCCCCTTATGCATTGCCCCAGTAGTAGTCCCCCTATACAGTGCCCCCAGTGGTAGTCCCCCTATACAGTGCCCCCAGTAGTAGCCCCCCTTATGCATTGCCCCCAGTAGCAGTCCCCCCGATACAGTGCCCCCAGTAGTGGCCATCCCCCCATAACGTGCCCCAAGTAGCGGCCCCACAATACAGCGCCCCCAGTAGCATCCATCCCCCCTTAACGTGCCCCCAGTAGCGGCCACCCCCTATACAGTGCTCCCTAGTAGCCACTGTGCTGTGCCAGAAAAAAAAAGCAACTTACCTGATCTCCGCTCCTGCCGACAACCACCGCTCTCCTCTCCTCTGGGCCCACTCTCGCTCTGCACTATGGGAGGCGAGAGAAGTCATGATGTCTCTCCCATCACTCGCTGCGTGGGGAGCCTGAAGACGGAGTTCATGAGTGAGCTCCACCCGGCTCCCTCCGTGGACGCAGCAACCAGTCTGTCTGACTCTCATTGGCTGGCTGCTATAACAAACAGACAGCCGCCACTGGCGGCTGTGTGTTTGTAAACTGTGTAGGGCAGACCGCTCTCACTGCGGTCTGCTCTACACTTAAGCTGGCCACACACTAGACCAACTTACATCCAACCAGCCAACTTGTTGATTGGTTGGAATGAAAATCTGGTAACGTATGGGAGTAACTGATGATCAGCAATTTGCTCCTAAATGCCAGAAAACAGATGAAAATGGTCGTTCAGACAAGTTTGTTACATGTTTGATCTAAACTATTTGTTCAAACAACAGTTTTGGCCCATTTTCCATCATTTGGGAGCACATGTCAGAAATTGTTGCCAGGTCCTTCAGTCCAGAACAGATGTCCAAACTTGGTCCTGCCTGCCCTGCATCACCGCCAGCGGGTTGCTTAGGATACCTAAGTTTTTTCCTGGCAGCCCCAGTTGCGGGAGAAAATGAAGAAGGAGCTGTTGACGTGTCATGTTCCGCTTCAGCTGACAGTGGGCCTGATTCAGACCCGCTCTCGAGCGCTGAGCGCTCGCAAGCGGGTCGATGTTGCCCAAGTGCGCATGACGGAGGTGGCTCCATCGTGCGCATGCGCGAGACCCTGAATAATGACGGCCAAGCCGTCATTATGGGTCTCGCAGCAAAGGGGGCGTGCTGTCGATGGTGATTGACAGCATGCCCCCTGGGAACGCCTACCATCTGGGGCCGGCCCCACTGACATCACTAGCACTCCAGGGCTTGCGGCAGACAAGACCCTACCACAAAGGTCTCGTCGCAAGCCCGATGGTCGCAATGGTCTTGACCATCACGACCATCATTTTGGCTGCTCGCCATAGCTGTTCGGTGGTCACCCACAGCTATGCGAGTGGCCAGGATGCTGCTCTTAAATTCAAAGGGACGGCCCTGATTCAGAGCGAGTGCTCTGTCAGAGTGTCCGGCTCTGAATCAGGGCCAGTGTTTTCACCAGCAGGTCTTTGCACCTCTGAAGGCTAGTGTCGCCCGGAAAGATAGACACCACATAGGCTTTAAACCTAGGATCGAGCACGGTGGCCAAAATGTAGTGGTCTGATTTCAACAGATTGACCACCCTGGAATCCTGGCAAAGCGAATGAAGGGCTTCATCCACAAGTCCCATATGCCGAGCTGAATCACTCCATCTTAGCTCCTTCTTCACTTTCTCCAGCTGCTTCTGCAAAAGCCTGATGAGGGGAATGACCTGACTCAAGCTGGCAGTGTCTGAACTGACTTCATGTGTGGCAAGTTCGAAGGGCTGGAGAACCTTGCACAACACGGAAATCATTCTCCACTGCGCTTGAGTCAGGTGCATAGCCCCCTCCTTTGCCTATGTCATAGGTGGATGTATAGGCTTGAATGGCCTTTTACTGCTCCTCCATCCTCTGAAGCATATAGAGGGTTGAGTTCCACCGCGTCACAACCTCTTGCTTCAGGTGATGGTGGGTCAGGTCCAAGAGTGTTTGCTGGCGCTCCAGTCTTCGGCACGCAGTCGCTGAATGGCGAAAGTGGCCAGAAATTTTTCGAGCCACCCAAAGCGTCTCCTGCACGTCCCTGTCACTTTTCAGAAAATTCTGCACCACCAAATTTATTGTGTGAGCAAAACATGGGATGTGCTGGAATTTGCCCAGATGTAATGCCCGCCCAATATTGGTGGCGTTGTCAGATATCACAAATCCCCAGGAGAGTCTTAGTGGGGTAAGCCACTGAGCGATGATTTCCCTCAGTTTCTCTAAGAGGTTGTCGGCGGTGTGCCTCTTACTGAAACTGGTGATACACAGTATAGCCTGCCTTGGAACGAGCTGGCGTGTCTGAGATGCTGCTACTGGTGACGCTGCTGTTGTTGCTGCGTAAGGTGATACAACTACCCAGTGGGCTGTCACAGTCATATAGTACTTAGTCTGCCCTGTTCCACTTGTTCACATGTCCGTGGTTAAGTGGACATTGGGTACAACCGCATTTTTCAGGACACTGAGGACACTTTTTCTGACGTTTCTGTACAGTCTCGGTATCGCCTGCTTAGTGAATTGGAATCCAGATGGGATTTGGAACCGGGGACACACTACCTCCATCAATTGTCTAAATCCCACTGCACTAATGGTGGATACCGGACACACGTCTAACACCAACATAGCAGTCAAGTCCTCAGTTATTCGTTTTGCTTCAGGATGATTGCTGTCGTACGTCATCCTCCTCGCTAAGGACTGTTGGAGGGTCAATTGTTTAGTAAAAGTAGTGGTGTTCCTACTTCCTCTCTGGGATAATGAATGACTCCGAGCAGCAACAGCAGCAGCGGCAGCAGTAGGCGTAGCAATGCAGGATCCTCCAAGGGAATCCCGGATAGGAGAGTCAGTCATGCCAGTGACATGGCCTGCAGGACTACTTCCGATCCTGACTAAGGAGGAAATTGACGAGGAGGGAGTTGACAGTGTGGTTTGCAGGCCCTTGGATACAACAGGACAAAGGGATTTAGGTGTCCCTGGACTGCTTACGGTCTTAGCCAAAGTTTCTGAACTTGACAGTAACTTTTTATGAACGCACTGCAGGTGACGTATAAGGGAGGATGTTCCTAGGTGGTTAACGTCCCTACCCCTACTTATTTCACCTTTACATATGGTAAGACAGTTGTTGTCCGGATTTGGATAGAAATATTGCCAGACCAAAGAGGTGGAATGTTTGGTCTTCTGCCCAGGCATGACCGTGATGTGCTTTTTCATCCCACAGACAACAACTGTCTCCCCCGGAACCTGATTTAAACAAACCACATCACCATCAGAATCCTCCTCGCCAACTTCCTCCTCAGCGCCAGCTACACCAGTATCCTCATCCTGTTGTACTTCAACAGTGACCTCTTCAATTTGCATATCAGCAAGTGGACTGTGGGTGCTCCTTTCAGCACTTGCAGAGGGCGTGCAAATGATGGAAAGAGCTACCTCTTCCCGTTCAGTGCTGGGAAGGTCAGGCATCGCAACCGCCAACACACTTGGACTCTCCTTGGGGATTTGTGATATCTTCTTAGAGCGCACAGTTCTTCGCTGTGCTTTTGCCAGCTTAACTCGTTTGATTTTTTTAGCGGGAGGAGGTTTTCCATCGTCATGTGAAGCTGAACCACTAGTCATGAACATAGGGAAAGACCTTAGCCGTTCCTTGCCACTTCATGTTGTAAATGGCATATTGGCAACTCAGATGATTTAAATGTTTTTTTTTAAGGTAATTTTCCTGAACTTTGTCATTTGTGATTGTATATGCCCTCTACTATGACATTGGGCATCGGCCTTGGCAGACGACGTTGATGGCATGTTATCGTCTATGTCATGATTAGTGGCAGCAGCTTCAGCACTACGAGGAAGTGGTTCTTGATCTTTCCCTATTTTATTTTTACCGGAGAAACTTTGGTCCTCCATTTATGTTATATTGATATATAAGTGCGGCTAAGGCGCACACAAACACAGAAAATTATTTTTTATTTTTGTTGGAGACTAGTGCACTTTGTGGGTTACACCACCCTTTAAGAAATGAGCCAGCCGGCTCTTTACTTATGGAACACAGGCGCATGCTTGGCGCTCCTCCTTTGTTGATGCACGTGCAGCTACAGTGCACACAATTCACAAAGACAGAAAAAAAAGAATTTTGTATTTTTTGTGGGGCGCACTTTGAGGGTTACACCACCCTTTAACAGACAGACGCACACTTTTGTCGCTGCTGCTTTGAGGATGCACGTACAATTCGCAAACACAGAAGAAAATGTTTTTTTTTGTTGGAGTGCACGTTGGGGGCTTTCACTACCCTTTAAGAGATGAGCCAGCTGGCCCTTTACTTATGGGACACAGGCGCACGCTTGGCGCTGCTACTTTGTTGATGCACGTGAAGCCACAGTGCACACAATTCACAAACAGAGAAAATATTTTTTTATTTTGTTTGGAGTGCACTTTGGGGGTTACACCACCCTTTAACAGACAAGCCAGCCAGCCCTTTACTTATGGGACACAGGCGCACGCTTGGAGCTGCTACTTTGTTGATGCACGTGCAGCCACAGTGCACACAATTCACAAACACAGAAAATAATTTATTATTTTGTTTTGAGTGCACTTTGGGGGTTACAGCACCCTTTAATGGACAAGCCAGCCGGCCCTTTACTTATGGGACACAGGCGCACGCTTGGTGCTGCTCCTTTGTTGATGCACATTAACGATACTTGATCAGAACCTCTATACACACCTTCCTATACCTTCTAATGTCCTGTCTATACCTTCTAAGGATTATGCTAATTTGCGTATGCAGTCATACCGTAAATAAAGACTTAGACGTGGAATCTGTGGTTCCAAAGCACAAGTGTTATTCAGGTAAAAGTTCAGACAGTTACACGCAATTGATCCATACACAATTTAGGCGCAAAAGGAAATAATACAGACCCAAGTACAGTATACATACGCAGGTGCTTCCGGACCCGGAGATAGGCATCAGCAAGAGACCCCTAGTCATACAGCATTCGGCATGAAGACTGAGAACCAGCGTTCATGCACACATATTTATAACCCCCCAGAATAAACAGGACAATAGGGAAGTTAGTTGCTGATGTCATTGGTTCCCAGGGGAGAAGCATCTGTTACAGAACATTTAACAGGCTGGTTCAAATAGACTCTCCCTGCCTCTAACAGCTGGGGGTCTTCCTCTTCACACCCCCGGCAACATTCTAATAGTTGTTCATGAAATATACATTTTGTTGTTTGTAGGCTCTGAGATCTATAACTTGAGTTTGCATGATGCAACCTCCCCACCGATAACACCGGAATACTGTAAAAAGAGTACGCATCAATACAAGACCAAACATGACTTGTTTAGCATGTATAATGCCTTAGTTATCAAATCTCTTTATTTCTCAGCATTTAAACTAACTGAACCAACTTAAATCATACACTTTAAAGCTTATTGAATCTTATGTGTGAATATGTAATGTGTGGGTATTGAGGGTTTGATATAAGGACGCTAGTTAACTTGGGGCAGATGCGTGCGCATAAAGCTAATAAAACAGCGATTTCATACAAAGTCCTATGCATTCGCTAATATGCGACTAGTTAACAGCGCAATTGTGTGTATGTGATATGGTGAAAAATGCCATCGCATGGTGCTAATAGTATTATCGCCACATGCACTAAAATGTGAGTTTATCTAAAATGGCGCTTAGGCGGCCATTCGCAAAATGGCATCTTGCGATCTCATTTCAAGATGGCGTCTTGCGGCCAGTCGCAATATGGCGTCGCTGTGATTAAATTTTAAACTGAACTTGTCTCAGCCAATTATTCAGCTTTGACAACGTGCAGCCACAGTGCTCACAATTCACAAACACAGAAAATAATTTTTTATTTTGTTTGGAGTGCACTTTGGGGGTTACAGCACCCTTTAACGGTCAAGCCAGCTGGCCTTTTACTTATGACACAGGCGCACGCTTGGCGTTACTTTGTTGATGCATGTGCGGCCACAGTGCACACAATTCACAAACACACAACAACATTTTTTTTTTTTTTTTGGAGTGCACTTTGGGGGTTAGAGCACCCTTTAACAGACAAGCCAGCCGACCCTTTACTTATGACACAGGCGCACGCTTGGCGCTTCTTTGTTGATGCACGTGCGGCCACAGTGCACACAATTCACAAACACAGAAAATAATTTGTTATGTTGTTTGGAGTGCACTTTGGGGGTTACAGCACCCTTTAACGGTCAAGCCAGCTGGCCTTTTACTTATGACACAGGCGCACGCTTGGCGTTACTTTGTTGATGCATGTGCGGCCACAGTGCACACAATTCACAAACACACAACAACACTTTTTTTTATTTTTTTTGGAGTGCACTTTGGGGGTTAGAGCACCCTTTAAAGGACAAGCCAGCCGGCCCTTGATTTATGACACAGGCGCACGCTTGGCACTACTTTGTTGATGCACGTGCGGCTACTGCGCACACAATTCACAAACACAGAAAATATTTTTTTATTTTGTTTGGAGTGTACTTTGGGGGTTACAGCACCCTTTAACGGACAAGCTAGCCGGCCCTTTACTTATGTTGATGCACGTGCAGCTACAGTGCACACAATTCACAAAGACAGAAAAATAAGATTTATTTTTTATTTTTTATGGAGCGCACTTTGAGGGTTACACCACCCTTTAACAGACAGATGCATGCTTGTTGCTGCTGCTTTGAGGATGCAAGTACAGTGCAGACAATTCACAAACACAGAAGAAAATGTTTTATTTTTGTTGGAGTGCACTTTGGGGGTTACACCACTCTTTAACAGACAGACGCACGCTTGGCGCTGCTGCTTTGAGGATGCAGGTGCGGCTATAGCCCACACAATTCACAAAGACAGAAAAAAAAAGAAGAATTTTTAATTCTTTGTGGAGCGCACTTTGAGGGTTACACCACTCTTTAACAGACAGACGCACGCTTGGTGCTGCTGCTTTGAGGATGCACGTACAGTGCAGACAATTCACAAACACAGAAGAAAATGTTTTATTTTTGTTGGAGTGCACTTTGGGGGTTACACCACCCTTTAACAGACAGACGCACGCTTGTCGCTGCTGCTTTGAGGATGCAGGTGCAGCTACAGCCCACACAATTCACAAAGACAGAAAAAAAAAGGAGAATTTTTTACTTTTTGTGGAGCGCACTTTGGGGGTTACAGCTCCCTTTAACGGACAATCCAGCTGGCCCTTTACTTATGGGACACAGGCGCACGCTTGGCGCTGATCCTTTATTGATGTACGTGCAGCCACAGTGCACACAATTCACAAACACAGAAAATATTTTTTATTTTGTTTGGAGTGCCCTTTGGGGGTTACAGCACCCTTTAACAGATCACTTATAGTATACATTGAACTTCCGGTGGGGTTGTCAGCTTAAGAGGGCACCTGCAATGTTTGGATATTCTCTCATACTGAGGAGAGAGAGATAAATACATATGAGAAATCATACATGTTCTCGGTATATATTTTTTAAAATATACACATACATATTTATAATATATACATACACACATGAAAAAACATACATGCGATATATATATATATATATATATATATATACACACACAGAAATTACGGCAGGCACTCCAGAGGGCTAAAGGTATAATGTGCGCCTGGTGCCTTCCTAAATTACCTATCCTTGTGTTGGAAAGGAAAAAATATATGCAGCAATGGACGGCACTCCCGGTGACTTCACAAAAGACACAAACGCTCGTAGTAATAAATCACCACCCTAGTTAAAAAACTCAGTATTTGTAGTCTTGTAGAGCGTTTGTGTCTTTTGTGAAGTCGCCAGGACTGCCGCCCATTGCTGTATATATGTATATATTTTTATATATATATATATATGTATATATTCCATAGACAAAAAACCTTACGGTTTCACATGTCCCATTAAGGCTGCTTAGACATGATCTGAAAATTCACAAACCTATTGATTTTCTGCCACTCAAATTCCAAAAAGCAATGAAATTACAATCATTAAAGCTGACACCTTAATGGACGTGTTCCTTGCGCAATACAGATATGGTATGCCATCACACCCTGTGGTTAACTGCAGATTCAGCACTTTCACAGAATGCGATTGCTGTCACTCACAAAATGGTAGAGGTGTTAATTCACAGAATTGTGTGGCAGAAACTCAATAGGTTTTATGAATTTTCAGATCATTTCTAAGCAGCCTCAATGGGACATTGAAACCGTTTTTTTGTCTATGGAATTTCATAGCTTTTTTAAAATTTAAAAACTATCAGGGTTTGGATGAGCAAACCGGGCCACCTGCAGGGGAGAAGGGCAACAAAATGGTACACTAGGTGGAAGTGGGGACAGCACACAGAAGGTGATTTGGGAGGTGCAGAGGGTGACACGGCTGTAGGCATGTGGGGTAGCAGCAGCAGCGGTGGTGAAGAGCAGTGGCAGCAGTGCAGTGCAAAGGGGGCATCAGTGGGTGACAAAGGGCACACTGGTAGTGCGTATGCACCTGAGAAAATCAAATCAGTAAGTCACAGATGCACGAATGCAGCAGTGAGATCTATCTATACATCTATGTTAAAAATTGAATGTATAAAAAAAAAAAGCAGTAGCCCCGCTCCAGAAAACAACCAGCTCCAGGCTTTGGGGCCACCAATACTGGTTGTGCTAATACAGGGGACAAACGATATAGAGGTCCCTCGTAATAAGCACAACCAGCACCAGGCTTTTCAGAACCTGTCCTGGTTAGCAAAATACGGGGGACAAATGACGTAGGGGTCCCCCGTATTTGTCGCAACCAGCACAGGGCTCTGAGCCAGTCCTGGTTCTGGAAATACAGGGGGAAAAATGCGAAGGGTCCCCCTGTATTTACCAAAACCAGCACCGGACTCCTTCTAGCAGGGGGGGGTGATGCCACAGCCAGGGGAGCCCTTTCAACGGGCCCCCCAGCCGCAGCATCACCCCTGACCGCTAGTCATCCCAGGCCGGGGATCCCTGGGGAGCAGGGGGCCCCCCAATAAAGGGGTCCCCCTCTCCAGGGCACCCCAGGCCCAGGCTGATAGCCTGGGGCTATCCCCAGCACCCCTGGGCGGTGGGTGCTGGGTTGATTGTGTTGCGTGGTGAATATGAAAATATAAATATTGTCTTTTGCTGTAGCACTACAGGTCCCAGCAGGCATCCCCACATACTGGTACTTGGAGAACCACAAGTACCAGCAGGCAGGGCATTAAGGGCTGGCTGGCACCTTTAGTACCCCTGCAAAATAAATATTAAAAGAAAACAGACACCTCTTTTTTAAGTATTTTATTATGTCGCACCTTCACCTGTGGAGCGGCAGCCTTTAAGCTCTTTTACATGGCTGCCACTCCCCCAGGACTTCTATGGCGTCTTCACATGGAGTGCAGCGGCCATTAAGCACTTTTGCGCGGCCGCCACCCATCCAGGGCTTCCGCGGCGTCTTCATGCTTCAGCTGGTCTCTCCAGCTCCCCGGCCGATGACTGAATGGATGGGGCTTCGCTCTGGCTGTATTTAAGCCAGCCGAGGGGGCGGGGCGATGACATCGTGAGCCATGACTGGCTCGCGGTGGCCATCTTTGAATTTCAAAAATGGCGCTGAGGCGACAATTTTGAAAAGGGCACGCTCGGTTCTCACCATTGAAGTCAATGGTGAGAACAGCTCATTGGCTGAGAGGCGGAAGGCTTGCCTCTCTAAGCCAATGAGCGCTCCGCACCAGGATTTCTGTACTGAAATCCCGTGCAGAGCTGTCATTCGGGTAGTAGTGTTCTTAGAGATCACTACTAATGTCCGTGAGTCCGGGTATCTCGTTTTTTTTTTTTTGCCAAGACCCTGGATTGTTTGAAGAGGACCTGATCCACGCATAGGAGGAGGTGAGTATGGAGGTACTTCCCATTGGATTATCTACTGGAGAAGAGGACAGAATGGCTTCAGGGATACTAGGTGAGTTTAGGTGAGTATGTGAGATAGTGTGTGCATGTGTGAGTACATGTGTGTGTGCATGCATGTTTTAATAAAATTTCCTTTTTCTCGCACTATTCATCTCTGTAGGAAAACAGAAAAAAAATTGTTTTGATGCACCAATTATTTTAACTGTTTATACTGTTAATGTTTTTCCTGTTTGAATGTTTTTCCAGTTAGATTTTTTAAATATGTTTATTGATAATATTTTTATAAAACATTAAAAATTAATTTTCAGTGTTTTAAACTTGATATTGTATATTAATACCAAATTTATAATCACCATCGGTGGACTTTTTAATAAAATAATTTGGTAGAAACTACCTCGGAGCTACACTGGCATAACATTGGTGGTGCAGGGGTTAAAAAACATTGGTGGCACAGTGGGTACATTGGTGGTGCAGGGGTTAAAAAAACATTGGTGGTACATTGGTGGTACAGGGGTTAAAAAACATTGGTGATGCATGGGTTAATGGTCATTGGTGGTACAGTGGGTACATTGGTGGTGCAGTAGTTAATAAGCATTGGTGGGGCAGTGGTTAATTATATTGGTGATACAGTGGGTACATTGGTGGTGCAGGGGTTAAAACACATTGGTGGTACAATGGGTACATAGGTGGTGCAGGGGTTAAAAAACATTGGTGGTACATTGGTGATGCAGGGGTTAATAAACATTGAAGGTACAGTGGGTACGTTGGTGGTGCAGTAGAATACAATGGTGGTACAGTAGAATACATTGGTGATACAGTGGGTATGTTGGTGGTACAGTAGAATACAGGCACTATTGTATACTCACTTGAAGCTTGAAGGCAAAACTCCCCAGACCGTCCATGTTGCTGTTTCTACGACACCGTCCTCGTCTAGCACAAAATGGAGGAGGGGAGTGGCCAGAATCAGTGATGACAAATCGTCCATCGTCCATCGCATTGTTCATCATGCACACATACGGAATGATAGGTCGATATCTTTCTGCAGGTTTAGTTGATCAGCGACCACAATCAGCGACAGTGGGAGCGCGTATCGGCATCGTTATCATGCCCACACACGGCACTTTTTAAACGATTTGTAGTTCCAATTGGTTGAAAATGCCCAAATCATTGAAAAAAAATCGTGTGTGAGGACATTAGTTTATATGGGCTAGGGATAATGATGTACACATATTTGATACATTATATCAACATTTTTAAGCAACAACTTTCTTTTGACCTCTTTTAAATAAAATTACAATAGCCTTTTGGGCTATTCCTTTTCATTCACTGTATCATCTTGTATTATTGGGAACAGCAGGGAACACTTGCACCTCACCTACACCTTAGGCCATAGTGCTTTCACCAAGCCGACCCCTTGCGGAATCCCCTGCATTCAAGAAAGGAAAAGACTTGGTGAAGGCACTGCCAAAAGAAGAGTTATACACATTAGTAGGACCAGAGTCATAACTAGGCACTCTAGCACTCTGGGTGAGAGACAGCACTAGTGTCCCCCCCTTCAACAACCACCACCACCACCACAAGCACTATTAAGCAATACTAACTCCTCCACAGACACTGGGCCTGATTCAGACCCGGTCGCTCTGACAGAGCGCTTGCTCTGAGGGTCTGATTCAGAGCTGGACGCTCTGACAGAGCGCTCACTCTGAATCAGGGCCAGCCTTCTGGTTTTTTCGAACGGCCTCCTGGCTGCTCGCATAGCTGTGGGTGACCACCCACAACTATAGCGAGCGGCCATGATGATGGTCACAATGGTCAAGACCATCGCGACCATCAGGCTTGCGACGAGACCCTTGTGGTAGGGTCTCGTTGCCTCTAGCCCCAGAGAGCTTTCGGCTCTAACAGAGCTGAAAGCTCTCCCACTGACATCACTTGTGATGTCTGTGGGGCCGGCCCCACACGGTAGGCGTTCCCATGGGAGTGCCTCCGTCTGGGCAGCCACGCCCCCGGTCCGCCCACCAAAGGGGGCGTGCTATCACTCAACATCGACAGCACGCCCCCTTTGGTACGAGACCCGGAGCGACGGATTGCCCGTCGTTAAATACGATGACCTCCTCCCACCAGCCTAAATAAACGTAGGCATAGGTGGGGGCACACGCCGCCCGCATTGCTGTGCCACGAACCTGCTAAAAGAACTTATCGTTAAAAACAAAAACATTTTGGTCAGAACTAACCTTAATAAGTCCACCAAAAAATATCCAAATGTTGTCATACCCTCCTTTTCAAGATAATATCTCACTGAGTCAATGCCTTTACAGTGTCCAGTGCTAGTATATAGTGATTCTATGTTGCATGTCGCTAATACCACATCTTCATCCACGTGTAACTCATTTAGTTTCTGTAATACCTCCATGGTATCTCTCGTATATGATGGTAAATCGATGACAAATCTCCTCAGGTGGGTAACTAGAAACTGACTGGCCTTTTCAGTCAGACTATTAATTCCCGACACAATTGGGCGCCCAGGAGGAATTTTATCATGTTTGTGTATTTTTGGGATCATATAAAATGTTGCAATTCTTGGTTCATCCACTTCCAAAAAATTATATTCAGTTTTAGTTACTATGCCCTGATCAAAAGTTCTTGTAATCAAGTTTTCATATTGTTTTTTAAAATTTTCCATAGGATTTAATAATAGTTGTGTGTAGCAGATTGTGTCCTTCAATTGTTTATTAGCTTCTATTAAATATTTTTCCTTTGCCTACAAAACCACATTGCCCCCTTTATCTGAGGGCTTTATTATCACGTCATCCCATGACTCAATTTCTCTTAGGGCAATGGTTTCTTCCCTGCTAAGGTTACTGATTAATCCTGAATATCTAGATCTATTTATCCACAGTTTGTCAAGATCCCTTGATACTAGATCTTTAAATTACCCACTTCAGGGCAAATCTGTATTTGTGGGTAAAAGGTACCTTTCTTTTTGCAGATCGGTCTGGTGGTCATAGTTGATTCTGTGGTTTCTCCCTCTAATTCTTCCAACATCTGTATGGCCTGTCTTTCTTCCAGAGATGGAAATTCTCCCAAAATTAATGGATTAATTCCTATTATTTCCTCATTTATATTGATAAGTTGATCCATATTGGAGGGTGGACCTAATCCCATTTCCTGGTTATTTGAATAAAATTTATTCAATAATAGTTTCCTGCCAAAAAGGTGGAGGTCTTTTTCCCATCTGAAACGATTAAATCGCTTCTCTGGAGAAAAGGACAAACCCCTACTCAAAACATCTATATGCACCTTATTTAATTCTCTGGTTGTCAAATTGATTACTCTCAGGTCTAAGGGCCTCATTCAGAGGTGGTCGTAGGATGCAAGCGGTCGTTCTGAAACAGGGTGGCCGCTTGCATCCTGAACGGCCGCCTCCATGACGGTCGTTAGGCTGTGGGTTAACACCCACAGCTCTAATGACCAACAAGGGTGATGGTCGCGATGGTCAAGACCATCGCGACCATCGGGGCTTACGACGAGACCCTAAGGTAGGGTCTCGTCAACCTTAAGCCCCAGGGAGCTTCCTGCTCTGATCGAGCAGGAAGCTCCCCACTGACATCACTGATGATGTCAGTGGGGCCACCCCCAAACGGCAAGCGTTCCTACTGGAACGCCTCCATTTGGCCAGGCACGCCCCCAGCCCGCCGAGAAAACGGGGCGAGCTGTCACTCAACATCGACAGCTCGCCCCGTCTACGACGAGACCCCTAACGACGGATCACCCGTCATTAGCCGGGTCTCGCACATTCGCACGACGGAGCCGGCTCCGTTGTGCGCATGCGCTGTGGGGCAACATCGAGTCGGTCGTGAGCGCTCAGCGCTCACAACCGACTCTGAATGAGCTCCTATATATCCCTACAGTTTTTTGTCATCGTCTCTTCTGTACTTTTTTCTGATATCTTGGAGGCTCTCTTTCTTCCCAATCCTCCCTGTTTCGTGTCTTTCTTACCCCTCCTGATCTTCCTCTTCGAGGTCTTTGGTCCAATATAGGACCTTGATGTAATTCTAAAAAATCTCTATTGGAATATGTTGGTAAGCTATCCTTCAACTGAAAAGGCTGGTTTGGTTCATCTGTCCCTGTGGATTCCTGATCAGAGGATGTATATGCTTGTGAGGGTCTCCTTCCCTCTACAGTTGGTCTGTTTCGTTTGGAATTCCATCTGAAGACTTGATTTAGGGCATAATCCCTTTTATCACGGGCAAATGTATTTTTCTTTCTCTCAGACTGGTTTCATACTCAGCCAATTCTTTTTTATATTTTTCAAAGGTTTCTTAGAATTTCACTTCCTGTTCATATGGTTTCAATTGTATTGTCAGTTGATCAATGTCTTTGCCATGTTTTTCAAGTAATAGATTATCATGCTTTACTAATATTAACATAAGTTCCAATGTACATTTCTAAAGAGCCTCCTCCCACTCTATTTTGAGATTCTCTGTAATGAGTTTGAAGGAAGGAAATATCCGTGCTCTTAAACCCCTGGGAGTAATCTTTTGTTTGATATAATTATCAAAAGTTGTCATTTCCCACCATGTTCTGGTTTGTTTAAAAAGGCAGTTTTTTAATTGTAAGAGTCCCTCATTCCAGTTTGTTGTCTGTTCATTAATTTCACTGATATTCTCAGGAAAGATGGTACCCAAGTCATTATTCCATCTATCTTTTCTATTAGTTAGTTCTGCAGAAAGGCTAAAGCTGGCCATGATTATAAAATGTCATTCAATGATCCCTATTTAGTGGTAGTTATTATATTACTTATGATTATATGAATCGTGCTGGGTATAAGAAATCTGAGACAGACCACAGAAACATATATATAATAGCACACAACAAGAACACCCGCACAGATTCACAATTCTCAATGGTCCTTCCCTATTATGTAAATTTAATATTGTTTTATAATGAATATGATAGGGGGTGAACCCAGGAATAAAATTACATGAAAGCAGCAAGAAAGAAGAAAGTATTCCTATTTGGGGCACACTCTGACCTAAATTATTGTTATAATAATTATACCCTTAACTTAGGATCTATATTATAAATTATAACTTTTATTGATCTATTAAAAAGTTCAGCGAAATATAAAGAAAACAAATGTACAACATAATATATAAAAAAATATTAAAATAAATATGAATATGATGCTACCTAGATTGGAAATGAATAGTTCTCACATCACAATATAAGCTAGTATTTTGCCATTCATTATATAGTTTTATCCTGTAGAGGGTCCTCCTATCAGAATTTTACAGGCGGCAGTCATTATTATGACCACTATATTCATAATTCATATATTCATACATAAATGTCAATGTGGTGGTTTATCTAAGCTGATAACTAAAGAGAACTAGATTAAGATCACCTAGGATACTGTGACCTTTGTTGGTGTGGAAATAGTGTTTATTCACAAGAATTAGACCGTTGTTGAGTTGCATAGAATAATATCCAGCTCTTATGAGATATCTATACCTCCTGTGATCAGCCAAGAAACTGGGTATTCTAATATAATAACTAAATTTCTGAACCCAAAACAGAGTCTTATTATATGGTAGTTATATGTCTCTCACATCTATTCAGACTACATGGAAAAATATATAGTATCCATGTGTCGTTTGAGTAACACCATAAATATGAGCTCCTCTGTTAGATAGTCCACTCCACTAAGTAATTATACTGCCAAATCGGCACTGTTTAATAAGAGAGGAGTAACTCTGAATATTGGGTTCCTATCCTCATAGCAGTGGCATTCTGCTTTGATGAAAATTCCTATTGTTAAGCGGTAACATTTACAATAATTGGAACATATTTCACACACACTTAGACTGCATTGTGAATGTAACGATCACAATGACAGTCTAGCATTCATACACCATTCATCAGTCTTAGCAAACAAATATTGCAGTGGTGTGATGTAACAGTAAGCCGATGTAGGTGTTATAACGTGTAGCACCAGTCTCAGGCAATCATATTAAATATACACGCTGACATAGGTACAGCGTGTCTTCTTTAGCAGCAAGTGCCAAGTGTGTCCCGACGTGCGTTTCGCTTAGTCAGCTTTCTCATAGGATCAACCAGATAGAAGGGTTGATACCTGTTAAGTTCCATAATCTCACCAATCAAGTGGTCTCCCGAATGATTGACTCAGCTAGCAGCCAACCGGTTATCACCTCCCTAAAAAGCAGTGTATGCAGCCAATCCTCATTCGTCTTTTTGATTGGCAGTTCTCATAACCTATTCTAACAGCCTGTCAATGCTCTCATTGGTTATATCTCGAGTCTAGAGGAATTCTTTACATTCCATCTGATTGTTTATTGCTGTAACCATAGTGACCATTCTTATTGTCACCGTAACAGCTTTCCATTGTACAGTGTAACTCTATCAGTTCACGTTTAATTGCAGGGTTCCTTAATTATTACTAGAGCTTACTGAGAACTAGATCTATATATGAGAGAAATTGACACCATATTACGAGGTTAATTAAATCTTGATTGATTCGCTATTTCACTGGGTTGCTTTATATACCCAAAAGCAGTGGATTGGTCAAAAGGACTACAAAAATAATAAAATCAATTATATCACTTCCCTATATTATTAAGGTCGAGAAAATGTATATAAATATATATAGAAATAAATAAATAAAAATAAAAAATAAAAATGGCACTGTTAATCTCTGTATGTTATAATGAAATGTGATATTGCTACCCTGTGATTGACCCATGTGATATAATATATATCTTAATCGATTGGTTAGAGTATCATAAATAAATAAAAATAATTAAAATCAATTCAAGTGATTATATGATATATGGACCTAAGCCCATACTTAAAATATAACTGTGATCCCTCTTAGTGTGATATCCTGTGATTAAACCAAGTGATATGCCTGAGTGTAAAACATACTACATAAATATAAAACCATTATAGTATCATTTAAGATGTGATAACACTATGAAAACAAAAACAAAAAACAAGACTTAGTGATAAATCAAAATCAAACCTAAACCTATCATTTCAATGATTGTAGTGATATATATTTCATCCACATACTATGCCATTTAGACTATTCCTGTAAAATTACTATATTTACAAAAAGACCCCACTTGATGTGTTCATTGAGGCCCATTAGTTGAAGACCCCCCATCATATATGTCCAATGACTCTCCATCTTTAAAAGTTCCCTCATGGCATTTCCTCCTCTAATACCCATCCTCAGCTGTTCCAAGCCAAATACTCTCAAATCCACTGGGTTCCCTAAATGTTTTTCATAAAAGTGTTTAGCTACAGTGGTTAGCTTCCTAAATTTTTGCAAGTCCGTCCTGGCATTTCTAATGCTTCCCACATGCTCCAACACCCTTTGTTTTAGGGGTCTTGTAGTCATTCCGATGTACCTTTTTGCACATGGGCAGCTAATACAATAAACTACTCCAGCTGTATTACAGTTTATGAAATGCCGTATTTTATGCAGTTTTTGATACCTATCTTTAAATTCTGTGGTACATTGCATATAACTGCAGGCCTTGCAATTACCACATTTAAAGAATCCTTCTACAATGGGTTCTTCTGTCCCAGATTTGTGAAGTGACTGTGGACTAATTTGTCCTGTAGGTTGGACAAGTGTCTCCAGCTCATGGATGCTCTAGTTCCTAGAGTTTTTCTCAGGTCCGGATCTAACGTCAAGACGGACCGATGAGTTTGTATAATATCTTGTATGGCACGCCATTCTAAACAGAAGTCCCTTACAAACCGGATTGTCTGATCCTGATCCTCCTTAGTAGTCTTTACTTTAATGGGATATAGTAAACTATTCCTATCCCTCTGTTGTTGAGTTTGAGACCTGGCTTACGATGTACCTTTTTGCACATGGGCAGCTAATACAATAAACTACTCCAGCTGTATTACAGTTTATGAAATGACCGAAGGATTGTGCCTGACACCCTGCTGCTCCCTCCCGGCTGTATGGTGAACAAGCCCGTTGTGGTGAAACACGTGTCCAGTCAGTCACTCCCCACTGCTGGAGGGAGCAGCAGGGTGTCAGGCACAATCCTTCGGTCATTTTAACTCAGGTACTCTTCTTCGGGTGGGTCGTGACCTGGTCCGGTGGCGCATTCAGATTTCTGCAATGCTTTCAGCAACAGACACTGCCTAACACCACGTATGGAATGGTGTCCCCCACCTCTCCCTTTATTTTCTATCAAAGTTATTCCTGATCCCTCTCTCATCCAGGTGTCCGCTCATAGAAGACCCTGGACAGCAGAGGGGACCAGGTACTTGTACTCCGTACTTACTATTTAAATTTCTATGGGGTTATGTGACACAACATGATATTATCTGCCTATAGTAGTTTATAATATTTAAGTATGTCATCAGGGATTGCTATCCTGATATAAATCAGTATCAGGTCATCTGGGATATTTACGCCTACAGGGTGGTCTTTGTTCTCCCCTTTTTTCAGAGTACTCTGCCAGCATTTCATGTGTATATTTATGTATTTTTGGTTATATTGAGGTAGTATCCAACCCGGCAATAGGATAAAATAATTTGTTGCAAGCCGGGGATCATTTGCATATGTGTTTGTGTTTGGCCATACATGGTATACGAATTTGTGATGATACTCAGCAGACACGCTATTATCACATTCAATGTATAGATTTATCTCAAATGACCGAGTAGTTATTATAACATACAGTTCTAATTTATGAGTTATTTCCAATTATTATGTACAAGTTTTATATGTCATACGAACTATTATAATATATTATGTACCCATCAGGATCTATATGAGCATATGAATTCAAACAAGCATAGTCACCACATACTTTATGCTAATTCTTATAATAGATCTATTTTTATAAATTCATAAGATTAATTGCTAAGGAAGCTCAATTAAATAGTTTATAAATGAGCACAACAAATCCCTATTCTTTTATTGGAGATATATTAAAAGCTAATTTTTAATTATACTAACAAATCATTTATGTACAAAAGAGTGCCCCACAAAGGAATCACTATACTGATGATTGGTTTTTCCAATTATTGTTACTTTTTGCGTTCTAGTTACTCGATTCCAGGGAGCACCTCCAGCATATAAAATTTATATTATGATAAAATTATGATATAAGTGTCGAAGCTGGATTATTGGCTGAGACAAGATCGGTTTAAAATTGAATCACAGCGACACCATCTTGCGACTGGCCGCAAGACGCCATCTTGGAAATGAGATCGCAAGACGCCATTTTGCGAATGGTCGCCTAAGCGTCATTTTAGATAAACTCACACTTTAGTACATGTGGTGATATTACTATTAGCATCATGTGATTGCATCTGTGACCATCGCCATAAGTTACGGCGATTCACCAAAAGCCCATTTCATGACTTTATGTAGTTTGGGTGCTCTGGATAAAGTGTATATTATTATAATTCCCCTAAAGGATATATTTCAGAAATGGCTGTACAGTATGTCAAAATTGGATTGCATTAGCAACAACAGAGCAAATGGCCACGTGACAACTAGCCTGTGTAGACAAGCTTCCTGGACATAACGTCTGCTCTCACTCCAGGTGGCCCTGCTCGAATACAGCAAGAGGGTCATTTGTAGCACCTTACATTAGCAGGCTTCCTACAAAAAAATACCTTCAAAGCCAAGAGTGTTATCTGAGGTTTGGGTCTTGTAGCTATGCTAATTTGCATTTACACAAGAACCTGGGAGAACAAAGGACTGTACTTTTGAGCCTGGGAAGGGTGGGGGCTGCTGAGAGAGGGGGGCGTGTGGAACTATAATGCTCAGCATTCCACACTGCTAGGTGTTCTCATACACATATTAATACGCACAATTGCGCTGTTAACTAGTCGCATATTAGCAAATGCATAAGATCCTGTATGAAAACGCTGTTTATTAGCTTCATGCACACGCATCTGCCCCAAGTTAACTAGCATCTTTACATCACACCCCGCATACTTACACATTACATATTCACATAAAAGGTTTAATAAGCTTTAAAGTATAAGATTTAAGTTTGTTCATTTAGCATAAATGCTGTGAAATTAAGATTATTTGGTAACTAAGGTTTTATACATGATAAGTAAGCCGTGATTGGTATTGTACTGATGCGTACTCTTTCAACAGTATTCCGGTACCATCGGTGTGGAGATCGCATCATGCATTCTCAACTTATGGACCGCAGAGACTTCAAGCAACAAAATGTATATAATATGAACAACTGTTAGGATGTTGCATGGGGCAGGAAACCAGAGACCCCCAGTTGTTAGAGGCTGGGTTGTGTCTATTTGAATCAACCTGTTAAATGCCTTGTAACATATGCCCTCTCCTTTAGGACCAATGGTATTAGCAACAAACTTCTCTATTGTGTTGTTTATTTCTGGGGGGTATAAATATGTGTGCTGACCCTGGGTTCCTAGTCTTTGTGCTGAATGCTGATTGACGAGGGGATTCTTGCTGATGCCTAACATCCGGACCAGAGAGCGCTGCGTATGTATAATTGTACTTGGGTCTGTATAATCTCTTTGCGATCAGATTATATGAGGATCATAGCGTGTAACTGCTGTACTTTTACTTGAATAATACTTTGTGTTTTGGAACCACAGATTCTAGGTCTGAAGTTTTTATTTACTGTATGACTGCATACGCAAATTAGCGTCATCCTTAGAGATTTATAGGTAGGATATTAGAAGGGTATAGACAGGGGTATATAGAGGTTCTAATTCAGTGTCGTTAGTTGGGGGCTCATAGTGAAGTCACTTACCTACTCACACGGCACATACGGTTATCGATATCTCAGCAAAGGGTGGAGTGGCCACATGCAGGGTTTTACCTGTAACCGCTTTGTGCTGAAAGATCGCTATCCGTTTTCGTGTGAGCCAAGGAAGCTGACTATAATCCAGGGACAAGAGAGGAAAAGTTTGTTTTCCTTTGTTGATAGAACCTAACATTTAAAGGGGTGCCGCAGTATTGAGCACGCGGCTGAGTCGCAGTTTTGCGCACAGTAAAGACGCACTTTTGCATACGCAGCTAAAAAGTTGTCATACGGTTGTGTGGTAGTCGCATTATTGTGTATGCGACTGGTCGCACAATAGCATATACGTACTTCCGGTTGTGCTGCCACGTGTATAAATAAAGCCGTTGAGGTTTACATTTTTCAATTGTTATCAATATCTGGGTTAACGTGTATTTTTCTGCGCAGGAAAAAGTGTGTAACAGTGAGTATTTGTTGGTAGGGGTAACTTGTTCCCTACAGTTAGAGGTACCGTATGACCTTTAAGGGCTAGGTGCTAGCCGCTCGGTAAGCAGCTTACCATTTAGTACACAGAGCAGGTGTATGGTTTGTTATTTTTTTTAGGGACCGGCTCTCAGTGTGACTGCAGTGTTCAATAATTAGGTTGGGTTATTTGAGCATTGTAGTTGAGCCGCACTAGGAAACTTGTGATTGTGAGCTGAGAGATAATAGGTGAGCGGGGGCATCTAGAAATTTCTTCCGTAGGTGAGCGGGGGCATCTAGAATTTCTTCCATAGGTGAGCGGGGGCATTTAGAAATTCTTCCGTAGGTGAGCGGGGGCATCTGGAAATTTCTTCCGTAGGTAAGTGAGAGTATCTAGATTGTCTTTCACGAATTTAAATCTTTATTGAAAAACTTAGGGTTCTCCCAGGATGAGGGCCAAGCGATCGGTAGAGATGTTAAATGATTTGCTGCTGTTGAAAGTGCCACTTGGGTCGGCGCGGCATATTATGCATATTAAGTACGGTGCCAATGCAACCAGGTATTGTAATTTATGGTTTAATATGACGAGGAAGAGTGTTAACTGTTTCCTAGAATTGGTAGTTTTGATAAAAATGTATTAGATAATGTCCGGGACCACATCAGTCTGATAAAAAGGTGAAATATTATGAATGGTTAAAGTTGTGGCAGCATGAAGGGGATGCGTGGCTTAAAAATGCGCAAGCGACGCAAACTAGCGTTGTGAGCGCATTGCCAGAAAATACATCCGCGATGCTAAATTGCAATGCGGACGAGCCGCAAAAAGGCGCGCACGTGCAGCAAGGTAGCGTTGTGGAGAGTAGTGGCAGCAGTTCACGCTCACCACCCCCACCTTATGTGGATGGAGGTGCAAGTACAGTTACCAAAAATACCCATAAAAATGTAACAAGCAATTTGTACCCTCTCTTAAGCAACCATAAGGAAAATGTTTATGATGTGGATGATGAGCCTATTGTAATGTCTGCCATTTCCCATGCTGTGCAAATGATAGATGCTGCATCACCACAATCACGAGTGGTGCCGCCATCTCCATCGGTAACAGCAAGGGAAGTGCTAACACACTCTGCACCTGTAGAGGAAGTTGTTAATACCATACGTAGCAGCAGCAGATTAAACCCCCAGCCAGGTAACCAGGTCAAAGGTAGCAGCGCTACCGGTCTGCATCCTATTCGGACAATAACTGTTCCGAATGGAAATGCAGATGCAAACGGTGTAGTGTCCACGAGGGAAGTAGTAAGGCATTGTCCTTGTACAAGAGCAGAACTAAATTCCATCATAAATGATTTCCCCGATCCCAAAAAGGAACTAGCCAAATGTCAAAGTTTTTTGAGGAATTTGGGTAGTTCTCATGAGCCCACTAATAAAGATTGGCGTGTGGTGTTAAGGGCCTGTCTACCACGCAATATCGACGTGACAAAATTTATCACGGATTGTGTAATGGATGGTGACGTTCCCTTAACAGACCAAGTAAACCAAGATAATATTTCCCGCATAATAACTCAATTGGGTATATATTTTCCAGTAGTAGTTAACTGAAAGAAAATTTTCACCATAAAGTAAAAGGAGAGTGAATCTGCAGAAGATTATTGCGACCGGGCTCTGCAGCCTATCACCCAGTACACTGGGTTAGAGGATATTAAAGATAGCACTCACCACAGGGGAATGATTGTCACCATACTCATGGACGGTCTGAATGACGACTTAAAGACTCGGGTTCAAACCTCACAACCTGGCTGGAGGGGAGTCACAATAGATACACTCATAGAATCTGCCATAGAACATGATAAAAACATCTCAAAGAAGAGAGAGACCCAGAGCGAAAATCTAATGGCTATCAGTATCCAAGCTCTGGAATGAATGACTGTAACATCACAGCCAGTAGACACACCTGCACCTATACACACACTTGCACCTGAACAGTTACACGTCCTCACCAATCCCACACCACAGCAAACACATCCTTACCCAACATATCATACACAACCACAGGTCTCATGCTACCAACAAACTTCATACCTCCCACCATACCCTTATCCTCCATATCCTTACCCATACCCACCATCTTTTCCTCTTGCTCAACTCCCACAACAATCCTTTCATCCACCCCGTTCAAAAAGATGTTTTAACTGTCACCAAGTGGGACACATAAGTAAGTACTGCAAAGTGAAGAACACCACACATGAACACGAGTTTCCCATGGGTTCATAGGCAACCCCAGTATCTTCTCCCAGGCCTTATATGACTGTTTACAATCTATTCAACCTGCCAATGGATCTGCTATAATGTAAAATGTGGACGATTTATTGTTGTATTTAGGTCATGTTTAAATGATGTTAAACTGTTGTGCTTTATCTCTCACTCACAGGACACAAGCTTGCTAAGGATAAATGGCAGCCATGCCAGGCTAAGGTCGAATACTCGGAATACTATCCAACCCAGTGTACCAGGCATTATTTAGAGCAGTAGCTATTAATAACAAGATTTAATTGCAGGAACCTGTATGCAGATACTATATCCCTAGAATTATTTAAAAAAAATGATAGGGGAACTTATTTTACAGGTGACATTTCCAAGAACATGTGTAAGGTGATGGGTAATAACACTAAAGGTGCCCACACACATAGCGACATTTTACACGATTTGGCCAATTTCGACGAATCGTGATGACGAATTGGTTAAAAAAAGTACAAATCGTGAGTTTATACTCACGAGCACGATGCCGATGCGCGTTCCCGCTCATCGTATATCGCATCTTCTGATCTGTAGGGCAGATTAGCCAACCATGAACACGATGGAAGCCAATCATGAGGTTTTTTTTCCTCACGATGAATCGTACGATTCATCACACAATGTGGAATTTGACTGACAGAAGCCTGGACATGCCCCATCGCCATCTTGTGCAGCATTGTGTATGTAGCAAGACAGTCGCACTTTGGGAGCCTGCACACTGAAGTCTTGTTTTGTTGGATATTTGGTGAGTATTTGTACAGTTTGCAACCACACTGACCACCAATATGTGCCCCCAGGTAATAAATGCATGACCCAGCCACCGCCCGCCATATTGAGGTGGGCGGTGGCTGGGTCATGCATTAAGCTCCCCCACTGCCCACCAATGTGTGCCCCCAGGTAATAAATGCATGACCCAGCCACTGCCCGCCGTATTGAGGTGGGCAGTGGCTGGGTCATGCATTAAGCTCCCCCACTGCCCACCAATGTGTGCCCCCAGGTAATAAATGCATGACCCAGCCACCGCCCACCGTATTGAGGCGGGCGGTGGCTGGGTCATGCATTTAAGCTCCTACTGCCCACCAATGTGTGCTCCCAGGTAATAAATGCATGACCCAGTCACCGCCCGCCATATTGAGGCGGGTGGTGGCTGGGTCATGCATTAAGCTCCCCCACTGCCCACCAATGTGTGCCCCCAGGTAATAAATGCATGACCCAGCCACCGACCACTGTATAGAGGCGGGCGGTGGCTGGGTCATTCATTAAGCTCCCCCACTGCCCACCAATGTGTGCTCCCAGTTAATAAATGCATGACCCAGCCACCGCCCGCCGTATTGAGGCGGGCGGTGGCTGGGTCATGCATTAAGCTCTCCCACTGCCCACCAATGTGTGCCCCCAGGTAATAAATGCATGACCCAGCCACCGCCCGCCGTATTTATTGAGGCGGAGGTGGCTGGGTCATGCATTAAACTCCCACTGCCCACCAATGTGTGTAATACATCAAAAAAAATAAAAAATAAACACATATTTTACAAAAAAATCACCATACATTACATTTAAAAACACACATTATTTAAAGCTGGGGGTCTTCTACCTTTCGGTCTCCAGCTGTTGTGGAACTACAGATCCCAGGATGACCTTCCACCCACCTTTGAAACTGTTTTTAGGGCATCCTGGGATCTGTAGTTCTACCACAACGACAGGCCCAAAGGTGGAAAACCCATACTGTCAAACAAAGAAAAACATTATATTACCAAGCAATAAACATATAACATTCCTGTAAAAGAAAACATGATTAGAATACCATAACAAACCTTTAAAAACCTGTAAAAAAGAAAATATTAAAACATTAAAAATGTGAACTATAACAACATTACATTTAACAAAACTATATACACAAATATTTAAATGTCCTTTTTTTTCTTATTCATAGATAATGTCCATGGATTCAGAACGTGAATTCGTTACAGGATTCATTGAAAACCTGCACTCAAAAGACTGTCTGTGGAAGATCAGTTCTCGGAAGTACCACAATAAGTCGCACAAGTTGGCCGCACTCGAAGAACTGTTGGTGTATACAAAAAAATACATATCTGATGCAGACCTGAAAACTGTACGGCAAAAGATTCAAAATCTCAGGACAGTGTACATCAAAGAAAAAAAGAAGGTGGATGACTCCAAAAAACCAGGAGCGGCTACAGATGAAATATATACTCCTGCGCTGTCATACTACCAAATGATGTCATTCATCAGTGAACAAGAGCCTCAAAGGGAATCAATCATCTTGATGTCTGAGCGTGAGGGAGATGAGGAGGTTGCAGAAGTCTTGGTAAGTAGTGACACAGTTTAAACCAAAATCCTTAATGTTTTTGTTGTTAAATCTCAAATGTCCAACTTAGTTAGTAGTTCACAGACAGTCCTCCTGCCATGGTACAGCACCTAGTCCATTGAAATAGGTCATGTACTCCTCCCTCACTTCTTTGGCACGTGTGGTGGATGTTGTTGTGGTTGGTGGTGCAGACACAGATGTCAAATGTTCAATGTCCTCCAGGGGACCTACATCTTCTGGTCTAGCTGGGACTTTTCCTCGTTGAGTAGATTTTCTTCGCAGAAAGTTGTGCAGCACACAGCACGCCATCACGACCCAGTCTATCTTCTCCACATGTAGATTGATGGTGTGTGGAAAATGCGGAAGCGGTTGCTCATTATTCCAAATGCATTTTCCACAATGCGCCGTGCCCGGGATAGACGGTAGTTGTAGATCCTTTTCTCTCTGGTCAGGCCCCTGTGTGCAAATGGCTTCATCACATGTTCATGTAATGCAAAAGCCTCGTCTGCAACGAAAACGTAATTTAGGCCGTGCTTTGTCTGGTCCAGTGAGGGCAAGTTGAGGGTTTTGTTGGCGAGTCTCTGGTAGAAAGCCGTCTTTTTGAAGGACCCACCATCCGAAGCACGGCCATTCTTGCCGACATCCACAAACAGAAATTCGTAGTTGGCATTCACCACTGCCATGAGAACGATGCTGAAGAATCCTTTGTAGTTGTAGTAATATGATCCGGTGTTGGCATGTGGGTTGATGCGGATGTGTTTCCCATCGATGGCTCCTCCGCAGTTAGGGAAATACCAACGTTGTTCAAAATCTTCTGCGATGCTGGTCCACTCCTCCACGGTGTTAGGAAACTGTAAAAATAGTAAAAAAGATGTTAAAACATGACTATAATATTTTTTATATCTTTTTTTCCTATATAGACTCCCACCCAAGACCCTGATTTAACATCCACACCGGACCTCAGTCTGCTCGGTGGCGACAGTGATCCGGAGAATAGCACACAAGTGGAAACTCAAGTTCCACCTGGACCCTCATCTTCTCAACAACCCCAAAAAAAGAAAAAAAAAGGCAGAAAGGAGAATTTTACAGAACGAGAGGACCATTTTTTACAAAACGCAGAACGGCTGCTGCAGAAACCCCCAGATGCAATAGATGATTTCACAGCTCATGTGAACAGCACATTGAGAAATCTGGATGCAGATATCCAAAGAAATTTTTTAAGGTTAAACTACGACCTCTTGAGCAAAAATATCTCAAATTCTACATACATTGCAAATCCAATGCAATTTTCCCCTGCCCCAAATTGGTATGTCCACCCCCCCCCCTGCCCAGTTAGATATTACTCCCCCACCAAGCACCCCAAGCACCAGCATCACCTTGTATAATGCTCTGCTGGATGCAGCAGATGAGTCGCCCCAATATACAGAGATGTAAATTTTTTCTTGATTTTAATATCACCAAATTTTATGAATTCTAATAGGTGCTTGCTGCATGGGATAGGGTGGTGATGACGCCATTTGGACTAGGTCACTACGCACATGGCACAAGTACACATTGCTGGAAGCCGGGGCCACAATGTATACTTGTGCCATATGTGTATTGGCCTGTTCAAACTGGCGTCTGACCCACCCTATCACATACAGTCGGCTACCTATTGGGATTCATAAAATTTGGTGATATTTAATTTGGTTGTTTTTTTGTCTTGCTTTTAATGTCACCAAATTTTATGATTTCTAATAGGTGCTTGCTGCATGGGATGGGGTGGTGATGACGCCATTTGGAAAGGTCACTACGCACATGGCACAAGTACACATTGCTGGAAGCCGGGGCCACAATGTGTACTTGTGCCATGTGTGTATTGGCCTGTTCAAACTGGCGTCTGACCCACCCTATCACATACAGCCGGCTACCTATTGGGATTCATAAAATTTGGTGATAATGTTCTTTTGTAAAATTGTTATAAAAAAAGGATATTGCACACAGTTTAGTGCACAATTTCAGTTGCCTGCAGGTCAGTGCATATTGTACTAAAAGAAGGCAATTTTTTGCTTTATGTTGAATAAAAAATAAAAATAAAAATTTTTCTTTGCACAAGAAACCAATGTGTGGTGTTTTTTTTAACTTACCTTGCAATAGTGGTACTGTAGCACTTTCACGATGGCTTTGCAGGTCTCCGGAATGATGACGCCCAAGGACTGAGGTGAGATGAGTGTCCCAAACTTCAGGTCTTCCAGTGACCTTCCTGTAGCCAGGTACCTCAGGGTAGCCACCAGTCTCTCTTCAGCAGGGATTGCCCTCCGCCACCTTGTGTCCTGTCTCTTGATGTGGGGGTCACCAGATGCAGCAATTCTTGGAAGCTGGCGTCATATAAGGCGCAGGTAGTTCTGATAGTCGTCCGGGTTGTTCTCCTTGATCTCCATCAGCAGGGACATGTGAGAGCGGGTATCCCTTTGTAGCAGCCACTCCTTGGTCCAGCATGCTCTCGTCCTTCTTCGCTGGGCCCTCTTCCTAATCTCCCGGACCCCAGCTTCAGCGACCAACACTCTATACTGACAGGGACGCGTCAGTACAGAATTCAGGAACAGGATAGAATGCAGGTAGGTAGCACACACTTGCAGGTAGAATAAACTTTGTATAAGGCAAGCCAAATACAAAGAGCACAGTAGCAATGTACAGGATTCAGCAGGAATACACCTAGCCTCATCTAGTAGCAGAGCAGAATGTACACAGAGTTTAAAGGACGCCTGCTGTTTATACTCCCTAGCTAGACCCTCCCATTGTTATGGCTATATAAATTTCCCACCAATAATCAAGAGCCTGTTTTATTTTTTTTTTCAACTCACGATTTGTTATGGCCAATCTCACGATATGTACGATCCGATAGATCGTGAGATCGTAAGACAGATTGGGTGTCTTTTTTCCAAAATCGTGATCACGACGGCAAGGGAGCTCCCTTGAAAGTTCATGAGGAAATTGGCCATAAAATTGTATCGTGAGCACATCGGTATATGTGTGGGCACCTTTAGATTATCCCAGACTGTCTTTTCCTTTATTTGTCCCCCTTTGAGATACTGTTCAAACAGGCAGCCTGTCACGGCCAGGGTATTTCAGCATGGCGCTAGGCGAGTGTTACCTGTGAGGTCATTGTGGCGCGGGCTGTCTGGTGGCGGAGCTGGTGTCTGGTGGGGGGCTTTGGCTGCGCATGTTGTTGTGCGGGCCTGTTGTCACTCTGCGCTGGTAAGGCCTGGCAGCGTCTCCATTCCATTTGGCATGGGCGCCGCCATCTTGCCTTCTGGCTATGTGATGCGGCTGGCCAATCCTGGTGAGTCACATGTTCCCTCCGGCCAGTAACAGCACGGCATGGGGCATTTAGGAAGGGTCAGTGCCTTCCTTCTTTGCCAGTGCAACGTGTATCTCAGTCTAGCTGAGAGGGAGTTCTCTGTGCTTATCCTGTTCCTGTGAATTCGCTGTCTGCCAGTCTGCCTGTCAGCTAGTAGCTCCCACTGGACTACCCCGCTTCCTCCATCACCCTTGCCCATACCTGAGTACCTGAGCCTGCTGACATCCTGCTCATTGCTTCAGTTCACTACCGGCATACCTGGCTTGATTATTTTCAGTTCACTACCTGCATACCTGGCTTGATTATTTTCAGTTTCACTACCTGCACACCTGGACAGGTCTAACATAACAGTTTGCACTGGCCCCATGGAGCCGGCGACGGATCAGGAGTCAGGAGTGGATTTGTTCCGGTGCATTTCTGGTCGTTTAGAGAATCTGGAAAACATGCAGCATCAGATGGCTCAATTTCTGCAAGAGATGTCCAAGCGACAGGATAGTTTGCAAACTTCCTTTTCTACCCCTGGAGTACCAGCATCTACATCCGCTTCAGCATCTGGGAATACAGGAGGCAGATCATCTCCCCGCTTACATCTTCCTTTACCAAGTAAATTTTACGGCTACCTTAAAATCTGCCGGGGATTCCTAAATCAGTGTGACATACATTTTACCCTGCAGCCTGACAACTTTCTAACTGCAAGAACTAAAGTGGCTTATATAGTCTCTCTGTTATCCGGCCAGGCCTTGGAATGGGCTTCCCCACTCTGGGAGCGCTCAGATCCGCTGCTGGATAATTACGCAGGCTTTGTGTCATCCTTCAGGAGGATTTTCGATGATCCTGGGCGTACTGTATCAGCATCATCAAACATCATGACACTGAGACAAGGGGTCCGTCCTGTCAGTCTATATGCCGTGCAATTTCAAATTTTAGCATCAGAGCTCAAATGGAATGAGGAAGCCCTCACCTCGGCATTCTGGCATGGGTTGTCAGACCGACTAAAGGATGATCTAGTCACTGGAGAGCTTCCTACTAATCTGAACGACATGATTTCATTGTGTATCAAAGTTGACTTACGCTTCAGGGAACGTCAGGCTGAAAAACACAGAACTGACCGGCAAAGGTCATTTACCCCCTCCATTTCTACCCATCCCATTCCTTCTCCTACTGAAGAGGAGCCTATGCAGGTGAATCATACACACCTCTCCAAAGAAGAACATCAGAGAAGAATGCAAAAGAACCTCTGTCTGTACTGCGGAGAGAGTCCGGTCACCTGCTGATCTCCTGCCCCCGTAAACCGGGAAATGCCAAATCCTAACTGACCCTGGAGACATCAAGTTAGGAGTTATGAGCCCGTCTCCAAAAATTAAAGATTTCACGATTACCCTAGCTTTGGATCTTAAACCCAAACCTGTCTTTGCTACTGCTCTACTTGACTTGGGAGCAGCCGGAAATTTCATAACGTCTAGTTTCATAGATAAATTTCAGATTCCTTGTTTGTCTCTCAATCATGCCATCTCTCTGACCTCTATAGACGGAAACCCTCTAACTAACGGGATAGTCACCAAAGAGACTCAACCAGTATTGGCCCAAATTGGGGCACTTCATTCTGAGTCCTTAAAATTCCTGATGATATCAGAGGCCTCTCAAGAAATTGTTCTTGGTCTACCTTGGTTATGTCAACATAATCCCAGGATTGATTGGAGTTCTATGTAGATTCTGTCATGGGGTATGGACTGTCAGAAATCCTGTCTTCCAAAAATTCGACCTGTGAGAAACACAGTTCCATTAGTTTCTTCTGCCATTCCCAAGGAATATCAGATGTTTGCCGACGTGTTCTCTGAGCAACAAGCAAATATCTTACCCCCTCTTAGGGAATGGGACTGTCCAATTGAATTGATGCCTGATAAGATACCACTTCGTGGTCGCACCTATCCGCTGTCCTTGCCTGAGACTCAAGCCATGACCGAGTACATCCGGGACAACCTGGCAAAGGGGTTCATTCACCCCTCTACTTCACCTGCCGTAGCTGGGTTTTTCTTTGTTGGCAAGAAGGACGGTGGTCTAAGACCATGTATCGATTATCGAGGCCTTAATGACATTACTGTAAAGAATCGATACCCTCTTCCCCTGATTACTGAGTTGTTTAATAGGGTCAAGGGCTCTGTCATTTTTTCTAAATTAGATCTGAGAGGGGCTTACAACCTCATTCGTATCCGAGCTGGCGATGAATGGAAGACCGCTTTTAATACCAGAGATGGACATTTCGAATATTTAGTAATGCCTTTTGGATTGTGTAACATAACTGCTGTCTTTCAAAGTTTCGTTAATGAGATTTTCCGGGATCTGTTATATGTTTCGGTTGTTGTCTATCTGGATGACATACTGATTTTTTCACCCTCTGTGGCTAAACATCAAGAACATGTTAAAGAAGCTCTGACCCGTTTGAGAGAAAACCACCTTTACTGCAAACTGGAGAAGTGTGTCCTTGGAGTGCCCAGTGTACCTTTTCTCGGCTATGTAATTTCTGGCTCCAGTTTAGAAATGGACCTCAAGAAGGTGCAAGCAATTCTGGTTTGGACCCGACCTCAGACACTGAAAGCCATCCAGAGATTGTTGGGCTTCGCCAATTATTATAGATGCTTCATTAAGGGATTTTCTACACTGCTGGCTCCCATTACAGCCTTGACCCGCAAAGGTGCTAATCCTGCCCTATGGTCACCAGAGGCAGAGTCTGCCTTTCATCTTCTAAAACAAGCCTTTATCTCAGCACCAGTTCTTCGACAACCAGATCTGGACAGGCCTTTTTTGTTGGAAGTAGACGCATCATCTGAAGCTGTGGGAGGAGTCTTGTCTCAACGTTATGAGGACAACCGAGTCCATCCTTGTGGGTTCTTTTCTAAAAAATTCTCACCTGCCGAAAGGAACTACGCCATTGGTGAGCAAGAACTACTAGCTGTAAAGTTGGCGTTGAAGGAATGGAGATATTTGCTAGAAGGCGCCAAGTTTCCATTTACTGTATTTACGGACCATAGAAACCTCCTATTTCTCAAAAACCTCCAATGTGTGAGTCCTCGTTTGGCCCACTGGGCAATATTCTTTGCCAGGTTTCAGCTCACCCTGACCTTCCGGTCTGGAGCACTTAATCAGAAGGCTGATGTACTATCGAGATCTCTCCTCTGTGATGATCAATCTGAAAATCAAAGCAATACCCCTGTCCAGGAATCAAGAGTTTTCGCCGCATTACAAGTTCAGCCTCCTACGGGAAAATCATTTGTGGCCCCGGAATTAAGGAAGCGGCTTCTCACTTGGGCACATTCCTCTCGCTTCGCAGGGCACTCAGGCACTCGAAAGACCTTGGAGTTCCTGAAAAGACACTATTGGTGGCCTTCTATGAAGGCAGATATAATGGAGTTCATCTCTTCCTGCTCCTCCTGTGCCCAGCATAAATCATCACGACAAGCTCCAGCTGGGGAATTGCTTCCATTACCTACTCCATCACGTCCATGGATGCATCTCTCCATGGATTTCGTCACAGACCTGCCAGTCTCTCAAGGCTTCAACACTATCTGGGTTGTAATAGACCGATTCTCTAAGATGGTCCACTATATACCGTTGTAGAATGTATTATAGAAATGTTATTTTTAAAAACATCTCAGATAATGTAAAGTCTCAATTCCCCTTCAAGACTGCCTTTATAGGACTGGTGTATCCCCACACCTTTCACATGATCTTCCAAGATCCGCAGTGTGCGTATAATAGTAGTTTTATGTCCCCACTCAGAGACACATTATTGATGGATTAAGAACCACCTTGTGCCATCCCATAATAACACTAAATAGTATATAAATGTAAGCCTAAATTATATTTTAAAATCAGATTGTGATAGCATGTTGTTCGCTATCAAAGGGTGGCCTGTCGAAGCTGGATTATTGGCTGAGACAAGATCAGTTTAAAATTGAATCACAGCGACACCATCTTGCGACTGGCCGCAAGACGCCATCTTGGAAATGAGATCGCAAGACGCCATTTTGCGAATGGCCGCCTAAGCTCCATTTTAGATAAACTCACACTTTAGTACATGTGGCGATGTTACTATTAGCATCATGCGATTGCATCTGTGACCATCGAAATAAGTTACGGCGATTCACCAAAAGCCCAATTCATGACTTTACGAAGTTTGGGTGCTCTGGATAAAGTGCATATTATTAGACTTCCCCTAAAGGATATATTTCAGAAATGGCTGTACAGTATGTCAAAATTGGATTGCATTAGCAACAACAGAGCAAATGGCCACGTGACAACGAGCCTGTGTAGACAAGCTTCCTGGACATAACGTCTGCTCTCACTCCATGTGGCCCTGCTCGAATACAGCAAGAGGGTCGTTTGTAGCACCTTACATTAGCAGGCTTCCTACAATAAAATATCTTCAAAGCCAAGAGAGTTATCTGAGGTTTGGGTCTTGTAGCTGTGCTAATTTGCATTTACACAAGAACCTGGGAGAACAAAGGACTGTACTTTTGAGCCTAGGAAGGATGGGGGCTGCTGAGAGAGGGGGGCATGTGGAACTATAATGCTCAGCATTCCACACTGCTAGGTGTTCTCATACACACATTAATACGCACAATTGCGCTGTTAACTAGTCGCATATGAGCGAATGCATAAGATCCTGTATGAAAACGCTGTTTATTAGCTTCATGCGCACGCATCTGCCCCAAGTTAACTAGCGTCTTTACATCACACCCCGCATACTTACACATTACATATTCACATAAAAGGTTTAATAAGCTTTAAAGTATAAGATTTAAGTTTGTTCATTTAGCATAAATGCTGTGAAATAAAGATTATTTAGTAACTAAGGTTTTATACATGATAAGTAGCCGTGAATGGTATTGTACTAATGCGTACTCTTTCAACAGTATTCCGGTACCATCGGTGTGGAGATCGCATCATGCATTCTCAACTTATGGACCGCAGAGACTTCAAGCAACAAAATGTACATAATATGAACAACTGTTAGGATGTTGCATGGGGCAGGAAACCAGAGACCCCCAGTTGTTAGAGGCTGAGTTGTGTCTATTTGAATCAACCTTTAAATGCCTTGTAACATATGCCCTCTCCTTTAGGACCAATGGTATTAGCAACAAACTTCTCTATTGTGTTGTTTATTTCTGGGGGGTATAAATATGTGTGCTGACCCTGGGTTCCTAGTCTTTGTGCTGAATGCTGATTGACGAGGGGTTTCTTGCTGATGCTTAACATCTGGACCAGAGAGTGCTGCGTATGTATAATTGTACTTGGGTCTGTATAATCTCTTTGCGCTAAGATTATATGAGGATCATAGCGTGTAACTGCTGTACTTTTATTTGAATAATACTTTGTGCTGTGGAACCACAGATTCTAGGTCTGAATTCTTTATTTACTGTATGACTGCGTACGCAAATTAGCGTCATCCTTAGAGATTTATAGGTAGGATATTAGAAGGTATAGACAGGGGTTTATAGAGGTTCTAATTCAGTATTGTTATAAGATATGATATATATGGTACCTATTGCTGGTTTTACTTATAGATGTGAAATATAACACTGGTTATTATTCCTATGTGGGATATTCTGGTTTCTTTGGGATAACTCCTCTGAAATTACTTTGTATCCTGTGCGCACTGACATATTAGGGCACTGGATCATTGACTGCAACTGCTATTATCTGTCTTGGCATAGCCTATTAGTAGAACCTGTTTGGTTACAATAGGTCAGGGGAATGTAAAATAGATATTAGTCCACACAGGGCTGTAACTAGGGTGGTGCGACAGATGCTTTCCCGGCTTGTTAATTTTCTCTTTATAATCATTCTCACTTGTAGCTTTCTCTTCCTTTATCCCCGGCATCTCCTGGCTGCCCCTATCGTCTCCCTGGCTGGCCCCCTCCATCTGGCCACCTTCAGTCACATCCTCTTTTATTTAACACACACATTTCAAAATACTGTCACACCCACATTCAAACCTATCACATCTCACATCTGGATAATAGTGGTACAACAGGATCGGTACCCCTTCATCATCATGGGGATAAATCAGATTTGTCATGGCCCTTCCCCCGGAAGACCACCCCCTTTTTTTGATGCACGTCTTACTGTATGTCCCTATTTGAGGGGCAATGCTCTTTTTGGCCCAGGGCACCAAAAAGCCTAGTTATGGCTCTGCACAGATGTCCTTAAACAGGATGGTGAGTTTATTTGGTAACAGCGGTAATAGCAGTAGGCGCAGGGTTATTAGCTGTGGCAGTGGTAACATCTCAGGTTAAGAGCTAAGTACTGAATATTTAAAAAGAATAGCCAATGGTGCTGGTTGGAGTAAAAAATAATGAAATAAGTAAGTAACCATCACGCAGCTGGCAAACCAATGAAAAAAAAATGACTAAATTGAAAACATAGACAGCGCTAGAGAAGGGAACATATAACATAAATAAATAAGCCCATATGTATAATAACATTAAATAGCATTTAATGAACAATAAATGACTGATCTTACACCTGTTGTGGTAAAATATATGTAAATACAGTTCACATATAAAAAGAACACAATCTTTATAAAATTCTACACATATTCAATTTACAATACATCTGAAAAAATGTGATGTGCAAATAGAAAAAGTTCTTTTGAGATAACCACAACAGTATTATTAAGAAGGGATTTGTAACACCAAAAGAATCCCTCAGTATAATATATACACATTGAGCTTATTTCAGTGCCAGTAGTCAATGTTAGTTGAAATAATCAATCCCACAATGTGAAATAGAAGGAGACACCAGATTTTATTGCAGTGTAATGTCTCCGTTTATATACGGTAAGAGAAATAGACAATTGAGTGTTCCATATAAATGTAGCTGTTGGCCGGAAAAGCAAGATTACTGCTGAGATTGTTACAATGTTCCAGCTTTTGCAATTGAAAAAAGCTGTTTATTATGTTTACTGCTGGTGTTTATTACCAAGTTGTATAAAGGTTTGAAATGCTGAGCAAACAGATCTGTAGCAGCTAATTTTTAATATGAATGAAAATGCAGTTAGTGGTTTTTACCTCCGTCTTTTGTACAAAGGGAACCGCCTGAGTTAAGCACTCCATGTGTCTCCTGATCTCCGTCTCAGTCTATTCGGAGGGTATGTAGTGTAAAACCATCAGTTGTAGAGACCCGGTGTAGTTAGCGGGACTCCCGGTCTCTGTCTCCCTTTCTCCAGAGGGTATGTAGGCGCACCAGTCGGAGGAGTCCACTGTAGTTAACGGGACTCCCGATCTCCGCTTCCGTCTTGCTGCAAAGTAGACGCACGGCACACAGGTGCTGGCCGGGGGAACTTGGTAACACTAGCAAGGCTCACGTGGGTAGCATCTAGAACCGTAGCTTGTAATCCATTCAAAGCAGTGAGTTGTAGTTAGCGGTTGGAAGTGCTGGAACAACAAATAGCAGAACATACACGGTTTGTCTGCGTATAGCCCATGTTATACTGTGTGGATTCTCTCTCTAAGTTCAATGTGTATATATTTATACTGAGGGATTCTTTTGGTGTTACAAATCCCTTCTTAATAATACTGTTGTGGTTATCTCAAAAGAACTTTTTCTACTCCAAAAATATAGTGGTAGGTTAATTGGCTCCCAACAAAACTTAACCCTAGTGTGTATGTGTGTGTGCATGTGATAGGGAACTTAGGCCCTCATTCAGAGCCATTCGCTATTTGCGGTCGTTCGTTCAAAAACAAGGGGTGGCTATTCAAATGATCCGTTCGCAAATTGCAGTCTGTTCACACCTCTAAGTCTGAACGAGCGAGCAAAACATACGCTCGTTTATTTGTTAAAAACGCCCCCTGGCCGCTCGCACCATACGTCATGTCCGCTATTTATTAGATTAATTGAGTACATCGAGCAGCGTATGAACTGCTCGCTATTCTTGTGGTTGGTGTTTGCTACCACAAATTTGTGAGCAGTTCTGGCTATAAAATAACCCAGTGACGTGGTCAATGACGCTGCTGTATTAATTATGCACACCCATAATACGCCCGTTTTGACCTTTAAGCACGCCTGCGTTCGGATCTCCACTCCCCATTTTCAAGCACCTTCCCCTGTTACCACCCACATACGCCTCATTCTGTCACTCAAAATAGCAGGCACTCGCTATATAGCGTACAAACGATTTTTGGCCGCACTGACTGGTTCGCGCATGCGTACTAAAAACCGTACGCATGCGCAGATGTGCAAACATCGCTCGGAACGAGCGTACTGCCGCTAACGAGCGGCTCTGAATGAGGGCCTTAGACTGTAAGCTCCACTGGGGCTGGGACAGATGTGAATGGGCAAACATTCTCTGTAAAGCGCTGCGGAATATGTGTACGCTATATAAATAACTGGTAATGATAATAATAATAATAATAATAAATATGTGCACATTCTATTTTTTCTGATGTATTGTATATTGAATATGTGTAGAATTGTATAAAGATTGTGTTCTTGTTATATGTGAACTGTATTTACATATATTTTAGCACTACAGGTATTAGAACAGTAATTTATTACTGGTTATCATTATTGTTCATTAAATGCTATTTAATGTTATTATACATATGGGCTTATTTATTTATGCTATATGTTCCCCTCTCTAGCGCTGTCTATGTTTTCAATTTAAGAGCTAAGTACTGCATGTCAGTGACATCATCCCACCAGTACAGCACTGTAGGGGAGAAGACAGCACAAGAGCGAACTCCTCTCCAACAACCCCCCCCCCCCCCCCAAGTCAGGGCTGTCTCCGGTCTGCTAAAAGTATTACACTTTACTTAAGCATTAGTCAGCAAAGTTCACCTGTAACCACAGACATTTGGGGTTATACAATAAATAACAAAAAGTGAAACATATAAACATTTTAAATATATTCCAGTTCACACTTTCTCAGGATCACAATTAGCAATTGTGACACCAGTCCCTTCACTAGCATATTAGCATCTTTATCTTCCCTTGCTACATAGGTTACACAATGTGCTTGGACCATCCATAGTGCTTTTTGCTAAAGGACAAGTCAATTGCACGTTTATAGTCACAACTTAATGCTGATAGTTCCATCTTGGCTAAGAAGACTCAACTTACACAGTGGACCAAATGTAATAGGGTGAGAGTTTACAAAATGTGAGAGTTTAGCAGTAAACTTTCACAGTGGTTGAGTTTTATCTTCAAAATGGGAAAACATCTGGATGAGAGTTTAGAAGAGTGTTTTTTTAGTCCAAACACATGCGAGGTTGCCTGTTCTCAGACTTTAAAAAGTGTGAGAGTTTACTGCTAAACTCTCACATTTTCTAATCTCTCACTCTATTACATTGGCCCAAATGCTCTTTTAACCATAATGCTTCCTAAGTGGTTTCTGCAAGTACCATGTGCTCAGCTTCAGTGGTAGATAGGGCCACAGTGAGTTGCTTTCTGCTTACCCAGCTGACTGCTGTACCTGCAAGTACAAACATGTATCACATATGTGAATGACGGTCATATTCATCTGATCCCCAGTCGGCATCAGAAAAAGATGTCAATACAGAATTTCCAGACTTTGAAAACTCTACTTGAACTCCTTAAGTTGTCTGCAGTTTTGTTTATAACTTTTTTTATCTTTGAATTTGTAAATGTGTGCATTCTTGTGAAGACATCGATGAATGTCAGGAAATAGTGATATCCACATATCAATTCTACCTCCATTGGACCACACATGTCTGCATGCACCAATGCTAAGAGTGCCTCAGCTCTGGTTGCTAACTTCAGAAAGGTACAATGGGTTTGCTAACCCTCTATATGTCACGTTTAGGGTTTTCAGATCCGAGTCAGGACCAGTGGACTAGGTTGAAGAGTCACAGAGGAAAAGTGGTGATTGAATGAGGTCTACTCATGGGTGAGACCCATGTGGTAAATGCCTGGTGCCTTCGGAGAGGTCAGTGACACCTGGAAGGCTCCCAGACTGTCCTTGGAACCAACTTAGTGGAACTTAACCACACTGAATATAGGGATAAGGGGCCAGTGTTTGAGAACTCAGGGAACAGCGCAGTGAGTAATGCAGGTAATCAGTAGCCCACCAGGAATCTGCTAACAGATACTGCAAACCAATTACCAGAGCTGGGTCACTGGAGCCTAAACTCTCAAAGAGGAATCTAGATCCAGTACCCAGTCCTCAGCAACTGAAGTGAACGCTGAAGCACAGACTTACCACAAACTCCAATGTCATGCTCCGGACACTTAAACCAACCATTTAACTTTCCGGTGCCTGTCCAAGCTAGTTCCGAGGTCCTCTTACGCTGTGCATCACTCCCGGATTACACAGAGGTTGATGCTGAGATCTACTCCTGCCTCGTCTGCTCAGTGTCCTGTCACTGAACATGGAGATGGCTCTCTGCAGTCACTTGCCCACAGCGTGCTCCCCAGCATAATGGTATAGAAGCTGCACACCAGAGTTCCCTCCAGAACAACTGTATGGGTGCAGCTATGTTGGACTCTGTCACCTGACTCTCCTCCACCACTCAGAGTGCTACTCCCAGACCAGCTGACCGCAGCATCCAATTGCTGGTAGGGTCTCGTTGCCGCAAGCCCCAGAGAGATTTCGGCTCTCACAGAGCCGAAATCTGATGTCAGTGGGGCCGGCCCCAGACGGTAGGCGTTCCCCCGGCCCGCCCACCAAAGGGGGTGTGCTGTCACTCAACATCGACAGCACGCCCCCTTTGGTACGAGACCCGGAGCGACGGTTTGCCCGTCGCTATCTGGGTCTTGCGCATGTGCACGACGTAGCCGGCTCCATTGTGCACATGCGCACTGGGCCACCATCGACCCGCTCGCAAGCGCATAGCACTCACGAGCGGGTCTGAATCAGGCCCAGAATCTTTACACAGTGATTGACTGGAGGCGACCGTTTGAGGGTGGTGACGGGGGAGGGGTCATAGAAACACAGACGTGCCTGGGTGGTTAAACACCGTTACAGGACCGTGCATAATAAGACCCTGCGATAGCATATGCTGGCAGAAGATGGTGACAGGAAGTTGAGCAGTTTCTGCGGTAGGGTCAGGTCAACCACAACCTGGTTCCAATGTTACTCGATGGTACCGATGTTTTTGATGACTTGCGGATGCATGTTATGGGAAGTGGGCAAGCTTTATACAGTGATGGGCAGTATATATGATGCTCAGGAGACTTCAGATTACTATGCAGGCTAGAATCAAATATAAGGCACAGGCTTTGACCGTACTTGAACTGGATAGGGACTGGAGGTTGCAGACGTAGAACTGGAATGAATCCAGAGACTTGAATTGGACTGGCTGGCACTGTAGGTAATAGCTGCTGAGCTAGAGCGGAACCAGAGATTTGAGCCAGACTGGGATCAAAGGTAACAGTAGCTTAGCCGGAGTGGAACCGGAGGCTAGAATCGAATGGGACTGGAGAGAACAGCAGTTTAGCCGGAGTGGAACTTAAGGCTTGAACCGGAATGGGAACAGAGAGAACAACAGCTGAGCTGGAGTGGAACTGGAGGCTTGAACCAGAATGGGACTGGAGAGAACAGCAGTTGAGCCGGAGTGGAACTGGAGGCTTGAACTGGAATGGGACCGGAAAGAGCAGCAGCTGAGCCAGACTGGGATTGGTGCTTGAACACAGGCTGGTAAGTTGCAGACTGAAAGCAGGACCCAGCACAATGCTGCAGAGTGAATGGAGCGGACTCAAATGCAGCGGTTTGCTGCAATCCAGCAGGCAGCAGCGCAGGTATAGGCAATGGATCGGACGTGGTACTTACTCAGTAGCGATTGAGATCACAGATAGCTAAACCACACACAGAGGAGCACTGAACCACATTGTTCCTTGCTAATGGCAGCTGCAGGTTAAATAGGGCGCTTTTGTCAGGGATAGGAGGTGGCGGTCATGTGAGCGCAGATGACAAGTAGAGACTGGATACTAGTGCTCACCTAATCATAGTCAACATGGCTGCACCCATGACCCTCAGGAATGAAGTAACAGTGCTCTAGGACAAAGTGACCCACCAAAATAAAGCACTGCCAAACAGAGTAAGCATGACTAAGGGCCTGATTCAGAGCCGCTCGTGAGCGCACAGCGCCTGCAAGCGGGTCGATGTTCCCTACTGCGCATTCACCGCTTCCGGTGTGCGCATGCGCGAGCCCCAGCGAGCGACGGTAGCTCCGATGCTCCGGGGCTCACTACAAGACGGGGTGGCTGTCGATGTTGATTGACAGCTTGCCCCGTTTTGTAGGCGGGGAGGGGGGGGTGGCTGCACAAACGCAGGCAATCCCTTAGGAACGCCTGCCATATGTGGGCGGCCCTACTGACATCACTCATGATGTCAGTAGTGGACTTCCTGCTGTATTAGAGCAGGAAGTCCACTCGGGCTTGCGGGAGCCGAGACCCTCCCGCAGGGTCTCGGAGCAAGCCCGATGGTCGTGATAATCGCGACCATCGCCAGGCCGCTAGCACTAGCTGTGGATGGTCACCTACAGCTTTGCAAGTGGCCTGGAGGCCGAAACAAAAAAAAACAAAACGACCTGATTCAGAGCGAGTGCTCGCAAACAGCGAGCGCCTCTGAATCAGGCCCTAAGTCCCAGTTTTGTGTATACAGCTCTCACATGCTGGTCTCTCTGAATTGTTCATGGCTATCACTGTCACTATCCCATCAAGGAGCTTCTGGACATTACCTTACTCCAGGTGGCCTAGTCACCTATGCCACAGCTCCATAGACTGACTCAAATCGCATAAAACACCACAGTGGCTAGGCTGCATAGCTGCTGGCACCAGGTTGCTGTTACTATTACAGTCCCTCTTTTATTTTGCACAACATACTTGCCCTCTGTGAACTTGACCTTGAATCGTTTGTCTTCTAGGACACTTATGGCAATAAGGTTGGTCCCCAAACCTGGTATGAATAACACTGTATGTCTGTGACGATAGGTGTCAGCGGAATGTGAAGTGGATTGTGTCCAAACAAATTTCCTTAACCAGGATGGTGGGTTTACATATTTGGTAACAGCGGTAATAACAGTAGGCACAGTAGCAATGGCTGTGGCAACAGCATGGCTGGATTAAGGGGGGGGTGAAAGAGGCTGTCATCCCGGAGGCCCACACACAAAGGGGCCCCCACCACTAGTGGATACAGCCCTACGCTGACCAAAGTGGGGGCGTGGCCTACAGGGCCGTTTCTATGGCAGGTGCAGTGCAGGTGCTTGCCGGGCAGTCATCAAGGCTGTGACTGACTCGGCCGGCATCTACATGGAGAGGACTAGAGCACCGTGCAGTGCACTACTGGGTAATAACTCCCAGTAGTCTCTGCAGTTGGGTCAGAGGAGCATCTGCTGAGTTCTTTGCAGCAGCGCTCCCTTTGGCCCCCACAACTTAGTTGCCCCAGGGCCCCCACAAGCTTTAATCCGGCCCGGGGAAGCAGTAACAAAAGACACCAGGTAAGGAGCTAAGTACTGCAGTGCTGTACACTGTGGCCCTCACTAGCATGGCGGTGACATTATCCCCCCAGCGTGTCACTGTACAAGAGCGGCGATACAGGAGTGCACTCATCTCTATCATCTCTGTTGTATAGAAATCTCTCTGTCTGGTTGAATGCATTGTATATTGTATTTGCTTGTTTTATTACAAATACATTTAAAAGGAAGATGGGTGGACAGATTCTGCAGAGGGGCAGATCTTTACCTTCTTTAGGGATAACTAATTTCGGCCTCAGTGGTAGTGGAATAAAACGTTTGGATGGTCTGACCAGTTGGACTTTTATTATATGAGATTACATACTGAGGCCCCCATTTATTAATGAGTTTTATCACCAAAACGAGTGATAAATGACACTGTGTATGATAAATGGTGCTCCAGCCAATCAGCTCCCAACTGTCATTTTTCTAACAGGTGACAGCTGGGAGCTGATTGGCTGGATCACCATTTATCATACTCAGTGAAATTTATCACTCGTTTTGGTGATAAAACTCATTAATAAATGAGGCCCTGAATTTGGTTTTTTCGTTGGTAGGGGAGAGTCGACCTTGCCACTTTTCTCATATAAGTGCTGCTGAACCTATTTTACTGATTTTAAGCCAGGACCACACTGACCAGGAGGTGTGTGCTAAGGGAGCCCTGAAGCTGGGCATACTTGGTTCTCTAAATTGTCAACAGGCTCTTTTTCCACTTCATATCCAGGTGGAGATACTGATAAATTTCCCTCCATATTCAGCCTTGTAAGGTTATTGCTTATTGGCGCCATTTGCCTTAAATTCACATGCTAGCATTTCCATGCTACTGTTCTTTGCTATACTGTATCCTGCTGGGATGCAGTCAGGAAGTCGACGGTCTAAATGCCGACCGCCGGCTTCCCGATTGTCTAATCCAGGCAAGGTACTAATGACAGGTGTCGAAATCCCGACGCCTGTCATTAGACCTATGCCGGGAGCCCGACACCTGGCATACCGAACTAAGGTAAGCCGAGCGCCGGGCGCGGACAGCTGCGGTGGGGGAGGGTTAGGTCTTAGGGCTCCTGGGGGGACTTAGGGATAGGCACCGCCCCCCCCCTGGGAGGGTTAGGTTTAGGCTAGGGGAAGGGGGGTTAAGGTTAGGCACCCCCGGTGGGAGGTTAGGGTTAGGCATCCCCCCGGGAAACTTCGGTTTAGGCTGTGGGGAAGGAGGGGTTAGGTTTAGGCACTTAGAGGGGGGTTAAGGTTAGGCACTAGGGGGGAGGTTACGGTTAGGCACCCCTTAGGGAGGGTTAGGGTTAGGAATTAGGTTAGCATTACTTATCTTAATTAGCCATCGGGATCTTCAGCCCTGCCGGGCTTCCGCTGTCAGGATTTGAGCCGCCGGCCATGCGAGCGCCGGTAATACCTACTACACACATCCTGCCTGCTGCCTGGTATAGGATTCCTGCTTGTGACCCTGACTAACCTGCATGCCACTTAGACTGAACCTTGGCTTGTGACCACTACTATCCTGTTTGCAACCTGGATCAACTTATGTCTGTAAACTCTAATCTACTGCACAATCATTTATTCCAGTTCCAAATTGTTGCATAAAGAAGAGATCTCCTTATTGACCTCGGGTAAGGATCCACAGATTTAATCCATGTTTGGTTTCAGAGTACCTGTGAGATTCTCGATCTCTGTAATATTTCTATGGAAGTCATTTATTGCATGACGAAGCTCACTCTGGAACCTTGTTTTGATACCATGAAGCATCAACCTTATTAAATGCTGCATACTAGGTAGACTACCTCTGATTGGAGTTCAGAGATGGGCAAACAGCTAAAGCCTATGGTTTGTGACTTCTTCCACCTCTTAAAGTGTCATTCCTGTCCACAGGCATGAAATTATTTGTGTTGATTTGCACTTAGGTCTCTGATATGTGGTGCTTAATATGGTCACATGTGCACTGTGGCCCCTACGCATACGCAGTCCATCCACAATCAGACTTGTATGCAAACCCAATGGTTCAAGTCTAAATCAGGCCCTATAATACTTACATCTGTAGGTGCTCCACCACGTTTGTCAGGCAAACATGCCAGGCCATGCATTTCCAGCTCATGATATTCTAATTTCTGGCTTCATCTATAACGTAAATAAACCTTTGCCAAACTATTAAGAGCAGTTTATTCCAAAAGATCTCCCTGTTGAATAAATTACTGTTGTTAATTTTATAAAGTGACATTCTGTTGTACATAAACTAGATGTGTATTAACAGATATTAATAGCTAGATTCTAAGCCTTGGCAAGCTGACAATGTAATAACTTCACCATGCAAGTTGAGATTCTAATAAACGAAAGTTAGTGGGAGGCCCAGAGACATGTTACAGCGCTGGTTTCTATACACTTGGCTAAGCCTTAGGGATAGAAAAATGAGCACAAACTGAAAATGTTTAAGGTTTAGGTTGTAAACACCTCACATTTTCCTTTCATTAGTTTTTCACTGTGCTCATGAACACTTTAATTAGGGTCTCATGCGACTAATTACCACACAGAAATGTCACTGTAAACCACACCAGTTAAAGTGGACACAAGGTAGCTGTTTCCTTCCTATGTACTGTTAGTGTGCATTGCTAACTAAGAGACATGTACTGATATAATTGGCGTTTAGAATTGTGCTTTTGTATTGAAGCCTGGTAGCACTAAGAGGGAAAAGAGAACGTTATTAATACTAAAGGTGTGCGCCGACCCCCGTGGTTTGGTTTTGGATTCATATCTCCTTCAAGGTTTTGGACCTGGATTTGGTTTTACAAAACCACCCTTGCGTGTTTTGGTTTTGGATCTGTATTTTTTCTAAAAAATCATAAAAACAGCTGAAATCACATAATTTGGCCTGTTTTTGCTCTTACAGTATTATTAACCTCAATAACAATTATATACAGTCATTTCCAATCAATTTGGACCACCTCACAGCTCACAAAATTGATTTAATCCAGTTTAGGCTAAAAGGTTGCATCGAGCTAGCTGGCTGACTAAGCTAAGCGACAGCAGTGAGCGGCACTAACAACTGGTTGGGAGCAATGAAAAAAACTGGGTAAATTTGAAAATCTACCATGTTTTGCCCACCGCATCAACTTGGTGGTTCAGAATTATTTTAAAAAATGAAAGGGGCATATAGGAGATGCTGTCTGTGGCATAAAAATTTCTTGACATTTTTGTCAATTAGCAACCGCATGTAGAAGATTTCAACAGCTGCAACAGTTCAACTTCCAACAAGGCACATCAGGAAACAAATGTTTTATTATTCAAGAGGCCACATGGAGTTGGAGTATGTATATAGGTGAAGGCAGGGAAAGGAAGGGTTGATTAGTAGTAAATTTCATTTAATTTTTTTATTCCGAAGCAAATTTATGAGGGAGGAGGGAGGCATTTACAAAAAATATTTAAATCATTCACATCAGTCCTTGCCCCAGAAGAATCCTTGAGCACTATGACTGCTGCTGGGAGTGGATCTTCATCCCATAAGGGGACCAAGAAGACTACTAGTAGTGGTTAAAAAAAAAATTGACTGTTAAACAACTCTTTGCAAGGGGAAGCAAGTATGACAGCAGTCACCCAGTTGCACAGCGGATCACTGACACCATAACATCTATGCTGGTATTAGATGTGCATCCAATATCCGCCAATAATGCAGTGAATTTTAAACAGTTAATTGAGGTCCTGTGTCCCCGCTACCAAATCCCATCTACATTCCACTTAACTAGAAAAGGAATTCACAGCCTGCACAGCGACATTAAAAAAAACTTAATTAGTGTCCTCCAAAATGCCATTGTACCCACTGTCCACAGATATGTGGACAAGCGGAACAGAACAAATGCAAGATTACATGACTGTGACTGCCCGCTGACAACCTTTTAGAAAAATTCAGGGAAGTCATTGCAAAATGGCTTACACCGCTTGTACTCTCTTCAGGATTTTTTACTTCTGACAACGCCACCAATATTGCATTCCATCCACCGGCAATATGACTACATCCCGCTCTCATTTTATGGCAGCCCAGACTGGCAGTCCCAGGGGGAGGAGACACCTCCCCCTGGGGCTGCATGTCCTCTGTCCGTGACTGGCAGCTGGTGATCCCAATAGGAAGCCACTTCTAGTAACAGTGTAGCCAGTACAGTCATGAACTGCACTGGCTCACTGAAGTGGAGGACTTTACTGGGGGGGGGCTGCAGCCCACAGCCCCTAGGTAAAATCCACCACTGGTTAAATGATAAGTAGGATGTGATTGGTTGCCATGGGCAACATATCCACTTCTAAAAACTCTCACTTTAGTAAATATACCCCTAAGATTATATGGTAGAAAATCCTGACGCCGGCAACCCTCCCCTTCTCTCTACCCTAAACCTAGCCCTCCCTCCGTGGTGCCTGAACCTAACCTCCCCCCTAGTGCCTAAACCTAACCTCCCACTCCCCGCACACTAAACCTGACCCTCCCTCCTCGGTGCCTAAATCTAACCTCCCACTCCCTGCACCCTAAACCTAACCCTCCCTCCTCGGTCCTGAACATAACCTCCCCCTTAGTGCCTAAACCTAATCTCCCACTCTCTGCACCCTAAACCTAACCCTCCCTCCTCAGTGCCTGAACCTAACCTCCCCACTAGTGCCTAAACCTAACCTCCCACTCCCTGCACCCTAAACCTAACCCTCCCTCCTCAGTACCTGAACCTAACCTCCCCCTAGAGCCTAAACCTAACCTCCCACTCCCCGCACACTAAACCTGACCCTCCCTCCTCGGTGCCTAAATCTAACCTCCCACTCCCTGCACCCTAAACCTAACCCTCCCTCCTCGGTCCTGAACATAACCTCCCCCCTAGTGCCTAAACCTAACCTCCCACTCTCTGCACCATAAACCTAACCCTCCCTCCTGAGTGCCTGAATCTAACCTCCCCACTAGTGCCTAAACCTAACCTCCCACTCCCTGCACCCTAAACCTAACCCTCCCTCCTCAGTACCTGAACCTAACCTCCCCCTAGTGCCTAAACCTAACCTCCCACTCCCTGCACCCTAAACCTAACCCTCCCTCCTCGGTACCTGAACCTAACCTCCCCCCTAGTGCCTAAACCTAACCTCCCACTCCCCGCACCCTAAACCTAACCCTCCCTCCCCGGTGCCTGAACCTAACCTCCCCCTAGTGCCTAAACCTAACCTCCCACTCCCTGCACCCTAAACCTAACCCTCCCTCCTCGGTACCTGAACCTAACCTCCCCCCTAGTGCCTAAACCTAACCTCCCACTCCTTGCACCCTAAACCTAACCCTCCCTCCTCGGTACCTGAACCTAACCTCCCCCCTAGTGCCTAAACCTAACCTCCCACTCCCTGCACCCTAAACCTAACCCTCCCTCCTCGGTACCTGAACCTAACCTCCCCCCTAGTGCCTAAACCTAACCTCCCACTCCCTGCACCCTAAACCTAACCCTCCCTCCTCGGTACCTGAACCTAACCTCCCCCCTAGTGCCTAAACCTAACCTCCGACTCCCCACACCCTAAACCTAAACCTCCCTCCCCGGTGCCTGAACCTAACCTCCCCCCTAGTGCCTAAACCTAACCTCCCACTCCCTGCACCCTAAGCCTAACCTTCCCTCCTCGGTGCCCAAACCTAACCTCCCCCCTAGTGCCTAAACCTAACCTTTCACTCCCAGCACCCTAAACCTAACCCTCCCTCCCCGGTGCCTGAACCTAACCTCCCCCCTAGTGCCTAAACCTAACCTCCCACTCCCCGCACCCTAAACCTAACCCTCCCACCTCGGTGCCTGAACATAACCTCCCCCTAGTGCCTAAACCTAACCTCCCACTCCCTGCACCCTAAACCTAACCCTCCCTCCTCAGTGCCTGAACATAACCTCCCCCTAGTGCCTAAACCTAACCTCCCACTCCATGCACCCTAAACCTATCCCTCCCTCCTCAGTGCCTGAACATAACCTCCCCACTAGTGCCTAAGCCTAACCTCCCACTCCCTGCACCCTAAACCTAACCTTCCCTCCTCGGTGCCTGAACCTAACCTCCCCCCTAGTGCCTAAACCTAACCTCCCACTCCCTGCACCCTATACCCAACCCTCCCTCCCCGGTGCCTGAACCTAACCTCCCCCCTAGTGCCTAAACCTAACCTCCCACTCCCTGCACCCTAAACCTAACCCTCCCACCTCGGTGTCTGAAAATAACCTCCCCCTAGTGCCTAAACCTAACCTCCCACTCCCTGCACCCTAAACCTAACCCTCCCTCCTCGGTGCCTGAACCTAACCTCCCCCCCAAGTGCCTAAACCTAACCTCCCACTCCCCGCACCCTAAACCTTTCATTCCCTCCCCGGTGCCTGAAAACCTAACCTCCCCCCTAGTGCCTAAACCTAACCTCCCACTCCCCGCACCCTAAACCTAACCCTCCCTCCTCGGTGCCTGAACCTAACCTCCCCCCTAGTGCCTAAACCTAACCTCCCACTCCCTGCACCCTAAACCTTTCCTTCCCTCCCCGGTGCGTGAACCTAACCTCCCCCCTAGTACCTAAACCTAACCTCCCACTCCCTGCACCTTAAACCTAACCTTCCCTCCTCGGTGCCTGAACATAACCTCCCCCCTAGTGCCTAAACCTAACCTCCCACTACCCGCACCCTAAACCTAACCCTCCCTCCTCGGTGCCCAAACCTAACTTCCCCCCTAGTGCCTAAACCTAACCTCCCACTCCCCTCACCCTAAACCTAACCTTCCCTCCTCAGTACCTGAATATAACCTCCCCCCTAGTGCCTAAACCTAACCTCCCACTCCCCGCACCCTAAGCCTTTCCTTCCCTCCCCGGTGCCTGAACCTAACCTCCCCCCTAGTGCCTAAACCTAACCTCAAAAAATCTTATAAAAGTGATCGCACATTTAAATCTGACACGTCTCAAATTGAATACATTAAATTATTTCTGTTCCGATATTACTAATTTTCTGTGAAAGTGAGCGCCATAATATATCATGTGTTGGCATCAAGCTGGGAGTTAAATTAACATGAATCATTTTTCCAAACCCTGCTGAGAGGAACTCAAATCAGACAATTTTATGTGAAATGTGTTTTCTTATAACCCACACTCCTTGGAAGTGGATAATGTGCTGGATAAATGTGGGTTTCTGGTAAAGATTATTAAGAGCACAGTATGATACTTTCAGGGGACTATTTGCAAAAACTTTTCTTGCATGTAGGGGCACCAATAGCTAAATTATATTATAGGTGTATTTGCAGACAAGGCTTATGAATGGATTGATTTGTGTTAACATTGTTCCAAATCACAACACTTTGTTGTACATTGTTTACTAAGAAAGTATCAGGTGGTTTTTTGGAATGTAAGAGAGGTTATATTATATTTATAACAGTATAGAATCATATGGCGGGTAATGAAGTGCAACGCTGTTCCAGTTAAGACCATGCAGCTACCAGCACTAGTTCTGAGGGCACCTTAAGTGGCACCCCTTACCTCTTGGAAATGGTGCACCCTCCTTGAGTGTTTTGCCTCCAAACCTGTTGCTTCTTACTTTAACAGACAGGAGGTATATATGAAGAATACTGTCCTCCTCAATGTGGGGTTAATAGCGCTTTATCTATGACATCATAGCCAAGTGCCGCTCTGACAGCTCATCAGAGACATGAAAGACCTGCAGCTGGTCACTTCACATGTACAAAGCTGTCAGTTGCTTCTCCTCCATGTCAGCGGCTAACCATTTCTGCCCTAAAGAATTTTTTATGATGTCTTTCAAGATTCTTTTATTTTATATAAAAGATATAAGGACAGACCTTATAAGAAGGAGGATGGCTGATTCCAGGCCTGATTCAGAGATGGACGGAATTGCAGAGTCGCACAAAAGTGACTGGCCAATTCCATCTATTTTAAATTAAGGGTGTGCACCGGCCACTTTTCGTGTTTTGTGTTTTGGATCTGGTTCTTTCTTCGTGTTTTGGATCTGGATTGGTTTTGCCAAAACCACCCTTCGGTGTTTTGGGTTCTGGGTTTTGTGTTTTGGATCTGTATTTTTTTTTAAAAAAGCATAAAAACAGCTAAAATCACAGAATGTGTTGATTTTTCTGCTCCTATGCTATTATTAACCTCAAAACCCTTAATTTCCACTAATTTCCAGTTTATTCTGAACACCTCACACCTCACAATAGTGTTTTTATGTCCAAAAGGTTGCACCGAGGTAGATGGATGACTATGCTAAGCGACACGAGTGGGCGGCACAAACACGTGGCCCATCTTGGAGTGACACTGCAGTGGCAGACAGGATGGCAATTTGAAAAACTAGGCCCCAAACAGTACATAATGCAAAGAAAAAAAAGAGGTGCAAGATGGAATTGTCCTTGGGCCTTCCCACCCAACCTTATGTTGTATAAACAGGACATGCACACTTTAACAAACCAATCATTTCAGCGCCAGGGTCTGCCACATGACTGTGGCTGAAATGATTGGTTCGTTTGGGCCCCCACAAAACAAGCTGGCAATTAATCTGGCCCTGCACAAACTGGCTCTACGGAGGCAAGATGTCGTCCTCATCCTCCTCATTCACCGATTCCTCACCCTCTTCAGTGTTGTGTACATCCTCATCCTCACAGAGTATTAATTCGTCCCTGCTGGAATCCACCACCACAGGTCCCTCTGTACGTTCTGGAGGCTCGTCTCCCTGGAAAAGTTGATCATTCATTTTTGTGAACATCATCTTCTCCACATTTTGTGGAAGCAACCTCCTACAGCCCACACATTTCACAAAGAGAAAATAAAAGAAGAATTTTTTTATTGTTTGTGGAGCACACTTTGAGGGTTACATCACCCTTTAACAGATAGACGCACGCTTGTCGCTGCTGCTTTAAGGATGCAGGTGTGGCTACAGCCCACACATTTCACAAAGACAGAAAAAAAAAAAAGAATTTTTTTATTGTTTGTGGAGCACACTTTGAGGGTTACACCACCCTTTAACAGACAGACAGACGCTTGTCGCTGCTGCTTTGAGGACAGTATCATATGCAGTGACAGTAGACTTGTCAGAAATTGTTGGCACATCCTTCAGTCCGGACCAGATGTCCAAACCGGCCCTTGACTTATGACACAGGCGCACGCTTGGCGCTGCTACTGTGTTGATGCACGTGCGGCTACATCGCACACAAGTCACAAACACATAAAAAATATAGTTTTTTATTTTTTGGAGCACTTTGAGGGTTACACCACCCTTTAACAGACAGACGCACGCTTGTCACTGCTGCTTTAAGGATGCAGGTGCGGCTACAGCCCACACATTTCACAAAGACAGAAAAAAAAGAAGTATTTTTTTATTGTTTGTGAAGCGCACTTTGAGGGTTACACCACCCTTTAACAGACAGACGCACGCTTGTCGCTGCTGCTTTGAGGACAGTATCATATGCAGTGACAGTAGACTTGTCAGAAATTGTTGGCACGTCCTTCAGTCCAGACCAGATGTCCAAACCGGCCCTTGACTTATGACACAGGCGCACGCTTGGCGCTGCTGCTTTGAGGATGCAAGTGCGGCTACAGCCCACACAATTCACAAAGACAGAAAAAAAAAGAATTTTTTTATTGTTTGTGGAGCACACTTTGAGGGTGTCACCACCCTTTAACAGACAGACGCACGCTTGTCGCTGCTGCTTTAAGGATGCAGGTGCGGCTACAGCCCACACATTTCACAAAGAGAAAAAAAAGAAGAATTTTTTATTGTTTGTGGAGCACACTTTGAGGGTTACATCACCCTTTAACAGACTGACGCACGCTTGTCGCTGCTCCTTTGTTGATGCACGTGCGGCTACAGTGCACACAATTCACAAACACAGAAAAAAAAAGAATTTTTTTATTGTTTGTGGAGCACACTTTGAGGGTGTCACCACCCTTTAACAGACAGACGCACGCTTGTCGCTGCTGCTTTAAGGATGCAGGTGCGGCTACAGCCCACACATTTCACAAAGAGAAAAAAAAAGAAGAATTTTTTATTGTTTGTGGAGCGCACTTTGAGGGTTACATCACCCTTTAACAGACTGACGCACGCTTGTCGCTGCTCCTTTGTTGATGCACGTGCGGCTACAGTGCACACAATTCACAAACACAGAAAATATATTTTTTTTGTTTGGAGTGTACTTTGGGGGTCACAGCACCCTTTAACGGACAAGCCAGATGGCCCTTTACTAATGGGACACAGGTGCAGGCTTGGCGCTGCTCCTTTGTTGATGCACGTGCAGCCACAGTGCACACAATTCACAAACACAGAATTTTTTTTTAATTTTGTTTGGAGTGCCCTTTGGGGGTTACAGCACCCTTTAGCGGTCAATCCAGCCGGCCCTTTATTTATGGGACACAGGTGCACGCTTGGCACTACTTTGTTGATGCACGTGCGGCTACTGCGCACACAATTCACAAACACAAAAAAATATATTTTTTTATTTTGTTTGGAGTGCCCTTTGGGGGTTACAGCACCCTTTAGCGGTCAATCCAGCCGGCCCTTTATTTATGGGACACAGGCGCACGCTTGCCACTACTTTGTTGATGCACGTGCGGCTACTGCGCACACAATTCACAAACACAAAAAAATATATATTTTTATTTTGTTTGGAGTGCCCTTTGGGGGTTACAGAACCCTTTAATGGACAAGCCAGCCGGCCTTTTACTTATGGGACACAGGCGCACGCTTGGCGCTGCTCCTTTGTTGATGCACGTGCAGCCACAGTGCACACAATTCACAAACACAGAAAAAATAAAAAAAAAATTTGCACTTGGGGGGAGCACCCCTGACGGACAGAGCACCCCCTGGACAACACTACAGCACCCCTTTAGGACTGGGACACTGCACAGGACTTTGGAGTGGACACAGCCCCTATGGACAACTGACTCCACAACACAGTCCAGCCAGCCCCTATGGACTTTGAAGTAGTGGACACAGCCCCTATGGACAACAGCAGCACAGCGCAGCACAGCACAGCACAACACTACACTGCACTACACTACTCTACACTACAACACTACACTACACTACACAGCCCAGCCAGCCCTAACTCCCACCCTCCCTCTTCACTGTCCACAGCCGAGTGAGAAAATGGCGCCGACGCAGATACCTTATATAGGATCCAAAACCCGCGAGACCCGGAAGGCGGAATGATGACGTTTTCCTCGATTTCAGATCCGAGTCAGGCGGGAAAAGTCAAGCCTGACTTGGATCGGCCTCGGATCGGGGTGGCTCGGGGGGGCTGAAGCTTACCACGGCCTGACTGGGTCCTGGCAGCTTGCGAGGCCAGGAAATCTTTCTTGCAGGCGGGTTTCAGTGCAGTAACCGCAACGCTGCAGCTAGGGTCCCGGACGTCTTGGGCCGCATACATCGGAGGAATACCAGCAGGATGTCAGGAGCAACTACGCGTTTCGGTCACTCCTGCAAGAAAGATGTGAGCTGGCTGATACCGACAGACACACCTTAAATGGGTGCACAGATACTGGTAAATAAGCCATAAAGGAGGACATCTAATAGTGCTGATCGAGACCTTCTACATAAAATGGGGACTTTCGGCACCTGTGCCCTGGGCGAACTAATAGCCCAACACACCGGAGGTAACTATTGCTGTAAGAGCGGGCTGTGTATATTTTAAAGCATTTCAAGTACAATTGACTTTACCTACAGCTATGTTTTCCTTTTGATTGAGCATCTAATAAGGAAAAAGTATCAATTGAATTCAAACTGCTACAGCAACAAATAATTATCAATATACTGTATAACTGTGGACAATTCTGATGTTGCCATCTAATATGTTACATTTGTTTATATCTGTTATATGTCGATTTAGATGTATATGAGTGAGCTTTTACAGGTTGGCTTTTAGGCTATCTGTACTTTTTCTGTTTTATATACATATATATTATTTATTTTTCATTTTTATATGTGTACTAAATAAATGCCTTGATTTTTATACTCCAGCGCAGAACTGTGTTATATAATTCTGGTATTTTATGTGCGGTAGGTAACACCTCTTTTTATTCTGCAGCAGGTGTGTAAAGAGGTTTATATCAGCTGAGTTGCTTAAAACAGGCGCTGAGATCTTATTTGATCTTACCGGGAATTGGACTTGTTTGAAATCAAATAATTGTTTTTCACATAAATAAAATAGAAATGGTAAAAAGGAGAAACTGAAATTTTGTATAAGTAAACAGGGCTCACATCAATTTTTGGGGGAGAAACCGGATAATCAGTCTCTACATAGTATAAACTAAAGCCTATTGTTGTGACATATCTTTATTGGTTTAGGCAGTTCGGTACAATCAGAGGGGAATCGTTAACAAGATTGACAGATCTTCCTGCATGTACAAAAGATCTCAAGATGCGACTAACGACCCGCAAGAACACACATCGGCATCGTGAGAGGGTGTACACACTGGACGATTTCTCCGACTTCTCGTTCCGATTCGTCGGAATCAGCCAAATCGCTCAAGATATCGTTTAGTGTGTAGGGGCCTTTACACCTTACCCCACTTAAATGTGTTTCAGAAAAACAAAATATGTAAGGATCATATTTTCTTATTTAAGTCATGACCAATAAACATAACATTTTTTTCAATGAGACATCTAAAGATCTGACTGAGGAAACAGAGGCCCTGATTCAGAGCCGGACGCTCTGACAGAGCGTTCGCTCGGAATCAGGGCGTCTTTTTTTTTTTATGGAGCGGTCTCCTAGCCGCTCGTATTGTTGTAGGTTGCCACCCACAGGTAATCCGAGCGGCCAGGATGATGGTCGCGATGGTCAAGACCATCGCGACCATTGGGCTTGCAACGAGACCCTTGTGGTAGGGTCTCGTGGCCGCAAGCCCCAGAGAGCTTTCGGCTCAGAGCCGAAAGCTTTCCCACTGACATCACTTGTGATGTCAGTGGGGCCGCCCCCCAAACGGTAGGCATTCTCATGGGAACGCCTCCGTCTGGGCAGCCACCCCCCAGCCCGCACACCAAAGGGGGCGTGCTATCACTCAACATCGACAGCATGCCCCCTTTGGTGCGAGACCCGGAGCGATGGATTGCCCGTCGCTATCCGGGTCTCGTGCATGCGCACGACGGAGCCGGCTACGTTGTGCGCATGTGCTCTGGGCCACCATCAACCCGGTTGCGAGCGCTCAGTGCTTGCGACCGGGTCTGAATCAGGTCCTGAGCCCCCTACAACCACAAAACTACTCACAGGCATGATGTTAAAGGAAACATTGGATGCAACAGGAGATGTGCTAACAGTGTAGAGGCCAATATCCAGACAAAAGTCCCCAGGGAGGACTCCTCCTGTGCTGTGAAAGGAATCAACTTGGATATTGACAAAGTACAAAACATACTGCAAGGAAAACCAGAGTAGAGATAAACCTGCACCTGTCACAAAGTCATAAAAACCTTGTTTTCTTCACAAGCTAATGACATTTCATCAGCCAAGTACCCAAAACCCCATCTCACTCTGTACACACTTTACCAATTTATGCATACTTAATCCCAGAACAAAGAACAAAAAGGGGCAACTATAAAATATCACTCTTTATTCGCAACCCAGCAGCTAATCCTGAGGAGTCACAAGGTGGGGGAAGAGAGAAACACTAAGGGCTCTATTTACTACATTCCGCATTTAGAATGCAGATTGTAGCGTGATATTTCCAACTGAATTCACAGGCAATATCACAGGGATTTATTAAAGCTCCACCCCTGCGAATCCACTCCACAGCCTTGTCACTGTATTTTTCAGAAAAAATACAGTGACAAGGTGCCGCACATGCGCCAACCGGATGCCGCTACACTCCCCAGCGATCGCTACCCCTCGCAACCAGACCACACAGCTCATCACTGGAGCCCGACTCCGGGCCCTGGTCTGCCTGTTATTATCACAGGGCTTCCCCTAGTATTTTTCACATTTTATTTTTAGTAAATCTCAGGCAGATCGGATTTCCCATTACAATCATGGGATATGAGATTTGATTACTAAACTTATGTGATAATTAGGGCTTGGAGTAGAATTTTATGAATTCTACTCCAATTTCCCTTTAGCAAATTTAGGTGAAACTAAAATAATGTGAAAAGGGTGTGAAAACACCCTTTTTCACTTTATTTTATTAAAAATAATGTTAATAAATAGAGCCGTAAATAACAAGGTAAGTTTTAGAAAGAGCAAGAAGCTAGGAAGGTATAGAAACCAAACAACTTTTATAGTCTGTCCCGCTACTTGTAAATATCACCCAAGGCATCATAATAAATAAGAAACATCAAACAACAGTAATGCTATATGTTATTGGAAGAAATAATAACTTGAAATAACTCAGGAAACATGGTGGTCCGGGCACTCCAAGAGCCCCATCCGGGAGGTGCCACTGAAGCCAGTTTGTAACAACCTTTGGTGTAGTGCAGAAATGCGATCATCCATTTGTTACCACCAGTATCTCACTGGGAAGAATATTGAGTAAAAAATATGCAGATCTCTAAGCTTATGCTTAACTTGGGTGAACTGAGCCCTGGATTTTTGAGCTTCTGAGGTGAAATCTGGGAACAATGATGCAGAATCATTTTCAAACTTCAAAGGACCCTCTGTCCAGTAAGTTGAATAACAGCAGCAATAACATTTATCGCAATATCTGGTTAAGGTCAGGGACGTATCTATAATGGGTGCAGGGTGTGCGGTGGGTCCAGAGGGTGCCCGCACCGTACACCCTGCACCCATATTATCTAATACTTACTTCTCCGAGGTCCTGCGTCGGGTGTCTCAGACCTGCACAAAACGCCAGAAAATGGCTGCCGCGGCCATTTTACCAGCATTTTGCGCATGCGCAGTGAGGAAATCACCGGGAAAATGGCGGCCGTGTCATTTTCCCGGTGACCTGTGCATGCGTAGTAGACTCTGGGCACAGACTAGTGCCCAGAGTATACTGATGCTGCGGTCGTGTCAGTCTGCTGCCGGCCACCGGGGAGAGAGAAGGGGGCCGCGGACGGGGAATGCAAACGGGCCCCCTCCTCTCTTAATACGTCCCTGGTTAAGGTGTTTTGCGAAGGAAGATATTGGGCCGTTTCCATGGCAAAATGGACGGGGAGGCCTCCCAGAAAGGTGGGAAACACATCGGAGCAAATTGACTGCAGTTGCAGGTCGCAACCCATTGACAATGGTGGTATTAAAATGGTGTGATTGCTGTAGAGTCTGTGGAGGCTTTCATGAGCCTTGTCCAGAAAGTAAGACACATCAGCTTGAGATGTCTAGGTGATCCGGGTGTTTTGAGTGAGGGGAACAGAACCCTGGCATTAGCCCATGCAGTAAAAAAACAGAAAAACAGTCTTCATCTCCACAGTCCTATGGGCAGCATTTGGGCTGTCAGACAGCAAGTGCCGAGTGATATCAGCTGCAAAGGCGAGGTGAGTACTGCCAGAAATAGTAAAAGCCATGGTCAATATTCTGGATGTTTAAAATGGATGTTGCAGGAGAGTAGGAGCTAAGGGAGGCCATCAACCAGCAATAATTTGCCACTGATGCTTGATGGATTTGCCATCGATGGCAGAGGTCCAATGTTTCTTTGCCATCAATGGCCGAGGTCTGACGGTGACGCAGCAATGTTTTTATTTTTTACCACTGTCATTGCACCCCATTTAACTTCTCCCTTATTCTCTGATTGGCTTGCCGCATCCACTTGTCACCAGCTAGTGATGCCCATGCAGAGCCGTAACTAGACTTTTTGGTGCCCTGTGCCAGAAAGAGCATTGGCACCCCTCCTCATGTTTCATAGGGACATAATGCACAAAAAAAGGGCCATGGATTCATGGGGAAGGGCCAGGGAAGAGATAGGAGAGGTCAGGAGATGCTGGGGATGAAATAAGAGGAAGCTACAAGCAGAATGACAGGCCCAAACAGCGCCCCCTGATCTGTGGTGCCCTGTGCGATGGCACCGGCCGCACTACCCTAGCTATGGCCCTGTGCTCATGAATGGTTCAATTCATCAACGCCGGCCCCGATTTTAGGGCATACTGAAGCCATGGCTACATTCTTGGATGCAGCTTCACAGGCCTGTGAAGCCATCCAGAGCAACAGATGGTCATGCAGAGTGATCCGATGCTGCGTCCTGGGATGCAGCAGTGAATCACAGAAGCCATCAGGAAATGTCTATTTACACAAGACTCCTCCTGTTGCATTAGCATATTTTAGCATCGCTGCTGTATCCAAAGCATACAACTCTCAATCAAGCCCAGAGTATTGTGAGGTTAGTTACCAGCCTTTGCATGCTGAAGGTGGAGTAGGTCATTCAAGCATGGAGGAGTTTCCAAGTAACTAAAATAACAGACCTCTCCTCCCCAACGTTAAGTGTGTGCATGCAAAGAGTTTATTCACAAGGCTGTCAGATAATTGGTCTGTGTGTCTTCCCACTACAGTTATGATTGCAGTCACCTGTGCTGGACTAATTAATTGCTTAAGTTGGGCATATACTGTTCTATAAAATGTCTGTCAGACTGACACCCATCACACATCGTGGCCATACACTGGGCTTAATGTATCAAGCAGTGAAAATGGTGGAGAAGTGGATCAGTGGAGAATATGCCCATAACAACCAATCAGCTTTGAATAAGCATTTAACTAGTACATTATATAAAATGATTGGTAGAAGATGATTGGTTGCTATGGCAACTTCCCCACTGGTCGCCTTCTCCAACCTTTTTACTGCTCGAGACATCAACTCCACTGTGAGATATTTCACAGTGTTTGGCCCACGATATGTGCTTTCTTCCCCTGGACAGGAGACATTTCCCTTTTCTCCTGTGTAGAAATAGGGGAAATATCAGATGGTCAGCTACAGCAATGCATACACTGCCAGATGCGGCTGACAAATGCGCGGATCTATCAGACATGCTGGACGCTGGTTGGCTGCGGTCACACACTATACGATTATCAGCCTGATCCTCTGATAATCTGCAGATCGGGCTGATAATCGCATAATGTATGGATGGTATAAGAATGGTGTTTCAACACAGGAGACTACATTCATAAATCCAGGTGCAGAGCACCGGGCTGTAACTAGCGGTGTGCAACCGGTGCAGCTGCACAGAGCGCAGGGCTCTGTGGGCGGCACCGTCGGTGCCCCTCGGCCCTTGCTTCTGACTAGCAGGGTGTCTGGAATGGTACCCTACAGCCAGGATCACTGCTGCGCCACCGCTGGAGTGTGCCTGAGATGCTCCTGGCAGGCACCCTACAGTCTGTACCGCTGATTACAGCATCCTCAGCACTGCACTTACTGGTGCTGCCAGGTGCACCCCTCCGCTCAACATAATGACATCATGTGCCCGACATCATGATGTCAGGCACTAAGGGGGTGGAGTGGATCAGGGTGTTATTTAGCTCTGTTACGGCTCTGGCAGAGCATTTTATACCTGGTGGAAGGTGTCATGTTGGAGGGTATTAGAGGAGGGTTCTTATCCTTAAAGAATCACAATACCCCTCTAATACCCCTCTTACACCAGAGCAAAAACCTGGGTTATTGCTGGGTCTACCTGGGTCGCAGCTCATTGTAAAAGGGTCCATGAAAAATAACCAGGGTCAAGTGACCTGTCAATCCAACCCAGGTAGCTACCAGGGTCGGACCCAGGATGGACCCGGGTAATGGTGCAGTGTAAACGGCACAACCTGGGTAATCCGACCTGGGTTATGCATAAAATGAGCTGATTGGTGGTTGTGGAGCAGTCAACTGCCACTTTTTATAACCTCACAAGTTTAGCAGGGTACACCCAAGTTCAGTGTGACCAGGGCTGACCTGAGAATAACCCAGATTGATGGTGCTGTTTAAACGGTCTGATTTGGGTCTGACCTGGGTTGGAACCATGTCTGAAAACCCAGGTTGGACCAAGGTTTTTGGTGGAAAAGAGGTATAACTAAGAGGAGGTGGACAAGTGACTAAAAAATAATAAATTTGCTAATTAAAATAGTCTTTAATTCCATACTGTTAAGTGCAACAGAACATGTTGCAGAGTGTAAATAAAGGAAATGCAGTATAAGCGGTATATTTACTAAAGTGAGAGTTTTTAGAAAAGGAGATGTTGCCCATAGCAACCAATCAGATTCTACATAACATTTAGCTAGCACCTTCTAGAAGATAATAACTACAATCTGATTGTAGCAGTAATAATAATAGCTTACTCAAAAACATATTTTTGTTATTTTTCCACAGTAATACAAATTCAGATACATTTCCTCCAGCTTGTGTCTTGTGTCGCTTACTGCCAAGTGTCCAAAGTTGTGGTCCCGGATCAGAGTAAAGAAAAAAAATTTCATTACAATGTTTACTTTCTGATGAGTATAAAACTTGCCGCAAGCCATGATTTTAATGAAATAAGTTATACACAATGCACACTAGTATCATTGGGATAAAGCAATTGAGATTTGGGAATCCTGCTGCCTGCTGGCTGTACTGTACCTGTTGGCGAAGTAATTGTGGCAATGAGTCAGTCCCCCCCAGCACAGCTTTGTGTTTTGTGGCCCTGGATGATGTACAGCTGCGGAATCCTAGATAATGAGACAATGCCCATGAGATTCGCTGTATTCCAAGTTGGAACAATTGCAAAACTTTGGCATGAATTCCCAATTTACCTAGTAAACGGAGAATCTACAGTAATTGATGGTTGCATTGCATACATGCAAGCAGTGTATACTGAGTGTGATATCTCTGTTGTTAAAAGATAAATGAGTCTGACTGCAATGGACTGAGGGAGACATGCTTTAGTAACCCCTTTCACAGCCTCATTAGCGTTGGATCAGTTTTAATAGAAAAAATATATGCAAAAATATATACTGTACATTTGTACACTGCCAAAATGTCTCCTCATCTAGATTTTAGTATATCGTAGCCCCTTGCAAACCAATGATACTTTGAAGCATCCACAGATAGGCTGCTTAGAATCATATTTTTTGTGGATACTGATGGCTTGATGAAAAATATGCTGTGATGATGATAACAACAGAGACACTAGCTAGGCACTTTAGCCAATCAACAGCTAACAGGCAACCAAAAGCGCTTCATCTGTATAATCACTGTATTACATCACGTCTGGGCTTTAATTTGGCCCTATAGTGCATGCACGGAAAAGGGGTCATGGCCACACCTCACAGGTCATCTATGTCCGTGAATGATGACGTTTTGCCTTGTTTTGAGATCCGGACTTGCCGGGAAGATCCGAGCCAAAACCGAACCGCTCATCTTTACATCACACGGCCGGACCAGCCCATCTGGCCATCGGGTCCTCTGGCATTTGCATTTGGACTTCTGAAGGAAAGAAGATTACGATTGGATTTATAAAGTAGTGAATGACAGATGTGGGGATGTTTGTATTATCATTACGCTTTATATGGGAAATGCGGCTCACATTTATTAATAACAATATCGAGACACTGTTCTCTGTGTATATAACACCTAATTACATGTATTGTGTACAACATTCGCATTTTACTGCTATCACATCTATGTTATCGCTGGGCGTAAGTATAAACATGTGTACTCCAGACATATGAATGCTGCAGAAATACTGCTACGTACAATAGCAAGTATCGTGAGATACATGAGATTTAAAATACACACACATTCAGAGGCGTTGCGTGTTGCCACGGAGCCTGGAGCACATGTATGCTATGGCGCCCCCCCAAATGTTCCAGGGAGGAGGTGTGTCCAGCATATGGGGGTAAATTAAAGGGATGTAAAAATAAACATTAGGAGAGGTACTGAAATGATATATTCAAACCCAGTAAAGTAATTCCATTAATAAAATAAAATAATAACTAGGGGTGTGCACCGGCCACTTTTCGTGTTTTGTGTTTTGGTTTTGGATCTGGATCTTTCTTCGTGTTTTGGATCTGGATTGGTTTTGCCAAAACCACCCTTCCGTGTTTTGGGTTCTGGGTTTTGTGTTTTGGATCTGTATTTTTTTGAAAAAAAGCATAAAAACAGCTAAAATCACAGAATTTGTAGGTTTTTCTGCTCCTATGCTATTATTAACCTCAATAACCTTAATTTCCACTCATTTCCAGTCTATTCTGAACACCTCACACCTCACAATAGTGTTTTTATGTCCAAAAGGTTGCACCGAGGTAGCTGGATGACTATGCTAAGCGACACGAGTGGGCGGCACAAACACGTGACCCATCTAGGAGTGACACTGCAGTGGCAGGCAGGATGGCAGTTAGAAAAACTAGGCCCCAAACTGTACATAATGCAAAGAAAAAAAGAGGTGCAAGATGGAATTGTCCTTGGGCCCTCCCACCCACCCTTATGTTGTATAAACAGGACATGCACACTTTAACAAATCAATCATTTCAGCGCCAGGGTCTGCCACACAACTGTGGCTGAAATGATTGGTTCGTTTGGGCCCCCACAAAACAAGCTGGCAATTAATGTGTCCCTGCACAAACTGGCTCTACGGAGGCAAGATGTCATCCTCATCCTCCTCATCCACCGATTCCTCACCCTCTTCAGTGTGTACATCCTCATCCTCACAAAGTATTAACTCGTCCCCACTTGAATCCACCACCACAGGTCCCTCTGTACCTTCTGGAGGCTGGTCTCCCTGGAAGAGCTGATAATTCATTTTGATGAACATCATCTTCTCCACATTCTGTGGAAGCAACCTCCTACGCCTTTCGCTGACAAGGTTCCCGGCTGCACTAAACACTCTTTCGGAGTACACACTGGAGGGGGGGCAACTCAGGTAAAATAGAGCCAGTTTGTACAGGGGCCTCCAAATTGCCTCTTTTTCCTGCCAGTACAGGTATGGACTGTCTGACATGCCTACTTGGATGCTGTCACCGATGTAATCCTCCACCATTCTGTCAATGGTGACAGTATCATATGCAGTGACAGTAGACATGTCAGAAATTGTTGCCAGGTCCTTCAGTCCGGACCAGATGTCCAAACTTGGTCCTGCCTGCCCTGCATCACCGCCAGCGGGTTGCTTAGGATACCTAAGTTTTTTCCTGGCAGCCCCAGTTGCGGGAGAAAATGAAGAAGGAGCCGTTGACGTGTCACGTTCCGCTTCAGCTGACAGTGTGTTCACCAGCAGGTCTTTGCACCTCTGCAGGCTTGTGTCGGCCGGAAAGAGAGACACCACATAGGCTTTAAACCTAGGATCGAGCACGGTGGCCAAAATGTAGTGGTCTGATTTCAACAGATTGACCACCCTGGAATCCTGGCAAAGCGAATGAAGGGCTTCATCCACAAGTCCCACATGCCGAGCGGAATCGCTCCGTCTTAGCTCCTCCTTCACTTTCTCCAGCTGCTTCTGCAAAAGCCTGATGAGGGGAATGACCTGACTCAAGCTGGCAGTGTCTGAACTGACTTCACGTGTGGCAAGTTCGAAGGGCTGAAGAACCTTGCACAACACGGAAATCATTCTCCACTGCGCTTGAGTCAGGTGCATACCCCCTCCTTTGCCTATGTCATAGGTGGATGTATAGGCTTGTATGGCCTTTTGCTGCTCCTCCATCCTCTGAAGCATATAGAGGGTTGAGTTCCACCGCGTCACAACCTCTTGCTTCAGGTGATGGCGGGGCAGGTTCAAGAGTGTTTGCTGGCGCTCCAGTCTTCGGCACGCAGTCGCTGAATGGCGAAAGTGGCCAGAAATTTTTCGGGCCACCCAAAGCGTCTCCTGCACGCCCCTGTCGCTTTTCAGAAAATTCTGCACCACCAAGTTTATTGTGTGAGCAAAACATGGGACGTGCTGGAATTTGCCCAGATGTAATGCCCGCACAATATTGGTGGCGTTGTCAGATATCACAAATCCCCAGGAGAGTCTAAGTGGGGTAAGCCACTGGGCGATGATTTCCCTCAGTTTCTCTAAGAGGTTGTCGGCGGTGTGCCTCTTACTGAAACCGGTGATACACAGCGTAGCCTGCCTTGTAACGAGCTGGCGTTTCTGAGATGCTGCTACTGGTGACGCTGCTGCTGTTGCTGCGTAAGGTGATACATCTACCCAGTGGGCTGTCACAGTCATATAGTCCTTAGTCTGCCCTGTTCCACTTGTCCACATGTCCGTGGTTAAGTGGACATTGTGTACAACGGCATTTTTCAGGACACTGAGGACACTTTTTCTGACGTTTCTGTACAGTCTCGGTATCGCCTGCCTAGTGAAGTGGAATCTAGACGGGATTTGGAACCGGGGACACACTACCTCCATCAATTGTCTAAATCCCACTGCACTAATGGCGGATACCGGACGCACGTCTAACACCAACATAGCAGTCAAGGCCTCAGTTATACGTTTTGCTTCAGGATGACTGCTGTCGTACTTCATCCTCCTCGCTAAGGACTGTTGGAGGGTCAATTGTTTAGTAAAAGTAGTGGTGTTCCTACTTCCTCTCTGGGATGATGAACGACTCCCAGCAGCAGCAGCAACAGCAGCAGCGGCAGCAGTAGGCGTAGCAATGCAGGATCCTCCGGAGGAATCCCGGATAGGAGAGTCAGTCATGCCAGTGATATGGCCTGCAGGACTACTTCCGATCCTGACTAAGGAGGAAATTGACGAGGAGGGAGTTGACGGTGTGGTTTGCAGGCGCTTGGATACAACAGGACAACGGGATTTAGGTGTCCCTGGACTGCTTACGGTCTGAGCCAAAGTTTCTGAACTTGACAGTAACTTTTTATGAACGCGCTGCAGGTGCCGTATAAGGGAGGATGTTCCTAGGTGGTTGACGTCCCTACCCCTACTTATTTCACCTTTACATATGGTACATATGGCAAGACAGTTGTTGTCCGGATTTGGATAGAAATATTGCCAGACCAAAGAGGTGGAATGTTTGGTCTTCTGCCCAGGCATGACCGTGATGGGCTTTTTCATCCCACGGACAACAACTGTCTCCCCCGGAGCCTGATTTAAACAAACCACATCACCATCAGAATCCTCCTCGCCAACTTCCTCCTCAGCGCCAGCTACACCAGTATCCTCATCCTGTTGTACTTCAACAGTGACATCTTCAATTTGCATATCAGCAAGTGGACTGTGGGTGCTCCTTTCAGCACTTGCAGGGGGCGTGCAAATGGTGGAAAGAGCCACCTCTTCCCGTCCAGTGCTGGGAAGGTCAGGCATCGCAACCACCACCACACTTGGACTCTCTTTGGGGATTTGTGATATCTTCTTAGAAAGCACAGTTCTTCGCTGTGCTTTTGCCAGCTTAACTCTTTTGATTTTTTTAGTGGGAGGAGGGCTTCCATCGTCATGTGAAGCTGAACCACTAGTCATGAACATACTAGGGATCGACCTTAGCCGTTCCTTGCCACTCCGTGTCGTAAATGGCATATTGGCAAGTTTACGTTTCTCTTCAGCTGATTTAAATGTCTTTTTCAAGGTCATTTTCCTGAACTTTGCCATTTGGGATTGTATGTGCCCTCTACTATGACATTGGGCATCGGCCTTGGCAGACGACGTTGATGGCATGTTATCGTCTATGTCATGACTAGTGGCAGCAGCTTCAGCACTAGGAGGAAGTGGTTCTTGATCTTTCTCTATTTTATTTTTATCGGAGAAAGTTTGGTCCTCCATTTATGTTATATCGATTTGATATATACGTGCGGCTAAACACAGAAAATAAATTTTTTTTTGGTTCGGACTGGAGTGTACTTTGTGGGTTACAGCACCCTTTAACGGTCAAGCCAGCCGGCCCTTTACTTATGACACAGGCGCACTCTTGGCACTACTTTGTTGATGCACGTGCGGCTACTGCGCACACAATTCACAAACACAGAAAATAATTTTTTTTTGGTTTGGCTTTGGACTGGAGTGTACTTTCGGGGGTTACAGCACCCTTTAACGGTCAAGCCAGCCGGCCCTTTACTTATGACACAGGCGCACTCTTGGCACTACTTTGTTGATGCACGTGCGGCTACTGCGCACACAATTCACAAACACAGAAAATAATTTTTTTTTGGTTTGGACTGGAGTGTACTTTCGGGGGTTACAGCACCCTTTAACGGTCAAGCCAGCCGGCCCTTTACTTATGACACAGGCGCACGCTTGGCACTACTTTGTTGATGCACGTGCGGCTACTGCGCACACAATTCACAAACACAGAAAATAATTTTTTTTTGGTTTGGCTTTGGACTGGAGTGTACTTTCGGGGGTTACAGCACCCTTTAACGGTCAAGCCAGCCGGCCCTTTACTTATGACACAGGCGCACTCTTGGCACTACTTTGTTGATGCACGTGCGGCTACTGCGCACACAATTCACAAACACAGAAAATAATTTTTTTTTGGTTTGGACTGGAGTGTACTTTCGGGGGTTACAGCACCCTTTAATGGTCAAGCCAGCCGGCCCTTTACTTATGACACAGGCGCACGCTTGGCACTACTTTGTTGATGCACGTGCGGCTACTGCGCACACAATTCACAAACACAGAAAATAATTTTTTTTTAGGTTTGGACTGGAGTGTACTTTCGGGGGTTACAGCACCCTTAACGGTCAAGCCAGCCGGCCCTTTACTTATGACACAGGCGCACGCTTGGCACTACTTTGTTGATGCACGTGCGGCTACTGCGCACACAATTCACAAACACAGAAAATAATTTTTTTTTTGGTTTGGACTGGAGTGTACTTTCGGGGGTTACAGCACCCTTAACGGTCAAGCCAGCCGGCCCTTTACTTATGACACAGGCGCACTCTTGGCACTACTTTGTTGATGCACGTGCGGCTACTGCGCACACAATTCACAAACACAGAAAATAATTTTTTTTTGGTTAGGACTGGAGTGTACTTTCGGGGGTTACAGCACCCTTTAACGGTCAAGCCAGCCGGCCCTTTACTTATGACACAGGCGCACGCTTGGCACTACTTTGTTGATGCACGTGCGGCTACTGCGCACACAATTCACAAACACAGAAAATAATTTTTTTTTTGGTTTGGACTGGAGTGTACTTTCGGGGGTTACAGCACCCTTAACGGTCAAGCCAGCCGGCCCTTTACTTATGACACAGGCGCACGCTTGGCACTACTTTGTTGATGCACGTGCGGCTACTGCGCACACAATTCACAAACACAGAAAATAATTTTTTTTTTGGTTTGGACTGGAGTGTACTTTGGGGGTTACAGCACCCTTTAACGGTCAAGCCAGCCGGCCCTTTACTTATGACACAGGCGCACGCTTGGCACTACTTTGTTGATGCACGTGCGACTACTGCGCACACAATTCACAAACACAGAAAATAATATTTTTTTTGGTTTGGACTGGAGTGTACTTTCGGGGGTTACAGCACCCTTAACGGTCAAGCCAGCCGGCCCTTTACTTATGACACAGGCGCACGCTTGGCACTACTTTGTTGATGCACGTGCGGCTACTGCGCACACAATTCACAAACACAGAAAATAATTTTTTTTTTGGTTTGGACTGGAGTGTACTTTCGGGGGTTACAGCACCCTTAACGGTCAAGCCAGCCGGCCCTTTACTTATGACACAGGCGCACGCTTGGCACTACTTTGTTGATGCACGTGCGGCTACTGCGCACACAATTCACAAACACAGAAAATAATTTTTTTTTTGGTTTGGACTGGAGTGTACTTTGGGGGTTACAGCACCCTTTAACGGTCAAGCCAGCCGGCCCTTTACTTATGACACAGGCGCACGCTTGGCACTACTTTGTTGATGCACGTGCGACTACTGCGCACACAATTCACAAACACAGAAAATAATATTTTTTTTGGTTTGGACTGGAGTGTACTTTCGGGGGTTACAGCACCCTTAACGGTCAAGCCAGCCGGCCCTTTACTTATGACACAGGCGCACGCTTGGCACTACTTTGTTGATGCACGTGCGGCTACTGCGCACACAATTCACAAACACAGAAAATAATTTTTTTTTTGGTTTGGACTGGAGTGTACTTTCGGGGGTTACAGCACCCTTAACGGTCAAGCCAGCCGGCCCTTTACTTATGACACAGGCGCACGCTTGGCACTACTTTGTTGATGCACGTGCGGCTACTGCGCACACAATTCACAAACACAGAAAATAATTTTTTTTTGGTTTGGACTGGAGTGTACTTTCGGGGGTTACAGCACCCTTAACGGTCAAGCCAGCCGGCCCTTTACTTATGACACAGGCGCACGCTTGGCACTACTTTGTTGATGCACGTGCGGCTACTGCGCACACAATTCACAAACACAGAAAATATATTATTTTTTTAGCACTTGGGGGGAGCACCCCTGATGGACAGAGCACCCCCTGGACAACACTACAGCACTCCTTTAGGACTGGGACACTGCACAGGACTTTGGAGTGGACACAGCCCCTATGGAGAACTGACTGCACAACACAGTCCAGCCAGCCCCTATGGACTTTGAAGTAGTGGACACAGCCCCTATTAACAACAGCAGCACAGCACAACACAGCCAGCCCCTATGGACTTTGAAGTAGTGGACAACAGCAGCACTACACTACACTACACTACACAGCCCTAACTCCCACCCTCCCTCTTCACTGTCCACAGCCGAGTGAGAAAATGGCGCCGACGTGTGTACCTTATATAGGATCCAAAACCCGCGAGACTCGGAAGGCGGGAAGATGACGTTTTGCCTCGATTTCAGATCCGAGTCAGGCGGGAAAAGTCGAGCCTGACTCGGATCGGACTCGGATCGGGGGGGCTCGGGGGGGTTCGGATTTCAGAAATCCGAACCCGCTCACCCCTAATAATAACAATAAAATAATGGTGGTTTCTCTGCAATGGGGAAACTCAAATCTGTCTTTCCCCCTAACTGATTTTAGCAGGCCCCCATTCACTATAATACTCATTATTACACCCTCACTGACCGCGTCATATATCAGTGCTCCAGTCTCACTGATTGTAGCAGGCCCCCATTGTCTATAATACTCATTACACCCACCTTACTCACTGTCTGCATTATATATCAGTGCCCCCCTCCCTCACTGATAGCGCCATATCCCCTATTCCCTCTTATACACATTTTTACACCCTTCACTCACTGACCACAATATATATCTGTGGCCCGTACTCACACCCCCCTAACTGATTGTAGCAGACTCCATCCCCTATAAAATTCCTCAGCTACTGACTTATTATATGTGTCCCCTCCCCCTCGCTGATTGTAGCAGGCACCCCCAACATAAAACATTTCCGACGTCACTGATAAAGTGTCCTGTGCCCAACAGTTATACTGTTAGGGGTAAATTTACTAAAGTGAGAGTTTTTAGAAGTGGGGATGTTGCCCATAGCAACCAATCAGATTCTAGCTGTTATATTCCAGAAGGTGCTAATGAAATGTTAAGTAGATCTGATTGGTTGCTATGGGCAACATCTCACTTCTAAAAACTATCACTTAAATAAAGTAAATATACCCCTTAGTGTCAATGTCTAAACAGCAAACAGGTGCAACCATTACAATGCACCTCTTTTCTTTCTGGCCCTATGATACGCTAGTGTGTGATGTCAGGATGTCACATGCACAATGCAGCAGAAGACGGAAGCGTGTGCGCCACTGGAGCTGGCACCTGGTAGGCTGTTAGCTGTTAGACGAGTGATTTTTAACCTTTTTTAACTTGAGGCACACTACACAACATATTAAAGTTGCCAAGGCACACTATCCGGCGGTGCAGTTTCGTGACCTATTGTATGAAAATGCATACTGTACATATTGGCTCCCACATAAAAAAACACAAACATACATTGGCCCCCAGAGAAAAAAAACACATACACATACATTGGCCCCCAGAGAAAAAAACACAAACACATATATTGGCCCCAGAGAAAAAAAACACACACATACATTGGCATCCAGAGAAAAAAAACACACATACATTGGTCCCCAGAGAAAAAATAACACACACATACATTGGTCCCCAGAGGAAAACAACACACACATACATTGGTCCCCAGAGGAAAACAACACACACATACATTGGCCCCCAGAGAAAAATAAACCACACACATGCATTGGCCCCCAGAGGAAAAATAACATACACATACATTAGTCCACAGAGAAAACATAAAACACACACATACATTGACCCCCAAAGCAAAAAAAACACACACATACATTGGCCCCCAGAGAAAAAACACATACACATAGATTGACCCCCAGAGAAAAAACACATACACATATATTGGCCCCCAGAGAAAAAAAGCAACACATACATTGACCCCCAGAGGAAAAAAACAGACACATACATTGGTCCCCAGATGAAATAAACACACACACATATATTGTCCCCCAGAAAAAAAAAACATATATACATTGGCCCCCAGAGGAAAAAAACATACACATACATTGGTCCCCAGACAAAAAAAAACACACACATACATTGGCCCCCAGAGAAAAAGTAACACACACATACATTAGTCCACAGAGAAAACATAAAACACACACATACATTGACCCCCAAAGCAAAAAAAACACACACATACATTGGCCCCCAGAGAAAAAAAACACACACACATAGATTGACCCCCAGAGAAAAAACACATACACATATATTGGCCCCCAGAGAAAAAAAACATACACATACATTGGTCCCCAGACAAAAAAAACACACACATACATTGGCCCCCAGAGAAAAAGTAACACACACATACATTGGCCCACAGAGAAAAAATAATACACAAATACATTGGCCCCGAGAGGATAAAAAAAAAACCACACACATACATTGGCCCCCAGAGCAAAAATAACACACACATACATCAGCCCCAGATAAAAAATAACACACATACATTGGCCCCCAGAGAAAAAATAACACACACATACATTGGCCCACAGAGAAAAAATAATACACACATACATTGGCCCCGAGAGGATAAAAAAAAACACACACATACATTGGCCCCCAGAGAAAAAAAAAACACACACATACATTGGCCCCCAGAGAAAAAATAACACACACATACATTGGCCTCCAGAGAAAAAAACCCCACACACATACATTGGCCCCCAGAGAAAAAAATGACACACACATTCATTGGCCTCCACATGTCAGTAGCTGGGAAGGCTTACTGCTGTCCCTGTTCTGTCCCTCTGGCTTGTATGCTCTGTCTCTTTCTCGGTGTGCGGGAGGACAGGCATCTGGCTTGCGTGTAGGCAGGCAGGATGCGGCTGGCTGGCAGGCGCAGTGGCGGAACTAGTGGCTGTGCAGCCTGTGGCTTGCACCGGGGCCCGCTGTGGCCCATAGCCCCTTCAGCCAAAACCGCCGCTGCACCCGCCACCAGTGTTCACCGGGCCCCACAGTGTAGTGCGGACCGCAGTGAGTGCAATCTGCACTACACAACAAACACCGCCGCCAGCCTCGGGTAGTACACTCATACTACCCAGCGGTGGTGTGTTTGTTTTGGCAGTCAATGAGAGTCAGACTGACTCACATTGGCTGCTGCGTCCATGGAGGGAGCCGGGCTGTAGCTTACTCACGAGCTTCAACTTCCGGCTCCCACAGTGGGTGATGGAGAGATGCCATGACGTCTCTCCCATAGTGCAGAGCTAGAGTGGGTCGGGAGGACAGAGGAGCAGCCAGCGGCGGGCGCAGATGCAGGTATTCAGGTAAGTGTTTTTTTGTGTGTTTGTTCTATAGGCGGACTACTTCTGGGGGCACTACACATAGGGGGACATGTGCCCTGCCTGACCACCCCCCCCCCAAGTTACGCCACTGCCAGTGGTTTTGATTTCTTGATAGATACCAGGTGCAGCCATACTCACTGTTATATGCACACTGGTGCTGGAGCAGAGGGCCTGATTCAGAGTTGGGAATAGAGAGATATCTCAACTGATCATCTTGGGGAAACCATGCTGCACTGCAGGTGGGACAGATTTAAAATGTGCAGAGAGATTTAGATTTGGGAGGGACGTGTCCAAACTGACATCTAAAGTGCAGTGTAATAATACAACTGTGCAGTATTTGTGAGCTGCATGCAAAAGCAGCCAGTATTTACACTACATGCAAAAAAATTTATGTATTTACACCCCTTGCATTGCAACATGGTTTGCACAGGTACACAGTTAAGTGCTATCTCTCTCTCTATTCCCAACTCAGAATAATGGTGGGTACACACTACACGATATGCTCCCTGAGCGATATCGTGTAGTGTTGTCCCCGGCAGGCTGTGCTCAATGTCGTTCATGACATTGAGCACAGCCACTGAACGATATCATTAACGATATCGTTCAGCGCCGGGCTCTCTCCCCCATTCCCTGACATGCAGCAACCTGACGAGATCGTCAGGTTGGCCTGCATGTCAGCCCGATGAACGATAATGACGAACGACCCGCGGGAACGCGCGTCGTCGTTATCGTTCATCTTTTTGGGGTTAAAAATGGACGATAAAGTGGACGACTGAACGATAACGATATCGTTATCGTTCAGTCATCCACTTTATCGCCCAGTGTGTACGCACCTTAAGGCCCAGAGTTTGTGCAAAGCGGGGGTACTATACAGCTCACCACCCGGTGAGTGAATGCTGCTTGCAGGTAGTGGAGCAGGATGCATTAATAGCAGGTATTAACCAGGTCTCCCACATAGGAACTAAATCGGACACTACTGTCTTTCGCCATATCATTCTACACAGCAAAAGACAAGATGCCCTCTGCACGTGCTCAGCAGGGCCGTAGCTAGGGTGGTGCGGTCGGTGCCACTGCACAGAGCGGAACAGCGCTGAGGGTGGAACACCGGCTGCCCACCACCTCATCTGCCCACAGCGCCCACCACTGTTTGTTTACAGGGAGCCACAGCCTCCCCCTTCCTTCTGTCAAAGCGTGACTCAATCTGAGTCTCCGCCTTCCCAGTCACGGGAACCCATTGGGATCGGGAGAGACATCATTACGTGACGTCCCCCCGCCCAAGGCTCCCAGAGTTCACTGAGGAGCTGCCTGCTGCTGTGCTCCATGCAGTCGTGCGGGTCAGGCTGGCAGGGAGCGTGCGGCGCTGTGTGGGGAGTCGGACACTGGATGACAGGACTTGCCAGGTGAGGTCCAGTCCAGTGTTTTAGAGACAGGCGGGTGGTATCCAAGAGCAGTGGTCAGAAGCCTGTCCCTGGGTTTTGCTGATTACTCAGATATATATATATATATATATATATACATACAATGTGTATGTATGCATCTATCTGTGTGTATATATATATATATATATATATATATCTATACTGTATATATATCTATATATCTATCTATATATATACATATATATATATATATATATATATATATATACATATATACTATATATATATATATATATATATACTATATATAATATTTCCAGGTCCGGCACTCCAGACAATAGGAGAAGCCTGCAGGGGTGCCCTCACAAAGGGATATGGTTGAAGATAGGGCCTGATTCAGAGCCGGACGCTCTGACCAGAGCACTCGCTCTGAATCAGGGCCCTCCTACCTAAACTTGGAGCGGCCTCTTGGACGCTCGCATAGCTGTGGGTTACCACCCACAGCTTATGCGAGCGTCCATGATGATGGTCGCGATGGTCAAGACCATCGCAATCATCGGGCTTGCGACGAGACCCTGCGGTAGGGTCTCGGTGACCGCAAGCCCTGGAGTGATTTTGGCTCTATCAGAGCCAAAATCACTCCCACTGACATCACTAGTGATATCAGTGGGGCCGGACCCAGACGGTAGCCGTTCCCATGGGAACGCCTCCGTCTGGCAGCCACGCCTCTGGCACACCCACCAAAGGGGGCGTGCTGTCAATCAACATCGACAGCACGCCCCCTTTGGTGCGAGAACTGAAGCGACGGCTTCCCCGTCGCTCCCCGGGTCTCGCGCATTGCGCACGACGGAGCTCCCTCCATCGTGCACATGCGCACTCGGGCACCATCGACTCGCTTGCGAGCGGGTCTGAATCAGGCCCATAGTGCTAAATGTACTGAAACGTTCCACTGATCCATTGGTCTCTGTGTGATTTATTTGGAGGGGAGTGCCACACCTTCAGTTCTCTATACTATATATCTATATATATATATATATATATATATATATATATATATATGTGTGTGTGTGTGTGTACTGGTTTTTTGTGAAATATATTTAAAAAGTATTTACCGTATATACTCGACTATAATTCGACCCGAATATAAGCCGAGGTACCTACTTTTACCCAAAAAAACTGGGAAAGCTTACTGACTCGAGTATAAGCCTAGTGTGGGAAATGGCAGCAGCTGGTAGTGCCCCCAGTAGTAATTCCCCCTGGTTGTGCCCCCAGTAGTAATCCCTCCTGGTAGTGCCCCCAGTGGTAATCCCCCCTTTCAGTGCCTCCAGTAGTAATCCCCCCCCTGGTAGTACCCCCAGTAGTAATCCCCCCTTTTAGTGCCCCCTGTAGTAATCCCCCACTGGTAGTGCCCCCTGTAGTAATCCTCCCCTGGTAGTTCCCCCAGTGGTAATCCCCCCTTTTAGTGCCCCCTGTAGTAATCCTCCCCTGGTAGTTCCCCCAGTGGTAATCCCCCCTTTTAGTGCCCCCTGTAGTAATCCCCCCTTTTAGTGCCCCCTGTAGTAATCCCCCCCTGTAGTAATCCCCCCGTGGTAGTGCCCCCTGTAGTAATCCCCCCCTTGTAGTTCCCCCAGTGGTAATCCCCCCTTTTAGTGCCCCCTGTAGTAATCACCCCCTGATAATGCCCCTTGGTAGTGCCCCCTGTAGTAATCGCCCCCTGGCAGTGCCCCCTGATAATGCCCCCTGGTAGTGCCCCCTGTAGTCATCGCCCCCTGGTAGTGCCCCCTGTAGTCCCCCCCCCCTAGTAGAGAGAGACGTGAAAAGAATAAAAAAAAATAAACACTTACCTTAAACTCCCGCTCCTGGTCCCGCCGCTGTCCGCTCCTCCGGCCGCTTTGCATGGGAGAGACGTCGTCATGACGACGTGTCTCCCATCACCCACTGCGGGAGCCGGAAGATGGCTCCCGCAGTGGGAGCAGCAGCAGCCGCTGAGAGTCTGACAGACTCTCAGCGGCTGCTGATTACACCAAACACACAGCTGCCGGCTCTGGCGGCTGTGTGTTTGGCAGTGTGTAGCGCTGACCGAACTCCGTCCGGTCAGCGCTACACTTGACTCGAGTATAAGCCGAGGGGGTACTTTTTCAGCAAATTTTTTGTGCTGAAAAACTCGGCTTATACTCGAGTATATACGGTAATAAGAATTCTATACATAGATTAACAGAGCAACAATAATATATAGATATCACATAATATGGAGCTGCAGCTCTCACCAATCTAATTAAGCTCAAATACTGGCACTATAATAATCATACCCAGTTCATCCATAATATCGCTATCGATATGATTTTTATAGTGCCCGTAACTGAGCTTAATTAATTTGGTGACAGCTGCAGCTCCATATTATGTGATATCTATATATTATTGTTGCTCTGTTAATGTATGTATAGAATTCTTATATATATATTACAAAAAGCTAAGAATCAGGGGTGTAGCTAGTGTGGTGCGGTAGGTGCCACCACACAGAGCTTCCTTTATACTTGCAAACTCCGGCAGTTGGGGGGGGGGCACCAATGTTCTTTCTCGCACAGGGCACCAAAATGTCTAGCTACGGCTCTGATGCTCAGTAGTAATTTTGGCGGCCATCTTGGAGCAGGAGATGAAGCCTCCGTGGAAGGGCAGGATGACTGGAGTCTGCGCAGTAGCGCACTCCTCTTTCAACAGTAATTACAGTAAATGTCATTTTGGGGTGATATACAGCAAAATGTAGAATAATCATTATATGATGTGGGACAGGTATAAAGGGATGCTGTATGGGTGATATATGTGTTTTTAAGCTTGTAGGTGGGAGTTAAAGGTGTTTTTTAACCAATTTTTAAAAGTGGCTAAAATGACACAAAAATTAGTTACAGGCATTTTTATTCACCCCGCACTTATTTAGAGCATCAGTTTACTGGAGCAAGATAATGTTACTTTACAGGCTTAAAAAATGACAGGAGCTGATTGGATTGGTTGGTACTTTATTTTTCTTCAAGGTTTAGTACATTTATATTCTTTTTTCCGGAGGGGACAGCCAGAAAGTCAGCAACTATGATTTAGTTGTTCTTTAAAGCGTGACTGCACCTTATTTCACACATTTTACACATATTTATTCTCTTCTAATGTAGAGATATGTGTGAATATAAATAGAGTGACACATTCCTAAGAAAGTTCATTATGTTTGTTTTATAGCTCTTGCCCTTTAATTAAAAGGTTAGTTTCCTTGTTAGAACAATGTGTGTTTCCTGTTCTGTCAGGGAGATGTAACACATTTTCTGCATATTTTATTTACTCTGTAAAGTCAAGTTTTGTGACAGTAGCAAAAATGATTTTAGCTGATGTGATTTTTTTTTCTTTAATCAATGGCATTAATGCTTTTCTGTAATCAGTGATAGTTTCTTTGCCATATTATGATGTTACATGTCACTATTGTATAGTCTTTCCACCTGACTGTGTGCCTGATTCAGTGATGTAGAGATGTACGCATTGCCGATGATTATGCAGTTTGAGATTATGGGGTCTATTTACTAAGCAGTGTTAGGAGACAGAGTGAAAAGTGATAAGAAAGTGATAAGGTGCCAGCCAATCAGCTCCCAACTGTCATCTCACAGGCTGTGTTTGATAAATGACAGTGGGGAGCTGATTGGCTGGCACCTTATCACTTTCTTATCACTTTTCACTCTGTCTCCTAACACTGCTTAGTAAATAGACCCCTGAAATTTAAAATAAAACTTGTAGCCTGCGCAGACCACTGATAATTACCTGTAGTCTGCGCATGTGACAAGTTTCACTGTCATTGTTGCTCGCAGTAAGGAATTACAGACAGGGACGCTTTGTGGGCGGCACCGGGCAGGTGGAGACTGTAATGCAGATGGCTTGATGTGTATTTTCGCAGTGTGCCTTTGCCTGCAACTGTTATCCCATATGCAGGGACAAATTGCTTCAGCGTCTCAGTTCCTGCGACCATTCTACCCGTCCATAGGGTTACTCAGAAGTCTGATAATCAACTGATTTGAGACTGAGCTGCGTCTTTCTACGCAGTCGCTTGGATTTGCAAAGCTGCCGGTGGGCGTCTCGATACTGATCCCGGCGGCTGCGACACTTGAATATTATCGGCACACCCGCTGTGTACAAATTTGCAGCTGCGGCAGCGGCATTAGCCTACATCTCTCAGTCAGGCCCTGTGACATGATATCCAATAGTTTGTCACAGCATAATGCTGTCATTTTAACAATTGGTAGCAAATTACCTCCTGCCATTCAGGGGGAATTGTGTAACACACACGAACAAAGTAAACACCCAATCAAGTCAAATCAAAATCAGATTTAAAAATTAATCTGCTCATCTAGAGTTCAACACAGATTATACCAAAAACATATGGACTAGATGGGCCAAGTGGTTCTTATCTGCTGTCATATTCTATGTTTCTATATATTAGAAAATTGCTTCTATAAAAGTTTTATTAACATAATATGCAGAAAAGCAGGTATCTTAAGATGTATGCAAAAGTGGATATTGCTTAAATGGGTATTTTTAGTAATCTACGCCAGAGGTTCCCAAACTCCATCCTCAAGGCACCCTAACAGTCCAGGTTTTAAGGATATCCATGCTTGACCACAGGTGACTTAGGCCCTGATTCAGACCCACTCACGAGCGGCTGTCCGCTCGCAAGTGGGTCGATGGTCTGCACTGAGCATGCGCACGACGGCGGGAGCTCCGTCGTGCGCATGCGCCAGACGCGACGAGCGTAGGACCTTCCTTCGCTCGTTGTGTCTGATCAAAGGGGGCGTGCTGTCGATGTTGATTGACAGCACGCCCCCTTTGATGGGCGTGCCGGGGGCGTGCCTCCCTGACGGGGGCGTTCCCAAGGGAACGCCTACCGTCAGAAGCCGGCCCACTGACATCACTAGTGATGTCAGTGGGAGTGATTTTGGCTCTGATAGAGCCAAAATCAGTCCGGGCCTTGCGGTTGAAAACCTCAACCGCAGGCTCCAGCTCGCAGTGGCGATGGTCGCGATGGTCACGACCATCACGGCCATCAAACTGCACGCTCGTATAGGCTGTGGGTGGTGACCCACAGCTATACGAGCGTCCAGGAGGACGCTCCATAATTATGGAGGGCGGCCCTCATTCAGAGCGTGCGCTCTGCTCAGAGCGTACGGCTCTGAATGAGGGCCTTAATTAGTACTTCAGTCAATTTGATTTAACCACCTGTGCTCAACCATGGATATCTCTAAAACCTGAACTGTTGGGGTGCTTTGAGGACCATATTTGGGAACCTCTGATCTACACAAATAATGCTATTTATGCAAATAAGTTAGGATACCCTAATAGCGTTTTATGCTAGTGGCTTACCACTTGTGTTACACTGGGAAATCCTTAGAGTCTGTCCTGTGAGAAAACTTCACTGTATAAATAGAAGCAGTGACATGCAGCGAGGTAAATGGCTGGGGAGGTACTAGCTATTATCAGAGCCAGATTTACAGATACATATATGAACCCGAGGGTTCATGTGAGCATTATACAAGGTGCAGCAGTATATAGTGGTGAAAATTTGGTGTATTTTGATCAGGGATGTGCAGGAAAGGTAGACAAGGGAGGCAGTGCCTCACCTGCCATATACTTTTTACTCCAGAGTTTTGACTATAAAAATGTTTAGAATAATACAAAGAAGATATTTATAATATTTTCTTTACATTTTTCTTTTTTTTTTCAAGAATGTTTTTATTGAAAATACAATAGACAGAATACAATGAATGTCAAAAAAGATTATCACATTTTTTGAGTATATAAACATCTGAATAATATACACAGTATATAAAGGTGCAAAAAATACCAGATATAATAGTACAAAGCTGTTGTATTATATACAATATAAGAAAAAATACTCATTCTTTAAATTTTTCTTATAATTTTTATAGTCCAAACTCTGGAGTATACCTTAGTATGACAGGAAAGGCTCTGCCTCACCTGACCGCACATCACTAAATAGAAGTGACATGCCATTTCTTAGTCCTTCACATTGGTACTCATTGGGAAGCAGCAAGTCACCATTGTCAGTGGTTTGTTATATTGGCAAGCCATAGAAGCTAACATGGAGGAAATGTATCAAACCTTAGAGAAAGATAAAGTGGAAAGAGATAACCAACCAATTAGCTTCTAACTATCATTTACAGGCTGTGCTAAAAAAAACCTCTCTCTCTCTCCAAGACTTGATATATATCCCCCATGTGAAGAGGAAACCCCCTTTTCCTCATCCTAAGTATATAGACAAGCAATAAACGAAAGTATAAGGGCATTGGCGTCACAAGGGGGGTGCGGGCCGCAACTGCGTGTAACCCACCGAGGGGTGACACCAAGTGACAAGCGGTGAGGCCAATGGCTGGGGAGGCACACATGTATGAAAACTAAGGATGTGCACGGACCCTCGTGTTTGGGTTTTGGATCTGTATCTCCTTCGAGGTGTGGGATCTGGATATGGTTTTGCAAAATCGCCCTTTGCATGTTTTGGTTTTGGATCTGTATTTCCTTAAAGAATTTATAAAAACAGCTAAAATCACATAATATGGGCCTTTTTTTGTTCCTACAGTATTATTAACCTCAATAACATTAATTTCCAGTCACTTCACAGCTCACAATATTGTTCACCAACATAGGCCAAAGGTTGGCTGGCTGAACTAAGCAACCAGAATGGGTATGTAATTCCGGCTGTCGAGATGCCTCCTGTCAGAATACCGACAGCGGCATCCCAATGATTGGTACCCCCCCCTTCTTGTAGACTCTCCCTAACCCTCCCAACCCCGAGCCCCAGGGCCGGACTGGCCATCTGGCAGTTCTGGCAAATTCCAGAAGGGCCGATGCCAAGATGGGCCGGTCCGGCTGCTGACATGCCCGGCGAGTATGTCTCCCTCCACACCACACAGAAAAATCCCCCCCAAAATGGCCGCCGCCACATAGTACCACAAATGTAAAAAAATGGCAAGAGGCAGAGGTGGGCTCTAGTGTCTGTAAATCATGGTCGACTGGAGGCGGAGCTACTGCTCCTCTGCGCTCTGCACATGATCACAGGTGCCTCCTCCATGATCACAAGAGCACCAACTCCCCTCCCCTGCGATCACAAGAGGACCCCCCACGGTCCCCACCCCATCACAACAGCCACCCCCCCCGCGGGTGCCCCCCTCCCCCCACGACTATAACAGCCCCCCCGCGGGTGCCCCCCGTCCTGATCACACCAGCGCTTCTCCATGATCACAGGAGCATACCCGTCCGATAATCATAGAAGCACCAACCTGCAGGTAGGTGCTGAGGTAGGAACCCCCTTGCAAGTGCTTAGTTATGTGTGTATATATATATATATGTATGTGTGTGTCTATATATATATATTAGGGGTGAGCGGGTTCGGATTTCTGAAATCCGAACCCCCCCCGAGCCCCCCCGATCCGAGTCCGATCCGAGTCAGGCTCGACTTTTCCCGTCTGACTCGGATCTGAAATCGAGGCAAAATGTCATCATCCCGCCTTCCAAGTCTCGCGGGTTTTGGATCCTATATAAGGTACCCGCGTCGGCGCCATTTTCTCACTCAGCTGTGGACAGTGAAGAGGGAGGGTGGGAGTTAGGGCTGTGTAGTGTAGTGTAGTGTAGTGCTGCTGTTGTCCACTACTTCAAAGTCCATAGGGGCTGGCTGTGTTGTGCTGTGCTGCTGTTGTTAATAGGGGCTGTGTCCACTACTTCAAAGTCCATAGGGGCTGGCTGGACTGTGTTGTGCAGTCAGTTCTCCATAGGGGCTGTGTCCACTCCAAAGTCCTGTGCAGTGTCCCAGTCCTAAAGGGGTGCTGTAGTGTTGTCCAGGGGGTGCTCTGTCGATCAGGGGTGCTCCCCCCAAGTGCTAAAAAAAGAATATATTTTCTGTGTTTGTGAATTGTGTGCGCAGTAGCCGCACGTGCATCAACAAAGTAGTGCCAAGCGTGCGCCTGTGTCATAAGTAAAGGGCCGGCTAGCTTGACCGTTAAAGGGTGCTGTAACCCCCAAAGTACACTCCAGTCCAAACTAAAAAAAATATTATTTTCTGTGTTTGTGAATTGTGTGCGCAGTAGCCGCACGTGCATCAACAAAGTAGTGCCAAGCGTGCGCCTGTGTCATAAGTAAAGGGCCGGCTGGCTTGACCGTTAAGGGTGCTGTAACCCCCAAAAGTACACTCCAGTCCAAACCAAAAAAAAAATTATTTTCTGTGTTTGTGAATTGTGTGCGCAGTAGCCGCACGTGCATCAACAAAGTAGTGCCAAGCGTGCGCCTGTGTCATAAGTAAAGGGCCGGCTGGCTTGACCATTAAAGGGTGCTGTAACTCCCAAAATACACTCCAGTCCAAACCAAAAAAAAAATATTTTCTGTGTTTGTGAATTGTGTGCGCAGTAGCCGCACGTGCATCAACAAAGTAGTGACAAGCGTGCGCCTGTGTCATAAGTAAAGGGCCGGCTGGCTTGACCGTTAAAGGGTGCTGTAACCCCCAAAGTACACTCCAGTCCAAACCAAAAAAAAAATTATTTTCTGTGTTTGTGAATTGTGTGCGCAGTAGCCGCACATGCATCAACAAAGTAGTGCCAAGCGTGCGCCTGTGTCATAAGTAAAGGGCCGGCTGGCTTGACCGTTAAGGGTGCTGTAACCCCCAAAAGTACACTCCAGTCCAAAGCAAAAAAAAAATTATTTTCTGTGTTTGTGAATTGTGTGCGCACTAGCCGCACGTGCATCAACAAAGTAGTGCCAAGCGTGCGCCTGTGTCATAAGTAAAGGGCCGGCTGGCTTGACCGTTAAAGGGTGCTGTAACCCCCAAAGTACACTCCAGTCCAAACCAAAAAAAAAATTATTTTCTGTGTTTGTGAATTGTGTGCGCAGTAGCCGCACGTGCATCAACAAAGTAGTGCCAAGCGTGCGCCTGTGTCATAAGTAAAGGGCCGGCTGGCTTGACCGTTAAAGGGTGCTGTAACCCCCAAAGTACACTCCAGTCCAAACCAAAAAAATATATATTTTCTGTGTTTGTGACTTGTGTGCACTGTGGCTGCACGTGCATCAACAAAGGAGCAGCGCGAAGCGTGCGCCTGTGTCCCATAAGAAAAGAGCCGGCTGGCCCATTTCTTAAAGGGTGGTGTAACCCACAAAGTGCACTACTCTCCAGCAAAAATAAAAAAATATTTTCTGTGTTTGTGTGCGCTTTAGCCGCACGTATATATCAATATAACATAAATGGAGGACCAAACTTTCTCCGATAAAAATAAAATAGGGAAAGATCAAGAACCACTTCCTCCTAGTGCTGTTGCTGCTGCTGGGAGTTGTTCATCATCCCAGAGAGGAAGTAGGAACATCACTACTTTTACTAAACAATTGACCCTCCAACAGTCCCTAGCGATGAGGATGAAGTACGACAGCAGTCATCCTGAAGCAAAACGTATAACTGAGGCCTTGACTGCTATGTTGGTGTTAGACGTGCATCCGGTATCCGCCATTAGTGCAGTGGGATTTAGACAATTGATGGAGGTAGTGTGTCCCCGGTTCCAAATCCTGTCTAGATTCCACCTGCATCCTCAAAGCAGCAGCGACAAGCGTGCATCTGTCTGTTAAAGGGTGGTGACACCCTCAAAGTGTGCTACACAAACAATAAAAATATTGTTCTTTTTTTTTCTGTCTTTGTGAAATGTGTGGGCTGTAGCCGCACCTGCATCCTTAAAGCAGCAGCGACAAGCGTGCGTCTGTCTGTTAAAGGGTGGTGACACCCTCAAAATGTGCTACACAAACAATAAAAATATTCTTCTTTTTTCTGTCTTTGTGAATTGTGTGGGCTGTAGCCGCACTTGCATCCTCAAAGCAGCAGCGACAAGTGTGCGTCTGTCTGTTAAAGGATTACATCGGTGACAGCATCCAAGTAGGCATGTCAGACAGTCCGTACCTGTACTGGCAGGAAAAAGAAGCAATTTGGAGGTCCCTGTAAAAACTGGCTCTATTTTACCTGAGTTGCCCCCCCTCCAGTGTGTACTCCGAAAGAGTGTTTAGTGCAGCCGGGAACCTTGTCAGCGAAAGGCGTAGGAGGTTGCTTCCACAAAATGTGGAGAAGATGATGTTCATAAAATTAATAATCAACTCTTCCAGGGAGACCAGCCTCCAGAACATACAGAGGGACCTGTGGTTCCAGCGGGGACGAATTAATACTCTGTGAGGATGAGGATGTACACACTGAAGAGGGTGAGCAATCGGTGGATGAGGAGGATGAGGATGACATCTTGCCTCCGTAGAGCCAGTTTGTGCAGGGACAGATTAATTGCCAGCTTGTTTTGTGGGGGCCCAAGCGAACCAATCATTTCAGCCACAGTCGTGTGGCAGACCTTGGCGCTGAAATGATTGGTTTGTTAAAGTGTGCATGTCCTGTTTATACAACATAAGGTTGGGTGGGAGGGCCCAAGGACAATTCCATCTTGCACCTCTTTTTTTTCTTTGCATTATGTACAGTTTGGGGCCTAGTTTTTCAAACTGCCATCCTGTCTACCACTGCAGTTTCACGCCTAGGTGGGTCACTTGTTTGTGCCGCCCACTCGTGTAGCTTAGCATAGTCATCCAGCTACCTCGGTGCAACCTTTTGGACATAAAAACACTATTGTGAGGTGTGAGGTGTTCAGAATAGACTGGAAATGAGTGGAAATTAAGGTTATTGAGGTTAATAATAGCATAGGAGCAGAAAAACCTACAAATTCTGTGATTTTAGCTGTTTTTATGCTTTTTTTCAAAAAAATACAGATCCAAAACACAAAACCCAGAACCCAAAACACGGAAGGGTGGTTTTGGCAAAACCAATCCAGATCCAAAACACAAAGAAAGATCCAGATCCAAAACCAAAACACGAAAAGTGGCCGGTGCACACCCCTTATATATATATATATATATATATATGTGTATCTGTGTTTGTGTATATTTATCTAAAATATGTGTATGTATATATATATATATGTGTATATATATATATATTTATATATACATATATATATATATATATACACAGTATATGTATATATACTATATGTGTATATATATATATATATATGTGTGTGTATGTACAGTATATATGTATATATTTATATATATATGTATATATGTGTGCATGTGTATATATATATATATATATATATACACAGTATATGTATATATACTATATGTGTATATATATATATATATTAGGGGTGTGCACCGGCCACTTTTCGTGTTTTGTGTTTTGGTTTTGGATCTGGATCTTTCTTCGTGTTTTGGATCTGGATTGGTTTTGCCAAAACCACCCTTGCGTGTTTTGGGTTCTGGGTTTTGTGTTTTGGATCTGTATTTTTTTGAAAAAAAGCATAAAAACAGCTAAAATCACAGAATTTGTAGGTTTTTCTGCTCCTATGCTATTATTAACCTCAATAACCTTAATTTCCACTCATTTCCAGTCTATTCTGAATACCTCACACCTCACAATAGTGTTTTTATGTCCAAAAGGTTGCACCGAGGTAGCTGGATGACTATGCTAAGCGACACAAGTGGGCGGCACAAACACGTGACCCATCTAGGCGTGAAACTGCAGTGGCAGACAGGATGGCATTGAAAAACTAGGCCCCAAACTGTACATAATGCAAAGAAAAAAAAGAGGTGCAAGATGGAATTGTCCTTGGGCCCTCCCACCCACCCTTATGTTGTATAAACAGGACATGCACACTTTAACAAACCAATCATTTCAGCGCCAGGGTCTGCCACACAACTGTGGCTGAAATGATTGGTTCGTTTGGGCCCCCACAAAACAAGCTGGCAATTTATCTGTCCCTGCACAAACTGGCTCTACGGAGGCAAGATGTCATCCTCATCCTCCTCATCCACCGATTCCTCACCCTCTTCAGTGTGTACATCCTCATCCTCACAGAGTATTAATTCGTCCCTGCTGGAACCACAGGTCCCTCTGTACGTTCTGGAGGCTGGTCTCCCTGGAAGAGTTGATAATTCATTTTATGAACATCATCTTCTCCACATTTTGTGGAAGCAACCTCCTACGCCTTTCGCTGACAAGGTTCCCGGCTGCACTAAACACTCTTTCGGAGTACACACTGGAGGGGGGGCAACTCAGGTAAAATAGAGCCAGTTTGTACAGGGACCTCCAAATTGCTTCTTTTTCCTGCCAGTACAGGTACGGACTGTCTGACATGCCTACTTGGATGCTGTCACCGATGTAATCCTTTAACAGACAGACGCACGCTTGTCGCTGCTGCTTTGAGGATTCAAGTGCGGCTACAGCCCACACAATTCACAAAGACAGAAAAAAAAAAGAATATTTTTATTGTTTGTGGAGCACACTTTGAGGGTTACACCACCCTTTAACAGACAGAAGCACGCTTGTCGCTGCTGCTTTGAGGATGCAAGTGCGGCTACAGCCCATACAATTCACAAAGACAGAAAAAAGAAGAAGAATATTTTAATTGTTTGTGTAGAACACTTTGAGGTGTCACCACCCTTTAACAGACAGACGCACGCTTGTCGCTGCTGCTTTAAGGATGCAGGTGCGGCTACAGCCCACACATTTCACAAAGACCAAAAAAAAAAGAACAATATTTTAATTGTTTGTGTAGAACACTTTGAGGTGTCACCACCCTTTAACAGACAGACGCACGCTTGTCGCTGCTGCTTTAAGGATGCAGGTGCGGCTACAGCCCACACAATTCACATAGACAGAAAAAAAAAGAACAATATTTTAATTGTTTGTGTAGCACACTTTGAGGGTGTCACCACCCTTTAACAGACAGACGCACGCTTGTCGCTGCTGCTTTGAGGATGCAAGTGTGGCTACATCGCACACAAGTCACAAACACATTAAAAAAATAGTTTTTTATTTTTTGGAACACTTTGAGAGTTACACCACCCTTTAACAGACAGACGCACGCTTGTCGCTGCTGCTTTAAGGATGCAGGTGCGGCTACAGCCCACACATTTCACAAAGACCGAAAAAAAAAGAACAATATTTTAATTGTTTGTGTAGAACACTTTGAGGGTGTCACCACCCTTTAACAGACAGACGCACGCTTGTCGCTGCTGCTTTAAGGATGCAGGTGCGGCTACAGCCCACACAATTCACATAGACAGAAAAAAGAAGAATATTTTTATTGTTTGTGTAGCACACTTTGAGGGTGTCACCACCCTTTAACAGACAGACGCACGCTTGTCGCTGCTGCTTTAAGGATGCAGGTGCGGCTACAGCCCACACATTTCACAAAGACCAAAAAAAAAAGAACAATATTTTAATTGTTTGTGTAGCACACTTTGAGGGTGTCACCACCCTTTAACAGACAGACGCACGCTTGTCGCTGCTGCTTTAAGGATGCAGGTGCGGCTACAGCCCACACATTTCACAAAGACCAAAAAAAAAAGAACAATATTTTAATTGTTTGTGTAGCACACTTTGAGGGTGTCACCACCCTTTAACAGACAGACGCACGCTTGTCGCTGCTGCTTTAAGGATGCAGGTGCGGCTACAGCCCACACAATTCACAAAGACAGAAAAAAAAAGAACAATATTTTAATTGTTTGTGTAGCACACTTTGAGGGTGTCACCACCCTTTAACAGACAGACGCACGCTTGTCGCTGCTGCTTTAAGGATGCAGGTGCGGCTACAGCCCACACATTTCACAAAGACCAAAAAAAAAAGAACAATATTTTAATTGTTTGTGTAGCACACTTTGAGGGTGTCACCACCCTTTAACAGACAGACGCACGCTTGTCGCTGCTGCTTTAAGGATGCAGGTGCGGCTACAGCCCACACAATTCACAAAGACAGAAAAAAAAAGAACAATATTTTAATTGTTTGTGTAGCACACTTTGAGGGTGTCACCACCCTTTAACAGACAGACGCACGCTTGTCACTGCTGCTTTAAGGATGCAGGTGCGGCTACAGCCCACACAATTCATAAAGACAGAAAAAAAAAGAACAATATTTTAATTGTTTGTGTAGCACACTTTGAGGGTGTCACCACCCTTTAACAGACAGACGCACGCTTGTCGCTGCTGCTTTGAGGATGCAGGTGGAATCTAGACGGGATTTGGAACCGAGGACACACTACCTCCATCAATTGTCTAAATCCCACTGCACTAATGTCGGATACCGGACGCACGTCTAACACCAACATAGCAGTCAAGGCCTCAGTTATACGTTTTGCTTCAGGATGACTGCTGTCGTACTTCATCCTCATCGCTAGGGACTGTTGGAGGGTCAATTGTTTAGTAAAAGTAGTGATGTTCCTACTTCCTCTCTGGGATGATGAACAACTCCCAGCAGCAGCAACAGCACTAGGAGGAAGTGGTTCTTGATCTTTCCCTATTTTATTTTTATCGGAGAAAGTTTGGTCCTCCATTTATGTTATATTGATATATATACGTGCGGCTAAAGCGCACACAAACACAGAAAATATTATTTTATTTTTGCTGGAGAGTAGTGCACTTTGTGGGTTACACCACCCTTTAAGAAATGAGCCAGCCGGCTCTTTACTTATGGGACACAGGCGCACGCTTGGCGCTGCTCCTTTGTTGATGCACGTGCAGCCACAGTGCACACAATTCACAAACACAGAAAATAATATTTTTTTTGGTTTGGACTGGAGTGTACTTTCGGGGGTTACAGCACCCTTAACGGTCAAGCCAGCCGGCCCTTTACTTATGACACAGGCGCACGCTTGGCACTACTTTGTTGATGCACGTGCGGCTACTGCGCACACAATTCACAAACACAGAAAATAATTTTTTTTTTTGGTTTGGACTGGAGTGTACTTTCGGGGGTTACAGCACCCTTAACGGTCAAGCCAGCCGGCCCTTTACTTATGACACAGGCGCACGCTTGGCACTACTTTGTTGATGCACGTGCGGCTACTGCGCACACAATTCACAAACACAGAAAATAATTTTTTTTTTGGTTTGGACTGGAGTGTACTTTCGGGGGTTACAGCACCCTTAACGGTCAAGCCAGCCGGCCCTTTACTTATGACACAGGCGCACGCTTGGCACTACTTTGTTGATGCACGTGCGGCTACTGCGCACACAATTCACAAACACAGAAAATAATTTTTTTTTTGGTTTGGACTGGAGTGTACTTTCGGGGGTTACAGCACCCTTAACGGTCAAGCCAGCCGGCCCTTTACTTATGACACAGGCGCACGCTTGGCACTACTTTGTTGATGCACGTGCGGCTACTGCGCACACAATTCACAAACACAGAAAATAATTTTTTTTTTGGTTTGGACTGGAGTGTACTTTCGGGGGTTACAGCACCCTTAACGGTCAAGCCAGCCGGCCCTTTACTTATGACACAGGCGCACGCTTGGCACTACTTTGTTGATGCACGTGCGGCTACTGCGCACACAATTCACAAACACAGAAAATAATTTTTTTTTTGGTTTGGACTGGAGTGTACTTTCGGGGGTTACAGCACCCTTAACGGTCAAGCCAGCTGGCCCTTTACTTATGACACAGGCGCACGCTTGGCACTACTTTGTTGATGCACGTGCGGCTACTGCGCACACAATTCACAAACACAGAAAATAATTTTTTTTTTGGTTTGGACTGGAGTGTACTTTCGGGGGTTACAGCACCCTTAACGGTCAAGCCAGCCGGCCCTTTACTTATGACACAGGCGCACGCTTGGCACTACTTTGTTGATGCACGTGCGGCTACTGCGCACACAATTCACAAACACAGAAAATAATTTTTTTTTTGGTTTGGACTGGAGTGTACTTTCGGGGGTTACAGCACCCTTAACGGTCAAGCCAGCCGGCCCTTTACTTATGACACAGGCGCACGCTTGGCACTACTTTGTTGATGCATGTGCGGCTACTGCGCACACAATTCACAAACACAGAAAATAATTTTTTTTTTGGTTTGGACTGGAGTGTACTTTCGGGGGTTACAGCACCCTTAACGGTCAAGCCAGCCGGCCCTTTACTTATGACACAGGCGCACGCTTGGCACTACTTTGTTGATGCACGTGCGGCTACTGCGCACACAATTCACAAACACAGAAAATATATTATTTTTTTAGCACTTGGGGGGAGCACCCCTGATGGACAGAGCACCCCCTGGACAACACTGCAGCGCTCCTTTAGGACTGGGACACTGCACAGGACTTTGGAGTGGACACAGCCCCTATGGAGAACTGACTGCACAACACAGTCCAGCCAGCCCCTATGGACTTTGAAGTAGTGGACACAGCCCCTATTAACAACAGCAGCACAGCACAACACAGCCAGCCCCTATGGACTTTGAAGTAGTGGACAACAGCAGCACTACACTACACTACACTACACAGCCCTAACTCCCACCCTCCCTCTTCACTGTCCACAGCCGAGTGAGAAAATGGCGCCGACGTGGGTACCTTATATAGGATCCAAAACCCGCGAGACTCGGAAGGCGGGATGATGACGTTTTGCCTCGATTTCAGATCCGAGTCAGGCGGGAAAAGTCGAGCCTGATTCGGATCGGACTCGGATCGGGGGGGCTCGGGGGGGTTCGGATTTCAGAAATCCGAACCCGCTCACCCCTAATATATATATATATATATATATAATTTAGGGGTGTGCACCGGCCACTTTTCGTGTTTTGTGTTTTGGTTTTGGATCTGGATCTTTCTTCGTGTTTTGGATCTGGATTGGTTTTGCCAAAACCACCCTTCCGTGTTTTGGGTTCTGGGTTTTGTGTTTTGGATCTGTATTTTTTTTAAAAAAAGCATAAAAACAGCTAAAATCACAGAATTTGTGGGTTTTTCTGCTCCTATGCTATTATTAACCTCAATAACCTTAATTTCCACTCATTTCCAGTCTATTCTGAACACCTCACACCTCACAATAGTGTTTTTATGTCCAAAAGGTTGCACCGGGGTAGCTGGATGACTATGCTAAGAGATACGAGTGGGCGGCACAAACACGTGGTCCATCTAGGAGTGGCACTGCAGTGGCAGACAGGATGGCAGTTTGAAAAACTAGGCCCCAAACTATACATAATGCAAAGAAAAAAAGAGGTGCAAGATGGAATTGTCCTTGGGCCCTCCCACCCACCCTTATGTTGTATAAACAGGACATGCACACTTTAACAAACCAAACATTTCAGCGCCAGGGTCTGCCACACGACTGTGGCTGAAATGATTGGTTCGTTTGGGCCCCCACCAAACAAGCTGGCAATTAATCTGTCCCGGCACAAACTGGCTCTACGGAGGCAAGATGTCGTCCTCATCCTCCTCATCCACCCATTCCTCACCCTCTTCAGTGTTGTGTACATCCTCATCCTCACAGAGTATTAATTCGTCCCCGCTGGAATCCACAACCACAGATCCCTCTTTACGTTCTGGAGGCTGGTCTCCCTGGAAGAGTTGATTATTAATTTTATGAACATCATCTTCTCCACATTTTGTGGAAGCAACCTCCTACGCCTTTCGCTGACAAGGTTCCCGGCTGCACTAAACACTCTTTCGGAGTACACACTGGAGGGGGGGCAACTCAGGTAAAATAGAGCCAGTTTGTACAGGGACCTCCAAATTGCTTCTTTTTCCTGCCAGTACAGGTACGGACTGTCTGACATGCCTACTTGGATGCTGTCACCGATGTAATCCTTTAACAGACAGACGCACGCTTGTCGCTGCTGCTTTGAGGATGCAAGTGCGGCTACAGCCCACACAATTCACAAAGACAGAAAAAAAAAGAAGAATATTTTTATTGTTTGTGGAGCGCACTTTGAGGGTTACACCACCCTTTAACAGACAGACGCACGCTTGTCGCTGCTGCTTTGAGGATGCAAGTGCGGCTACAGCCCACACAATTCACAAAGACAGAAAAAAGAACAATATTTTTATTGTTTGTGTAGCACACTTTGAGGGTGTCACCACCCTTTAACAGACAGATGCACGCTTATCACTACTGCTTTGAGGATGCAAGTGCAGCTACAGCCCACACAATTCACAAAGACAGAAAAAAAAAGAAGAATATTTTTATTGTTTGTGTAGCACACTTTGAGGGTGTCACCACCCTTTAACAGACAGACGCACGCTTGTCGCTGCTGCTTTGAGGACAGTATCATATGCAGTGACAGTAGACTTGTCAGAAATTGTTGGCACGTCCTTCAGTCCGGACCAGATGTCCAAACCGGCCCTTGACTTATGACACAGGCGCACGCTTGGCGCTGCTGCTATGTTGATGCACGTGCGGCTACATCGCACAGAAGTCACAAACACATTAAAAAAATAGTTTTTTATTTTTTGGAGCACTTTGAGGGTTACACCACCCTTTAACAGACAGACGCACGCTTGTCGCTGCTGCTTTGAGGATGCAAGTGCGGCTACAGCCCACACAATTCACAAAGACAGAAAAAAGAAGAATATTTTTATTGTTTGTGTAGCACACTTTGAGGGTGTCACCACCCTTTAACAGACAGACGCACGCTTGTCGCTGCTGCTTTGAGGATGCAAGTGCGGCTACAGCCCACACAATTCACAAAGACAGAAAAAATAGAACAATATTTTTATTGTTTGTGTAGCAAACTTTGAGGGTGTCACCACCCTTTAACAGACAGACGCACGCTTGTCGCTGCTGCTTTAAGGATGCAGGTGCGGCTACAGCCCACACATTTCACAAAGACAAAAAAAAAAGAACAATATTTTTATTGTTTGTGTAGCACACTTTGAGGGTGTCACCACCCTTTAACAGACAGACGCACGCTTGTCGCTGCTGCTTTAAGGATGCAGGTGCGGCTACAGCCCACACATTTCACAATGACAGAAAAAAAAGAACAATATTTTTATTGTTTGTGTAGCACACTTTGAGGGTGTCACCAAACTTTAACAGACAGACGCACGCTTGTCACTGCTGCTTTGAGGATGCAGGTGCGGCTTCAGCCCACACATTTCACAAAGACAGAAAAAAAAGAACAATATTTTTATTGTTTGTGGAGCGCACTTTGAGGGTTACACCACCCTTTAACAGACAGACGCACGCTTGTCGCTGCTGCTTTGAGGATGCAAGTGCGGCTACAGCCCACACATTTCACAAAGACAGAAAAAAAAGAAGAATATTTTTATTGTTTGTGGAGCGCACTTTGAGGGTTACACCATCCTTTAAGAAATGAGCCAGCCGGCTCTTTACTTATGGGACACAGGCGCACGCTTGGCGCTGCTCCTTTGTTGATGCACGTGCAGCCACAGTGCACACAATTCACAAACACAGAAAATAATTTTTTTTTTGGTTTGGACTGGAGTGTACTTTGGGGGTTACAGCACTCTTTAACGGTCAAGCCAGCCGGCCCTTTACTTATGACACAGGCGCACGCTTGGCATTACTTTGTTGATGCACGTGCGGCTACTGCGCACACAATTCACAAACACAGAAAATAATTTTTCTTTTGGTTTGCAGTGTACTTTGGGGGTTACAGCACCCTTTAATGGTCAAGCCAGCCGGCCCTTTACTTATGACACAGGCGCACGCTTGGCACTACTTTGTTGATGCACGTGCGGCTACTGCGCACACAATTCACAAACACAGAAAATAATTTTTTTTTTGGTTTGGAGTGTACTTTGGGGGTTACAGCACCCTTTAATGGTCAAGCCAGCCGGCCCTTTACTTATGACACAGGCGCACGCTTGGCACTACTTTGTTGATGCACGTGCGGCTACTGCGCACACAATTCACAAACACAGAAAATATTTTTTTTTTGGTTTGGAGTGTACTTTGGGGGTTACAGCACCCTTTAACGGTCAAGCCAGCCGGCCCTTTACTTATGACACAGGCGCACGCTTGGCACTACTTTGTTGATGCACGTGTGGCTACTGCGCACACAATTCACAAACACAGAAAATAATTTTTTTTTTGGTTTGGACTGGAGTGTACTTTGGGGTTTACAGCACCCTTTAATGGTCAAGCCAGCCGGCCCTTTAGTTATGACACAGGCGCACGCTTGGCACTACTTTGTTGATGCACGTGCGGCTACTGCGCACACAATTCACAAACACTGAAAATATATATTTTTTTGGTTTGGAGTGTACTTTGGGGGTTACAGCACCCTTTAACGGTCAAGCCAGCCGGCCCTTTACTTATGACACAGGCGCATGCTTGGCACTACTTTGTTGATGCACGTGCAGCTACTGCGCACACAATTCACAAACACACAAAAAATATTATTTTTTTAGCACTTGCGGGGAGCACCCCTGATGGACAGAGCACCCCCTGGGCAACACTACAGCACCCCTTTAGGACTGGGAAACTGCACAGGACTTTGGAGTGGACACAGCCCCTATGGAGAACTGACTGCACAACACAGTCCAGCCAGCCCCTATGGACTTTGAAGTAGTGGACACAGCCCCTATTAACAACAGCAGCACAGCACAACACAGCCAGCCCCTATGGACTTTGAAGTAGTGGACAACAGCAGCACAGCGCAGCACAGCACAGCTCAACACTACTCTGCACTACACTACACTACACTACACAGCCCAGCCAGCCTTAACTCCCATCCTCCCTTTTCACTGTCCACAGCCGAGTGAGAAAATGGCGCCGACGCGGGTACCTTATATAGGATCCAAAACCCGCGAGACTCGGAAGGCGGAATGATGACGTTTTGCCTCGATTTCAGATCCGAGTCAGGCGGGAAAAGTCGAGCCTGACTCGGATCTGCCTCGGATCGGGGGGGCTCGGGGGGTTTAGATTTCAGAAATCCGAACCCGCTCACCCCTAATATATATATATATATATATATATATATGTACAGGTCCCTCTCCTGGGTAGAGGACTCCTTCGTTACACACACACACAGCAGCAGGGAAGCAGCACACCAGTCTGGATGCAAGTACAAGCTGGTCGGTGCCAGTCTTTATTGTACAATGTCAGAAACATAAAGAAAACATAAATATAAATCCTAGCCCTGTCGGGGCACTAACTTCACAGGTAGTTCCCTCACTTCCAGAACCTGGCAGGGCCTAATGCCCTCGCCAGCAGCAAAAGCACAGCACAACACTCACGGTTAGGTTTCCAAGTGTCTCTGAGCAAACTCCCTGCCTGCTCTCCCAGGTGAGACAATCAGCCCTAAACAAACTAGGCTTATATTGGCCACTCTCAGGTGGAAAACTAACAATCCTGTTACCAGGCTGCGAGAACCAAAACCTGGAGTGTCCGTGGGTGGAGCCCTCCCTCTCCTCTCACCCACAACCCCCAGGTCCCAAACCGGCTTTTCAAAAAGCCGAAACTCAAGCCTGCTACACTGCAGACTTTCTCCTGGGGGTTTAAAACACAAAAGACAGGAATCTGGGACAAATGTACCTGCCACAGACCACTTTACCAGTGATCCTATCACATATCCCCCCCCTTTGTTTCCACCTGTGGGGCGGAACAACTGAAGCCCCCAAACAATGAACGCGTGACAACGCGTCAGCATTGGCCAGCTGGCTTCCTGGCCTGTGTTCCACTGAAAATGTAAAAGTTTGTAACGCCAAGAACCATCTTGTAATTCTCGCATTACTGTCCTTATTTTCAGACATCCACTTCAGAGGGGCATGGTCAGTGATCAATTTGAACTTTCTTCCGACCAAGTAGTACCTGAGAACCTCTAACGCCCACTTTATGGCCAATGCCTCCTTCTCCACTGTGGCATAGTTTCTCTTATGTACATTCAACTTTCTGCTAAGATAGAAAATAGGGTGTTCCTCAACCACCTTGTTCTGGGACAGGACCGCTCCTATACCTACTTCTGATGCATCGGTTTGTACTATGAATTCCCTTTCAAAATTAGGAGTCATCAGGACTGGTTGGGAACACAACGCTACTTTCAACTCCTGAAAAGCTTTCTCTGCCTCAGGACTCCATTCTACCATGACTTTTTGTTTGCCTTTGGTCAGGTCAGTCAGTGGGACTGCCATGGTGGCAAAGTTGGGTATAAACCTCCTGTAGTACCCCGTATTTCCCAAGAAGGCTCTCACCTGCTTCTTATTCAGAGGCCGTGGCCAGTTTTGTATGGCATCAACTTTATTGAGCTGAGGCTTTATCAGGCCTCTGCCAATGGTGTATCCCAGATATTTTACTTCCTCCATGCCTAGACAACACTTTTTTGGGTTGGCTGTCAAACCTGCCTTATAGATGGAGTCCAACACTGCTTGCACCCTGGGTAAGTGAGACTGCCAATCAGGACTATGAACGACCACGTCATCCAGATAAGCAGCCGCATACCATCTATGGGGCCTTAGAATCCTGTCCATCATTCCTTGGAAGGTAGCAGGTGCCCCATGTAGCCCGAAGGGTAACATCTTGCACTGAAACAAGCCCTCTGGCGCTGAAAAAGCTGTCTTTTGTTTGGCGCTCTCGGTTAACAGTACTTGCCAATACCCTTTGGTTAGCTCAAGAGTGGTTAAATACCTTGCCGTCCCCAGTCTCTCAATCAGTTCATCCACTCTTGGCATCGGGTAGGCATCGAATTTTGAAACACTGTTCAACTTTCGGAAGTCATTGCAGAAACGCACACTCCCGTCGGGCTTTGGAATCAACACAATGGGACTTGACCATTCACTATGTGATTCTTCAATAACCCCTAACTCTAGCATATTTTTAATTTCTTTCGACACCGATTCTCTTTGTGCTTCTGGTAACCTATAGGGCTTTAGATTAACTTTAACCCCTGGGTCAGTGATGATGTCATGTTTAATGACCGAGGTTTTCCCAGGTACGTCAGAGAACAGCACCCTATTTCTAATAAGAAACTCCTTGACCTCTTGTTGTTGAATTGCCGACAGGGTTTTTGCCACTGTCACTTCGGGAACTAAGGGCCCTGGACTTACTGGAAGGTCTCGGACGGCCGACAGTACCGTTCTATCTTTCCAGGGCTTTAACAGATTTATATGGTATATCTGTTCCGGCTTTCTTTTCCCCGGCTGGTAAACTTTGTAATTGACCTGCCCCACTCTTTCTAAGATTTCAAAGGGCCCTTGCCATTTAGCCAAAAGTTTATTTTCCACAGTGGGAACCAATACTAACACTCTGTCCCCAGAAGCAAAGCTGCGTAACCGAGCATTGCGGTTGTATACCCTCTGCTGTGCCTGTTGAGCCTGTTCCAGGTGCTCTCTCACTATCGGCACTACCGCAGCAATTCTCTCCTGCATTTGAGAAACATACTCAATCACCGTTTTGTAAGGACTAGACTGCCCCTCCCATGTCTCTTTGGCAAAGTCTAGTAACCCCCTTGGGTGTCTCCCATACAACAAGTCGAAGGGTGAAAACCCGGTGGAGGACTGGGGAACTTCTCTTATGGCCAACAATAAATACGGCAATAAGTAGTCCCAATCCCTACCATCCTTGTCGACCACTTTCCTAAGCATGTGTTTTAACGTCTTGTTAAACCTCTCGACCAGCCCATCAGTTTGGGGGTTTTAAACCGAAGTTCTTAACTGTTCGATTTTGAACAGGCGGCATAACTCTTTCATGACTTTGGACATAAACGGTGTACCCTGGTCAGTTAGTATCTCCTTAGGTATACCCAGCCTGCTAAAGACATGAACTAGCTCTCTGGCAATGGTCTTGGTTGACGTATTACGCAACGGGATCGCCTCCGGGTACCTGGCAGCGTAATCCATTATGACCAGAATATACTGGTGTCCCCTGGCAGACTTCATTAAGGGTCCAACCAAATCCATCGCTATTCTTTCAAATGCGGCGAGATAGGCCTCCACATCATCGCCCGAAGTCATCTTTTGGAGGAAGTGACTGGCTCGTACAGAGTGAGTGGTGGTGGGAGGACCAGTATTAACATCTCTGGGCAGGGCGACCAGGTGCTGTACCACCTCTCTTATGGCCTGGCTGTTTTCCGCTAAGGCCTGGCGGGTTTCCTCAATGGCGACCTGTTGTTGCCTGGCGGATTCCTGCTGAAGTTTGTTAGTCTCCTGCTGAGCCCTGGTAGCTTCCTGCTGAGCCCTGGTAGATTCCTGCTGAGCTGCTGTAGCTTGGAGCAAGGCCTTAATAATGTCCTCCATTTTGTCCTGGGGTGTAGGTTGGAAGCTGAACCTTGCCTCTCTGAGCATTGGCTGACGCCTCCTTTATGGGACTCCAAGGACACAGTGTTATTTCCACACTCACAAATTGGGTGTCTGTCCCTTTAATTTTTAAATGGAAAGTTTTCCTCTTGCTGCAACTTTAGTGTGTGTGGTTGCCCGCATTCTCCACCATATTGTGACACAGTTTGGTTAGGGGGTCCCTCTCCTGGGTAGAGGACTCCTTCCTTACACACACACACAGCAGCAGGGAAGCAGCACACCAGTCTGGATGCAAGTACAAGCTGGTCGGCGCCAGTCTTTATTGTACAATGTCAGAAACATAAAGAAAACATAAATATAAATCCTAGCCCTGTCGGGGCACTAACTTCACAGGTAGTTCCCTCACTACCAGAACCTGGCAGGGCCTAATGCCCTCGCCAGCAACAAAAGCACAGCACAACACTCACGGTTAGGTTTCCAAGTGTCTCTGAGCAAACTCCCTGCCTGCTCTCCCAGGTGAGACAATCAGCCCTAAACAAACTAGGCTTATATTGGCCACTCTCAGGTGGAAAACTAACAATCCTGTTACCAGGCTGCGAGAACCAAAACCTGGAGTGGCCGTGGGTGGAGCCCTCCCTCTCCTCTCACCCACAACCCCCAGGTCCCAAACCGGCTTTTCAAAAAGCCGAAACTCAAGCCTGCTACACTGCAGACTTTCTCCTGGGGGTTTAAAACACAAACGACAGGAATCTGGGACAAATGTACCTGCCACAGACCACTTTACCAGTGATCCTATCACAATATATATATATATATATATATATATATTAGGGGTGAGCGGGTTCGGATTTCAGAAATCCGAACCCCCCCGAGCCCCCCCGATCCGAGTCAGATCCGAGTCAGGCTCGACTTTTCCCGCCTGACTCGGATCTGAAATCGAGGCAAAACGTCATCATCCCGCCTTCCGGGTCTCGCGGGTTTTGGATCCTATATAAGGTACCCGCGTCGGCGCCATTTTCTCACTCGGCTGTGGACAGTGAAGAGGGAGGGTGGGAGTTAAGGCTGGCTGGGCTGTGTAGTGTAGTGTAGTGTAGTGTAGTGCAGAGTAGTGTTGTGCTGTGCTGTGCTGCACTGTGCTGCTGTTGTCCACTACTTCAAAGTCCATGGGGGCTGGCTGTGTTGTGCTGTGCTGCTGTTGTTAATAGGGGCTGTGTCCACTACTTCAAAGTCCATAGGGGCTGGCTGGACTGTGTTGTGCAGTCAGTTCTCCATAGGGGCTGTGTCCACTCCAAAGTCCTGTGCCGTGTCCCAGTCCTAAAGGGGTGCTGTAGTGTTGTCCAGGGGGTGCTCTGTCCATCAGGGGTGCTCCCCCCAAGTGCTAAAAAAATAATATTTTTTGTGTGTTTGTGAATTGTGTGCGCAGTAGCCGCACATGCATCAACAAAGTAGTGCCAAGCGTGCGCCTGTGTCATAAGTAAAGGGCCAGCTGGCTTGACCATTAAAGGGTGCTGTAACCCCCAAAGTACACTCCAGTCCAAACCAAAAAAAAAATTATTTTCTGTGTTTGTGAATTGTGTGCGCAGTAGCCGCACGTGCATCAACAAAGTAGTGACAAGCGTGCGCCTGTGTCATAAGTAAAGGGCCGGCTGGCTTGACCGTTAAAGGGTGCTGTAACCCCCAAAGTACACTCCAGTCCAAACCAAAAAAAAAATTATTTTCTGTGTTTGTGAATTGTGTGCGCAGTAGCCGCACGTGCATCAACAAAGTAGTGCCAAGCGTGCGCCTGTGTCATAAGTAAAGGGCCGGCTGGCTTGACTGTTAAAGGGTGCTGTAACCCCCAAAGTACACTCCAGTCCAAACCAAAAAAAAAAATATTTTCTGTGTTTGTGAATTGTGTGCGCAGTAGCCGCACGTGCATCAACAAAGTAGTGCCAAGCGTGCGCCTGTGTCATAAGTAAAGGGCCAGCTGGCTTGACCGTTAAAGGGTGCTGTAACCCCCAAAGTACACTCCAAACCAAAAAAATATATATTTTCTGTGTTTGTGAATTGTGTGCGCAGTAGCCGCACGTGCATCAACAAAGTAGTGCCAAGCGTGCGCCTGTGTCATAAGTAAAGGGCCGGCTGGCTTGACCGTTAAAGGGTGCTGTAACCCCCAAAGTACACTCCAGTCCATACCAAAAAAAAAATATTTTCTGTGTTTGTGAATTGTGTGCGCAGTAGCCGCACGTGCATCAACAAAGTAGTGCCAAGCTTGCGCCTGTGTCATAAGTAAAGGGCCGGCTGGCTTGACCGTTAAAGGGTGCTGTAACCCCCAAAGTACACTCCAAACCAAAAAAAATATATTTTCTGTGTTTGTGAATTGTGTGCGCAGTAGCCGCACGTGCATCAACAAAGTAGTGCCAAGCGTGCGCCTGTGTCATAAGTAAAGGGCCAGCTGGCTTGATCGTTAAAGGGTGCTGTAACCCCCAAAGTACACTCCAAACCAAATAACAAAATATTTTTTCTGTGTTTGTGAATTGTGTGCGCAGTAGCCGCACGTGCATCAACAAAGTAGTGCCAAGCGTGCACCTGTGTCATAAGTAAAGGGCTGGCTGGCTTGACCGTTAAAGGGTGCTGTAAATCCCAAAGTACACTCCAGTCCAAACCAAAAAAAAATTAATTTCTGTGTTTATGAATTGTGTGCGCAGTAGCCGCACGTGTATCAACAAAGTAGTGCCAAGCGTGCGCCTGTGTCATAGGTAAAGGGCCAGCTGGTTTGACCGTTAAAGGGTGCTGTAACCCCCAAAGTACACTCCAAACCAAAAAAAAAATATTTTCTGTGTTTGTGACTTGTGTGCGCAGTAGCCGCACGTGCATCAACAAAGTAGTGCCAAGCGTGCGCCTGTGTCATAAGTAAAGGGCCGGCTGGCTTGACTGTTAAAGGGTGCTGTAACCCCCAAAGTACACTCCAGTCCAAACCAAAAAAATATATATTTTCTGTGTTTGCGAATTGTGTGCGCAGTAGCCGCACGTGCATCAACAAAGTAGTGCCAAGCGTGCGCCTGTGTCATAAGTAAAGGGCCAGCTGGCTTGACCATTAAAGGGTGCTGTAACCCCCAAAGTACACTCCAGTCCAAACCAAAAAAAAAATTATTTTCTGTGTTTGTGAATTGTGTGCGCAGTAGCCGCACGAGCATCAACAAAGTAGTGCCAAGCGTGCGCCTGTGTCATAAGTAAAGGGCCAGCTGGCTTGACCGTTAAAGGGTGCTGTAACCCCCAAAGTACACTCCAGTCCAAACCAAAAAAAAAAATATTTTCTGTGTTTGTGAATTGTGTGCGCAGTAGCCGCACGTGCATCAACAAAGTAGTGCCAAGCGTGCGCCTGTGTCATAAGTAAAGGGCCGGCTGGCTTGACCGTTAAAGGGTGCTGTAACCCCCAAAGAACACTCCAAACCAAAAAAATATATTTTTTCTGTGTTTGTGAATTGTGTGCGCAGTAGCCGCACGTGCATCAACAAAGTAGTGCCAAGCGTGCGCCTGTGTCATAAGTAAAGGGCCGGCTGGCTTGACCGTTAAAGGGTGCTGTAACCCCCAAAGTACACTCCAAACCAAAAAAAAAATATTTTCTGTGTTTGTGAATTGTGTGCACAGTAGCCACACGTGCATCAACAAAGTACTGCCAAGCGTGCGCCTGTGTCATAAGTAAAGGGCCAGCTGGCTTGACCGTTAAAGCGTGCTGTAACCCCCAAAGTACACTCCAGTCCTAACCAAAAAAAAAATTATTTTCTGTGTTTGTGAATTGTGTGCGCAGTAGCCGCACGTGCATCAACAAAGTAGTGCCAAGCGTGCGCCTGTGTCATAAGTAAAGGGCCGGCTGGCTTGACCGTTAAAGGGTGCTGTAACCCCCAAAGTACACTCCAAACCAAAAAATATATATTTTCTGTGTTTGTGAATTGTGTGCGCAGTAGCCGCACGTGCATCAACAAAGTAGTGCCAAGCGTGCGCCTGTGTCATAAGTAAAGGGCCGGCTGGCTTGACCATTAAAGGGTGCTGTAACCCCCAAAGTACACTCCAAACCAAATAACAAAATTTTTTTTCTGTGTTTGTGAATTGTGTGCGCAGTAGCCGCACGTGCATCAACAAAGTAGTGCCAAGCGTGCGCCTGTGTCATAAGTAAAGGGCCGGCTGGCTTGACCGTTAAAGGGTGCTGTAACTCCCAAAGTACACTCCAGTCCTAACCAAAAAAAAAAATATTTTCTGTGTTTGTGAATTGTGTGCGCAGTAGCCGCACGTGCATCAATAAAGTAGTGCCAAGCGTGCGCCTGTGTCATAAGTAAAGGGCCGGCTGGCTTGACCGTTAAAGGGTGCTGTAACCCCCAAAGTACACTCCAGTCCAAATCAAAAAATATATATTTTCTGTTTGTGAATTGTGTGCGCAGTAGCCGCACGTGCATCAACAAAGTAGTGCCAAGCGTGCGCCTGTGTCATAAGTAAAGGGCCGGCTGGCTTGACCGTTAAAGGGTGCTGTAACCCCCAAAGTACACTCCAGTCCAAACCAAAAAAAAAATATTTTCTGTGTTTGTGAATTGTGTGCGCAGTAGCCGCACATGCATCAACAAAGTAGTGCCAAGTGTGCGCCTGTGTCATAAGTAAAGGGCCGGCTGGCTTGACCGTTAAAGGGTGCTGTAACCCCCAAAGTACACTCCAAACCAAAAGAATATATATTTTCTGTGTTTGTGAATTGTGTGCGCAGTAGCCGCACGTGCATCAACAAAGGAGCAGCGCCAAGCGTGCGCCTGTGTCCCATAAGTAAAGAGCCAACTGGCTCATTTCTTAAAGGCTGGTGTAACCCACAAAGTGCACTACTCTCCAGCAAAAATAAAAAAATATTTTCTGTGTTTAGCCGCACGTATATATCAAATCGATATAACATAAATGGAGGACCAAACTTTCTCCGATAAAAATAAAATAGAGAAAGATCAAGAACCACTTCCTCCTAGTGCTGAAGCTGCTGCCACTAGTCATGACATAGACGATAACATGCCATCAACGTCGTCTGCCAAGGCCGATGCCCAATGTCATAATAGAGGGCACATACAATCCCAAATGACAAAGTGCAGGAAAATGACCATGAAAAAAACATTTAAATCAGCTGAAGAGAAACGTAAACTTGCCAATATGCCATTTACGACACGGAGTGGCAAGGAACGGCTAAGGTCGATCCCTAGTATGTTCATGACTAGTGGTTCAGCTTCACATGACGATGGAAGCCCTCCTCCCACTAAAAAAATCAAAAGAGTTAAGCTGGCAAAAGCACAGCGAAGAACTGTGCTTTCTAAGAAGATATCACAAATCCCCAAGGAGAGTCCAAGTGTGGTGGTGGTTGCGATGCCTGACCTTCCCAGCACTGGACGGGAAGAGGTGGCTCTTTCCACCATTTGCACGCCCCCTGCAAGTGCTGAAAGGAGCACCCACAATCCACTTGCTGATATGCAAATTGAAGATGTCACTGTTGAAGTACAACAGGATGAGGATACTGGTGTAGCTGGCGCTGAGGAGGAAGTTGGCGAGGAGGATTCTGATGGTGATGTGGTTTGTTTAAATCAGGCTCCGGGGGAGACAGTTGTTGTCCGTGGGATGAAAAAGCCCATCACGGTCATGCCTGGGCAGAAGACCAAACATTCCACCTCTTTGGTCTGGCAATATTTCTATCCAAATCCGGACAACAACTGTCTTGCCATATGTACCATATGTAAAGGTGATATAAGTAGGGGTAGGGACGTCAACCACCTAGGAACATCCTCCCTTATACGGCACCTGCAGCGCGTTCATAAAAAGTTACTGTCAAGTTCAGAAACTTTGGCTAAGACCGTAAGCAGTCCAGGGACACCTAAATGCCCTTGTCCTGTTGTATTCAAGCGCCTGCAAACCACACCGTCAACTCCCTCCTCGTCAATTTCCTTCTTAGTCAGGATCGGAAGTAGTCCTGCAGGGCATGTCACTGGCATGACTGACTCTCCTATCCGGGATTCCTCCGGAGGATCCTGCATTGCTACGCCTACTGCTGCCGCTGCTGCTGTTGCTGCTGCTGGGAGTCGTTCATCATCCCAGAGAGGAAGTAGGAACACCACTACTTTTACTAAACAATTGACCCTCCAACAGTCCCTAGCGAGGAGGATGAAGTACGACAGCAGTCATCCTGAAGCAAAACGTATAACTGAGGCCTTGACTGCTATGTTGGTGTTAGACGTGCGTCCGGTATCCGCCATTAGTGCAGTGGGATTTAGACAATTGATGGAGGTAGTGTGTCCCCGGTTCCAAATCCCATCTAGATTCCACTTCACTAGGCAGGCGATACCGAGACTGTACAGAAACGTCAGAAAAACTGTCCTCAGTGTCCTGAAAAATGCCGTTGTACACAATGTCCACTTAACCACGGACATGTGGACAAGTGGAACGGGGCAGACTAAGGACTATATGACTGTGACAGCCCACTGGGTAGATGTATCACCTTACGCAGCAACAGCAGCAGCGTCACCAGTAGCAGCCAGCTCGTTCCAAGGCTGTATATCACCGGTTTCAGTAAGAGTCACACCGCCGACAACCTCTTAGAGAAACTGAGGGAAATCATCGCCCAGTGGCTTACCCCACTTAGACTCTCCTGGGGATTTGTGATATCTGACAACGCCACCAATATTGTGCGGGCATTACATCTGGGCAAATTCCAGCATGTCCCATGTTTTGCTCACACAATAAACTTGGTGGTGCAGAATTTTCTGAAAAGCGACAGGGGCGTGCAGGAGACGCTTTGGGTGGCCCGAAAAATTTCTGGCCACTTTCGCCATTCAGCGACTGCGTGCTGAAGACTGGAGCACCAGCAAACACTCTTGAACCTGCCCTGCCATCACCTGAAGCAAGAGGTTGTGACGCGGTGGAACTCAACCCTCTATATGCTTCAGAGGATGGAGGAGCAGCAAAAGGCCATACAAGCCTATACATCCACCTATGACATAGGCAAAGGAGGGGGTATGCACCTGACTCAAGCGCAGTGGAGAATGATTTCCGTGTTGTGCAAGGTTCTCCAGCCCTTCGAACTTGCCACACGTGAAGTCAGTTCAGACACTGCCAGCTTGAGTCAGGTCATTCCCCTCATCAGGCTTTTGCAGAAGCAGCTGGAGAAAGTGAAGGAGGAGCTAAGACGGAGCGATTCCGCTCGGCATGTGGGACTTGTGGATGAAGCCCTTCATTCGCTTTGCCAGGATTCCAGGGTGGTCAATCTGTTGAAATCAGACCACTACATTTTGGCCACCGTGCTCGATCCTAGATTTAAAGCCTATGTGGTGTCTCTCTTTCCGGCCGACACAAGCCTGCAGAGGTGCAAAGACCTGCTGGTGAACACACTGTCAGCTGAAGCGGAACGTGACACGTCAACAGCTCCTTCTTCATTTTCTCCCGCAACTGGGGCTGCCAGGAAAAAACTTAGGTATCCTAAGCAACCCGCTGGCGGTGATGCAGGGCAGGCAGGACCAAGTTTGGACATCTGGTCCGGACTGAAGGACCTGGCAACAATTTCTGACATGTCTACTGTCACTGCATATGATACTGTCACCATTGACAGAATGGTGGAGGATTACATCGGTGACAGCATCCAAGTAGGCATGTCAGACAGTCCATACCTGTACTGGCAGGAAAAAGAGGCAATTTGGAGGCCCCTGTACAAACTGGCTCTATTTTACCTGAGTTGCCCCCCCTCCAGTGTGTACTCCGAAAGAGTGTTTAGTGCAGCCGGGAACCTTGTCAGCGAAAGGCGTAGGAGGTTGCTTCCACAGAAAGTGGAGAAGATGATGTTCATCAAAATGAATTATCAGCTCTTCCAGGGAGACCAGCCTCCAGAACATACAGAGGGACCTGTGGTGGTGGATTCAAGTGGGGACGAGTTAATACTTTGTGAGGATGAGGATGTACACACTGAAGAGGGTGAGGAATCAGTGGATGAGGAGGATGAGGATGACATCTTGCCTCCGTAGAGCCAGTTTGTGCAGGGACAGATTAATTGCCAGCTTGTTTTGTGGGGGCCCAAACGAACCAATCATTTCAGCCACAGTTGTGTGGCAGACCCTGGCGCTGAAATGATTGGTTTGTTAAAGTGTGCATGTCCTGTTTATACAACATAAGGGTGGGTGGGAGGGCCCAAGGACAATTCCATCTTGCACCTCTTTTTTTTCTTTGCATTATGTACAGTTTGGGGCCTAGTTTTTCAAACTGCCATCCTGTCTGCCACTGCAGTATCACGCCTAGATGGGTCACGTGTTTGTGCCGCCCACTCGTGTCGCTTAGCATAGTCATCCAGCTACCTCGGTGCAACCTTTTGGACATAAAAACACTATTGTGAGGTGTTCAGAATAGACTGGAAATGAGTGGAAATTAAGGTTATTGAGGTTAATAATAGCATAGGAGCAGAAAAACCTACAAATTCTGTGATTTTAGCTGTTTTTATGCTTTTTTTCAAAAAAATACAGATCCAAAACACAAAACCCAGAACACAAAACACGGAAGGGTGGTTTTGGCAAAACCAATCCAGATCCAAAACACGAAGAAAGATCCAGATCCAAAACCAAAATACAAAACACGAAAAGTGGCCGGTGCACACCCCTAATATGTATATATATATATATATATGTATATATATATATATTGTGTGTGTATGAATATGTATATTTTTATTTTATAGGAAGAGACACAGCTAAATATATTGTTGTATTGACTTTACACATTCTAAATTTGTCTATTATCAATTATTATCTTAATTACTTGTAAAAATAAAAATTGTATTCACTTTGCATGATGCTTCTGCATTTTATATACAGAGTGTAAAACTGCATACACACTGGATGATATGCTCCATGAGCGATATCGTCCAGTGTTTCCCCTGCACTGCTGGGCTCAATGTCGTTAACGACATTGAGCACACACACTGAACGATATCGTTAACGATATCGTTCAGTGAGGGTAGCCTCCCTCATCCCCAAACATGCACAACCTGACGATATCGTCAAGTTGCCCTCCATGTTCGGGCGATGAAAGACATCGTTAATTATCTGGAGGAGTGCGCATCGTTAATGATATCTTGCATACACACTGGACGATATTGAAGCCGATGAACGATAACGTTATTATTGTTCATATCGTCCAGTGAGTACGTGACTTTACTTGCAGATTTTCAGGTCCTCAGCTATAGAGGACGTAATCACACATTAGGTTATGGTCCACTGAAAGCTGAACAATAATGGACTTTTTTTTAATTACACCCATACCTATTAGAAATGTTTTGCTGTAAAGTCACACATCCTCTAGGCGACTAGGGAAAGACAGTACGATTACGACATCGTAATCGTACCGTCATTCCCCATCCCATGCAGTGCCTACACCGAACGATAGGTCATTCAGTGTAGGCACCCTCCCTCATCCCCGAACATGGTCAATCTGTCATTATCGGCAGATTGACCGCAGGGCCGGCCCTAGCCCAAATTTTTTGGTAAGCGAGTATATTTTTTGGCGCCCCCTTATGCAGTGCCCCTTTTACAGTGCCCCCGGTAGTGGTCTCCCCTGTGCAGTGCCCCTTGTGTCCCCAGTAGTAAGCCCCTTATATAGTGCCCCTAGTAGTAGTCTCCCCATGCAGTGCCCCCCAACAGTGGTACCCTTTATGCAGTGCCCTTTAAACAGTGGCCCCAGTTGTAGTTCCCACTCCCTATGCAGTACCCCCAGTATTACCCTTTATATAGTGCCCCCAGTAGTGGTCCCCCCCTTGTAGTGCCCCCAGTAGTAATCCCCCTTGTAGTGCCCCCAGTAGTAATCCCCCCTTGTAGTGCCCCCAGTAGTAATCCCCCCCTTGTAGTGCCCTCAGTAGTAGCCCACCCTTGCAGTGTTCCCAGTAGTAGCCCCCCCTTGTAGTGTTCCCAGTAGTAGCCCCCCCCCCCCCCCGCAGTAGAGACACATCTTTGAATCATGTTTGAATCCTCTGCAGGATGAGTTCTGTTGTGTGTATTTTAATACAGAGAATGATGTATACTTGTATGTTGTTCTAATATTAATGATATGTGTAAGAGCATAGACTAATGCTGCCCATCCACTAGGCGATTAAATTGAGTGATTGAACGATAACTATATTGTTATCGTTCAATCGTTCATTAATCGTTTGCAAATCGTTCACTAAAATGTCTAAAACGACCAGCCATGCACGCTCCCGCTGGTCATTTTAGACATCTATCATCGCGCAAACATGCTGGACAACCTGATGATAATGTCAGGTTGAGCATGTTAGCAGATGATTGATGTGCCTACACTGAATGACTGAACGTTCAGTGTAGGCACAGCACAGACAGATAAACGACTGCACGATTACAATGTCGGAATCGTGCAGTCTTTTGCCTGTCTTCTAGTGGATGGGCAGCATAAGAAGTGGGAGGAGTCAGGAATACAAAGGGAGGGAGTCTATGCCAGGAGCCAGACGTTGACGCCAATGTGGGCCTGTATGTTCTTTAAATGCCAGGGCCTATTTTTAGTCCCAGTCCGGCCCTGCCGAGCCCTAACCCTAACCCTCCCCGTTAGTGCCTAAACCTAAGTTTGCTCCCTTCGTGCCTAAGCCTGACCCTCCCCCCTTAGTGCCTAACCCTAATCACCCCAGTGGTGCCTGACCCTAACACTCCCCCCTAGGGGTGCCTAACCCTAACCTCCCCTCACCAAAACCTAATGCTATCCTTGCTAACTTACCTAAACCTTCCCCCCTAACACTAATAATAATAATAATCTTATTTATATAGCGCTTTTCTCCTAAAGGACTCAAAGTGCTTTACATTTACAGTACAAAAGGGCGCCCCGGTTAAGGCTGGCGTCCTCTTGTATTCCGGCATCGGAATTAAGATAGGCGTTGGTATTTCGATGCCTATGTTAACTACCTTTTCGGGATTCCAGCATTGGCATTGAGACCGGCGGCCGTCTCTTGACTACGTCCCAAGCAACCAACAGAGCAGCGGCACAAACACACGGCAGTTATTTCTGTTTACAAAGGTTTTACAAATTAGTAATGTATGTGCAATAACCAATTAAACCAACTCACAAATATGTTCAATAGAAAACAATACTATACAGAAATTTACTAAAAATCATGCGTGGAATATCCTTGCTCAAAACAAGACGTCGTAGTTAACAAGCAGCAAACAAAAAAAAACCTAAACCATGTGTAAATAGCAACAGCAGACATGAATGCCCCCTACACAAGTGCACATGAAACCAGCACATGTCTATTCTCAGTGCCCAATCTGTATTTCCTTCCTGGGGGTGCTGGACCACTGATGACAGGCGCTCTGTACCCGTGTAAAGCCCCGTTCAATCAGCCTTTTTGTTGAGCAGTTCCCCAAAATCTTCCCAACCATAAATATAGAATTTCATACCTAAAAGTCAGAAACACTGTGGGTCGGATACAGTGCAGGTCAGATACAATGAGGGCAGGATACAGTACAGATCGAATACAGTGCGGGTCGGATACAGTGCGGTCCGGATATAGTGCGGGATATAGTGCAGGTCTGATATAGTGCGGGATACAGAGTGGGTTGGATACAGTGAAGGCTGCATACAGTGCTGCATACAGTGTGGGTTGGATGCAGTACAGGTCGGATACAGTGCGGGCAGGGCCAGCTCCAGGGGTAGCCGTGCCCTGTGCAGCATGGGTAGTCGTTGCCCCCTAGAAACCGAAAATTGGGGCGTGGCCTAATTACCATAGACCACGCTCCCTAAATTACGTCATTGGGGGCGTGCCCGCATGGCACGCCTCCCATGTAACGTCAGGCTGGGGGCGAGCCAAGCACTCTGCCACTAGCTGGGCTTCCCCCAGCCCTCTCCCTGCACTAAATGGATCTGCGCTGCATCCATTCAGCTACTCTGGGGTCCGGCAACGCAGCACAGCTGCGGCGGTGGGGGTGCCCATCCTCCCGACCAGACCACCCACAGAACACATCGGCCCATGAAGGGAACAGTGGGACAGTGCTGTCCCGCTGAAATCGGGATATTGGGAGAGGTGCGCCCTCTATGGGGTGGCGCCCCTGTTCGACCACACTGGTCGAACATGCCTCAAGCAGGCCCTGTATGCGGGATACAGTGCAGGTCTGATATAGTGCGGGGTACAGTGTGGGTTGGATGCAGTGCAGGCCGGATACAGTGTGGGTTGGATGCAGTGCAGGTTGGATACAGTGCTTGTCTGATATAGTGCGGCATACAGTGTGGGTTGGATACAGTGTGGTATACAGTGTGGGTTGGATGCAGTGCTTGTCTGATATAGCACGGGGTAAAGTGTGGGCTGGAAACAGTGCAGGTCGGATACAGTGTTGGATACAGTGTGGGTCTGATATAGTGCGAGATACAGTGTGGGTTGGATACAGCGCAGGTCGGATACAGTGAGGGATACAGTGTGGGTTGGATACAGTGCAGGTCGGATACAGTGCGGTATATAGTGTGGGCTGGATGCAGTGTAGGTTGGATACACTGCTTGTCTGATATAGCGCGGGGTACAGTATGGGTTGGATGCAGTGTAGGTTAGATACAGTGCTTGTCTGATATAGTGCGGGATACAGTGCGGGATGGATACAGTGCAGGCCGGATACAGTGTGGTATACAGTGTGGGTTGGATACAGTGCAGGTCGGATACAGTGCGGTATATAGTGTGGGTTGGATGCAGTGTAGGTTGGATACAGTGCTTGTCTTATATAGCGCGGGGTACTGTGTGGGTTGGATGCAGTGTAGGTTAGATACAGTGCTTGTCTGATATAGTGCGGGATACAGTGCGGGATGGATACAGTGCAGGCCGGATACAGTGTGGTATACAGTGTGGGTTGGATGCAGTGCAGGTTGGATACAGTGTGGTATACAGTGTGGGTTGGATGCAGTGCAGGTTGGATACAGTGCTTGTCTGATATAGCGTGGGGTAAAGTGTGGATTGGATACAGTGCAGGTCGGATACAGTGTTGGATACAGTGTGAGTCTGATATAGTGCGAGATACAGTGTGGGTTGGATGCAGCGCAGGTCGGATACAGGGCCTGATTCAGCATGGATTGCTATTCTGCTTGAACACACGCAACTGCGTTGCTAATATCAGCGGTGATATTTAAATGTTTGCATTCGCATTGCGAACTCAGCCTGACAAAAGGACTCCCACTTCCCCTTAATCACATGCGTATACTTGGGCAACAGAGCGAGACAATCGGTAACATCGAGTAACTTCGGACCTAGACGCACAGTTAAGGCAGGTCAGACCTCACTCTGGAATTGTTAACGTCTGTGCACGCTATGAGACCTCAGGAGGCATCTGGTATCGCAGTGTCTAATTTATGCACGTCTGCGTTGAAATGCACCTGCACGCCTGTGTGCTGCCCGACCACCCTCCGTCACCACCCACAAACGACACTGCCTGTCAATCACTCTGTAAAGAGTCTGCATAGCCTCTGCGTATGCAGTTCTGACCGTAGCGTCTGGCACGCACGCAGCGCTGCGTACTGCGTTCCTTGCTGAATCAGGCCCACAGTGTGGTATACAGTGTGGGTTTGGATACAGTGCAGGTCAGATACATTGTGGGATACATAGTGGGTTGAATGCAGTGCAGGTCAGTTATAGTGTTGGATACAGTGTGAGTAGGTTACAGTGCGGGATACATTGTGGGACTGTGTGGATTGGATACAGTACAGGCCGGATACAGTATGGCATACAGTGCGGGTCTCACATAGTGCGGGATACAATGCGGGCCGGATACAGTATTTTATACAGTGTGGGTTGAATACAGTGCAGGGTACAGTGCATACTTGCCGACTATCTGGCTGCTCCTTCCGGGAGGGAGCAGCTAGATCGGCAGAACAGGGGGCGTGGCCAGCAAAAGGGGGCGTGGCCGGGCGGGCTGAAGGCCGTTTCCGGGTGTGACAGGGGGCGGGGCCATGCAATCGCGTCATTTTGGCCCCGCCCCATGACACAATGCCGAAATACAGGCATTGTGAAGCAGGGGGCGGGGCCAAAATGATGCAAATCCTCAGTGTGGGAGTGTCGGCAGTGCGGGGTTGCTGATGGTGTCCTCAGTACGCGGGACGGCAGTGCGCAGGTGCTGGCAGTGTCCTCAGTGCAGGGTGCCGGTAGAGCGGGGGTGCCAGTGGTGACCTCAGTGCAGGGATGTTGACAGTGTCAGCCATGCGGGGGTGCCGGTTGTGTCCTCAGTGTGGTAGTGCCAGTAGTGTCGGCAGTGCAGGGTTGCTGACGGTGTGCTCAGCATGTGGGGCAGCAGCGTGGGGGTGCTGGCAGTGTCCTCAGTGCAGGGTGTCGGCAGAACGGTGGTGCCAACGGTGTCCTCAGTGCATGTGTGCTGACAGTGTCGCCAGTGCGGGGGTACCAGTGGTGTTCTCAGTGTGGGAGTGCCGTCAGTGCAGGGTTTCTGAGGGTGTCCTCAGTACGTGGGGCAGCAGTGCAGGGGTGCTGGCAGTGTCCTCAGTGCAGGGTGTTGGCAGTGTCGGCAGAGCGGGGGTGCCAGCGGTGTAGGCAGCGGAGGGGGGGGCTGCCGGCTGTGTCAGGCGACTCTCTCAGCCAATCAGCGTTAAGCCCTTGACTTTAATGGGACTCTGTAAAATGGCCGCTCGAGGCAAAACCTCGAGATCCGACAGCAGGATCGCGAGGTTTTGCCTCGATTAGGGATCCAGGGCAGGCAGAGAGATCCAAGCTGTGTATCGGATCCCCCCCGGATCCCCAAAATTTGGATGGGCTCGTTTCTCTGAGAACCGGACCCGCTCATCTCTAATAAAAACAGTTTTTATATCAAAACTCTGGAGCATGACAGGGAGTATGATAGGGGAGGCTCTGCCCCCACTGCCTGCACGTCCCTGCCCCAAAGTGCCCACTCCTCCTTAGTGACTCGGCTCCTGACACAATGAGGGGGCCGGCATTGCACACAGAGTGGTCCCCGGGGGCAGTCTGCACCTCTAGGACCCCAGGAGTGACTAAAACGGGGGTTTGACCCATGAGGCCATGCCCCCTTTTTGCTGGCGCGCGGCTTCGATGCACACACTACCACCACCCTCATCTTGTCACCGCGGAGAGGGCCGCCACTATGTAATGGTATGTGTGATTTATTGGTGCCTGTGTGTTTTCTTAACTTCATTTCTCCTTGGAGATGTACTGGTCCCAGTGTGAGTTGGAGGTCAGGGCATGCTGATATTAGTGCAGGGCCGGCTCCAGGCACGCTCCATGTGTGCGGCCGCACAACAGCACCAGGGTCAGGCTGTAGAAGATGCCCACCCTCCACCCACCCGCTGCCGTTAGTATTTTGTATTTTCACCTCTCTATCCTATATATGCAGCCATAGCTGCTCTTACCTATCTTACTTTACACTTCACCTTTCTCATTAGAGCGATGCCCTGGGGTGACTCGGCTGGGCTGGTTTGGGGGTGTCCTGCACTCTGGATTTGAACCCTAGTATGTTAGGGACCTACCCTACAGAGGCTACCTGGATATGGAGGGTAGGCCCTGTCGAAGCTGGATAATTGGCTGAGACAAGATCAGTTTAAAATTAAATCGCAGCGACGCCATCTTGCGACTGGCCGCAAGACGCCATTTTGGAAATGAGATCGCAAGATGCCATTTTGCGAATGGCCGCCTAAGCGCCATTTTAGATAAACTTACACTGTAGTACATGTGGCGATATTACTATTGCATCTTTCAACATTTCTCATACACACATTAATACACACAATTGCACTGTTAACTAGTCGCATATTAGCGAATGCATAGGACTTTGTATGAAACCGCTGTTTTATTAGCTTTATGCGCACGCATCTGCCCCAAGTTATCTAGCGTCCTTATATTAAACCCCACATACTCACACATTACATATTCACACATAAGGTTTAATAAGATTTAAAGTATAAGATTTAAGTTGGTTCAGTTAGTATAGATGCTGTGAAATAAAGATATTTGATAACTAAGGTTTTATACATGCTAAGAAAGCCGTGTTTGATTTCGTACTGATGCGTACTCTTTCTACAGAATTCCGGTACTATCGGTATGGAGATCGCATCATGGATTCCCAACTTATGGACCGCAGAGACTACAAGCAACAAAATGTATATTTTATGAACAACTGTTAGGATGTAGCATGTGGGCGGGAGGGCAGAGACCCCCAGTTGTTAGAGGCTGGGTGAGTCTATTTGAACCAGCCTGTTAAGCGCTCTGTAACAGATGCTTCTCCTCTGGGAACCAATGATATCAGCAACAAACTTCTCTATTGTCCTGTCTATTCTGGGGGGGTATAAACATGTGTGCTCAAACACTGGGTTTTTAGTCTTCTTGCTGAATGCTGATTGATGGAGGTTTTCTTTCTGAATGCCGGGATCTGGTCCACAGCGCATGCGTATGTATACTGTACTTGGGGTCTGTATAATTCCTTTGCGTCTAATTGTGTCTGAATCAATAGCGTGTAACTGACTGTACTTTTTACTTGAATAATACTTTGTGCTTTGGAACCACATGTTCTAAGTCTGGAGTCTCTATTATTTACTGTATGATTGCGTACGCAAATTGGCGGCATCCTTAGAGGTTTATAGGTAGGATATTAGAAGGTATAGGCAGGGGTATATAGAGGTTCACTTCAAATATAGATTCCTTAGTTGGGGGCTCATCGAGTGAAGTCACTTACCTACTCACACGGCACATACGGCTATCAATATCTCAGCAAAGGGTGGAGTGGCCACATACAGGATTTTCCTGTAACCGCTTTGTGCTGAAAAATCGCTATCAGTTTTCGTGTGAGCCAAGGAAGCTGACTAGAATCCAGGGACAAGAAAGGAAAAAGTTTGTTTTCCTTTGTTGATAGAACCTAACGTTTAAAGGGGTGCAGTATTGAGTACGTGGCTGGGTCGCAGTTTTGCGCACAGCAAAGAAGCACTTTTGCGTACGCAGTTAAAAAGTCATTATACGGTTGTGTGGTAGTCGCATTATTGTGTATGCGGCTGGTCGCACGATAGCGTATACGTACTTCCGGTTCTGCTGCCTCGTGTTTAAACAAAGCCGTTGAGGTTTACCTTTTTCAATTGTTATCAATATCTGGGTTAACGTGTATTTTTCTGCGCAGGAAAAAAGTGTGTAACAGTGAATATTTTTTGACAAAGTTAAGGATATCGTATGATCCTTAAGGGCTAGGTGCAAGGGTTAGTCTAGCCGCTCGGTAAGTAGCTTTACCGTTCTATACACAGTAGCAGGTGTACATGTTGTCTTTGTTGTAGAGAGGTGCGTGGAAGTGGCCGACATATAAACTTCCATAGGTGTGGAAGTTGCCTTACTAAATCTTATCCGGGTGTGGAAGTTGCCTTTTTCAAATCTTATCCAGGTGTATGGGCACCGCCGACTTAAATCGTCCACAGGTAAGTGAAAGTATCTTGATTGTCTTTCACCAGTTTAAATCTTTATTGAAAAGCGTAAGATTTTGTCTCAGAATGGGAGCCATGCAAACAGTAGAGATGTTAGACAATGATGTGCTGCTAATGGAGGCGCCGATCGGATCGGCCCTCGTGTTATGCATACTAAGTACGGTACTTATGCAATAAGGTATTGTGATGTATGGTTTAAAATGACGATGAAGAGTGTTAGACCGTTTCCCAGAATTGGTAGTTTTGATAAGGATGTATTAGATAATGTCCGGGATCACATCAGTCTGATGCGCTCCCGAGAAAAAGGTCAAATATTGTGAATGTTTAAAATTGTGGCAGCATGAAGGGGATGCGTGGCTTAAAAATGTGCAAGCGACACAAACTAGCGTTGCGAGCGTATTGCCAGAAAATACATCCACGACTCTAAATTGCAATACGGGCGAGCAGCAAATTTGGCGCGCACGTGCGGCAAGGTAGCGTTGTGGAGAGTATTACCAGCAGTTCACGCTCACCTCCCCCACCTTATGTGGATGGAGGTGCAAGTACAGTTACCAAAAATACCCGTAAAAATGTAACAAGCAATTTGTACCCCCTATTAAGTAACCATAAAGAAAATGTTTATGATGTGGATGATGAGCCTATTGTAATGTCTGCCAATTCCCATGTTGTGCAAATGATAGATGCTGCATTACCACAATCATGAGTGGTGCCGCCATCTCCATCGGTAACAGCAAGGGAAGTGTTAACACACTCTGCACCCGTAGAGGAAGTTGTTAATACCATACGTAGCAGCAGCAGACTAAACCCCCAGCCAGGTAACCAGGTCAGAGGTAGCAACGCTACCGGTCTGCATCCCATTCGGACGATAACTGTTCCGAATGGAAATGCAGATGCAAACGGTGTAGTGCCCACGAGGGAAGTAGTAATGCATTGTCCTTGGACAAGAGCAGATCTAAATTCCATCATAAATGATTTCCCTGATCCCAAAAAGGAACTAGCCAAATGTCAAAGATTTTTGAGAAATTTGGGTAGTTCACATGAGCCAACTAATAAAGATTGGCGTGTGGTGTTAAGGGCCTGTCTGCCACGCAATACCGACGTGACAAAATTTATCACGGATTGTGTATTGGATGGTGACGTTCCCTTAACAGACCAAGTAAACCAAGGTAACATTTCCCGCATTGTGACTCAATTGGGTATATATTTTCCAGTAGTAGTTAACTGGAACTAAATTTTCACAACCAAGCAAAAGGAGAGTGAAACTGCAGAAGACTATTGCGACCGGGCTCTGCAGGCTATCACTGGGATAGAAGATATTAAAAATAGCACTCACTACAGGGGAATGATAGTCACAGTACTCATGGACGGTCTGAAAGAGAATTTAAAGACTCGGGTTCAGACCTCACAGCCAGGCTGGAGGGGACTTACAATAGATAACCTCATAGAGTCTGCCATAGAACATGACAAAAACATCTAAAAAAAAGAGGGAGATCCAGAGCGAAAAACTAATGGCTGTCAGTATAGAAGCTCTGGAGGGAATTACTGTAACATCACAGCCAACAGACACACTCGCACCTGCCCACACACTTACACCTGCCCTCACTAACCCCACACAACAACAAACACAGCTCTATTCCGCTAACCCAATACAACCACAGATCCCATACTTATATCCCCCACAATGCCCTTACCCTCCCTATCCTTACCCATATCCACCACCTTTACCCTCTGCTCAAACCTCACAACAACACATGTTTTCACCTGATTCATGGACATGTTTTAATTGTAAACAAACAGGACACTTAAGTAGAAATTGTACAGTAAAACGAGTAGGAACCCCAAATCAAGGAAGATCTGAATATCCCCATAAGGGATATGCACAGAGACCAGCAAATGTTCAACAGGCATCGGCTCCAATTGTGGCCGTAAATGCTTTATTGGAGAATGGTAGCCAACGCTAGTGGTCAGGTCATACCTGTAGTCTACAGATAGTCAGGTTAACGGGAAGTACTAGGGAAGAACCGGTCATGATGGTTGATGTAGCTGGTACTGAATATCCTTTTCTTGTAGACACAGGGGCGACCAGTTCAGTGATGAAATCTCCCGTTAATTTACAGGTGACCAACGAGACAGTATCAACAATGGGTGTAACAGGTAAAGTGGAACATTATCCTTTAACAAAGTCCACAGAGGTTACTATTGGGCCATTGCATACCAGACATTCTTTCCTCCTGGCTGCTGCGACTCCTACTAACCTGCTGGGAAGAGACTTGTTATGTAAAATGGGATGTGTTATATATTGCACCCCTGATGGTGTATTTTTAGATATCCCAGAGAGAATGGTATACGAGGTCCGGGATATGTTAGACACTCCTCAAAGGATAATGTATCACTCTACAGTTTTAAATAAAAATCCATCACAAGTAGATGAAATGCTGTCCCAAATTCCAGATTCCCTTTGGACTAAGGATGGACAGGACACTGGATTAATGGCAAACGTAAGCACTGTAATGGTAAACTTAAAAAGCGGTAGGCAAGCTCCAAAAATTCCCCAGTACCCACTAAAACAGGAGATAGAATTAGGGGTGTTTCCAATAATTGAGCGATTATTGCAGGGAATTTTAGTTCATACAGCTAGTGTAGCCAACAGTCCCATCTTTCCAGTAAAGAAGAGTGGTGGGAGGGGTTATAGGCTGGTGCAAGACCTTAGAGGTGTAAATAAGGTAGTAGAGAGCCAATTCCCTGTAGTGCCAAATCCAGCTGTCATCCTGATGCAGATCCCACCAAATGCAACCCATTTCACTGTCATTGACCTCTGTTCTGCTTTCTTCTCTGTGCCTCTCCACCCTGACTGTCAGTACCTATTCGCATTTACATACAGAGGTGTGCAATATACATGGACACGGTTACCCCAAGGTTTCATAGACAGCCCCAGTATCTTCTCCCAGGCATTGCACGACTGTTTACAATCTCTTCAACCTGCCAATGGAGCTGTTCTAATTCAATATGTGGATGATTTATTGCTATGTTCTGACTCGTTTATGTCATGTTTGAATGATACTAAACTTTTGTTACTTCATCTCTCGCATACAGGACACAAGGTGGCTAAGGACAAGCTACAGCCGTGCCAACCCAGAGTAAAATATTTGGGACACCCAGGGGTTACGACATCTTACAAATGATAGAATCCAAGCCATACAAAACATGACACTGCCGCAGAATCAACAGCAAATTCGTACCTTCTTGGGAATGTGTGGATATTGCCGAATGTGGATCCCAGGTTTTTCAATTTTGGCCTTGCCTTTACAGGAATTAGGGCCTCATTCAGAGGCGGTTGTAGGATGCAAGCGGTCGTTCTGAAACAGGGCGGCCACTTGCATCCTGAACGGCCGCCTCCATGATGGTCGTTAGGCTGTGGGTTAACACCCACAGCTCTAACGACCGACAAGGGTGATGGTCACGATGGTCAAGACCATCGTGACCATCGGAGCTTACGACGAGACCCTAAGGTAGGGTTTCGTCAACCTTAAGCCCCAGGGAGCTTTCTGCTCTGATCGAGCAGGAAGCTCCCCACTGACATCACTGATGATGTCAGTGGGGCCACCCCAAACGGCAAGCGTTCCTACTGGAATGCCTCCGTTTGGCCAGGCATGCCCCCGGCCTGCCCAGAAAACGGGGCGAGCTATCACTCAACATTGACAGCTCACCCCGTCTACGACGAGACCCCCAAAGACGGATCACCCATCGTTAGCCGGGTCTCGCGCATGCGCTGTGGGGCAACATCGAGTCGGTCGTGAGCGCTCAGCACTCACGACTGACTCTGAATGAGCTCCTTAGTCTCTTCCTCAAAAGCCTGATCATGTCATACACACAGAGGAATCAGAGCAGGCTTTCCTTAATCCAGGGCCGCAAATAGGGGGGGCTGAGGGGTCATGTGCACCGGGCGCCATCCTCCAGCGGCACCGGCCACACACTTTTCTGTGCCGGATGTCTGCAGATAGAGACCTCCGGCAGTGGTGCGCGCCGGACATTGAATATGGGCGGAAGATCCCGCCCTCCCTCCTCCACTCGGAAGTTAGGGTAAGTGCTCAGGGGGGGGAGGAGGAGTGAGAGGGGCGGCAGTGCTGCACAGGGCGCACTGCCGTCTAGCTACGGCGCTGCTTAATCTTAAGGATAGCCTGACAAAAGCTCCTGCATTGGGAATACCTGATTATGAAAAATCCTTTTGATTTATATTGTACGGAAGCCGATGGTTGTGCTGCAGGTGTCCTTACACAAAAACATGGTGATGCCAGTAGGACTGTAGCATACTACAGTGCCCAATTGGACACAGTAGCAAGATCACTCCCTACTTGCTTGAGAAGTGTAGCAGCTACCGCTCTATTGGTGAGTAAAAGTGAGGATGTAGTACTGGGCCATGATATGATTGTCTACACTCCCCATGCTGTATCTGCTCTGTTGAACGCAGCTCAAACCAGACACATCTCTTCGGCTAAGTTTACCAAATGGGAACTAGCTCTAGTCGCACCCGCAAATATCACTGTTAAACATTTCAGCACGCTGAACCCAGCAACGTATTTACCATATGTACAACATGATGTACAAAGGGTGGAGGGAGACGAGTTGCTGGCGGGAGGTGAGTTCAGCGGACATAATGATACGCACGATTGTATGACATATCTGAATCAGACCTTTACTGCTAGACCTGACATACATGACACACCTTTAGAAAATGTGGATGTGACTTTTTATACGGATGGGAGTTGTCATAGACAAACAGACAGGTGAATTATGTACAGGTTATGCTGTTGTAAATGACACAGACATCATAGAAGCCAAACCTCTTGGTCCTCCTCACTCAGCCCAGGTGGCAAAGTTAGTAGCACTAACTAGAGCATGTGAACTGGCAGCAGGAAAATCTGCTAACATTTACACTGACTCGAGGTATGCGTTCGGGGTGGTGCACGATTTTGAGGCTCTATGGCGTCTGAGAAATTTTATGACAGCAGCAGACACACCAGTTGCACACTCCCGACACATAAAACATCTTTTAGAGTCAATCCAACTGCCCAAAACAGTGGCAGTAATTAAGTGTAAAGCCCATACATGTGAGGATGACCCGGTGTCACTGGGCAACAACAGGGCCGATGAAGCTGCAAAATGGGCAGCAGGGTTGAAAATGTTTTCTCCAACTGAATATGTTACGATCAGAAATTTCTTGCATTCAGGTTGTTTGACTGGTTGGTGGGAAGGTTCATACCAGGTGCTGCTGACGAGTACTACATCTTTGAAGGTGGCCGAGAGAGATACCTGGGTCCATTCCACTCACTGCAAAAAGGTCAATCAACCGGTGAAGAAACAAGTCGGAGACAAAGCTGATAGCGTGGACCTGTCAATCGCGAGCTTGTTCCGGGAGGATTGAACAGGTTGTAGTGAGATACCTGAACTGAGAGAAATTTGCAGATCTTGTTGTGACAATGGACAGGCCTGCTGTGTTCATTTTCATATTCTCTTTTAGAGTGTTCACCATCCTGGTCGGTTTGGGGATATCCGGTGTCTGTGATGGGGGACCGATTGAAGGAATGGTAGCTGATGGCAGTGCTGATGGAATGGAGTCAGGAGGAATGCAATGCCAATCATGGGAGTGTCTGACCAATCTTAGTACTGTTATTGTTAAGAGAGCTGTCATTCCGGATACTCAGGGAAGGTGTGGAGGTTTATCGTCTGAAGACTCCTGTATTTGTGAGCTTTGTGGGTCCCTTGTTGATGAGAACTGTATCCAATGGTGCCAACCTAAATATAACCCGTACTGGGGTGGGTATTCTTTAGAGGATTATCACAGCATGGTAGGCAAGGTGTTAAATCAAACTGATTGCTGGGTGTGTTCACACGTGCCACAGGGACAGCATAATGTAGGGTTGGTGCCATTTCCACTGAATACCACGGAAATTTTAGAATTACAAAAAGGGAAAACCTTGGATGGAAAATTTCTCTCATCCAAACCACCTCATTTCAAACTCTATCAATTCCAAGTAGATAGATCAATTTTGTGTTTAAACATAACCAACTCCAATAAACCCGGAGGTTGGGAAGTGACGGGGAATAATCAGACGATGACCTTCTCACAAAGAGCTGATAATGAGTCCATAAACCATGATCTGTTACGCTCAATTAAATCTAGTGGGAAACATTTTAGGTATCGGTATACACTGAGTTCCACCAAAGAGATTATTGGTAAGGTGCCAGATGGTTATTGTGCTAAAATAATACAGCCAGAGACTTGCATGAACCAGATGGAAAACCCAGAAATAGGATTGTTTGCAAGAGAAATGTGCTTAATGATAATGATGCATACCATCCCTTATGTTCTCCCTGATAATGTATATTTTGTATGTGGAAGAAAAGCGTATAAATGGCTCTCCCCGACTTCCGAAGGTTTGTGTTAACTGGGAAGAGTAGTCCCAAAAGTTATGACCCTCACACATGTTGAAATGCTGGGTATCCATAAAAACACACCATCACCATATCTTCACACGCAGTATGAACACAGAGGCAAACGAAATATGATACCTGGTGACGTGCATAAAGCCACTCAGTTAATTAGTGAGACAACTGGCTTCCACGTTTTAGTCGCACTGGATCCCACCAGGATCGCTCAGGGAACACTAAATTTTAGCTATATTCAGGAACTTGCTAAATTGATAGATAATATCACCGAGATGTATGATGACACATTCAGGTATACAGGGAGAGAATTACAAGCGTACAAGAAAGAACTGGTGCAACACAGGCTAGTGTTGAATTATTTAACTGCTGTTACTGGAGGGTATTGCGTAACGTTAGCCACCCAATTTGGAGTAAAATGTTGCACCTATGTCACCAATGATACCAGCGACCCCAAGGAGGTGATAGACCGGAAGATGGATGAAATTCTGCAGCTAAAGTGGGAATTTCGCAAGAACCATAACGCTTCAGTGGCTGAAGAAGGGGAGAAGATAGAAGGATGGGTTTCATGGCTGAACCCAGTGAAATGGTTCTCAGGTCTAGGGGAATGGGTCCAGGAAGTGATCGCCAGCATAGGCAAATTCTTAATCCTTATACTGATTGTCATCATAATAATTGGCATATGTGTCCGGTGTGTTCCTATTGTGTTGAAGTGTGGAAAATGTAAAAATAGAGTAAAACGAAAGAATGAAATCATGATGGTGGCCAGTATGAATGCCGAGGTAAATACAGAACTGCATTACAACCCTGAGCTAGGAAATACCATCATTTAATGTATTATATTTAGACATGCATAGAATGTATTATTGAAAAGTTATTTTTAAAACACCTCGGATAATGTAAAGTCTAAGGCCCTCATTCAGAGCTGCTCGCTATTTGCGGTCGTTCGTTCTAAAACAAGGGGTGGCTATTCAAATGAACCGTTCGCTAATTGCGGTCTGTTCATGCCTCTAAGTCTGAATGAGCGAGCAAAACTTGCGGTTGTAATTTTGAAAAATACGCCCCCTTGCCGCTTGCACCATACGTCTTGTCCGCTATTTATTAGATTAATCGAGTACATCGAACAGCGTATGAACTGCTCGCTATTCTTGTGGCTGGTTTTTTCAACCGCTATTTTGCAAGCAATTCTGAGTAAAAAAAACCCAAGTGACGTGGTCAGTGACGCTGCTGTATTAATTATGCACTCCCTTAAAACGCCCGTTTTGACCTTTAAGCACACCTGCGTTCGAATTCCACACCCCCGTTTTCAAGCACCTTCCCCTGTTACCACCCACATACGCCTCCTTCTATCACTCAAAATAGCAGGCATTTGCTATATAGCGAACAAACAATTTTCGGCCGCACTGAGTGGTTCGCGCATGCGTATTAAAATCCGTACGCATGCGCAGATGTGCGAACATCGGTCAGAACGAACGAGCGGCCGCTTACGAGCGGCTCTGAATCAGGGCCTAGATTCCCCTTCAAGACTGCTTTTATAAGACTGGTGCATCCCCACACCTTTCACATGATCTTCCAAGATCCGCGGTGTGCGTATAATAGTAGTTTTATGTCCCAACTCAGAGACATACATTATTGATGGATCAAGAACCACCTTGTGCCATCCCATAATAACACTAAATAATATGTAAATGTAAGCCTAAGTTAAACAACAGATTGTGATAGCAGGTTGTTTGCTATCAAAGGGTGGACTATCGAAGCTGGATAATTTGCTGAGACAAGATCAGTTTAAAATTAAATCGCAACGACGCCATCTTGCGACTGGCCGCAAGACGCCATTTTGGAAATGAGATTGCAAGATGCCATTTTGCGAATGGCCGCCTAAGCGACATTTTAGATAAACTTACACTTTAGTACATGTGGCGATATTACTATTAGCAACATGCGATTGCATCTTTCACCATTTCTTGTACACACATTAATACGCACAATTGCGCTGTTAACCAGTCGCATATTAGCGAATGCATAGGACTTTGTATGAAACCGCTGTTTTATTAGCTTTATGCGCACGCATCTGCTCGAAGTTAACTAGCGTCCTTATATTAAACCCCGCATACTCACACATTACATATTCACACATAAGGTTTAATAAGCTTTAAAGTATAAGATTTAAGTTGGTTCAGTTAGTATAGATGCTGTGAAATAAAGATATTTGATAACTAAGGTTTTATACATGCTAAGAAAGCCGTGTTTGGTTTCGTACTGATGCGTATTCTTTCAACAGAATTCCGGTACTATCGGTATGGAGATCGCATCATGGATTCCCAACTTATGGACTGCAGAGACTACAAGCAACAAAATGTATATTTTATGAACAACTGTTAGGATGTAGCATGGGGGCGGGAGGGCAGAGACCCCCAGTTGTTAGAGGCTGGGTGAGTCTATTTGAACCAGCCTGTTAAGCGCTCTGTAACAGATGCTTCTCCCCTGGGAACCAATGATATCAGCAACAAACTTCTCTATTGTCCTGTCTATTCTGAGGGGGGGGGTATAAACATGTGTGCTCAAACACTGGGTTTTTAGTCTTCTTGCTGAATGCTGATTGATGGAGGTTTTCTTTCTGAATGCCGGGATCTGGTCCAGAGCGCATGTGTATGTATACTGTACTTGGGGTCTGTATAATTCCTTTGCGTCTAATTGTGTCTGAATCAATAGCGTGTAACTGACTGTACTTTTTATTTGAATAATTCTTTGTGCTTTGGAACCACATGTTCTAAGTCTGGAGTTTCTATTTACTGTATGATTGCGTAGGCAAATTAGCGTCATCCTTAGAGGTTTATAGGTAGGATTTTAGAAGGTACAGACAGGGGTATATAGAGGTTCAAATATAGATTCCTTAGCCCATAACCATGGCCATGATTATGCTAAAAACCTCTATTTATTTATTACAAAATTTTATTGCATAATGTATTTATATATAATCAGTAATTTGGACTTGTGCACCAGTGATTTGTCTGTTTCTGTGCCTGCAATAATAGTCTCAACAGGTAGCACCACCCATTATATATATTCCGGGTGTGCAGTCTAGGGTCCTTCCTTATACACTCCATTTAGTGTGCTTCTTTGCACACCTGAAGGCTGAGACACCTTCAGCCTGGACAAGCACCCCTCCCTTATTGGTTTAAAGTAGAGATGAGCAGGTTCGGTTCCCAGAGAACCGAACCCACCTGAATTTAGCATATCCGAGTCGGATCCAAGCAGGCTCGGAGGTTCCCGCCTTACTCGGTTCTCGAAACCGAGGCAAAACCATAGAGACGGAAATCTCGCAGTTTGCGAGCTTTCGTCTCTTTGATCAATGTAGTATATAGGGACCACGCGACAGACGCCATTTCACTCCGGCTGTGGAGACTGAACAGGGAGTGTGGGTAGTGTAGGGCTGGGAGAGGTGCTGGTGCTATCTGCTGTGTCCTGGGCTGGTGCTGATCCATTCTGCTCTCTGGTCACGGTGCGGTCACTATCACTATGCTGTCTGCTGATCCATTCTGGTCACGGTGCTGTCACTGTGCTGTCTCCTGATTCCTGATCCATTCCGGTCCCTGGTCACGGTGCGGTCACTATCAATGTGCTGTCTGCTGATCCATTCTGGTCACGGTGCTGTCACTGTCACTGTGCTGTCTGCTGATACATCAGGGCTGTCTGCTGTGTCCTGGGCTTGTGCTGTGTTCATCTCTGGGCCCAAGTTCTGGACTTTAAAAAAAAAAAAGTAAATAAAAAAAAAAATCAAACTGTCTTTATTATATTTTTCTGTGTGTGCTCGTGGGTGTTAGGCTTAACCGCAGTAGCACACAAGAGCCAGCCAGTGCTGCCTGACTCCAGTCGTGCGCAATCAAAAAAAAAACCAATACAAGTGTCTTATATAGTTATATTTTTTTCTTCTGTGTGTGCTCGTGGGTGTTAGGCTGAACCACAGTAGCGCACAAGATCCAGCAACTCCAGTCGTGTTCAATCAAAAAAAAAAATACAAGTGTCTTATATATTTTTTTCTTCTGTGTGTGCTCGTGGGTGTTAGGCTGAACCACAGTAGCGCACAAGATCCAGCAACTCCAGTCGTGTTCAATCAAAAAAAAAAATACAAGTGTCTTATATATTTTTTTCTTCTGTGTGTGCGTGGGTGTTAGGCTGAACCACAGTAGCGCACAAGATCCAGCAACTCCAGTCGTGTTCAATCAAAAAAAAAAATACAAGTGTCTTATATATTTTTTTCTTCTGTGGGCTCGTGGGTGTTAGGCTGAACCACAGTAGCGCACAAGATCCAGCAACTCCAGTCGTGTTCAATCAAAAAAAAATATACAAGTGTCTTATATATTTTTTTCTTCTGTGTGTGCGTGGGTGTTAGGCTTAACAGCAGTAGCGCACAAGAGCCAGCCAGTGCTGCCCGACTCCAGTCGTGCTCAATCAAAAAAAAACCAATACAAGTGTCTTATATAGTTATATTTTTTTCTTCTGTGTGCTCGTGGGTGTTAGGCTTAACCACAGTAGCGCACAAGATCCAGAAACTCCAGTCATGTTCAATAAAAAAAAAAACAATTAAAGTGTCTTATATATTTTTTTCTTCTGTGTGCTCATGGGTGTTAGGCTGAACCACAGTAGCGCACAAGATCCAGCGAATCCAGTCGTGCTCAATCAAAAAGAAAACAATGAAAGTGTCATATATTTTTTCTTCTGTGTGTGCGTGGGTGTTAGGCTTAACTGCAGTAACGCACAAGAGCCAGCCAGCAACGCAAGTTGCAACCTTGTGCTGCCCGACTACAGTCGTGCTCCAAAAAAAACTCTGGGGCCAAGTTGTTCTGGAGCTTACAAAAAATAAAAATCATCATTTGTCTTTTTTTCTAATATTTTTGTGTGTGCGCACGACTGCACGTGTGGGAATTTTGTAACCGCACCTTGGCTACACTATTGGTGATTGTGACACTGCTTCTTGACTGCAGAAAAAATATGGAGGGCTATCACATGACAGGAGAGCAAGGCCAAGAACCACATGTTGTATCTGCCACCAGCAGTGCAAGGCCGTCAACTTCCTTGACCTCTAGGAAGGCCCATATCCCAGGGCTTAAGTCATGCCATCGATATGGTAAAGCAAGTTTTACTGAAATTAAGAAAAAGAAATTGAAAGGATATTTGCCCTAAGATAAACAAAAAAATGGCAATATGCCATTCACTACACAAAATGAAAAGGAAAGGATAAGGCCTTGGCCTTCTTTCTTTATGAAGACTGCTGATTCTGATAGCCCTTCTGCTTGTAGTAGTAGTGGTGGTGGTCCAATTAAAAATGTGAAAGTTGTTAAGACAGCTCCGGAAAAACCAACTGTGTGCCCTGAGAAATCGAAATCACAAATCCTTGAGGAGAGTGCAAGTGTGTCCGCGGTTGCCATGTCCGCGGTTGTCCGCGGTTGCCAATACTAGTGTACTGGAGAATCCTCCAAGTTACAACAGTTGTGTGCCCTCTGTAAATGTGGGAAGGGCAGTCAACATCTTGCACACATAGGAGGATGCTTCTGTGGAATTGCACATAGAGGAGGAGGATATTTTGGTGGATGAAGGCGCTAAGGATAATGAGGATGTTGGTGATGAAGATGTTAGTGATGAGGATGTTGATGCAGAGGATGTCCTTTGTGTAAGTAAGGCAACAGCTGTTGCCCATGGTTTGAAAAAGCCAAAGCTCATTGTTGTCATGCCGAGACAAAAGACAAAAAAATCTACTTCTCACGTGTGGAATTATTTCCATCCCGATCCGGACAATAGTTGTCAAGCCATATGTGCCCGTTGCCATACAATAGTGAGTAGAGGGAGGGACCTAAACCACCTAGGAACCTCCTCCTTGTTACATCACTTGGAGCGCATTCATCAAATATCAAAGTGTACGTCGTCAAGTTCCAAAACTCAAAACGTAACAAGTCCATTGTCACTTACCTGCTCCCTCTCTGTGGGATCCAAACGCCTTCAATCTCCAACACCAACACCTGCATCATCACCTACATCCTCATTCGTGATCGGAAGTAATTTAAAAAAACAATTAACTATTAAACAGTCCTTTGATAGAGGAAGTAAGTATAACAGCTGTCACCCAATTTCACAGCGGATCACTGACGCCATGACAGCTGTGCTAGTATTAGATGGTGAAATAATAAAAAATGAGGATGATAGTGTGGAGGCAGTGCAAAAGGAGGATGAGGGGGAATTTTGTGTCCTATCTGACACTAATGTGGATGTTGATGATAAGGATGTGATTTACGTAAATCAGCCACCAGTGGCAGCAGTTCTTGCTAATGATAAAAGAAAGCCAGAAAAGCAATGTCTTGGGTGTGGAATTATTTTAATCTAAATTCTGACAACAGTTGTGAAGGCATCTGTTCCATTTGTAAAGCCAAAGTTAGCAGAGGAAGGGACGTTAACCATCTAGGCACCTCCTTCCTGTTACATCATTTGCAGCAAGTTCATGCAATTTGTTTAACAAAATTATAATTTGTAAATTAATAACAAGCAGTCCATTATCAGCTACCAGCAGTTTGGACCATAACATGCAATCTCCACCACCAACACCCTCATCATCAACCTCCTCCTTAATAATTGAAGGTAGTCCTTCCAAAAAATGTTTTGTGGGGCCCAAACGAACCAAGGAGTTCAGCCACGAAAGTGTCAGTCCTAGTTGCTAAAGTGCTTGGTTTATTAAACTGTGCATGTCCTTTTTAATATCCCACATAAGAGTGGGTGGGAGGGACAATTCCATCTTGCATCTCTTTCCTTTACATTTGGCACAATTTGGGGCATTGCCGACTGACATTATTATAGTTTATTAAACTGCCATCCAGTCTGCCAGTACTATGTGGCAATCTTTCATAGATGTCTGATATTTTTTTAAACTGCCGTGCATTTGTGCTGCTGCTCTGTTGCTTACTTTAGCCAGCCAGCTCGCTGCAGCCTTTGGCCTATATTGGTGAAAAATAGTGAAATCAATATTGTGAGCTCTGAGGTGGTTAAAAATGCCTAGAAATGCCTGAAAATCATTGTTATTAAGGTTAATAATACTGTAGGAACAAAAACATGCCAAATTAAAATTAATTTTAAAAAAATCCAGATCCAAAACCAAAACACGAAAACAAAACACGGAGGAAAAAAATCCAAAACCAGATTCAGATCCAAAACCAGGGGAGACCCAGATCCAAAACCGAAACCAAAACCAAAACACGGGGGTCGGCGCACATCTCTAGTTTAAAGCATGGAGTCTGGTATTGTTAATGCACACTAGTAATAGGCACAATTTAGGTAAGTCCTACAAATTATATACTGTCGTGCAACTTTGGGTTGATTTTTGGGGCGTGGGTCCCCTGGGTTGCTTTGGTTAGTCTGCTTCAGGGCATCACATTATAACATATTTTTCCTTTTTAGCACATTTTAACACTTTCACTGTTTGTTTTTATTATATTTGTATTTTCACATCTCTATCCTATACAGTGCATCCAGAAAGTATTCACAGCGCTTCACTTTTTCCACATTTTGTTATGTTACAGCCTTATTCCAAAATGGAATAAATACATTTTTGTCCTCAAAATTCTACACACAATACCCCATAATGACAACGTGTAAAAAGGTTTTTTTGAGATTTTTGCTAATTTAATTTAAAAAAACCACATATTTATAAGTATTCACGGCCTTTGCCATGAAGCTCAAAATTGAGCTCAGGTGATTCCTGTTTCCACTGATCATCCTTGAGATGTACCTACAGCTACAGGTCCCACACTTGACAGTGCATGTCAGAGCACAAACCAAGCATGAAGTCCAAGGAATTGTCTGTAGACCTCCGAGACAGAATTGTCTCGAGGCACAAATCTGGAAAAGGGTACAGAAAAATGTTTGCTGCTTTGAAGGTCCCAATGAGCACAGTGGCCTCCATCATCTGTAAATGGAAGAAGTTTGGAACCACCAGGACTCTTTCTAGAGTTGGCCAGCCATCTAGACTGAGCAATCGGGGGAGAAGGGCCTTAGTCAGGGAGGTGACCAAGAACTCGATGGTCACTCTGTCAGAGCTACAGCATTCCTCTGTAGAGAGAGGAGAACCTTCCAGAAGGACAACCATCTCTGCAGCAATTCACCAATCAGGCCTGTAAATTAGAGTGGCCAGACGGAAGCCACTCCTTAGTAAAAAGCACATGGCAGCCCACCTGGAGTTTGCCAAAATGCACTTGGAGGACTCTCTGTGATGAGACAAAGATTGAACTCTTTGGTATGAATGCCAAGCGTTATGTTTGGAGCAAACCAGGCACCGCTCATCACCAGGCCAATACCATCCCTACATTGAAGCATGGTGGTGGTAGCATCATGCTGTGGGGATGTTTTTCAGTGGCAGGAACTGGGATACTAATCAGGATAGAGGGAAAGATGAATGTAGTAATGTACAGAGACATCCTGGATGAAAACCTGCTCCAGAACGCTCTTGACCTCAGACTGGGGCGACGGTTCATCTTTCAGCAGGACAACGACTCTAAGCACACAGCCAAGATATCAATGGAGTAGCTTCAGGACAACTCTGTGAATGTCCTTGAGTGGCCCAGCCAGAGCCCAGACTTGAATTCGATTGAACATCTCTGGAGAGATCTGAAAATGGCTGTGCACCGACGCTTCCCGTCCAACCTGATGGAGCTTGAGAGGGGCTGCAAAGAGGAATAGGCAAAACTGCCCAAAGATAGGTGTGCCAAGCTTATGGCATCATATTCAAAAAGACTTGAGGCTGTAATTGCTGTCAAAGGTGCATCAACAAAGTATTGAACAAAGGTTGTGAATACTTATGTACGTGTAATTTCTTATTTTTATTTTTTTTTTATTAAATTTCAAAAAATGGCAAAAAAATTTTTACACGTTGTCATTATGGGGTATTATGTGTAAAATTTTATGGAAAAAAACTAATTTATTCCATTTTGGAATAAGGCTGTAACATAACAAAATGTGGAAAAAATGAAGCGTTGTGAATACTTTCCGGATGCACTGTATATGCAGCTGTAGCTGCTCTTACCTATCTTACTTTACACTTCACCTTTCTCATTAGAGCAATGCCCTGGGGTGGCTCGGCTGAGCTGGTTTAGGGGTGTCCTGTGCTCTGGATTGGAACCCTAGTATGTTATGGACCTACCCTACAGAGGTTACCTGGATATGGTGGGTAGGCCCATAACCTTGGTCATAATTATGCTAAAAACCTCTATTTATTGATTGCAAAATTTTATTGCATAATGTATTTATATATAATCAGTAATTTGGACTTGTGCACCTGTGATCTGTCTGTTAGTATTTGAAGCTAAGGGGGAGGGCGCAGTGAGGGAAGGGGCAGAGGGGGAGCATGGGATGGCGCAGGGTGCTAAGACACTTAGCATCGGCCCTGCACTAGTGGTTCCTCAAGTGCCAGTAATCCCTGGTAGCATGGGTACAGTATGTTGGAGCTTGTAGTACTGCAAGCACTAGCATTATCAACCATAAAGACAGCCTGGGCATGATATGACCTACAAAGCATCACAGAATGTTTTTTTATTTTTTTTGCGCCATTTAACATACATCCACTGTCCAGAGATATTGGTTGTTTGCATTTTGATTCAATAAAATAAAACTATTCAGTGCATAAATATTATACTGATCTTTTATATGTGTTAATAAGTGCTTTCATTTAGACTGAATGTTGATGATTGTGTATGGTGTGACTTTGGAGATAAATTAAGTCTAAACAAGTAGAAATTAAATGAATATATTGTAAGACAGTCTCTTTACGGAGTTCAGGTCTTCATCAATTTGTCCTTGTTTCAGCTGCAATGCACATGTTTCAAAATTAGGAAGCATATAATTACAATCAATATTACAATATACTGTAAGTTTAATTGTTCTCTAGAGGGGCGTAAATACAAGCTGAAATACTTATCACATAAGCTGCATACACACACAACGATTTAGTTAATCAACGATTTTAGTAAACGATTTTCTCCCTTGAAAAAATGAACTAAAATTGTTTACTAAAGTTGTTCATTTACTATGTTCATTTAAAAGTAATGAACGATTTTTTAGAACTACAAATGATTTTTGCATATTCCCTTACTGAAAATCGTTGAGTTGACAAGTCTGACTGAACTACAAACTACAAACTACAAATGTGAAATCGCATGACCGAAAATCATTCATCGTTTGACTCAGAAAGTGAACGATTTTTACAAACGATTATCGTTAAACGATATCGTTTAACGATAATCGTTCAAAAAATCGTTGTGTGTGTATGCAGCTTTAGTGTTAAATGAGAATCAGATCTTTCCTCTTAAAAGCTAAATAACAGTGTATCATGAAAGTTACACATAGTGCAGAGCAGGGGCGCATTTATAATGGGTGCAGGGTGTGTGGGGCACATGGGCCCCTGGCTCCAGGGGGGCCCGCAACACACACCCTGCACCCATATTATACTTACCTCTCCAGAGACGCACATCGGCGCCGGTGTCTGCGCTGTAAAAAAGGCTGGAAAATGGCCACTGTGGCCATTTTCCCGTTGTGTGCGCATGCGCAGTACAGGTAAAATGGCCGCCGCGTACATGCGCTATAGACTCTGGACACACTACTGCGCCCAGAGTCTATAAGTGCAGTGCTGGCCGAGCACCAGCCGGCCGCCGGACGGAGAGGGCCCGTGACAGAGACTGCACACAGGCCCCATCCTCTCTAGAAAAGTCCCTGGTGCAGAGGTTCCCAAACTCTGTCCTCAAGGCACCCTAATGGTCCAGGTCTTCAGGATAACCATGCTTGGGCACAGGCAGGGACAGTGCAAGGTTTATGGGTGCCCTAGGCACATATACATCCTACCGCCCCTGTCCCTCCCTTTTGTTTGTGCACTCAGGACAGTAATATGCCACACATAAGTGCTCCCAATATATAACATGCCAGACATCAGTGTCCCAATACATAATTATGCCACACATAAGTGCTCCCAATATATAACATGCCAGACATCAGTGTCCCAATACACAATTATGCCACACATAAGTGCTCCCAATATATAACATGCCAGACATCAGTGTCCCAATACATAATTATGCCACACATAAGTGCTCCCAATATGTAACATGCCAGACATCAGTGTCCCAATACACAATTATGCCACACATAAGTGCTCCCAATATATAACATGCCAGACATCAGTGTCCCAATACACAATTATGCCACACATAAGTGCTCCCCATATATAACATGCCAGACATCAGTGTCCCAATACACAATTATGCCACACATAAGTGCTCCCAATATATAACATGCCAGACATCAGTGTCCCAATACACAATTATGCCACACATAAGTGCTCCCAATATATAACATGCCAGGCATCAGTGTCCCAATACATAATTATGCCACACATAAGTGCTCCCAATATATAACATGCCAGGCATCAGTGTCCCAATACACAATTATGCCACAAATAAGTGCTCCCAATATATAACATGCCAGACATCAGTGTCCCAATACACAATTATGCCACACATAAGTGCTCCCAATATATAACATGCCAGACATCAGTGTCCCAATACATAATTATGCCATGCATAAGTGCTTAATACGGAATTATGCCACAAACCAGTGTCCGCAATACAATATCAAGTAGCAAATCAGTGCCTGTAATGCATAATCATGCTGCACATCAGTGCCCGCCATTCATGATCATGCCACACATCCGTGCCCACAATCCATAACTATGCCACACATCAGTGCCTGCCATACATAATTATGCCACACATCCGTGCCCGCAATCCATAACTATGCTGCACATCAGTGCCCGCAATACATAATTATGCCGCACATTAGTACAGGGTTGCCTACCCTCCCGATTTGGCCGAGAGCCTCCCGATAATTTTGTGCAGCTCTTGGCCCTCCGGAAAGGTAGGCAAGCAGCCCAGCGGCCACCGATCCCCCCGACACCCCCCCTGTGATCTACTGTAAAACTCCCAGAGCGGGGGGGGCGGTGACGCGATTTACATAGAATCGCGTAATTTTGTCCCCGCTCCCTGCTTCACAATTCCTGTATTATTGGCATTGTGCAGCGGGGCCAAAATAACGCGATCGTGTGACCCCCGCCCCCATCATGCCCACAAACAGAAGTCATCGGCCACGCCACGCCCTCTTTTGCTGGCCACGCACCCCTGCCCTGCCGATCTTGCTGCTCCCTCCCGGAAGGAGCAGTCAGAAAGTTGGTAACTATGCATTAGTACCCACAACACATAATTAGACCACACATCATTATTTATTGCTTGTTAATAAATGTGAGTTGGGGGGTTCCTCCATATAACATTTTCTCCCTCCACACCCCCCCGCCACACCCTGTCCTCGGTGACAGTAAAACTGCCTGCTACAGCATATTTTCTTTATCTTTTACTGTTCTGCAGCATACTGGTGTTGTGTGATTGTATATATATAATTACACTGACTACACTCTCAGAGCTACCTGACTAACCAGCACTGGTCTGACAAGTTGGATATTGAATAATATTTCTTAATATTGTTCTCAGCTCAGCCCCAGCATCCCTGCTCCTCGTCTTCTGCAAACAAAGAAGAGCATTTAAGGGAAGGAGAGAGCAGAACAGGCCAGGGGGCGGGTGCCCACACACACTTATATACAGCACATACCAGTGCTGGCTCTACCTCTGAGTGCAGGGTACGGACGTGGCGGGGAGATCTCACACTGGCAGTGCCAGTGACACCAAGTCATGTGTGGGGTAGGGTGACAGCGGCAGCTGCGGCTGGTTAGACAAGGGCAAACTAGAAGAAGGATGTCTCTTTGAGGCATCCTTCATTTTTTAGTTTAATGAACCCAGCAGCGCCCTGTAGTGGTCGGTGCCCCTAAAGCTGCCTAATGGTGGCACCGGCCCCTTTGTACAGGTGACTTAATTAGTACATCAGTCAATTTCATTTAACCATCTGTGGGTTGCCTTAAAACCTGGTCAGTTGAGAAAAGAATTTGGGAACCACTGACATAGTATAAAAAAAAGAAAATGCAAAAAATAGCATATTTACAACCATATGCGCAGTGATAGCCTTTGCATTGACTGCATACAGTGCCTAGGTTACTAAGTGACATTATACCCATACTTTAACCATTTTTTTTTCTAGTAAAATATGTTGGAAATGTGTGTGTACAAGTTGATGATGTGGCAGTGTGGGAGTCCGTGGCAGGGTGCCCCGCCTCCCACGAGGACTTCATCGGAGACCGGACCCTGCGTCGCTGGGCGCGCCCACTTGGTGTGGCGCGTCATCACTGGACGACGCAGTGTGCCAATGAGGGCCCGCTGTGTCATCGACCCCAGAAGGCCATGCGGCGTGCTATTTAAACCCTGGCGTGTGGCCCGACGGGGGTTGGAGTTCGGGAGCTGCCGAAGCAGACGGATCGTCGCTGGAGGGAGCCCAGGACACAGGTCAGCAGATCAGGTAAGCCCTCAGTGATGCCCTTATGCCTAGTCTCTAGGTTGCTGTGTATCACTGTATACCCACTGTATCACCCCCGTGCGGCGTTAGGCCGAGACCATTGTACCCTGTGTTAGGTTGCTGTGCATCACTGTATACCCACTGTACCACTCCCGTGCGGCGTTAGGCCGAGACCATTGTGTGTTAGGCTACTGTGCATCATTGTACCCACTGGTCCCCCTTTTGGTAGGTTGCTGTGTAACTTCATTCATCCACTGTATCACCACCGTGCGGCGATAGGTAATTGCATCCTGTTGTTAGGATACTGTGTACCATTGAGCCCACTGTATCCCCTTTGTTAGGCTACCGTGCATCATTGTCCCCACTGTACCATCACTGTGCAACGTTAGGCCGCCGCCACTGTATCCCCTTGTTTAGGCATTGTTCTCATACGGCACTAGGCTGCAGGTATATTCTCAGGTGACAGTAGGCCGCGGGTATTGCTTTGAGACGGCGCTAGGCCGTAGGTATTGTCCTCATTCGGCGCTAGGCCGCAGGTATTTTCTCAGATTGCAGTAGGCCGCAGGTATTGCTTGATACGGCGCTAGGCCACCGGTATTGCTCTCGCGCGGCGCTGGGCTGGGCTGCTGAGCTCTCTTGCAGGGGTTGTGACCCAGACCACCCGCCCATCAAGGGGACAAGAGCATACCCGGTGAGCGCCTTCTGTGTTCGTGTGTTGTATTATTGTTTTGTGTGTTATCCCCTTTACCCATTTCCCTCCTTGGGCGTTTCCGTTCGGGCTGCACCCTGGTGCCTGGCATGCGGGTGTAACCAGTCTGAGGCCAAAAGTGCCAAAGATGACCATCTTCTAGTCCCCGTAAGATCTGTCCATCAGTAGTTGTGGCACCAAGGTCCCTTCTAGAGGCTCAGTGTGTCCGACCCTGTGTGGCAGTTATTGTACATGCCAGCGGATGCCCAGAAACAACGAACAGTCCAGAATCTTAACCAGTGGAGAGGTTTATTGATTTTATATGAGGTACAGCCGTACTCATTGTTATACACACTGGTTCTCATAGAGCTCACCAGCAGGTGAGTTTATTCGGATGCCAGGTACAGTAGCAGTGCAGGATTACTAGAAACACTTTTGAAGCCAGATAATCACAGGTCTCCCACTGTGGCGTTCTAACTCAGTGGATAAGATGGTGCCGGGCATGCGCAGTACAAGCCTCAGTGGCCATCTCAGTAAAAGGAGTAAAGCCACCCTGGAGTAGCAACATGCAGTACGTCCAGTGGCATTCTCCATCTTTAACAAAATACACATTAGCTATTAGACATTAATAAATGTTAAAAAGAAATCTCTGTAATACAGCAATTCTCTATCTTGTGTCTGAAAAAAATGAATTTGCTTAAATATGGACACAAAAGTATATTACATGCACATGCCATGGAGAAAGCACCTGTCAGCGGTGCATTCATAATCAGCCAATCACAAGCAGTTCACTAGTGCTGGTGAGTGACATCATCCGATATTCGCACCTGTCTCTGATCACATGCACATAATATGGCTTTCTCAGGCATATGTGCGTCTGTTTCTTCCAATATGCATCTGTTCACAACTGTGCCAATATGCCCTTACTGAGCACGGCCTATACTAGAACTCCCTTCCCTCCCCTGCCCCATCCTTACAGGCGCAGGCAGGAATAAGTGCCAGAACCATGCAAGTTTCACCCTGCATCGACCCAATTGTATATGCACAGTGGCTAAAACCCTATTATTAGAAGAGTGCTTTAGTCACAGTAAATGAGGAGCTACAGTATTTCTAATGCTGAGCTAACAAAATAAAACATTACTAAGTTCAGGTATCATAAGCACATACCCATCATTAAAGAAATAAAAGAAATATACTGTATGCCTGGGGTTCCCAAACTTTCTTGAATCACAGCACCCTAGACTAACCTTCGGAGGATATGACAGTTACTGGATATTTCTGTAACTAAGGGGCCTATTCATCAACACAAAAATAACGTTTTTAAGGCCATTTTCCTTAATTAACGTTATTTTAGTATTCATGAAGAGACTTAGCAAGGAGATGTCAGTGATATCTCCTGTGTTAAGTCCCCCTGCATTAATTTCCACACTCCCCCCATACATTAGTATGGGGATATGGAAATTATGGTATTCATCAAATTCCGAAAATGATGTATTTTCGGAATTTGATTGAGTTACTATTCGCCACTGTGAGGTGACGAATAGCAGGTGACACTTACCTGTGTCAGCATGTGCAGGTCCCACGGCGTCTCCCTCCAGCACTCTGGCCCTGATTCAGAGCCGGTCGCTCTGACAGAGCACTCGCTCTGAATCAGGGCCGGTCTTTTTTTTTTTTTGAATGACCACCCACGGCTATAGCGATCGGCCAGGAAGATGGTCGCGATGGTCAAGACCATCGCGACCATTGGGCTTGCGACGAGGCCCTTGTGGTAGGGTCTCGTTGCCGCAAGCCCCGGAGAGATTTCGGCTCTCACAGAGCCGAAATCTCTCCCACTGACATCACTCGTGATGTCAGTGGGGCCGGCACCAAATGGAGGTGTTCACATGGGAACGCCTCCGTTTGGGCAGCCACTCCCCCGGCCTGCCCACCAAAGGGGGTGTGCTGTCACTCAACATCGACAGCACGATCCCTTTGGTACGAGACCCGGAGCTATCCGGGTCACGTGCATGCACACTACGGAGCCAGCTCCGTCGTGCGCATGTGCTCTGGGCCACCATCGACCCGGTTGCGAGCACATGGCGCTTGCGACCGGGTCTGAATCAGGCCCTCTGGTCCGTCCTCTGGCTCTGGAGGCTGGTCTGACAAGTGTTCTCCCAGCAGAACACAATAAAGTTTAGAAAAAAAAAACTTTGGGGGGGGGGACACAAATTACCGCAGCTGTAGGTAGTGCTGCGCATGCGCTGGGCTTACGAATGTAACAGCGCATGCGCAGCACGGATTCCAGCTGCGGTAAGTTAGTGTAGATAGAGATAACTATCTATTTCCAGAAAAGCTGTCATCGCAAAAATGACAGCTTTTTGGAATAGATAGTTATGGGGAGGAGGAATGATGAATTCCTCTGGTAATTAGGTAGAACTCCATGCGAGTTCTAAACCTAATTACCTCCAGAGAAAGGTTAGGTATGATGAATAGGCCCCTATATAACTTCATTAAAATGATGTTGTTGAAATGTATAATTAAGCTTCTTTCTAAAAAAGCTAATTTTGTGCTGATATAAATATACACATACCAGTCAGGTCCATAAATATTGGGACATTGACAGAATTTTCAGATTTTGGCCTCTATTCACCACCACAATGGTTTTGAAATGAAACAAACAAGACGTGCTTTAACTGCAGACTTTCAGATTTAATTTGAGGGTAATTACATCCAAATCGGGTGAACGGTGTAGGAATTACAACAGTTTCAATATGTGCCTCCCACTTTTTAAGGGGCCAAAAGTAATGGGACTATCAACTCAAAAGCTATTTCATGGACAGGTGTGGGCTATTCCCTCATTATTTCATTATCAATTAAGCAGGTAAAAGGTCTGGAGTTGATTCTAGGTGTGATATTTGCATTTGGAATCAGTTGCTGTCAACTCTCAATATGAGATCCAAAGAGCTGTCACTATCAGTGAAGCAAGCCATCATTAGGCTGAAATACCAAAACAAACCCATCAGAGAGATAGCAAAAACATTAGGTGTGGCCAAATCAACTGTTTGGAACATTCGTAAAAAGAAAGAACGCACCGGAGAGCTCAGCAACACCAAAAGACCCGGAAGACCACGGAAAACAACTGTGGTGGATGACAAAAGAATTATTTCCCTGGTGAAGAAAAACCCCTTAACAACAGTTGGCCAAATCAAGAACACTCTCCAGGAGGTAGATGTATATGTGTCAAAGTCAACAATCAAGAGAAGACTTCACAAGAGTGAATATAGAGGGTTCACCACAAGATGCAAACCATTGGTGAGCCACACAAACAGGAAGACCAGATTAGAGTTTGCCAAACAACATCTAAAAAAGCCATTACAGTTCTGGAACAACATGCTATTGACAGATGAGACAAAGATCAACTTGTACCAGAGTGATGGGAAGAGAAGAGAAGGAAAGGAACTGCTCATGATCCAAAACATACCACCTCATCAGAGAAGCATGGTGGTGGTAGTGTCATGGCGTGGGCATGTATGGCTGCCAATGGAACTGGTTCCCTTGTATTTATTGATGATGTGACTGCTGACAAAAGCAGCAGAATGAATTCTGAAGTGTTTCGGGCAATATTATATGCTCATATTCAGTCAAATGCTTCAGAACTCATTGGACAGCGCTTCAAAGTGCAGATGGACAATGACCCGAAGCATACTGAAAAAGCAACCAAAGAGTTTTCTAAGGCTAAAAAGTGGAATGTTATGCAATGGCCAAGTCAATCCCCTGACCTGAATCCGATTGAGCATGCATTTCACTTGATGAAGACAAAACTGAAGGGAAAATGCCCCAAGAACAAGCAGGAACTGAAGACATTTGCAGTAGAGGCATGGCAGAGCATCACCAGGGATGAAACCCAGCGTCTGGTGATGTCTATGCGTTCCAGACTTCAGGATGTAATTGCCTGCAAAGGATTTGCAACAAAGTATTAAAAAGTGAAAGTTAGATTTAGGATTGTTTCATTTGTCCCATTACTTTTGGCCCCTTAAAAAGTGGGAGGCACATATCGAAACCGTTGTAATTCCTACACCGTTCACCTGATTTGGATGTAATTACCCTCAAATTAAATCTGAAAGTCTGCAGTTAAATCACATCTTGTTTGTTTCATTTCAAAGCCATTGTGGTGGTGAATAGAGGGCAAAATATGAAAATTCTGTCAATGTCCCAATATTTATGGACCTGACTGTACGTAACAATCCTTATTCCTAACAATTACTCCTACATCAAGGAAATGGATAACCTTTGGTGGTGTTCTCTTCCTAACTACAGAACTGACCTGCAGGCAAATATAAGATGGTTCTGCATCAACTCTTCTGACAGGTAAGTAATGCGGTAATCCAAAAGATAAAATGCTTTAAAGGCCTTTTACACCATAAGTAATTTCAAAATGCATCAAAAATGTTGTAACAACACTGATGTTCTCATGACCTAAGAATGTATTAACATGAATATATATATATATATATATATATATATATATAGTTATATAGCACTATTTTGCTGCACTGTACAATTGGGAATAAAACAATATTCTTGATATTCTTACTGTATATTTACAGTAATGAATAACAAAAATCAAATACACAAACTTTAGGATATCAGTATATATACCATCACCAACACTTCTGTATTAGTATGTTTAATAATATATAACCCAATATGTATAAGCAATTTTCAAGGTGGTACAGTAGTTAAAAAATAATAATATAAATGTGCATAATGGAAAGGGGAAGCAGGGGGACATACAGTATATCTTAAAATCAATGGGCTCAATTAAATTATTTTCACCGGCTGCTGACCCCCCCTCGCGTCCGATGGAGCTATTCAATTGTTGCTCCTGCTGGGTGCGAGCAACTGCCAGCGCCGGCATTTCAGCTCGCATCCCCTGGGTGCGCGAAAAGTGACCCGTTTGGTTGACCAAACGACACTTCACGATTGCGCCCAGCACTTTGGTTGGGTTAAGCCATTTTCCGCGACTAAACCCGCCTCTATCGGCACGGTCAGCACGATAATTGTCATCAATTGAATAGCGCCCCCACGATCTCTCATCACATTAGACAGGAGAGTGTCCCATTTACCAGCGGAGGGTGTTTGTTTGTGTTATTTATTTTTCTGTTGAGTGTATTTACTGGAATCAGAAATTCTTTTTCCTGTGTTCATATTGAATACAGTACTGTTTGTACATGTTGGAACTTATAGTAACACTAGTATGCACTACAGTATATATGGTGCTCACATCATGAAACAGTAAGCTTTTCCACTGCGTCATTAATAAACCGCTTCGTTTGAAATGCTACAGGATCCGGATGGTCTTATACTGCCAGTGCTTTAGTACTGGCTGTTCTCTTGAATTCTGATTTTAAAGTTTCAAATATAGTTATCTGAAAGCCTGGCTTTCAGTGTGCTTGCAACTCATTTGGTCAGCAGAGCATTGATTAAAGGTTGCGGTCTAGTTATAAAAATTGTCGTTTTGTAGGATTTAGGTATTCTCCTTATTTACCAATCCTTGCAGTCTGTTATGGCCTCCGCTGGTGTTGGGCTTGGGGCTCTCCTTCAATGCTTCCCCATACAAATCATGGTGGTGCCATTAATTTATATTTATGAAAGACAGCAGGAGTACAAGTACCAAACAATGCATTTTTATTCTTCCAAAAGTTGCATTAAAATATATTGAATATTTTTTTTTTTATACAATGGGCTTCCAGAGGCAATACCGTATCACGCATGGTCAGCAATGTGGTAATTATATGCTTACTGCTGCCAAATAGGTGATCATTGCTCAGCTGCCACCAGGGCTGTCTTAACAGCAGTGTGGTCCCTGGGCAATGCAATGCACTGGGGCCCCTACTCACCCATGAATATGGTATTATTGCAGCAATAAGCCCCGTCATAGTGAGATTTTGTCCAGTTATAATTATAGGATTGCGCAGTGATTTGATTCATGCTGCGCAGCTCAGCACTTATCTTTGCGGTGCGGGTAGTGCGCCTGTGGCCGGGTCGGGAGTTGCCAGGACAGAGGCAGTGTCTGGCAGAGGAGTCTCCTGAGGAGACAGAGATGGTGACAACGGGTCCTCCGGTCCGGGACTCGAGTCTACGCGGCAAGCAGCAATGGCACACACAGCAGGAGCCAGCAGCAGCTCTCAAGGTAAGGCCATAACCAAACTGCCTGGCCTGGGCAGAGCTGCTGCTGCTTGTGCATCAACCAGTCAAAGGTCGGGACTGAAGACGAGGCGAGTACTCATCAACCACGGTGGTGGAGGGGCGGGGGGTACTCGTCACCAGGGGGGGAGATCGGAATACAGTGCACCGGCGGCCGGCTTTTAAAAATATCAAAAATTTACCAACTGGCCGCGGTTGCAGGGGGTGGGTTGGCGGGCCCCTAGAAGCTTCGGGCCCAATGGAAGAGATGGCCCTGGCTGCCACAGTGATTTGTTTTTGATAAACAGGCCATGAGGGCTGATGTGAAAGATGACTTTTGTGCCAATTTGATAAATTCCCTAGTCTTTCTTAGGAAAAGTTTGTTGAGTGCTTAACTCAACAGTCCAATACATATCACTCTTTGCATAGATTTTGTACAGTTCTTGATAGTGTGATATGACCAATCCACTCCACTAAAGGACGTACTTGTCAGGGATCTAAATAACAAAAACTTGGTTGGAGCCCAAGGATGGCTCTAATGTTTCCTCATTTACTGTACATAGTTAAAGTTTTCCCGTTGAGATAGGGAATTATTGCTTATGCTGGGCATACACTATACAATCATCTGGCCAATCCGCCCCAATAATGAACGGGGAAATGACTCCTCCCCTGGGGCCCATTTATCATTAAATATTTGCAATATCCCCCATTTTCGGGGATACCTGCAAATATTTAGTATCCTCTGAATGTATGAAGGAGGGACAGCAGCAGATATCTCCGATATCTCCCATATCTTCTGCAGTCCCTCCATTTCCGCCAGCAGCCGCAGTCCCGTAGGTTTCTATAGGGGGCGCTACGCTGCCAGATTTACCAAGTTCCAGAATGCGAAGATCTGAATCTGAAGATGGCGTAAGCCGCAGTAGCCTATGGTCTACATTTCACAATACTTATCGGGAAAGAGTTCCAAAGGAACCCTCCCCCGGCAATGGCCGCTGTGCATGTGTGGTCTGTAGACCACGCATGCCCAGGATCCCCGGCACAGGAGCAAAGAGACCGCTCTTTTCATACATCCGGGTGATATGATCGCATACTGCAGTGCGATCATGGGCGCTAATATCGCGCCTAAATTCGCATTGCAAATGCGAACATTAATAAATGGACCTCAGTGTATGCCCAGCCCCGTGATATCTGCTGGGTGTCAGCCTGCCAGATAAAATGTTTGTCGGTCTGATAGGCATTTATCTGGCAGTGTATGCCCAGCTTTACTCTACTGGATCCTCTCTAATGGTGCATACACACGGTCAGATTTTCTGTCAGATCTAAACGATAACGATTTTAAAAATCGTTCCTATCTGACAGAAAATCTGACATGTGTCCCTGCAACGTTGAACGAAGCGCGTTCCCGCTTGTCAGATAACGATATCTGACATCTGATGTGTTTGCAGGCAGATTAGGACGATTCCATTAATTTTAATACAGGTAAAGATCGTTCAATCGTTCATCTGACATAGCTGACCGTGTGTATGCACCATTATACATATGTATATGTCATCAATAAGGTTACCTGGCTCCACTGCTGCATGAACTACATTATGTACAACTAATATAAGCAAAATCACAGCCACATTGGTTTCAATATATATGAACAAATGTTCTGTACATGCATAGCAGTATAAAAGTGTTATACCTTACTTAATACTATTCCTGATTAGGACATGAAATTGCAAAAACTTTAATAATGATGCTCAGATCTGCTTTTTTTCCATACTTAATTTTCAACATTAATAGCCTGATGTACAATATATTAGCTGTGCGGCACATTATAAATTGACAAGTAAATTGGCTTGAGGTCTGAAGAGATTACAAATGACTTTATAAACACGGGGAATGAGTATTATGCCTTTATAGTACAATATTTTACTAATTAGGCAAAATAACTGCTTCTGCAATGAACATGTCTTCAGGGATTCACCAGTCAGATGATAACGGCACAGCAGGCACAGTGTTACACGACGGTAGCTTTCCCAGAGCCCTTACATATTTGGCCTGGGGGGGGCTTTCGTATATCGAACCCTTAGTTGTTTATTACAAGTCCAAATACAGACTTCAGATGCGCGTCACCTACCATGGTCTGTTGGCACGCTCTGCTTTATTGCCAGTCTCAGTGTTGTCAGGTCATTTACCAACATCTGAAGGGGATGCACGGGCTATTTGTATAGAGATGTTATTAACAGCAATCAGCTCTGCAATATAGTGTTAAAAAATAGTTTACGTTCCGTGCCACAAACTATTACAATATTGTGTTTTCACCATAAAAGCGACACAGTTCTTTTTTATTCACTTTTGCAGGAATTTCGCTTTATTGCAGAATAATATTTAACAGGTATATGATGCTGAATGTAAGAATAGTGGAAGTCATTCCTGGCCACATACATAGACAGAACCAGCATCCATGTTCAGAGTACTAAACAAGGAAATACTGCAAAAGCGCTTATACCATCATGAAAAACACAAAATTAATGCAAAATGTATAAAATTTAATATACTAGTAATACATATAAACAAAGACAGAGCTAGAACAAAACTAGTTGCTCCCGGGAGTAAATAAATAAGAACATATAATCAATAATAAAAACAATTGTATGAGAGCTTGATGACTGGTAATAAGTGGTAGCAAGGGAGCCTATGTTGAATCCTCAGTGATGCTGATTGCAAAACCAGATGGTAGATAATAGTTTTACATAAAAACAAAGGCCCTCATTCAGAGCCGTTCGCTATTTGCGGTCGTTCGTTTAAAAACAAGGGGTGGCTATTCAAATGATCCGTACGCACATTGCAGTCTGTTCACACCTCTAAGTCTGAACGAGCGAGCAAAACATACGCTCGTTTATTTGTTAAAAACGCCCCCTGGCCGCTCGCATCCTACGTCATGTCCGCTATTTATTAGATTAATCGAGTACATCGACCAGCGTATGAACTGCTCGCTATTCTTGTGGTTGGTGTTTGCTACCACAAATTTGCGAGCAGTTCTGGCTATAAAATAACCCAGTGACGTGAACAATGACGCTGCTGTTTTAAATATACACACACCCATAAAACGCCCGTTTTGACCTTTAAGCACGCCTGCGTTCGGATCTCCACTCCCCATTTTCAAGCACCTTCCCCTGTTACCACCCACATACGCCTCATTCTGTCATTCAAAATAGCAGGCACTCGCTATATTGCGTACCAACGATTTTCGGCCGCACTGACTGGTTCGCGCATGCGTACTAAAAACCGTACGCATGCGCAGATGTGCAAACATCGCTCGGAACGAGCGTACTGCCGCTAACGAGCGGCTCTGAATGAGGGCCAAAGTCTCCAGTGTTAATTGTAACAAAAGAGGTATAATATGGGTTCCAAAGCTGTTTAAATGGAGCGCAAATACGCTGAGGTGGTAATTCTTTTTGGGAATAAGATTGATGTAACAGTATAAGGGAAGAAATCCCTTGATACTCAGGCTCTGATTCAGAGCCGGGCGCTCTGAATCAGGGCGTCTTTTTTTTTTTTATGAAGCGGCCTCCCGGCCGCTCGCATTGCTGTGTGTTGCCTCCCATGACCATCGCAACCATCGGGCTTGCGACGAGACCCTTGTGGTAGGGTCTCGTTGCCGCAAGCCCCAGACAGCTTTCGGCTCAAACAGAGCAGAAAGCTCTCCCACTGACATCACTTATGATGTCAGTGGGGCCGCCCCCAAATGGTAGGCGTTCTCATGGGAACGCCTCCGTCTGGGCAGCCACCCCCCTGGCCCGCCCACCAAAGGGGGTGTGCTGTCACTCAACATCGACAGCACGCCCCCTTTGGCGCGAGACCCAGAGCGACGGATTGCCCGTTGCTATCCGGGTCTCGCGCATGCGCACGACGGAGCCGGCTCCGTCATGCGCATGCACTCTGGGCCACCATCAACCCGGTTGCGAGCACTCTGCGCTTGCTTGGTCTGAATCAGGCCCTCACTCCAATACAGTCCTCTTTAACAGACTCCAGTCTAAAGCTGCATACACACAGAACGATTTTTTGTACGATTATCATTAAATGATAATCGTTTGAAAAAATCGTTCACTTTCTGAGTCAAACGATGAACAATTATCATTCATACGTGTTCACGTTTGTAGTTCATTCAGACTTGTCAACTCAACAATTTTCATTAAGGGAATATGCAAAAATCGTTTGTAGTTCAAAAAAATCGTTCATTACACTTTAAAAAATCTGACAGATATTCTGACAGATAATCTGACAGATAATCTGACAGAAAATCGTTCATAAAATCATTGGTAACAAAATCATTGTGTGTGTATGCAGCTTGAGTGTTAAGCGTGGTAGTTCCAACGGCTAATGAGTGCGATGTGACTGCCAGGCCGTGGATGGAAGGCCCGGGGAATCAGCTCCAAACAGTCGTGGTCAGCGACTGCCGGTCTCCCTAGTGAGTCCTGGGCCACACTGGGCCTCTATGAGCAGGGTCTCCGTTCGGCTGTGTGTGCTTGCTCCAGCAAGCCAGTGGAACAAAGCTGAGCGCTTGTTCCATAGGCTCCCTTGCTACCAGTTATTACCAGTCATCAAGCTCTTATACAATTGTTTTTGTTATTGATTGTTATGTGTTATTATTTATTTACTCCCGGGAGCAACTAGTTTTGTTCTAGTTCTGTCTTTGTTTATATGTATTACTAGTATATTAAATTTTATACATTTTGCATTAATTTTGTGTTTTTCATGATGGTATAAGCGCCTTTGCAGTATTTCCCTGTTTAGTTCTCTTTTTGTATTGGAGACAGGCAATCTCCAATTCTGCAAATTGGCAGCTATACCCACTGAGTCTAATCACTACAGTTCTCCATCAGACGCCAAGGTTATTTTGTGATTACTTTCCATGTTCAGAGTGACTGGATTACATGACTGCCTGCTTATCTGGACTGCAGCTGACCTGATTGATTACTCAGGTCTGCGATGAAAAAGCTTTTTTAACAAATTTATGTGATACTTGTAGATTTTTGGCTTCTGAACACGAAAAATTACTCCCGATTTTACATATCACATCACGTTTTTTTCATATACTTTAAAGCAATAAATGTATTCTGCCTACATTTATTATAAAACATTGTTCCCGTAACTGATGAAGGCAACCAAAATAATACAACTCATATTGTAGATCAACTGACCATATTTTTCCCTGTAGTAGTTAATTGGAGTAAAATTTTTACAATTAAACAGAAGGAGAGTGAGTCTGCAGGAGACTATTTTATCTGAACCCTGCAGACTATTACCCAATATACAGGCATAAAAGATATCAAAGATAATACCCATTACAGGGAAATGACAGTCACAGTACTTATGGACGGTCTTAAAGACGTCCTTAAGAGCAGGGTTCAGACCTCACTTCCTGGGTGGAGGGGAATTACTGTGGGCATTCTCAGGGAAGCATGACAAAAACATCCTTAAGAAGAGAGAAATGCAGAGCGAGAAACTAATGGCCGTTAGTATTCAAGCTCTAGAAGTAATACAACCACCGCAATGCTTCTACCACACACGGCCAAAATACACACACACCACACAACCACCAAACTCATATCCTCATACTCAACCTCAATCTTTTCATACTTCTTCCCCCACACAACAACAACCTTTCAACACACGTCACATACGGAGATGTTTTAGATGTAACAGGGAGGGTCACATAAGTAGGTTTTGTAAAGTAGGTCAGGGAATCCCTAGGTACCGACAGGAGGGACGCCCACAACAGTCACCTGCTAACACCATGACCATGAATGCTGTCTTAGAAGACAGTCAGCTCTAGGGGTTAGGTCACACCTGTAGTCTACAGCCAGCCAGGTTAATTGGGGATACTAGGGAAGAACCGGTAATGGTAGTTGATGTAACTGATACCCAATCTCTGTTCTGCTTTCTTCCCTGTTCCCTAACACCCTGACTGTCAGTACCTCTTTGCTTTCACATAGGGGGAGGTGTACACTACACATGGACATGAGTGCCCCATGGGTTCATAGACAACCCCAGTATCTTCTCCCAGGCCTTATACAACTGTTTACAATCTTTTCAACCTGCCAATGGATCTGTTCTTATACAATATATGGACGATTTATTGTTGTGCCCCGATTCATTTATGCCATGTTTAAATGATACTAAACTGTTGTGCTTCATCTCTCACACACAGGACACAAGGTTGCTAAGGACAAATTGCAGCCATGCCAGGCTAAGGTAAAGTACTTGGGATACTGTCCAAACCCAGGGGCTAAGACACTACCTAGAGCAGTAGCTATTAATAACAGGGTTTAATTGTACAGAAGGTTGTATACAGATACAGTATCCCTAGAGTATAGGGATACTCATTTCACAGGTGATGTCTTTAAAAAAAAACATGTGTAA